>CM034147.1:757133389-758371663 GCA_019776745.2 Taxus chinensis | reverse complement strand
CCCTTGTAACCCATGGAATACATCATCCAGCTAGACTTCTCATACTCAGGGATTTGGTAACAAGTTGGTTGAGTATCTTCTAGGACCTAAGTCGTAGGTGGGTCCAACAAATTCTCTTCAGCGAGTAACCCTCCAGGTAAAAATGACCAAATAGTTTGCTCATCTCTAGGCCATCTGAAATGATAGTTGGGTTGGCCTCTAGTTTTAGGTGACAATGATAGGTCCGAAACCAAAAGAGCTTGTTGCACATTATACTCTCCACAACCGTATTCCAGAACCTTCATCTCCCATGAATCAAAAGGAGAAGTTGATGTGGAAGCCTCACAGGTGCAAGAACTTAGGGAATCTGAATCTACCTCATGACTCCATGGCTTTGGATTGAAGAGGAACAACTATATCAATAGAGGGACATGTATAGGCACCCTTACGCATAAAACTATTGAGAGCTCTGTAGTGAGTAAAGGGCTCTGGATCTCCTTGTATTGTGACAGTGTGTCCCTCGTGTTTCAATTTGATGCATTGATGGAATGTTGAAGGCATGGCCAGTATGGCATGAATCCATGGTCAGACAAGAAGCATATTGTATGGAATTTCCAAGTCCAAGACATGAAACTTTATCTGATGATAAGTTGGTCCTACTTCCATGGGCAATGTGATTGTGCCAGCTGATTCCCTTTCTCCGCATTGTCGTAAGTAGTTATGGTAATGATGTGGGACTCTAGATCTTCTTTTGTATGTCCCAGTTGCTTAATTAATTTCAATGTGCATATATTCAGCCATGATCCGTTGTCCACAAGTACCCATTTTATATTTTGGTAGGTAACGAATACCTCAATATATAGGGGGAGATTATGTGTTAGATCTTTAATAGGGATCTCTCTATGATTAAAGGAGATGTACTCAATTGGTGTAATGTTTTCCACCGCATCTTGAAGATGCGAAGGGTCTACTTCTTATGGCACTCCTGACCCCTGAATATTTTTTTACTATATGTCTTTATGTACATTCGATATTTTGAGAAGATCCAAGATTGAAATCTTGGCATATGTCTTCTCAAGTTGTTCTAAGAGGTTGTACCTACCGTCTTGTAGGGTCTATGGAGAGGGTTCAGGAATCATGAGGCGTGCGCACCTTATTATCACAATGCAATATTTTCCCTTTATCCAAATGGTGTTCACATGGTCATTTGAAGAGTGCATACATCCAATGAGTAAATCGTAATGATTATTGTCCTTCTTTGTATATAGATAATCTTCCACTTTGTAACTCTGGGATAGCTCTCCTTAATTCATATTTTTCTCATTTGACTTACCATGTTTAGGGAATGGTTCTTTGAATATTCCCATCTCTTTTTTTTGGTGTCTAATTTTTCTCTGGGGTGTCCACTTCTATCTCACCATTGTCAATGAGATTTAGGATGTAGTGACAAAGTCATAGACATTTGTTTGTTTTGTATCCCTTGACACGATGTAATTCACAATAGTCATGCTCTTTATACCATGATGGTTTCAGAGCATTGTCATCAAAGGGTTGTGTTATGGGATAAGTCACCATGTGAGCTACATCTAATTGCTTCAATATGGCTGACAAAGGCTCATTGAGAGGAGTGAACATTCTACATTTAGGTGGTGGTTTAATAGGCCCTTTGGTCAGTTTAAAAGGTTGACTAGTTTGAATCATTTCTACGTATTTGGAATTTGTGATTCCGTCTCCCACCACGTTCTTGTTCTTATTAAATACTTTTTGGATTTTCCATGGGTTTTTCATTTTAGTTATCCTTAGAGTGTGATTTAATGGTTTGTTTGGCAATAAGGGATTTTTCTATTTGAATGTCCTTTTCAATAACCTCTTTGAAGGTGTGAACACAATGCATTTGTAGATGAAAAGTGATGTATGGGTTGAGATTGGGCACAAAGATACTCACCATATGTTTTTCAGGGAATGCACAAGGGAAGCGACTAGCTATCCCTCTCCATCTTTACAAGAAGCTAGCGAATGTATCTTTCAGATGTTGTTTAGTGCCACACAAGTCCACCATGATTATGTAACTTTATTTGTTGTATGAGAAGTTTCATACAAACCTTTCTGACAGTTAAGGCCATGTAAAAATAGACCCACGAGGTAAGCGAGTGAACTAATCCAAGGCTTAGCCCCCTAGACTCTTTAGGAAGAGTCATATGAGGTAATTGTCACTATAGGCCACTTCTTGGCATGCCATGTAAAAATATTTTACATGGTCTCGCGAGTCACCTTTCCCTCTATATTTTTCAAATTTTGGCATGTCAAAATTTTTAGGGAAGGGTCGAAGCGTCATAGTTTTGTCAAACGGATGGGGACATAGCTCTTCGTATTGATATTTTATACTATTCCCCACAGTACTCTCTTGGAGGCTTGTAATTTTCACTTCATAGATTGTAATTCTTGTGTGAGTAATTGTTCTTTGGTAGGAGAAGCAGGGATATATATACGATTGTGTTCCGTATTGTCTCCTCCTTTATTGTCCATTTAAAGTTCACTAATTCTGATAGGTTTTGTATTTTGTACATGAGATGTTAACAAAGCTAATTTTCAACTAAGGTTTTAGATATTTTGTTGAATAGATACTTCTTCGTTGAGAGGTTCCTCTTCTTCTTCATGATGTGGAAGTTTTTCAACATTTTCGTGTTTTATTCTAACTTTACGTGGTACCTTGAGGAAAGGTATTCTATATCCCACTCCATTATCATTTCCCATGTTAGAGGTAGAAGCATGTTCATGTGTTAATATATCCTCCATTTTAATAAGAGCTTGCTCCTCTTCATTAGCATCGTTTGTAGGTGGGATTATTTCTTGTTTGATAGGCATTCTGGCTCCTAACTCCACAACTCATGTTAGTAATTGATCCTTGTTTCTAAAAAGGAATTCATCTAACAAGGTGGGGTCGAAATCAAATTCCACATGTGGTTATTCTAACTCATCACCATTGTGATCTATTAATTCTTTTACTTCTTCTATTATGTTCTTTCATCTTCTCGATCGTCAATCACCCTCTTTCATCACCCCATCGACACTCGAGGGGGCATCCTTCATTCTATTAATTTTTTCTTCTATCTCTTCAAAAAAAAAAAAAAAATTTACGTATCTACTATCTTTGAAGTGGCGTCACTTATGCCACCCCAAAGAGGGGTAAATGTAGACACCTAAGATCTGATTACGCAGGATTTAACGCTAAAATTACACTAATTATCCCCTTTCTTGTCATTTCCGTAATAATTAGCATTTTTCCACTAATTAGCTAACATTCCTCTTCATATTCGTTAATTAACGAATTTTCGTTAATTAATTAGCCTTCCTATCATTAAGGATGTCAATTAACGACCTTTCGTTAATTAATATCTGCTTCTACTTAGGTTAATTAATTATTGTTAATTAATTACACTCGCAACTCTAAATCAATAAATTACCATTTATTGGATAAAATTCCTCTCTTACATCCCGCAAATCATATTGATTTTCCTCTAATTAGCTTCTATAAGCTTACTTCTACCTATTAATTAATCACCTTTGATTAATTAAAATATCCCCCAACTCCCATGACTTACTAATGACAAATTAAACTCTTCTAAATCAAGATTACCTTTTATAAAGTAACCTTATCCATTCCTAATCTTGTTTTACCTTTATCCCACATTCATCAATTTGTTAGCCTTATCTCTTTAGGAAAACTATATAAAGAACCCTCTTTCTTACCTTTCATTTTGCACCATGCTTTGAATAGTGCAAACTATAAGCATTTTGATCTTAAGTCATTCTCCATTGTTGGAAATAGCTTATCCATCTTGCATCCTTTCACTCAAAATTGAGTAATATGGGAAGATCCAAAATGGCCTTGCAGCCATTCTTGGTGAGATTTTATTCTTAATCCTTGAGATCAAGAAACAATCCACTTTGATTGTTTATGTTCTTCATCGGTTCATAGTTTAAGTTAGCAATCATAGAGAGTAGGAAATAGCTTAGAATATAGTTTCATTTATGCATTGAAGAATAATTTCCTTTAAGCTCTTATCTTGATGGTTCATTGTTTAATTAGAATTTGCTTTTGAATCTATGTAGATATTAATTTCAATTTATAGCTTAGTTAATAAAACACGAGCACACTATTTATAATCTATAAAGCTAGGGTTAGAAGAGAGATTTGCTAATTATTGTTAAAATAATTATGAGAGAGAATTATTGGAGAAGGAAAAACTTGAGAGAAATAAAGTACTGAACATCTAAGAGGTGTGAAATATTTTAAATCTTCATTGTATATCTTTTGAAAGCTTTGGATAATAGATTAACTTGCTTCTTGGTGGATGTATCCCATACTAGGTGAAACACGTTAAATCTAGTGTTGATTTGTATCTCTTGTTTTATATATTTCTTTTGGTAGAGTATCCACTTTTATTGCATGTATGCTTAGATATGATATATTATCTATACAACCTATGTGCTAACCCCAACAACTAGTATCAGAGCTTTATTTGATGGTTTTGTGTCTTGACATATTTACTCACATAGGGTTTTCTGATTGAGTGGGAGCTACAACAATGGCAGAATAAAAAAAATACAAGGTAGAGAAGTTTGACGACTGAAATTATCAATTATGCAAGATGCATATTGAGGATTATATGTATCAAAGAGATTTATACTTACTATTGGATGAAAAATTTAGACCTATGAAGATGACTAATGAAGAATGAAAGATTCTTGACAAAAATGCTTTGGGATCTATAAGATTGAGCCTAACATCATCCATGGATTCCAATATTACATAATTGACATATATGGTAGATTTAATGAAATATATTGCTAATTTATATGAAAAACCTAGTGCTTCAAATAAATTGTATTTGATGAAGAAACTATTTAGTTCTAAGATACATGAAGGTGGATCTACATCTAGTCATTTGAATGATTTCCGGTCTATTGTAAATCATTTAAAATCGGTTGATATTTTATTCGATGATGAGCTGAAAGGGACTCTTATTCTTATGTTATTTATTTGATAGTTGGGATAACTTGGTAATGGATGTTAATAATAAATCATCTGCTAATAATATTTTGAAGTTTGATGATGTGATTAGTATAATCTTGAATGAAGAAATTCGTAGGAAAAGTACAGAGGAATAATCATCTAGGAATGCTTTGAATATGGAAAGCATAGGCAAGCATAAGGAGATATCCAAGAGTAAGAATAATGGAAAATCAAAGTCAAGGGATGGCAGATCTAAATCTAGAGGTAAGGGAATTACCTGTTGGAAATGTGGAAAGAAAGGACATACAAAGAAAGATTGTTGGTCAAAGGATAAAGAGAACTAACAACTAGACAAAGGTAAAGAGGAAAACATTGAAGTAGCGATAATACACGATGATCTTATTATTTTTGTAGATAATATAATAGAATCATGGGTTTTAGATTCTGGAGCTTCTTTCCATGCAACCACTAATAAGGGTTATTTCAAAAATTATGTCTAAGGAAATTTTGTGAATGTTTATTTGGGTGATGATGAACCTTGCAGTATTAATGGTAAAGGGAAAGTTTGTCTAAAATTGTAAAATGGAAATACATGGGTATTGAAATATGTGAGGCATGTGCCAAGCCTCATGAGGAATCTTATTTCTACAAGGTAACTACATGAAATTGGTTGCATGGTTACATTTACATCAGACTCTTGGAAATTTACCAAGGGTGTTTTTGTTGTGGCAAGAGGTAAGAAGGTAGGAACATTATATTTATCTGTATGTGCTATTGATTCCTTTTCTATATTTATCTGTTACATTTACATCAGACTCTTGGAAATTTACCAAGGGTGCTTTTGTTGTGGCAAGAGGTAAGAAGGTAGGAACATTATATTTATCTGTATGTGCTACTGATTCCTTTTCTATATTATCTACTTTAGATTCAAATGCATGCATGTGGCATAATCGGTTGGGCCATATGAGTCAAAAAGGAATGCAGATCTTAAAGGCTAAGGGTAAGTTATCATATTTGAAACATTTAGATCTTGATTTATGTGAGCATTGTGTCTTTGGAAAGAAAAAGAGAGTGATATTTCTCGAAGTTAGGGAAACTAAGAAGGAGTAGAAATTAGATATTGTACACTCAGATGTATGGGGACCAACTCAGGTAGATTCTCATGGAGGATCCTAGTATTATGTTACTTTCATTGATGATGCTACAAGAAAGCTATGGGTTTATTGTTAAACATAAATATGATGTTTTTGAGACTTTTAAAATATGGAAAAACCTTGTTGAGAATTAATCAAATTAAAAGTTAAAGTTCCTTAGATCTGACAATGGTGGTGAATATTGTAACAAGGCTTTCAATGATTATTGTTTAGTGAATAGAATATATAGAGAAAGAATGGTTCCAAGAACACCACAAGATAATGGTGTTGCAGAAAGAATGAATAGGATAATCATCGAACATGCTAGAAGTATGAGGATACATGCTAGATTGCCCTTGTAGTTTTGGGAAGTAGTTAATACAACGGTTTATTTGATTAACTGTCGGACTTTAATTTCACTAGATGGAGGAATACCAAAGGAATATTAGACCATAAAAGAGGTAGATATTTCTTTTCTTAATGTTTTTGGTTCAAAATATTTTTTACATATTGATAAGGAAAATAGGAAAAAGTTGGATGCAAAATCCAAGAGATGCACTTTCATTGGTTATGGATTTAGTGATTTAGGACTCCATTTTTGGGATTTCAAGAACTCTAAAATTATTAAGATTTGTGACATTAAATGAAATGAAATGAGAATTTATAGGGATCAAATTTTGGTACCCAAGGACGAACCAGTTGAGACATTTGTGAATGAAAATGAACTCTCGGATTTAAAAGTAATACCGACAAGGTTACACAGTAACCGATGTTGGTTGACTCCTGACTAACATTGGTCAACAAAATCGGTATCAGTTACAAAATAACCAAACTAACATCGGTTAGCAGGACCGACAGCAGTTACAGGTGACCGGCGTTGGTCACTGACAGATTTGGATACAAATGTCCAAGAGGTCCAGAATGAGTCTCCGGTACCCCAAACTCATGTGTGAAAGTCACAAAGGGTAAGTAAACCTCTAGAAATATTTACACCTTCTCTATTTTATTTATTATTGACTGATAATGGTAAACCAGAGATTTTTGAAGAAGTAATGCAGGATGAGACCTACGTGCAGTGGGAGCATGGCATGGATGAGGAGATGGACTCCTTGGAACAAAACCAAACTTCAGATTTGGTTAAGTTTCTAGCATATAAGAGGACATTGTAGAACAAGTGGGTTTATAGGAAAGGTACAAGGCAAGGCTTGTAGTAAAGGGATTTAAACAGAAAGAAGGTATTGATTTTTGTGAAATATTTTCTCCTGTTGTAAAGATGAGTTTTCTTCATACTGTATTGAGTTTAGTTGCAGTAGAGGATTTACATTTAGGGAAAATAAATGTGAAGATGAATTTCCTTCATGGTGATTTAGATGAAAATATTTATATGCAACAACCGCTTGGGTATGAAGTCAAGGGTAAGGAGAAATTAGTGTGCAAGTTGAAAAAAATCCTATATTGGCTCAAACAAGCTCCAAGGAAATGGTACATGAGGTTTGATAGTTTCATGCATGAGCATGGTTACTTGAGATGTGAATCTAATCATTGTATTTGTTTCGAGAAGCTTGAAAATGGGAGCTACATTATTTTTTTTACTATATGTCGATGATATGCTTATTGTAGGATCTAGTATGCAGGACATTGGTGAGATTAAGGGAAAGCTAGCTCACACATTTTCTATGAAGGATTTAGGAGCTACAAAAAGAATCCTTGGCATGTAAGTACATAGAGAGAGGACGAACAAGAAATTATATTTGTTTCAAGAGGATTATATGTACAAGGTGTTAGAAAGGTTTAAGATGTAGAATTCAAAACCTATAAGTACACCTATGGTTGGACACTTCAAATTGAGTAAATATCAGTGTCCTTCATCACATGAGGAGGTCAAATACATGAAACAAGTACCATATGCTTTAGCAGTTGAGAGTCTCGTGTATGTTATAGTTTGTACCAGACTAGACATTGCACAAGAAATGGTAGTTGTGAGTAGATTTATGGCCAATCCAGGTAAAGAGCATTAGAAATTAGTCCAATGGATACTCATGTATTTGAGAGGGACATATAGCATGCAGTTATGTTATGGAGATTCAGATATTTTTTGTGGCTATGTTGTTTTGGATATGGCTAGAGATCTGGATGGTAGAAGGAGCACTACTTGATATGTTTTCACAATAGGTGGGACGACAGTTAGTTGTATTTTGAGATTACAGAAGGTTGTGGCTTTGTCTACTACAAAGGCAGAGTATGTTGCAGCTACAAAGGATAGCAAAGAAATGATATGGATGAGACGGTTCATGGACGCTTTAGGAAAGGATAAAGATGATTGCAAATTATTTAGTGATAGTCAGAGTGTAATTCATTTGGAAAAGAACTCAGATTTTTATTCTAGAATGAAACACATTCAGTTGAGATATCACTTCATACGATAGGTATTGGAGGATGGGAAGCTGAAAATGGAGAAGATTCATATGATTGAAAACCCTGTGGATATCTTAACGAAGCCATTAGAAAAAGAGAAATTGGAGATACACTCCACTTTTGTTGGTCTTCGAGTTTCAGACTTGAAGAGGAAGAAACAAAGCTAAGGAAAGGATCCAAGAATGATGTTGTATAGGTATAGTGTAGTAATTTATCTCCAAGTGAGAGATTGTTTAGTTGTAGAGCTCAATTACTTTATTTTAGCATGCTATATCAAACTTGCTGGAAAACGTAGTAACCAAAATTGGTTATGAAGGCACCGACATAGGTCACCTATAACGGGCATCGATCAGGCAAGGAGGAACTGACATCAGTTAGGGCTAATCGGCGTCGGTTACCTATATGTCAGTGTTTTATTTAAATCACGGGAATTAGATCTAATTTTATTATTAAATTATATCTATTGATTGTAATTGCATGGCTAAGTTCCCTAAGTTTATATAAGCTATTTATAAGCTAGAAAGTTAGGGTTAGAAGAGAGAGTTCATGATTCTTTTGAAAATAATTGTGAGAGAGAGAATTCTTGGAGAAGGAAATGCTTGAGAGAAAGACAATACTAAGCATTTGAGAGGTGTGGAAGATTTTAAATCTTCTGAAAGCTTTGGATAATAGATTGGCTTGTTATTTTTTGATATGTAGCCCATACTGGGTGAACCATGTTAAATCTGGTGTTGATTTGTATCTCTTGTTTTGTATATTTCTTCTAGTATAATATCTTCTTTTATTACATGTATGCTTAGATCTAATATATTATCTATATAACATGTGTGCTAACCCCAATAGTTCTGCACCAAAATGACACACTGTCTAGCTTGTTAAAATTCCTATCCACCCAGACGTGTTGGTGCAAAGTTCGATTCAGTGTATATGATCCACCAATTGTAAAATATAGTGTTTGACAACCTTACACTACACTCAAATGTCTACACTATTTCATGCATTTACAAACAATAGGGAAGTGAGAGCACCAATTGGAGACAAAAAAAAATGAGACATGATATTGTAGAGGGTCCCTATGCCGAGGTGTAGGATCTGATCGAGACATCTCTAGGTACCACAGAGATGAACTAATCACTCGTCACAAGTTATATCAATTTTTCATCTCAAGCTCTTAAGGGACTATGCCTAGAGAAAGTAGCCCGGAAGCAATGACATTATCCCACACTGAAACAACACCTCCTCTAGCATTTAATTGGTGACCTAAATTTTTTGGTGCATTTCGTTTGGTGCCACGACCCACTGTTTGAAAAATATAGCATTTGACAACCTTACACTGACTCAAACTACACTATTTGGCACGTTTGCAAATAATAGGTAGAACCAAGAGCATCGATTTGAGACATAAAAAATTGAGACATGATATTGTAGATGGTCCACACATCGAGGTGTTGGATCTGATGAGACATATCTAGGTGCTATGGAGACAAATTAATCACTTATCGAAGTTGTATAATTTTTTGGTCTCAGGGATCTTAAGGTACTACCCCCGAACAAAGTATCCCATAAGCAACAACATTTTCCCACATCAAAAAGACACCTCATCTAGCATTTACCTGGCCACATGGACATTTTGGTGTAGTTGGTTTAGTTACATGACCCATCGTTTGTAAAATATATAGTTTGACAGCCTTACACTGGCTCAAACTACACTATTTGGTGCGTTTGTAAACAATAGGGCAATGAGAGAACCGATTGAATACAGAAAAAACCAAGATAGGATATTGTATAGGGTCCCTACACTGAGTTGTAAGATCTAATGAAATATCTCTTGGTACCACAAAGACCGAGTAATCACCCGTCGAAGTTATACATATTTTTGGTCTCATGGCTCTTAAGGGACTACGTCTGAATGAAGTATCTCGGAAGCAACAACATTGTCCTACACCGAAATGATGCCTCCCATAGAATTTACCTGGGCCACCTGGACATTTTGGCATCGTCGGTTTTGTGCCATGACGTCCCGAGGTATGACTTCTCACTTCTCGGCTCCGTTCATTTCCTAGGACTACCTATAAAAGGCAGTTTGCAAATAATTATTCCAAGAACGCTCAAGGAATGCCACGAACCTGAATTATTAGGTACGACTAGAGGCCTTCTTCACTCAATTTTTGGCTTAGAAATTTCTTGGTTTGGATGACCAAGTGTCAAGTTGTGATCATCAGAATTTTCCACTGAAAACGTGAATTGGGATGAATATGGAAGGGGTTCTTGGCTCTGGATCGAGTGGTCTGACTCCAAACTGAGCCTCCCTGGAGCCCTGCATAGCACTCTAAGGCATATACGCCCCCAACCAGATGCATTGGCGGTGGTAGTTTTCTCCCACAATATCTTGGGGCATGACTTCTCACAACTCTACTCACATCAATGAGATTACAACAAGGTAAACACATTACCATGTAAATACTCTAATGATTGTTTGATCTCTTTTTAAAGCATGCAAATACATAATAGAGTTTAGAATATTTTTTACATATCTTGTGCCAACTAAACTATAATGTTTATGTATTTTTTTAAACAAGTGAATTCAAATTAGGACCTTATTGCTACACACATCAATAACACTTAATTTGGACTAATACTTAACAAATAAACTGTAAGTACACTTAAAACATATAAAATGACTTGTAATAAATCCCTCAAGACCATTTTTAATTATGTTCAATTTTTCCTAGTATGGAGTGTGTTAACCACGTGCTTAAAATAAGAAAAATGATATAACTTCACACTTGAATCTCTTTAAAAAAATGATCTTGCACCCAAGAACCTTCAAAACCATTATATAACATAACATTATATATCATATATCATAAGAATAACATAACATCATATATCATATATATCATATGGATAATGGTCACATAATCGAGGCCATCAAATAAAATCAAACATAGAAGTAATATCATTATGAAAACCAAAATGGATATAATGTATCAAACTAAGTGTGCCACATGTCTCTAAAAATATAAGAATAATGCATCAAACTAAGTGTTCCATACATATAGGACCACATGCAGTTGCATAAGGATGTATACATGGACTATGAAGAATCATGAACTAGGACCAGATGGCATATATATCTATACATGGGTCCTATGAATCTAATCATGAAACATGTTCCCTCTCTTTGCCCTGCTAGATGAAGCATGTCCACGACCTATGGATGTAGTGGTGGGATATGCCGCTATGGATTTCAGCCATGTGGTCCTAGGCATATCTAAGATGACATGCAACCTATCCTGCACATTCATAAACATTAATTTTTTAACACCCAAATTTTGAAAATACATTCAAAATTTAGAAACTTAGAATTTATAATGCAAGTGAACTCTTACCGCAATCTCATGATCCCTATCAATTTGTCATCAATGTGTTACAGGGTCAACGGTAGACTCACAAGGGGTGGGCTACATACAAATAAATATTTCAAATTAAATATTTCATGTACAATTTGATATTGTAGATAAGTATTAAGAAAATTTTCCTCCAAAATTTAACAAATTTGAAAATTTGTACCTGAGTTAGTGGATCTGTAGATGTTATGACAACATCTACAACAACCTCCACATTCTGCATATAGGGAAGAGTCTCAATGGAAGTCATAAGATATACAAAAAAACATGTAGATCAACATTAATTGAAAACTATAGCAATGAATATTAGCATGAGAAGAGGACTAGTAGTAATAAGGCCTAAAACAAAGAGTTATGTAAGATTGCAAGTGTATGACTGAACCAATAGTCTAAACATCTTATGATAAAGTAGAGAAGGATAATTAGTCCTATTTATTTACATAATATCTCTTGACTGTTAATATGGAAAGCCCCTACAGGTGTTGTAGATCACAATCATAATTTTTATGCGTCTTGAAATTGCATAATTTTGTTTTTAGAGAAAATTGTAGGCTCTCAGGCTCTATCTAGGGATTTGTGTAACTTTTTATTGTATAGGTGAATATTGCTAGAAATTTCAAATTATCTTTGTTTGTGCATGAATTAGAAGACCCCAATATTTCGTGGTGATTGATACAATGTAGTGAAAGTTATCTAGATAACAGTTATTTCGAGCAGCCTGGTAAAAGTACAGTATACAAAATAAAGGCAAAAGTCAGGCTTCTCACTATCTTCGAATGGGTGTGAAGGTGATATTAGGTATTAAAGAGATGTTTGAATGATCTTATGGGTGTAGAAATAAATAAAATTCCATCATTTGAATGAAATCTGACTATACAGGACAATATTAAGTCACAAAAAGGGTTATTAGAGATATTCAAGAAGTAATTCATTAAAGATGTGGAATGTATTTGGTTTTTATGTACCTTAGGATATGATATTATAATGTATATGGGTTGATGGATATGTCAACATGTGGCACACATCCCCTTAGTTAGTTATATGGGTTCACATAGGAATTAGTTATATTGGGTAATGAGTCAGCCTACATTGGAATTAGGTGTTACCCATCTATTAAGAGTAATGCATGTCTATATAAGGGGGTGAGTATAATTATGAGAGGATGTGATGTATGATTTGAGTCTTCTACTTGGTAAAGTTATATTGGAGGTGTCACCCTCGAAGTGGATTCCCATCTTGGGAGATTGTGGAGTTACTCCTTCCTTAAGGAGATTTGTATAGTGTTTCCCTACCTTAAGGGTAGCATTCTGTATATATTGATTATTTGAGGATCTTGGCCCACCCATATCTCTTTTTTTGTGTTATATTATGAAAATTATTCATTTATTATATGCAAATATCTTATCATTGGTATATAGAACTTGGTTCTAGTCAGGTCAACAAGCTATATCCATTGTGTACATGAGAATGCAAATATAAAGAAACTTGATGAATAACAAATATAATATGAGATTGGGTGTATAGAATTACATATTGAGTATTGGTGATAAATATGAACCAATGGACCCATGATATATTTATAAGTATAGGTAAATTATCCCATATTTTCATCTCTTTGTTGTTTAGAGAGAAGAGGGTTTATAAAGAATGCATATAAATAACAATGTTGGCAAGGTCAGTTATGCATACATCCTAAGAAGCTAAAAGAGATCCTCAAAGGCAAGGGATGATAGAAAAAGCATTAGAGATGGAGTTCTCTAGAAACATTTTTATCATGAGGTAAGTTTCCATGATCATGATAAAAGGAGGGTTTGTATATCTAGGAGATTATTAAACTTATACTTGCATCATAAGAGCTTAATGTTATGATCAAATTGTATTGACTAGAGTTATGGGATTACAAACTACTAGAGAATTACGCAATTATAAAATTCCATAATTAGAAATAAAGTGTAAAAAGAAACTAACCTACGTAAAAGTCACATGAGGCATGCCGGTAGCCTCAGTGTCCAGAGCAAATGATGACCCACCAGGCTCCTGCGTATAAAAGACAAACATATTAATATGTACATGTACACGTGAAACACTATACACAAACATTAAAAATATGTATTTAATAATAAAAGTGCAATCAAATGAAATTTTAAATGTAAGTAACTTGATACTTACATCTATAACACACCCAACTACAATAGCTAGCATGTCGACGCTGGATGTGTCCTTCACTAGCTCTTGTTGTTCAAATTTTTTTTAAAAAAAAATTTGCATGTATGTATGTGACGTAATCAAATACATATATATTAAAATCTCGAATAAAATAAACTATTGTATATATATTATATTTATTTGACATTTACCTATGAAAGATAAAGATCATTTGCACCAGTTCAAAAAACATCCGCCATCATCTCATCTAAAGAAAAGAAATCATGTGATCCAGCAAATGATGTCTCCCCCGTAGTGCATACGGCACCACATGATCCATAGTGGTGTGTTGCACTAGAACTAGTGCCTCCACCAACATCACCAGATGTAATCTGGCCACTATGTTGGGTCAGAGTGTCGGTGTGGTCCCTCAATGCATGTAGTGTGTCAATATCCACAACCTCCTTCACTGTAGGAGGGATAACTGAAGGCAATGGGGGTTTCAGGGCATGGGGGATCCTAGGTTGACCAATGTGTGCACATGGTCTACTCTGTACAGAGCCACCTTTTCTCCCATAAAACTTAGAAAAATCAAAATAATTTGGGACCTCATTAAGCACGAACTCACAATATAATTTCTTCAAAAAATAGAGAGGAACCTCATTGTTATTGCATGGTGGATAATGAAAAACCATCCACCATCACTCCCAAAAAAATTTCTTGATTCGGTCATCGTGGGTACCAATGGATTAGGAACCATTTACAAGTAGTTTCCGAGGGGCATTGGTTCTCGGGTCAGTAAAAAATGCACAAATGCGGTCTTTTGCAAATTTTTTGTCTTTTACGACCGCATGGGATAATTTATCTATATAACACCACCTATAATCAGCTCTAAAGGTATCCCACTTGTCTATTTGGTTGGTTGCAAAGTCGACTTCACCAATCATTGTCTGCAATGTGTTAGCTAAAGTCATGTGAGACGGATTTATGGCATGATTTTATCTTATTGTATGAATAAGGTTATCAATGGCAATTTTATTTTGTTGGATTCTTCTAATGATATCATCTTGTGTTCTTGTTGGTTCTATGGGGACAAAAGGAGCCACAGGAGAAAAATCTACATTTGGAGGAGAGTTTTGAGGAATTTTTGGAGGGTTTTAAGGAATATTTGGACGGTTTGCAGGATTATGAGCTTGTTGAACAACTGAAAAAACAAATAAATTATATACATAAACAAAAAATTGGAAACCCCATGAAAATCACCAAAAAAACCTAAAATGCAAGAAATTTGATCAAAATTGAGGGATTACCTCTTCATCTTGGTGGCATAGTTGAAAATTTAGTGATCCAGAAGTCTGAAGAGCAATTTACAAGGGGTATTCAAAGCATGAGTTCCAACAGTGAAGGAGAAATCATGGTTCACATGGGAAAATAGGGGAAAATGAGATGTCATGGGTCTATTATTTTCATCTCAGAGGACCATGATTGTGGCTTAGAAACCGTGATCGTTGATTATAAACCACGATCATGGTTTTAGGTTCAAAAATTCTCAATCCTATAGAAAACAGTCCGTAATTGCGGTACATGAATTTTGGGTTTTCATGTCCACTTTTTGGTCCACCAACTTGTTGCACTTACCATTTCTTTTCCACAGTCATAAGAAACATTGTTGCAAAACGGAAAAAGACCATTATCAAGTAAATTTTCATTAATACCCTCACTTCTTTACAAAAAAGTATACTAAAATAGAAAATATTTACTTCTTCATATTTCCGCTAACACTTGTAAAACTTTGTTAGGATTTGTGTCATCATAGAATGCTAGCATGAATTCCATTACTTCTTAATAAGAAATAGTTACCAATATATTGTGCATACGATGTTACCAACAGGTTAACAACATGTATTATAATATTTATTTTATTTCCATTTCCCCATTTTTTCAACCATGAGTTCAGGATTAGAAAACAAAGATATTTTATGTAACTAAGAGTTTTAGAACACAAGTTTAAGAGAGGGAAATTAAAATCCTTTGTTGAACATTTCAATGATTTTCCATCAAGACCATCATTACCATAATTAGAGTTAAAAGAGAGACCCAAATATTTTACAAATAACTTCACACAATTCCTTCATGTCCATTCTAGGTGTAGTCATTGTTATACCCTTAGACCAACAATCTAATCCCATGCATACCGGCCTATCACCCAGCAGTCGCTGGGCACTCACCCGAGGCACGCACGGGCGTCGAGCCCCTCCTTTATGTAATTTTTTTGAGAATTCATTGATTATGATAGAAAATTAGACGCAAGAAGGAAAATAACTATGCATTCATTCTGAGAGCTTAGAGTAAGTTACTACGTCAATGCATCCATTCAGATAACAAGGGAAATATCAAAAAGATAACATGTCTGATTTATAATATAAAGAAATTCACTAGGGTTTATACTCATGAATAATATATAATCAAAACAAATCCATATATTCATATTGATCTTTGTTCAGTAACCACATTACATTCATCAAGGCCATAACAAACCAATGTATACATTTAGATAAGACTCATGCATCAAAATCCCTAGCTATTCCTCCCATATTACATAAATATTTTCACATGCCCATCCCTCTAGATATGCTAACACTCCTATAGCTCTCCTAATGAGAATCCCAACCCATAGAACCCTCTATTATTTCTGCAGAGTTTCACCTCTCCAATTCATGTGTGTGTGTGTGTGTGTGTGTGTGTGTGTGTGTGTGTGTGTGTGTGGTGTGTGTGTGTGTTTGTGTGTGTGTGTGTGTGTGTTTGTGTGTGTGTGTGTGATACCCCGAAGATGTCTCCCATGGTCTCCCAATTCACACAGCTATCTTTCCACCTTTCTCTTCTACCTCTCCCTCCTTTTATTCGATATGAGCATCTCTATATATAGCATTAGAAACCATTTCCATGCCTTCTTGAAGTAGTAGATCAGTTTCCAAGACTCAAGGTGGTCCTCCAATGGAGCATGTTTACTCTAATCCGAGCTCTCCACTCTTTGTAATGATGTCTTTCTGGATCCTTCCATCGCATAGAATATTCCTTTCTTGACCAGCAAGTTTTCACGCTGGCACCTTCTCCACTCTGCATGCTAGTCAAGTCATGCTTTTCTCATGTGATTTTTGAAATTTTGAATATGGATAAGTCCTGAGATCCCTTTTCTCTACCTTGCGTGCACATCATGGGTTCTACTAAACCCTAATAAAACCCTATCCTGCGTACTTTAACCCCATGCACTCTTCTTCATATTGGTCCTACGTGCCCACGTGCCCTTTGGAACTTAGCCAATATTCTAAGGTCCGCCATATTTGGAGTTAAAAGAGAGACCCAAATATTTTTAAAATAACTTCACACAATGCCTTTATGGCCATTCTAGGGCTACCCACAAGAAAACCCCTTACATAACGCAATAAGGTATTATAACCAAAGCTTCAACATAGAAAACAAGCAATCATGGTTGTTTACCAATATACAGTATAGTGTATGCTATGTGTATATAAATATATATATATATAAACATGTATTCATACATCATTCAAACCAAAACCATGTGTAAAAAAACACATTTGCATATGCATATGCTTACCAAACAACTAACCCATATGCAACATTTATTGTTAGCTATTGCTCAAGGAAAAGAAAATGAAAACATGCCTGAATTACAATAATCAATCTCATAGACAAGTTGTGAGTTCCTTCTCACATCCTCCTTCCTTCCATGTCCTAGAAGCTATATGTTTCTTTTTCAGCCAACAAAAACCATGCCAAAAAGGAGGAATTTACCCAGCTAAATCATTATTTTCAACTTTCCCCAACTAGGGATTTTATAAATTTATAAAATCTCAGTTAAAGACACATGCATCAAATATAAACATCCACTGCCACCATTAAAATAACCACAAAACTGGTTCAATCAGAAATTCCATCTTTGATGTCTTAAGCACTCGAGTTCTCTAAAAACCCTTCCATTATACAAGCACCCACTGTCAGATCCATATGCAAAGTTTGGAAAAATAATCTTACAACTCTCAGTTATAGTTTTAACTTTCCCTTCCAAACCTATGTAACTAAATGACTATCCAAAAATTCACATCACCCATTTTAAAATGGATTTTAAACTATTTAACATTCCTTTCCAAGTTCTACTCGGATCTATGACCCTTTCATTGTTATTGGATTCATTTAAATCCCCCAAAACATAATCACTTTAAAAATAAAATTCCCATACGTAATGTCCCCCATCATAAGTCCCTTATTGTTTAGAACTAGGTCAACATAGTAAAAATTATAATGTCCCATAATTCCTTTCTTATACCAAGTCAAACACTAATAACCATGAAAATAATAATGCCCTTTTTAATTATTATGTTTCCAAATTTCCCAATAACCATGTAATGATTACTATGCTAAACAGTGTGTTCACTCCTATAATGCTTTTTCTCTTTTCCAAAGTAAAATGATCATACAAAAATGTTGATGTTAACCAACCACAATAAAATATTCCCTTTTATAATAATATCTCAAAACCACCAAATAACACTTACACTATAATGCCAACATTATCAACTAGTTAAGAATCTATAGAACCAAGTCAATAATAAACAACAATGTCATTATTCAAATAGGTGATGTCAGTACGAGTTCATACTCCCAGTGATTAACCAAAGTTATTAATGCAAAGCTTACGCCAATTAAATATTGGTGTAATGTTATATTTTTACCTTCACTAATCTATTACAACCTATTGATGGCCTAAGTAGATGCAAATTTTTGGGGTCAAATAACCAGATGTGACAGGGTTTTTATCTTAGCTAAGATTTTACCCCTCTCTTCCTTGTTTCTCTTATTCTTTTCCTAAAACTCCTTGATTTCTGCTTCATGTGTTGAAACCAGGATTCTTGCTACTCTATCTCTATCAACACAATTATCATAAACAACTTCAGCAACTTGCATGACAACCTTTACGTCAAGAAGGATTTTGGTATACCAAGCAACAATCTCTACAACCTTTAGCTTCTCTTCTTTTCTTGGCACACCAGCACCTACTCTATGGATTCTAAGGCGAGTGGCTGCATTTCCAGTTGTGAGGATGTGAGTCAAATCCTACAGACACTGCAAGGTTGATTCATATTTTTATTTGGGTGGTGCTAGGTTGGGATGCTTTAATACGATAAAATCTGTAATCATTTCCACCTTTCTTATATACTTCCCACACCTTCACCTTCTCCTCCTTTAGTTCATGCCTTTACTGAGCACTGATAAGTTCTTCTTGCTTCAGATCTTTGTCTCTTCTCAACAGAGCTCCTCCTTTTTCTTCTACAACTCCTCCTTCTAGCAATCTTAGCTTGTCATTACTCCCAAAAATATTTGCATTAACCTCAACTGAAACTTTGTTGAGTGCATTGCAGACTTGCTCATTTGATAGTTGCTGATAATTTACAAGAGGGTTTACCCACTTTTCCTCTGGCATATTCTTTAGCACCCTTTGATCTCACCTCAAACTTAGGATCATCGATATGGGACTCAAATACCTAAGATAACATCTTCCTAGTTCGTGGGTATGTGCACATTCTTCGTCAAATGATTCCATGGCTAGGAGTTTCTCTATTGGCATGGTGCTCTAGAAGCGCGTGCATAACACCTTGTTTAGATCATGGACATAACCCATTCCTTCTCCCCTATGCTTCTCCCACATTCTTACTTTCCTATACGCATAGCCTTGGGAAAGCTTATAGCCAAGCTGGGGTCTCCACCCATTATTCCATACTATTTTCCAATTACTCTCCTCTTCTATCTCCTTCAATACCTCATTTGCGTTGTGCTCTAACTCTTGTTCTACTGAATCCTTAATGATGCTAGTCACTTCTCTCTCCACATCTTCTTCCACTTGCTCGTTCATGAGGCTTGGGGTCCTTTGGTTCCTTGTGCTCACCTCCTCACTCACTCCTTTGTCTTGAGCGTATCCCTCTTCATCCTTCTCTTTATCCTCCTCATCCTCTGAATCGTGTACATCATAAATAGGATGGTCTTGAGCCTCTTCATGCTCATCATCATCTCTTTTCCCTATATAGGCCACCAAGCTCTCTGTTCCTTCTGAGTCAGTCTCTCCTACTACTTTTTGCTTCTTCCTAGCTGGTGATTCCAGCATAGGAGACTCTTCTTTCTCTTTTTCTACCGCAAGCGACTCCTCCTTGGTGAATATTCTTCCTGTGGCAAATTCTTCTTGCTGTGGGAGGTTCTTCTGGAGTTCTCTGGTATTCATGGGGGACTTCTTCTAGAGTCTTTTTCTTCACATGGGACTTCTTCCTGCGTGCATATGTACTTGGCTTAGGTGCTTTCCTCTCGGTGCATCCATAGATTGTGTTGTCTACACACTTGGTACATTCTTCTCCTACACTTCCTCCCTCTCCCTCTTCTTTGGCATGTAGCCTTCTTCCTACTAGTGGGATCTTCTGGAATGGAGACATCATTCTCCAAGTAGGTTGTCCTTCTTCAAATTTTTCCTAATATGCAAGTATACCCTTGTTGCAGTCCTTCCGGTGATTGGCAGTGTCAATGGCTTCATCATCTATACCTCATGGGAGAAATATTTCTCCACATATGCACACTTCATTGGGTATATGATCTTCCTGCACATCTCACGGTGGTCCTGGTCTACTTCACTAAGGTCAAACCTTAGTCTTTTGGCCTCGTTAAAATGGTTGACCCCTTCTTGGAAGTATTACGTGGTGAAAGAAAATGACAACTTGCACCATGGACTCTTAGTCCTCATCTGTTAAGGTGAATTGGCCAATGCAAAAAATGCTGATATACAACAAACTCAACTTCTCCATCTAAAAGCATGGGCAACTGTTCAGGTATCCTCCACTCTACCCTGAATGTGTTGCGCATTCACTTGTACCATTTTTCCAGGTGCACCTTCTGAGCAGTCATCATGGTATCGCATGTATATTTCTCAAATCTCTTCGTGGGAGAGGGATCTTCTTCTAGATACTCCCATACAAACTTCTGCTGGCCCATCAGGCACTCCAATATCTGAGAAGATGATGGTGAGGAGAATGTTGCCGAACATTATCTTTTCTCCTTCATGCGTGTTGTTAATGATCTCATCTACAATATAGGTGGACAAGTTGTAAATGGTCCCTAGTGAGATCTTCTGAGCATACATTCAACCATGCCTTGTTTACTTGGGTCCATCTCTCTTGACCATTCAACTTGGTAACCAAGCGCGGCCATCCTCATTATAGGGTCAGGGATATCTATGATATCGAAGTAGTGCGAACCATTTTTGTAGTCATAAGCCTTTACAGTCTCCTTGATGGCCTCCTTATCCTCCAAGTCATCATCTATGGACTCCCCTTCACAAATTAGGCCAGTGAACTTGGATATGAGTTGAGGAGTTATGTGCATTTTGTGGCCCAAAAAATAGAAGTGGTCCTCATGCACACGTGACATCAACCATTGGTATAACCACTCAGGCTTACCAAAATAGGGAAACTCAAATAGTTGCAGCAACCTGACCTTTTCAAATTTCACCTTTACTTCATCGTTGTAGATTAGACATTCCTTCTGGTGTCCTCTTATCAGTTGGATGAACTAGTTCCAATGCCATCTCCTTTTCTGTAGTGCTCATGTGATGATTGTAGTTGCTCACGGCCATCTTCCTTAAGTGTGATACCCATTCTTTCCCCAACAATACTCCATCTGGGTATTGCATTTCTGCATACCACTCTTCATTAAAGCTAGCGGCAACTTGTTTTCCTTTGCCCTTGCCCTTTTCTTCTTTAGTGAAACAATTTCCTTCTTTGGTGTCATTTTACTTGTCAGGTTAAAACCTAAACTCTTCTTTCTCTACTTCCTCACCCTGCTCAACTCTAAGGCTTAACTTTGTGAAAGAATCCTTCTACTCTCGTGCCCTAGCTGTAGAACCCTAACCTTGGAAAATTATTCCACAAGACGACATATTCCAAATGAACTCTCCCTACGCCATGTACTCCTTCCACTATGGTTCACAGATCAATTCCAGTTATGCACTTAGATATCTATGATTCTTTCTTTGCACAAATCTCTTGGATTCCCTAGTTCGCAAGAGCTCTTCAACTTCGTAATGGCAAGGTAAAATAATAATGTGCCTGACCTTATACTTATAGCTTTTGCTTCTCTCTAGAAATAAATGCTATGCCACCTACCAACTATACTTAGCATTAAATGTGGATTTTTCCACTAAAGGTGACCTTAAGCGCCCTTACCTATGCACCCAATCATGTGCAAAAACCATTCTATAACCTTCTGGCGTGCAAAAATCTTTACCAACCGAAGAATCTTGTGTGCGTGTCTGCAGTGCCGAAAGCACTTCTTCTGTCAACCTGATTTTTTCCCTCACCTACCTCATGTTGTTCCTACTCTTCATCCTTTGTATGTGGTCTTTGTTACAACCTTCTTTGACACCAACAATTCTTTGTCCACCATTTCCCACATGCTCTCTACCTTACGTGTTTTTCATCCTTTAATCTGGGTCATCCCAACTTTTACTACCATGGCTTATACTTCTCTTTGCACTACTCCACCCCACACTAAAATAAATGTGTGGTCCTCTGCACATACACAACTTTAGAAAGTAATGTGGTTACCAGCTGCACAAGGAGCAAAAAAACACAACATAAAGGAACAAACAATGAGAAAGGGAACACAAGAAAAGAAATGCATTAAGGGAAATCCTAATCTAGATGGCAAAACTGCCTTATTTACAAACACCAAGAAGACTTATTTATAGTAGGGCTTTAGCCTACTCCCATTGAAATGACCTGGTAATCTTATCCCATCCAGTGCTTGTAACTGGAAAGTGCCTAAATCAAGGATGTACGAGATGATGTATGGCCCTAACCTAGTGCACTTTCAACTTCCCAGGATGGCACAAAAACTTGGAATCATACAACAAAACCATATTCCCAACCTCAAACTGTTTGTTCTTGATATGATGATCATGCCACGATTTTTTATCTTGCCTTCTCTTGTCTTCTGACTCCATCTAGAAAGTGATCACCTTTCATCTAGTTGCATTAATTTATCAATCCTCTCTTCCAGTGCTTGTTCATCAGCTAATCCTCCTACGCATGTGTATACGTAACAATGGTAACATGAATTCAACCAGAAAAACAACCTCCACGCCAAAAACCAATTGAAATGGTGTGGCCTTGTTCAACCTCTTGTAGGTTGTCCTGTATGCCCATAGAATGATTGATACCTTGTCATCCCAATCTTGTCTTCCAATGTCACAAATCTTGGTCAATGTGTGACTTAGTATTTTGTTAAATTCCTCAGCAGTTCCATTTTCTTGTGGGTGATAAGGGGTGGTCTTGTGATGGGCCACCATAAACTCTGCCAACAAAATCCTAATCATTTCATTCAAAAAATGTGTACCCCTATCACTTGTTAAACTCAATGGACATCCATACTTGTTGATTATGTTTTCCCATAAGAATCTAGTAGTTTTATTGCAGTACAATCTCTTGTAGGCACTTGCCTCTACCCATCTTGTCAAGTAATCTGTGTAAGTGATGATGTAACATGAACTAGTCCTTTGCGCGACAGGTGAAATAGGTCCTACAAAGTCAATTTCCCATTTTTCAAATGGTTCAGCGCTGGCTATTGGTCACAAGGGCATTTCATCCCTTCCTCCAGGTTTTCCAAGGCTGACAATGGTCATAGGCCTTGTAAAACTCAATACAATCCTAGTAGATGCTTTCCCACCAAATCCCTATGAGTAGAATCTTCCACGCGGTTGCATTTCCTACATAGTTCCTCCTGCAATCCCACCATGTGCTTCCTCCATAATTGCAATGTGCTCATGTTCTAACACACATCGATGTAGAACCTCATCACGACCTAACTTGTACAAATCTCCACTAATCAACATGTAAGGCATGATGCGTATAGCCAACTTCTTCCTTTCCAAAGCCTTCATTCCTTCTGATGTCCACACCCATTTTGAGAAACACCGTGATGTCTTCTAAGTCTGAGGGTGTGCGCGTAACCTAAACAATTATGCATCTTGGCATTGTATCCTCAATGTTTTGTGCATCCTCCCCTGAGTCAATCCTTGATAAGTGATCAGGTTTGAAATTAATTTTCCCTGGTTTTACCACAACCAAAAACTCAAATTCCTGAAATAACAGGACCCAATGACATATGTGCCCTTACAAAACATGATTTTTCACTAAGTACTTTCAGTGCCATGTGGTCCATGTAGAATATAAATGGTGTCAGCCAGCAGATACTGCCTAAACTTATGCAACGCGTAAATCATTGATAGTGCCTCATGCTTAGTAGTTGTGTAATTCTGTTATGTTGGTGTCAACTTCCTACTAGAAAAACATAAGGGGTGATCAACAATCCCCTCACTCAGGTTGTGCTAGTACTGCTCCAATAGTTGTCCCTGAGGCATCAACATGCACATGGAAAGGCTTATCCCAAGAGGAAAACTTAGTATGGGCCCAGTAACAAGCCTATCCTTTCAAAGTGTCAAATGCTTTCTGCTGCACCTCTCCCCAGTGAAAGGAACTCTTGTGTTTAAGCAATTCCTCTAAGGGCATGTGGTGATCTTGGCATATCCTTTAATAAATTTCCTATAGTACCCCATATGCCCAAGGAATCCACACACAACACTCTGAATTGTAGGCTCTTCCCAATCCTACAATAATTGCAACTTTGGCAGGATCCACCAGTAAGCCTTCCTTACATATAATATGCCCCAGCAGGGTTCCAAATGGATTAGCAAAGACACATTTCTTAATGTTGAGGGATATCCTCAACTGCTGACATCTCTCAAACATCAGCCTCAAATTGTCACAATGGTCTTTTACTAGCACATACACAGTCCAGTCATCTAGGTAGACTTGAAGAAATTTATGGATGAAGTCCTAAAATGCTTGTACCACGATGCGTGAGAACACAGTAGGCATATTATTCAATCCAAAAGGCATAACCGTGTAGGAAAAACTTCCCCATTTAGTGGCAAAGGTTGTCTTCTCCTGGTCTTCCTTTGCAATTCTAACTTGGTGGTACCCTGAGAATCCATCTGTGAAAGAATAGACCTCACGCCCGGCTACTCCTTCAAAAATTTCTTCAGTGAAGGGGGTTGGAAAAGGGTCAATGACACAAACTACATTTAATTCCCTATAATCCACACAGATCCTTATCCTTCACATCCTTCTTAATGCTTATGACCATTGGACTCACCCATTCTAATTCCTCAATGGCCTCAATAATTCCTGATGCTATCATTTTTTCTATCTCCTCCTTGACCCTTACGCACAAGTTCATATTCATCCGATAAGGTCTCTTCCGAATCAGGCACGTGCACCTTCCTTCAACTTGATCCTCATTTCCCCTAAGGAATGGTGAATGAATTTGAGCTCATGGTACCTATGAGGGAACAAATCCTGAAACTCACAAATAGATCAATGATCTTAGAAACTTCTTTCTCCAACCAATAATCCCAATGATAGCTTCCTTAGGTTTTACCTCTAACCAATGTTAACCTTCTTTGTCCTCAAGGGTTCATGGTAGGCTATGCGTGCACTCATCAACACTATCCATGACTTCACATGTACCTTCAGAATGGTTAACATCTAGACTCTCCATTTCTTCACCATCTATCACATAGACCATTTTTCCTTTTTCCTTTTCCATGCACACGTGCTCAAGCTGTATCTCTTATGATTCCTCTTCATCAAAACGCATCTCCAAACCAGGTTCTCCTAGTAGCTCTAGTATCCTATCTTCCGCCATAGTACTATCTCCCATTGTAAGGCACTTGACCACTTGCAACAGCCTTATCCACTGATGGCTTTGTACTATGATACTCAAAAGCTTGAATGAGATTAGTTGTTAACTCCTTCCAATTCCCTATTTAACAACATGCATTCTGAGTGAATATACCATGCGCACGCACAACCTTGTAAGGTGGAATATAACTTATGCACCCATAATGAAGGTGGTAAAGCTTCTGTTCCTTCCATCCAGGCCTTCTCACATGCTTGGATATGGAATGAGGAAGGTCTCTTTACCATGGTAGTCTTGTATGACAGTGGGCATTGTTGCTTCTGGAGAACCTAACAGAGAATGCAACCCTCACCTCGCACCATTCTAGAAGGCTCTCTCAATGTGTATCCCACCAATGTGCTGCATTCCCGAGTATGTTATAGCTGAGCATCTCTCTTCTTTCATTTTCATTTTTCCACTGAGCCTCCATTTCTCGCAAGAAATCATCAGGGTTGGCTCCTCCAGAGTAACTTGGTAACTTCTTCCCTCTAGGCACTTAACCGAACATGCCTTTATCACCCTTGTTACAGATCCTCTCAATTTTCACCCAATTAATTCATAAGTCCCATGCGCCCAATTGTCACATGCCACGCTAGTTGTATCACTCAAGGACTGAGCATCTTCAAACTGGATAACTCCCTCCATGGGATGAATTATCTCAGGGTCTCTAATAGAGCGCACATAGATTATATGTCAAGGAATTCTTCTCCCAAGGGCTCAGTATAGGGCGCTGATTTCCCATCAGTCAAGGGGATGATGACCCATTCTTCCTTGTTCTCAAAACTTATATACCCCTTGTTAAACCATAGGTCAACATTGTTCTTGTAACACAAGGGGTGCCCAAGAAATGTTGGAAAGTTGTCTGCCTCGGCGAGCACCAAGACTTTGAAATCTCCAGTAAACTTGGTCCCCTTGAATAGTGATAACTACATCCTTCAAGACTCCAATGGGAATTTCCTTTGTCTTGTTTTCCATATACAACACATTCAAAGATGGTTGTAATGCAGGCCTTCCCATTTGATGCCAAGCATCTAGAGTGAGAACATTGACCTCTGCACCTGTGTCAATCAAAATATTACTTAGAAGCCAACCATCCATAACTACATTTAAAGTGATCTCCTTGTCATAGTCAAGGTTATGGGGAGGGAGGTTAGCATGCAAAACCTTCCTCTTGTGCTCCCCTCCAGCACATGGTACCTTCTCCCATAACCATTTTCCTAGCAAGGGAATAATATTCTCTTGCCTCAACATTTTGCATACTTCCCTGACCTCATCTAGATCTTTCTACGAAGCCTCAACATTCTTCCTTTGTTCTAACTTCCTTGACTTCTCCTTCAGACACTGGATCTCTCCTTGTAGACTTTGAATCACATCCATAGTCTCTTGATACACCTCTTTCTGATGAGCAGGGTCCAGATACTTTCCATGTACCACTTCTTCTCTTATAACTAGTGTCCTTTGTCTTGGTATCTCCTTGGAGCACGTGTGGCCTCTACTCGTGTCTTCACCAATACAGGCTCTAATCTTGACTCATCGCGCCACTCTTGGCATCCACTGTGAGTCAACCTTCTTTATGCTCACCATCCTAGTGCCCTTATCTTTTCAGTGCTTCGTGGCTCATATGTTCAAACAATCTAGGGCACTCCTCATACTTATGTTTCTTTCTACACCATGAGCATTGCAATAGATCAAGGCACTCACGCTTGTAATGCTCTATAGATCCACATTTATAACAGGTTCCTCATGGGAACTCACTTCTTCCTCACTACGGTTACTGTGACCACATAATCCTCCGTAAAAACCTCTTCCATACACTCCTCCATCTGCGTGCCCTTCATAGCGGTGATCATCATCCTTGGAACTACTTGCAAGGCTAGTCTGGTGCACACCAAGATCAAGGGTTTCATGAATCTGGTCAATCATCCTACAATATTTGGTTTCATGGGTCACAGAGGTACATATCTTGCAATATTAAGACACATTCTTATGGATCACGTGTTGTAGTAGAGGACACCTACTTGCATCATGATCCCATGGAAAATATCACAGTCTACTGCCATGGCGTGTACCGATTTTTGGGGTAACTATCCTTGGCATGCCCTTCCACTTCACAATTTGTGCACCAAAGACCACTGCGAGTCTCATGTGCTGAGTTTGCAGATAGCTTCTCCAACTACTTGGCCATTATAGTAATCTGAGCTTCTAGGAAGGGGCTAACACCAGTATCTACGCTTCCAATGGCCTCAGCATGCAAGGTAGCTTCCAAGGCCTTGCGCACAGGTCTGTGAATGTCTTATGCGAAAGTGCTCTTCTAAACGGTTGTTATCAATCCTCCAACAAACCATTGAGCATGTAGAGAAGGATGGATATCATAAGATAGTTTTGACAAGAGAATTTTGAAATGTGCATCATACTCCCGCACACTCTCTGTCATTCCTTACTGGATCTATTTCAAAGCATTGATGCTCTTCTGCTCAAATTCAGGGATATGGAATTTTGCCAAAAAGGCATTCTTCAATGTGGTGTAATCTACCACCATTTTGATGGGGTTCATACTTCATGATACCAACTATGCACACACCCTTGCAACGTCATTGCAAACTGAATTGCCTTCCACTCTGGGGTAGTGATCCCCTTTACGTGCCATAGTAATTCACACTTGTGCACATGCTCTGCAACATTCTCAACACCCTTGTAATCTGGTAGATGTAGAGACATCTCAAAAAATACTTGCAGTGGTGGCTGAAGGCCCTTGCCCGCCTGATCTAGAACCTTGATTCCCTCCAGTGTTTCCTCCACCACCAGATCGACCAGGATCCACCAGGTCCTAGATCCACCAGATCCTCCTGTAGCCGGCAACAGGGCCTAAAGTGGTCGTGCCTAGTGTTCCCAACATCCCACTAAACTGTACATCGATGGTTTGTGATATTTCCCCGCTACCAGATGTATATCTCATGCCACTCCCAGATGCGATACCCAAACTTTTGGTACTTGTAATTTTCCCAAAAATCCCTCCAAACACAAGAATTGATTTACGCAGCCATAGATGTCCCAAACGAGAAGTTATACCTCCTTGGTGCAGATCGGTCACTTTCGCCGATACCAACTGGGTTAGCAATACTTATTTCTTGATTTGGAAAACTAAGCACCAGGGGTTGGTCACCAGGTGGGTTTAGATGCACATCGATGGCTATCATTTCTCCACACAAAAAACTCTCATTAGAAGCTGAAGGGGTTTCTCTCCCACACTTTCCAAGATGGGGTAGCACAGACTTCTCAGGTTCCACGTCCTCTACATGAACCTCAATTCCTTCCCACAATGTCTTCCTCCATAGATCCATCACTCTCAAAACCTCACATTATCTAGCCATGCCTCCCTTTCATGCACTTCACCATACTTGAGTCATCTTTCTTCCCTCTCCTTTTTTGCCGCAATGTCTGCCATCTTCCTCCACCCTAGCTTCCTCGCCCAATGCTCGGAGAAGTTTATCCGGCCATAGGGAATGCCTCTAAACTTAGGGTAATGATCAAATATCTTCATAGCCAATGGATAACTTGCAAAAATGATCCTCTAGGTTCCCGTATGAACTCAAACTCAGCAACCTCTGGATAGGAATACGTAGAAATGGCGTATTCTAGAGTATAACTGGTCAGCACTCTTTTCCACCAGTGATCAACAACACATGTCCAAGTCAGATCCACATCCTGCTAGCCTCTGGTAATCATCTTGGGTCCACACACATGTGATCTATAGTACCAACTTGATCTAGGATGCATATGCTGAGATCCATTCATAAAATTCTACTGGAAAATAGCAAAATAAGGTCTCATATAACTCATGATACAGATTCTCTTCTACCCATCTACATGCATCAAACTCAGGTCTGGTACTAAATATTTCAGAAAACTCATCCTCCATGCTTTTAAACCATGCTTCAACACTTTCCAAGGTCAAGTGCTCTGTCATCACACATTAAAGGAACCAAGATGTATGTCATTTCTCATAACAACTTCAAAAAGAGGTCCCAGCAACGGAACCAAGATGTAGTCATTTTTATACCCTTATGAGAACAGTTTAATCCCATGTGTGGTGGCCTATCACCCAGCGGACACTGGATGCTCACCCGAGGCGCGCGTGGGTGTTGAGCCCCTCCTTTATGTGAGTTTTGTGAGAATTTATTGCTTATGACAGAAACTTATATGCAAGAAGGAAAATAACCATGCATTCATTCTAAGATCTTAGAGTAAATTACTACATCAATGCATCCATTCAGATAACAAGGGAAATATCAAACAGATAACAATTTTGATTCATAATATAAAGATAATGCACTATGGTTTATACCCATGAACACTATATACTTAAAACAAAGCCATATATTCATATTAATATTCGTTCATTAACCACATTACATTCATCAAGGTCATAACAGAGTAGTCTATCCATGTATATAAGACTCATGCATTAGAAGCCCTAGTTATGACTCCCATACTACATAAATATTTTCACATGCCCATCCCTCTAGATATGTTAACACTCCTATAGCTCTCCTTATGAGAATCCCAAACCATAGGACCCTGTATTATTTCTGCAGAGCTTCCACCTCTCCAATTTCTATATATCTCTCTATGATACCCAGCAGATGTCTCTCATGGTCTCCCAATCCACACATCTATCTTTCAATCTTTCTCTTCTACCTCTCCCTCCTTTTATTCAACCCGGGCATCTCTATATATAGCTTTAGCAACCACCTCCGTGCCTTCTTGAAGTAGTAGATCGGTTTCCAAGTGTCAAGGTGGTCCTATAATGGAGCATGCTTACTCTTATCTAAGCTCTCCACTCTCTATAATGATGTCTTTTTAGATCCTTCCATCACATGGAATATTTCTTTCTTAGCCAGCAAGCTACCAAGTTGGCACCTTATCCACTCTGAATGCTAGTCAGGTCACATTTTTCTCATTTTCTTCTTGAAATGTCAACTATGGCTAAGTCTTGAGATTCATTTTCTCTACCTTGCACGCACACCATGGGTTCTACTAAACCCTGCTAAAACCATGTCCTACACACTTTAACCCTGCACGCCTTTCTTCATATTGGTCCTACGAGCCAACATGTCCTTTGGCACTTAGACAAATATTCTAAGGCCCACCATATCTGGAGTTAAAAGAGAGACCCAAATATTTTACAAATAACTTCACATAATTCCTTTATGGCCATTCTAGGGATAACCGCAAGAAAACCCCTTACATAACACAATAAGGTATTATAACCAAAGTTTCAACATAAAAAACAAGCAATCATGGGTGTTTACCAATATATAGTACATTGTATGACATGTGTATATAAAGATATATTATATATATAAACATGTATTCATAAATCATTCAAACCAAAACCATGTGTAAACAAACACATTTGCATATGCATGTACTTACCAAACAACTAACCCATATGCAACATTTATTGTTAGCTATTGCTCAAGGAAAAGAAAATGAAAACATGCCTGAATTACCACAATAAATCCCATAGGCAAGTTGTGAGTTCCTTCTCATGTCCTCCTTCCTTCCATGTCTTAGAAGCTACATGTTTCTTTTTCAGCCAACAAAAACCATGCCAAAAAGGAGGAATTTACCCCGCTAAATCGTTATTTTCAACTTGCCCCAACTAGAGATTTTATAAATTTATAAACTCTTAGTTAAAAACACATGCATCAAATATAAACATCCATTGTCGCCTTTAAAATAACCACAAAACTGGTTCAATCAAAAATGTCATCTTTGATGTCTTAAGCACTCGAGTTCTCTAAAACCCCTTCCATCATACAAGCACCCACTGTCAGAGCCATATGCAAAGTTTGGAAAAATAATCTTATAACTCTCAGTTATGGTTTTGACTTTCCCTTCCAAACCTATGTAACTAAATGACTATCCACAAATTCACATCACCCCTTTTAAAATAGATTTCAAACTATTTAACATTCCTTTCCAAGTTCTAGCCGGGTCCATGACCCTTGCATTGCTATTGGATTCATTTAAATCCCCTAAAACATAATCACTTTAAAAATCAAATGCCCATACGTAATGTCCCCCATCATAAGTCCCTTATTGTTTAGAACTAGGTCAACATAGCAAAAATATCTTTTTAGTTATAATGTCTCATAATTCCTTTCTTATACCAAGTCAAACACTAATAACCATGAAAATAATAATGCCCTTTTTAATTATTATGTTTCCAAATTTCCCAATAACCATGTAATGATTACTATGCTAAACAATGTGTTCACCCCTATAATGCTTTTTCTCTTTTCCAAATTAAAATGATCATACAAAAATGATGATGTTAACCAAGCACAATAAAATATTCCCTTTTTATAATAAAATCTCAAAACAACCAAATAACACTTACACTATAATGCCAACATTAACAACTAGTTAAGCATCTATAGGGCCAAGTCAATAGTAAACAAAAATGTCATTATTCAAATAAGTGATGTCAGTATGAGTGAATACTCCTAGTGATTAACCAAACTTATTAACGCAAAGCTTACGCCAATTAAATATTGGTGTAATGCTATTTTTTACCTTCACTAATATATTCCAGCCTATTGATGGCCTAAGAAGATGCCAATTTTTTGGGTCAAATAATGGGATGTGACAGGGGTTTTTTCTTCCCCTCCTCTTATATATGACCATGTTATATTTCATTTCTACTCTCAAATTATTAGAAAATCCTCTCACTTTATTCTCTTCTCATTTCTATTTTAACTTCACTTGTTGTTCTTTTCCCTCCTGTTGCTCTCTAAGGTAATGTGAAATGAAATGCATATGGCTTTTAGCCATTTGGGTTTTTTAAGGTTGTGATGTGGCACACATGTGACACAAATGTGTTACACATTTGTGCCACATTTGAGTCATCCCATGTTTTTTTTAAATTTAAAAATATAATTATGTATATAGTACATGTAAAATATTATATAATATGTTATATATCTTATATAATATAATGTATTATATATTATATTATATAAGTGAAATGAATTATATATTAGGTATGTTATAATTTCACACAAGGATGCATCCCCTATATTTTGGTGGCGTACCAAATGTTTTAGGGACTTGAGGGCTTAGAGGGGACATCCCCTATTTTTTAAAAATATTTCAAGAGTTTTCTGATGTTTTTTACTTTTAAAATGTTTTTATTTTTACCAAGAACATTAAAATTCTTTTGAATAACAATGTTTATAGGATGACATTCATACCAAAATTCCTTGACAGAAATGTTAATCGTCATAGTTAAAACACCTGTAACCAACATTTCTTATAATTTTACAAACTATGTATGTATTTATGATAAACATACCAAGCCTTGTCCCACTTTGAGGCCCATGATTTCCTAAGTTGTGTATAATTTATCAAATATTGCAACAAATTTCAAATTAGCCATCTAAAATTGTAATAAAATTACCTTTATGGTGTGAATATGGTTGTCTAATTATGGTAATAGGTGAGTAGACAGAGGGATGAATACATTTAATAAAAATAGAAATGTGTCTGATTTTAGTAATAAATTCATTATAGAATTTATTTTGCACGCAAAAAAAATTCTTCAAAACATGCATAAAAATAACAATGACATAGCTTTGGAGTTTATGGTTTAGGTGTGAATGTTTATTTTTATATTGATATGAGATAAAATTATTGTGGTTTTGAATTATATAATATCATTTACAATGAATCCAAAGCTACAGTAAGTTGAAACACCATTAGGGTTAATTTTTTAGATTGTGTTATCTTAAATCTAGAGGAGCAGTCACAAGTTCAGTTATCTAAGGTAAGGGGGAAATTAAAAATTTATTTCAGACTCAATGTAGTTCTGGTGTGTGTGTGTGTGTGTGTGTGTGTGTGTGTGTGTGTGTGTGTGTGTGTGTGTGTGTAATCGTGTCCCTTAAAAATAGGTTTCCATTGTGCAAGTTGCACCAAGATAGTGGGATATAACTAGTTTGTCCCCAAGATAATGTGTGTTCTGGAATTCAGAATTTTCCCTTCTTGTGCAGTGAATGATACAACCTAAATTCGATCATTAAGTTGTTCCTTCTGCCCAAGTAGTAGATGTAGAATAATATCTCCATGCCCCTTAAAATATTTACTAGGTTGTGTATATATGATTCCTTTAGTTTAATTTCGAAATTAAAACACTAGAAGCCAACCCAATGATAAATATATAATTAGAAAATATAAACAAGTGGTATTTAATTTTAAAATGTAAAAGCACAAGTGAAGGGACATAGGAACCGAGTAAGTGCACCAAGTTGGGGGGCCAAAAGGGGGTCTTAAGTGGAAGCATTTTTACGAAAAACAAAACTTCAACTTGTACGAGTTTTTCGAAATTGGAAGATGTTGTAGAAATATGAATCGTAGCATTTTGAGTCTAGTTTCTAAGCTATTAATTTTTATTGCAAATGGATAAGTTTAAGTGGGTCAAACAACTAAAATACCAACAGATGCTCCTATTTTTGTTTAAAAAACATAATAGAGTGACTTTCGTGCCCCCCACCATTTTTTGAGCACCATTTAGTATTTTTTAAAACCCTTTGGTAGAAAGATAGCTATGAGCATCTAGTTTGGGCTCCATTTTTTTATATTTTTTTAGTGAATATTTTTTATTTAAAATTTTTCTAGTACAGAAATTTTATGTATTAAAAAATAACGAAGCTCCAACAGTGCCCCCCCCCCCCTAACTACCTCAAAAAAAATCGAAAATTAGTTTTTTCTTTTTTGAATATGTATAAAATTATGTCTAGTTTGGGCTAGTATAAAAAAATGTAAATTTCAATCACCCAAACAAAAGATACACCATGAAAGATAGACATATTTACACTTCAAAAAATAGCTATAAAAAGGCATAGTTAGAAAATAAATAATATGGAAACCTTATATTAGTCAGAAAATTTGAAAAATTATATTTTTAGAAAGAATAAACTCTGATCTACGTCGTGGTATAATATTTTTAAAATGGATCGATTTTTTTATTTTGATTTATCATAGAGGAAGTAGCATTTTTACAATTTCTTGAAAAAAACATGTTGTTTGTTGAGCCTCGGGCGTGGGGATCCAAACCGGATCCCAAGCCTTGAGGCATGGCTTGGAAAAAGAGAAAATACAAAACACAAATGCGTTATAACACGTACTCATTTTTCTTTGTTTATATATTATGGCCCCCAACGTCCCTTTCATCTCTTTCACGGGAATTTTGCAAACATTTTGTTTTGTCTACAATTTTCTCTACATTCTTGCACAATTTTTTAGTAGTTCATTTTTTCCCCTACCCCACTAGTTGATTTTTTCTAATCATGGGCGATAAATGTCAAACTAAGGACAAGAGGATAGTCAAGAACAAGACACCTGAGAAATTGGAAGAGAAGAGAATAAAGAAATTGAAGAGAATGTAAAAACTCCAAGCAGGGCAAGGTACATCCACTATATCAAATGTAGCTAATGTATTAGAAAATGAGGATGAAATACATAATGAAAATGTAGAGAATAATGATTTTTCAATGAATAATGATTTTGCAATGAATAATGATATTGAATTGAATGATAATATTGGTATGGATTAGAAATTGATATGAATCCAATTGTTGAACCCTTACCTGAGAATCCAAATGTTAACCCCGAAATTTGTATGAAAACATTGAATGAAGAAAGTAACCTTGTAACCAAATCTTCACCTCTAAGAACACCTCCTTCCATTTTGCGAAGAAAACCAATTCACTTAATTTAAATTGATGAAAACATTATAAAACCAATGCCTAACAAAATGTCTGAAAGAAATGTGAGAAGAAAAGCTAGTGGAATTTGGGATAATTACTTTGAGAATTTAAATGACACACAAAGATGTTAATTAATTGTTTCATTGATGAAATTAATTAAGATGAGACCTATAATGAAGACTCTAGGGTTAAGAACATCTAATGTTGTTGATCAAAATGTGTCAATTTTTGAAAACATACATAAAGCATACCAAACTGTAGGTGGCAAAAGACGCACCAAAGATAGTAATGTTACACAGCGTGCACTTACTAATTGTATAGTAAGTGATAAAACAGTTAATAAATTCTTGATTAGAAAAATAAGCAGTGCTTTGAAGCTAAACAGAAAAACACTAATGAAAGCAATAGAGAGACGTAAACGTCTTGAGTTAGTCAATAACACTGACTATTGCGCTTTCTCTAGTAGACTTCCAAGAAAAGAAAAGAATACATCTGATATTCTAAAAAAATTAATTGTAAAATTTTGGAATGAGAACACAAGGGTGTCATTGAATAGAAGAGATATAGTAAAAAGAAGAATAGGTTCTCGTAATCGTGAATCGTGTACAAAATATTTCTTAGATATGACTCAAATAGAATTGTTCTCTAAGTTTAAGAATGAAAATCCACAAATTAACATTAGCCAAAGATTATTTGAAATGAGAAAACCCTTTTATGTGAAAATCAATCACTCGCGTACCACTTGTTGTTGCAAGCATCATGTTGAATTTTCAATGCATTATGATGTTTTTTGTCAAATACGTCATGTTTTGCATACTAACATCATGTTACAGAAGTGTGGAATAAATATACCACAAAAAACTTCAAGGGAGTTTATTCCGACAATATTTTGTGAAAAATCAACAAGACAATTTTTTATAACAAAGCATGTTTGGATGGAACGTGCAATGTATGCGGTGGCTTGCCAAATCTGAAAAGTTGTATCCATGAGGAGAGTACATATTCAATAGGAAAATAATTGGTTGATTTAACCAAATATAAATCGGTGGCATATCAATTAAAAGATGGAAAAGAATATAAGAGGTGTGAGCTTGTTAGAAAACAATTACCTATATCAGGATATATGATCAAATTCATAGACAAAATTTTTTATAAGTATGCAAGGCACACACAGAGCTCGATAGTTGGATGACCATTTTAAGTTAAGCAAGGACACATTCCCACTTGATACTATTGTTTCAGTAGTTGACTTCACAAAGAATTACACATTGCAACCACAAATGGAGGTTCAGTCTCAATATTATAACTCAGTGCAAGTTTCTATTTTCGTGCATATAACATTCATGGACTCTCCTGAAAGCACTGAGAAAAATCGAAAAATATTAAGAGAGTATCATTTCTACATCGTTGATGATAGGACACATTCTAAATAATATGTACAAGGGTGTTTCTAGGTGTTTTATGTGAACTTGAATGAGAGGAATATTAGTTTTGATCAACATTATATTTGGTCAGACAACTTCACATCACAATTCAAGAATGCATGGATGTTTTATTGGCTAAGTAGGATGCACAAAGAAACAAATGTACAACATATGTATAGTTTTACTGAGGCAAGGCATGGAAAATAAGATCATGATGGTGCAGGAGCATGTGTGAAAAGAACACTTGCAAGAGAAGAGTTAAGTTCAAGGATGGTGCTAAATTTACAGATACAAAAAACATTGTTGATTGGTGTGTTAAGAATATGGGCCATGAATCTCAAGAGATATCAACAGTTCGTAGATATTTTTGGTTGATAGAGGAACAACATCTGGAAAACTTTGAAGATTGTATGACATTTTCAAGATCAAGTGATATGCACTCATTTCGTAGTTCAGATGCAAATGCTTGGACTATTTATACTAGTTGCATGACATGTTTTTGCATATCATGCATTGATTTTACGTGGAATGAATGTGAGTCATAGTAGTGGGTGGATGAATGGAATTATAGACCTCTAATTCCACTCGACACACATCAAGTTCCATGAGCATTACAACTTGTAGGGTCTTCAGATCAAATGAAAACATCACCTGACTTTGACCAAGTCTTTGATTTAGTGCAACAAGGTACATACATATATGTACATGCCATGTTTTAGATTTATAAATTATTAAATGGTCAACTCTTAATATATTTTTAAATTGATTGAATATTTTTACTTTGTGATACATAGGGCACATTTTTATAGTTATTGCGACGAAATTTAACGAAGAGGGAACAGACTACTTCTTGTCTCGTTGTGTAGAGGGGAAAAAATTGACTTCCACAGTCATTGATGGTGAAGACCTTGAGTATCCCACTAGGTCAGTGGTAGTCACTGGAACTTGGCTTCAATGATATCCTATCAAAAAATCAAACATTTGGTTGTTTGAAGACTATGAAGTACATCGGAAGATACTTCACTATTCACATTTGGTCCTTGCAACAAATATTAAATTGATTAAATATCGAGGTCGGCCATCAAACAAGAATCTGTGAAAGGTCCATGAATCAGATCATAAAAAAATTCTTGCTACTGTCAAGAATAAAGTTGATCCTTTTAGTTCATTGGATTGAATTTGCAAAGGTATGTTTTTCATGAATTTAATCTGAATATTTACTTAAATGATTTTGTTTAAATTTTGTATGATTTAAAATTCTATTTAATTGCTTACTAACATGTTTATGTAGGTTAGTGGTGCCAAAAAAATTTCCACCTTCACGTGGTTGGCACTGTCAATAGAGAATTTATTATTCACAAAGCCAAGTGAAGCTAAGAGAAATTAAATATTAGAAAGGAACAACAAATATAAATTCTCATTTCATCACCTATACTGTAAAAATATCTTATTAAAATTCTCATTTCACCACCTATATTGTATAAACCACCTATATTATTCAGGTGATTGCCAATGGAAAACCTTACATTGAATCAGTCTGAATGGAGATGGAGAAAACCATGAGAGGATTTCATAGAGGGCCCCAACGTGGAGGTCCAGGATCTGACGATACGTCTCTAGCTTCCACGGAGTCTGAGAAATCACCTGTCAAAAATATGGCATGTTTGGGCCTCAGGGCTCTTAAGGGACTACGCTCAAACGAGGTAACCTAAAAGCATGGGGAGCATAGGGAACCAAAAAAAATCCTCCACTATCATTCACCTAGTCATCCCGACGTTTTTTCGTAGTTGGTTTGGTCCCACGAGCTTCCATTTGAAAACTACAGCATCTAGCAACCCTACACTGACTCAGATTCCAGTATTTTGCGCCCTTAAAAATAATAGGACAGTGAGAGAATATGGAGAAAACCATGATATGATTTCATAAAGGGCCCCGACATGGAGGTCTTAGATATGACAAGACATCTCTATGTGTCACAGAGTCCGAGAAATCACTCGTAGAGAAGATGTGGCGTGTTTGGGTCTCGAGGCTCTTAAGGGACTACGCATAGATGAGGTAGCCCGAAAGCACGGAGAGCATAGGGAACCAAAATAAATCTTCCACTACCATTCACCTTGCCACCCCAACATGTTGGAGTAGTTGGTTTGTTCCCACGAGCTTCCGTTTGTAAACTACATCTTCTAGCAGCCCTACACTGACTTAGACTCCAATATTTCGCACCTTTTCAAACAATAGGACAGAAAAAGAACCAAATGGAGATGGAGAAAACCATGATAGGATTTCGTAGAGGGCCCCAACATGGAGGTTTTGGATCTGATGAGATGTCGCTATATGCCACGGAGTCCCAGAAATCACCTGTCGAAGCTATAGCATGTTTTGGCCTCAAGGATCTTAAGGGACTACACCCAAACGAGGTGGCTCGAAAGAACGAGGAGCGTAAGGAACCAAAACAAAGCCTCCACTAGCATTTACCTGGCCACCCCGATGTGTTGGCGTAGTTGGTTTGGTCCCATGAGCTTCTGTTTGTAAACTACAACGTCTAGCAGCCCTACACTGACTCAAACTCCAGTATTTCGCACCTTTACAAATAATAGGACAGCAAGAGAACTGAATGGAGATGGAGAAAACCACGATAGGATTTCATAGAGGGCCCCGACATGGAGGTCTCGGATCTAATGAGACATCTCTAGGTGTCATAGATTCCAAGAAATCACCCGTCGAAGATATGGCGTGTTTGGGCCTCAGGGCTCTTACGGGACTACGCCCAGACGAGGTAGCCTAAAAGCATGAGGAGCATAGGGAACCAAAACAAAGCCTCCACTAGCATTCACCTGGTCACCTTGATGTGTTGGCATATTTGATTCAGTGCCATGAGATTCTGTTTGCAAACTACATCGTCTAGCATCCCTACACTGACTCAGACTCCAATATTTTGTGCCTTTATAAACAATAGGACAGCGAGAGAACCGAATGGAGATGGAGAAAACCATAATATGATTTCGTAGAGGGCCCCGATGTGGAGGTCTCAGATCTAAAAAGATGTCTCTAGGTTTTACAGAGTTTGAGAAATCACCTGTTAAAGATATAGCGTGTTTTGGCCTTAGGGATCTTAAAGGACATAGTGACATCTTCACCTAATTGTTTTTCTTCATGATGTTCATTGTCATCTAAAGTTGAAGAATGAAAATTTATATGGCGTTCAGCTTTTTTTTGGGCACAAACAACCTTTTGTAATGTCCAAAAAAATTTAGGATATTCATTCTTTCAAAATGAACAATTAGAACATTGGTGGTCTCCCCAAAAAAACTAAGTTCATAGTCTACATAGTTGCATCCTATGGCAAAATCATTGAACATTGGTGGTTTCCTCCACCCGTGCTTTCGGGCTACCTCGTCCGGGTGTAGTCCCTTAAGAGCCCTGAGGCCAAAACACACCATATCTTCGATGGGTGATTTCTTAGACTCCGTGGCATCTAGATACGTCCATCTTCATATCCTATGACCTCCATGTTGGGGCCCTCTACAAAAACCTCTCATGGTTTGCAAACATAGAGACTCTGGGACCATCTCCATTGAATGCTAGTTTCTTTTGGTTCTATGCTGCTGTCAGTGCAGGGAACAAACAATATTGTCAGACGCTATAGTTTGCAAATAGAAGCTCGTGGGACAAAAAAAATATGTTTGCAAAGGCGTAAAATACAGAGTCGAGTCAGGTAGGGCTACCAGATGTAGTTTGCAAACAGAATCGCCAAACCAACTACATAACACAATGGGGTGGAGTCTAGTGGATTTTTTTTGGTTCCCTATGCTCCCCGTGCTTTCAGTCTACCTCGTTTGGGCGTAGCTACCTCGTCCGGGCTTAGATAGTCACTTCCCAGAGACTATCATCAAAGAGCCCTGAGGCCAAAACATGTCATATCTTCGACGGGTGGTTCTCTCGTTGTCCTATTGTTTGCAAAGGCATGAAATATTGTAGTCTAAGTCAGTGTACGACTGCAGACGCTATAGTTTGTAAACAAAAGCTCGTGGGACTCCAACTACGCCAACATCGGGGTGGCTAGGTGAAACCTATGCTCCCTGTTCTTTCGGGCTACCTCGTCCGGGCGTAGTGAGCCCTCCAAAACATGTTATATCTTTGACGCGTGATTTCTTAGACTCACCTAGAGATGTCTCGTCAGATCCAAGACCTCCATCTCCCCTATATTCTCATGGTTTTCTCCATATCCATTCGGTTATCTTGCTGTCCTATTGTTTGCAAAGGCGCAAAATAGTGTAGTCTGAGTCAGTGTAAGGTTGCTAGATGCTGTATTTTGCAAATGGAAGCTCGTGGGACCAAACAAACTACACCAACATGTCGGGGTGGCCAGGTGAATGCTAGTGGAGGATTTTTTTGGTTCCCTATGCTCCCTGTGCTTTCGGGCTACCTCGTCCGGGCGTAGTCCCTTAAGAGCCCTGAGGCCAAAATACGCTATATCTTTGATGGGTGATTTCTCAGACTCCGTGGCACCTAGAGATGTCTTGTTAGATCCAAAACCCCCATGTTGAATCCCTCTACAAAATCCTCTCATGGTTTTCATCCATATCCATCTCAGTTCTCTCGTTATCCTATTGTTTGCAAACACGCGAAATAGTGCAATATGAGTCAGTGTAAGGCTGCTAGATGCTATAGTTTGTAAACGGAAGCTTGTGGGACCAAACCAACTATGCCAACACATTGGGGTGGCCAAGGTGAATGCTAGTGGAGGCTTTGTTTCGGTTCCCTACGCTCTCTATGATTTTGGGCTACCTCGTTGGTAGTCCCTTAAAAGCCCTGAGGCCAAAACACGCTATATTCTACGAGTGATTTCTCAGACTCCATGACACGTAGAGATGTCTCGTCAAATCCGAGACCTCCATGTTGAAGCCCTCTATGAAAACCTTTTGAATTTTTATCCATATCCATCTAGTTCTCTCGTTGTCCTATTGTTTACAAATGCGTGAAATAGTGCAGTCTAAATCAGTGTAAGGATGCTAGATGTTGTATTTTGCAAACGGTAGCTCGTGGGACCAAACCAACTACGCCAACACATCGAGGTGGCTAGGTGAATTCTAGTGGAGGATTTTTTTTGGTTCCCTATGCTTCTCGTGCTTTCGGGCTACCTTAGATCTGGGCATAGTCCCTTAAGATCCCTGAGGCCAAAACCGCTATATCTTTGACGAGTGATTTCTCAAACTGTGGCACCTAGAGACGTCTCGTTAGATCCAAAACCTCCATGCTTGATTCCCTTTGAAATTATCATGTTTTTATCCATCTCCATTTGGTTCTCTCATTGTCCTATTGTTTGCAAACACATGAAATAGTGTAGACTGAGTCAGTGTAAGGCTTCTAGATGTTGTATTTTACAAACAGAAGCTTGTGGGACTGAACCAACTACGCCAACATGTCGGGGTGGCCAGGTGAATGTTAGTGGAGGTTTTTTTTTGGTTCCCTACGCTACCCATGCTTTCGGGCTACCTCGTCCAGGTGTAGTCCCTTAAGAGCCCTGAGGCCAAAACACGCTATATCTTTGACGGGTGATTTCTCAAACTCTATGGAACCTAGAGATGTCTTGTTAGATCTCGAGACCTCTATGTTGAAGCCCTCTACAAAATTATCTCATAGTTTTATCCATCTCCATTCAGTTCTCTCGCTGTTCCTATTGTTTGCAAACACACGAAATAGTGTAGTCTAAGTCAGTGTAAGGCTGCTAGATGTTGTATTTTGCAAACGGTAGCTTGTGGGACCGAACCAATTATACCAACACGTCAGGGTGGCAAGTGAATGCTAGTGGAGGCTTTTTTTGGTTCCCTACACTCCCCGTGCTTTTGGGCTACCTCGTTCAGGGCGTAGTCCCTTAAGATCCCTGAGACCAAAACATGTTATATCTTCAACATGTGATTTCTCAGACTCCGTGGCACCTAGAGATGTCTCGACATATCTGAGACCTCCATGTTGGGGCCCTCTACGAAATCCTCTCCCAGTTTTCTCCATCTCCATTCGGTTCTCTCGCTGTCCTATTGTTTGTAAATGTGCGAAATACTGGAGTCTGAGTCAGTGTAGGGCTCCCAGATGCTGTAGTTTGTAAACAGAAGCTCGTGGGACCAAACCAACTACACCAACATGTCGGGGTGGCTAGGTGAATGCTAGTGGAGGCTTTGTTTTGTTCCCTATGCTACCCATGCTTTTGGGCTACCTCGTCCGACGCGTAGTCCCTTAAGAGCCCTGAATGACTAGATTGGCTTAAGAATGAATTTGATAGGGGTATGTCTAAGAACACACGAGAGTTATCAATCACCTAGTAAATCTTTCTTGTTTAGTTATGGATGGGAGTTCAGCTGGCCTATAGACTTAGTGACCTTCCATTCATTGATAATTTATGCTATGATAAACCCATGGATGCTTTCAAAAGTGCCTTCAAAAGGATAGGGGTAGTCATCAAGCCTAGTGAAGGGTGTGATGTGATTTCCAAATAACTTGAAATGCCTACAGATTTAAAGGTAATAACATGAAATTAGACAGGATTAGACAATCAAGAATCTTGAGTGTTTGAATCAGAATGTCATTGCATCTGGAGACATTCTCAAGCATTGGAGTAATGTATATGGAGAGACATTCTCAAAATATCAACAGATGAAAGGCATCAAATTGTGATGACTCTCGGGTGTTTTAACAAGGGAGAAGACTAAGAAGCATAGAAGAATGTAGTAAGTGCATGATAAGATAGGAACCAGTACAAAGAGACCATGAGCAAGAAGAAGCGCAAGTAAGGTAAATACACATATACACATTGATAAATTGAATGAATAATTACTCATATTAGGTAACTCTTTATATACATACATTATATAAATATTGATTTCCAAAGTTTGATGCATATTATACATTGAAAATTCTAGTACATGTACATCACCAATAAATGAAAAAATAATCCATAATGTCTTAAATATTGTCAAGTGCACATCATATTAGTTTCATGTGAAAATAATCTCAGAAATGTAAGGTCTCATACAAAATTATCAAGTTCCAAATAGTATTTTAATGTGCATAATAAATACAAAAATTCCCAAATAGGTCATATACCATCAAGTTCAAATGCCATATAGGCGTACATATAATGCCATGCACATAGGCATACAAAAACAATGTCATGTAAGACATAATATTTCCTACTCATCAAAATCTATCCCTCTCTTGGCCTTGCTCGAAGAAGGCCCTCCCTTAGATGAAGATGGAGATCTATGAGATGACTTTGGATTGTCTGAGCCCATGCTTCGAGTCCTCTTCTACTGAATACTCGCCTATAGATGAGCCTGTAAATGCAAACAATGTTTTTTTGTCAAAATTTAATTTATATATGTTTTCAACATGTATTTAAGACCATGCTAGAATGAAAGTATTTACATAAATACACAAACTTACCGCAAGTTTTCGATCATGCCGAATTTGCATCTCACACTCAAATGAGTCATCGAGAGCTCCTGCAGTACAAACAGGGGTATGAAGATGATGAGATGGAGGAGTCTGTGCCCTCGAAGTCAAAATGGAGGGGGTTGAAGTTCCCTACATACACATAAGATCAGAAAATCTAACATCAGAATTAGTGAAAATAGAACTAAGTACATGTATGTACATAATGACAATATTTTAACTAATTTTATCAATATAGAACTATTGTTTTTACCCCCACGCCTGTGAATCAAATGAACAGGGCTGTTACCTGTCGCAGGTAACTCCTGCATATACACAATGAAGGACATTATTAACATAATTTAATAATTCTACAATGAAATACATTACTAACATGTAATTTAACATAATATGAATTACACGAGAAATTTAACAAAATTTACGTGTTGTTTGAATACCTCAGTGAGTTGCTGCATAGATGAAATCACAACAGCAACACCTTTATCTACTTGTTCGCAGAGATGGTGGGGTGTCTAGTGAAGTCAACATCTTTATCAAACATGTATATCACATGAGTTATATGGACATACAAGAACATACATATATTTGACTTCAAAACTAATATATATATGTGTGTGTGTGTGTGTGTGTGTGTGTGTGTGTGTGTGTGTGTGTGTGTGTGTGTGTGTGTGTGTGTGTGTGTGTGTGTATGTGTGTGTATATATATATATATATGTGTGTGTGTGTATATATATATATACACATACATACACACACACACACACACACATACATATATACACATATATATATATATATATATATATTTGCATGTATGTGAAAATTTTACATAATTAACATTCTAAATTACCTCTGTGAATGTATGTGTATGCATGGTGCTCTTTGCCTGTGGTCGGGATGAAGATGCACCTCTCGCGTGCTGTAATATCAATGCATATACATGTACAAATACAATTATTTCAAAAATTTAACATATATAAGTAAATCAAGTACTCCAAAATTTTTGTAACACACATAACAAAACATAACAAATTTACCTACGAAGGTGACGCCAATGAATGTAATCCAAATGTCTCACTTAAAAAGGACATCTAACATAGTGACATTATCATGTGCACCCATAGCACCAGGTGCACCAATATTAGTACGCATGAAAGTATCATCCTCCTCAGGCCCCAAACATATGCTACCACATGATGAGAAAAGATGTGGCCTCATGCTAGTACTCCTTGAGGGAATACTCTGTGTACCTCCGCGAGCATCTGGCTTAGAAATCTCCCTCGTATGTCGAACAAGGGTCGCAGATAGCCCCTGAAGTGCTTGGAGTGTATCAATCTCTACTGTCTCCTTCACTACTTGAGGGACAATCTCAGGGTGAGGGGGCTTCTATGTGGGGAATCTACCATGCTGAATAGGTGCATGTTGTGCACCTAGTCGATCCTATGTGCAGATCCTTTTCCTCGGCCCTGGAAATCTCAGAAATCAAAATAATTTGGGATCTCATTGAGGATAAACTCGCAATAGAGTTTCCTCAGAAAGTATAGTGGCACCTCATTGTTATTACAAGGTGGAAAATCAAACACCATCCACCATCCAGTCCCAAAAATTATTTTTAATCAAATTATTATTACACAAATGGATGGGAAACTATTTACATGACAACGAAACAAGAAAATTAGTGTGGGGGTCCGTGAATAAGGCACATATGAGGTCTTTTGAAATTTATTTTTGCTTTACATCCACATATGACAATTTGTTGGAATAATAAACCCTACAACCCTCTCTGTAAGTTGTCCAATGATCAATTTTCCCCATTTCGACGTCAACTTGAATAAGTAATGCCTCCAATGTGTTTGCAAGAGAGGCACAGTGGGGGTTTGTAGATTGTGAATCCCTCATTGTTTTGATTAAATCCTCAATTTCAATTTTGTTTTCAACTATGTGGGCTACTAAATCTTCTTGACTACCCGGAGGGATGTTGAGCAATTGTGGGAGATGTCGGGAGGGATGACATGAATAATAGGGTTTGGTTGTGGTTGATTCCCTTGACCTCTAACTGTAACAATAAAAAATATGTATTCAATTCAAATTTTAATCTATAATTATCATATTTCAATGCAATTTTGAGAAAAGAATTGTGCTTACCTCTTCTCTGTGGTGCCATCATCGATTCAGATCTTCCCGGTGATCCAGAAATGATCCTTTGAGCTTGAGATCTAGCTGAATGAAAAAACACGAGGGCACGGTTAAGCTCTGAAACTTGCGTTTGAGGGAGATAAAATGATAGAGGCTCAGGCCTCTTTTTTTCTTTATAGTAGGCATAATGCATACATATTATGTAATACGTACGCATTATAACATGTATATGTTATGCCTCGGTAAGTCCCAAACCTGAATAATTTAAAACACGATCATGTTATAATAGAACACGTATGTGATTTTTATTTTTTTCAGGATTCTTGTCCACTTTTTGGCCCCCCAACTTCGTACACTTCCCCAACCCATAATGGGACAATAGTATTGGAAACTACTGTATCTTATTGAGTGATTTTGTCCACAAATACCCAAAGATAAATTAGGAAATGCGCATATTATTAAAACATTGTGTGATATGCAAAAGTAACAGAAAAGTAGAGGATAAAAGCATGGAAAGTTAAAACAATGTAAATGTAAAGTAAAACAAGTATTATCAATGTCTAGTTTTCTCACTTGTGAATCATGCATATAATGACATACTGGAGGAATAATGTAATAGTAATAAGTTCATGATTTTGTGTCTACAATTCTCCTCATGTTAAAATAAGCACAAAAGTCAATCACCACTCCCTATACATTGAAGTATATAATGCAAATCTATTAGGGTAGCACCCTCTACAGGTCTAAATTATCCTACTAGGCCTATGAGTCTCCATCTTCTTTCCTTAAGAAATAAAAGTGAATATTCCCAAGTGTGAAACTCAAAAAAGGAATTCTAAAAGAATGGTTGTTGAGTTCTTATTAAAATGTGGTAGGTATCACATACTAGGAGAATACCATGTAATTTGAGCCCTCTTTAGAGTAGTGGCGATGTCAATGGTGTACAGGAGTCCCCACAACCCACTTAACTTTTTTTTTCATGAACTCCTTGCACTACAAGGGTTTACGGGTTTGAGAATAGATTACAAAGCCATTACGAAGATGAGAAAATAAGACCAACATACAAAAATAGTCATTTACAGGAAAACGAAGCACTCAGAAAGTTATGGGTCTATATTCCTAGCATTTCGATCACTTAGTGTTATGATCCTCATGTGTGGATTTCACTAATGCCTCAAGGTTTTGGTGTAACGGTTCATTACATTTGGTATCAGAGTGACCACCCAGGTTCGAGTTTCGGCACGGGTAGCTACGTCAGCATTGCAGTGTTCACCCGGGGCTCATATAGGGCAGGGTGTGGTCCCGCTATACGGGCGCAAATCTAGCCTGGGGTCCAGGCTACAGAAGCATGGTGGGATGTTATGATCCTCATGTGTGGATTTCACTAATGCCTCGAGGTTTTGGTGTAACGGTTCATTACACTTAGACTCTTTCGAATCCATATAGAATCAATTAAGTGTAATTCCTTCTTTGTGTTTTAATAGTTTCTAGATCAATAGTCACTTTGTAAAGTGTTATTATTTATTTTTTCAATTAATGTTATATTTTAATTAAAATATAATATCATGTAACAATAATTCACCCTTTTTATATATGTCATTTAGGAAATATTCTAAAGCAAAAAAAAGTTGAGATTAATCACTTAAAAATTTAAATCATAAGTATCAAGCCTCAAACGTGTCACATAGTGTGAATCAAGTACAATTAGAACTTCCACGATGATATGTGTCACAAAGGCCTATGAGGATAACCATAAATAGTAGAGCACTTAGTAAAATGTGATGTGTGATAGCAATGTAGTGGACTAGAAGAATGATGACTCCTAGAGGACCTATGAGAAAATATAGAGTGATCCATAATGGGAGAAGATTTTTTTAAAATCCTGTAAGAAATGTGATCTAATATAAATAATATACATAAAAGAAGGCCTGAGAGGATACCTTGAGGCCCTAGAACTGTATTGTGTGACATGTACAACCAAAGGCCTATCAAGTTACCAAGAACTATGGGAATCCTTATGTGACACCAAAGGCCTAGCTAGAGACCTATGGGGACTAGTTCTATGTGAAATAGTATGCAAAACCAAAGGCCTGTCATGAGACCTAGGAGTACTAGAACTATGCAAAGTAGTGTGAGAAACAAGATACCTATACTTAGATGCAATAGGAAGAGTTATATAAACTATAGAAGAACTATTCACACTAAGAGAGAAATCCCTAAAAGGAATATCTCAAATTGTGGAAACCTGATGATGATGAATATAATTGATATAGTGCTAAACTATCAATATAAAAACCATAAGATCATGTAGCTAAGGGATACCAAGATGAAAGACCCCAGTAGTAACAGACTTAATGACCAAGAATGAAGTCTATGTAGTGATAGAGCCAACTGTGATTGGTAGTGTAATGCATTGAAAGTGTGGATTAGAATAAACTGCAAGAATCTTGAAAGAGATACCAAGTGACCAAAGTAATGGCCATACATAAACATTATCCTTTTATGTGTAATAACAAAGACAACTTGAATAGGAATCTAATGAATGTATATTTTAATAGATATTGTGTCATAAATAAGTGTGTCGTCTTTATCATAATCATCAAAAGAAATGATAAATTTAGAAAATGGTGTGCGAGTAATAGTTACAATCATAACATCAAGTGGATGATCATAAGAATATGTTGGGCATTGCATGATGATTATTATGAACTTCCAAAGTATATGTGTCACTATGATGCTTAATAAGTGGATCATTAAATATTTTAAACTAAAAATTGTTATTTGTAGTCTTAGAATATTCAATGGGCACATCTCATTCAATTACACTAGAATCAATAAGATCCTGAATGACGTGTCATAGATTAAGACATATATTCATAGTGTGATACACACACACACGCACACACACGCACGCACGCACACACGCACACACACGCGCGCGCACGCACGCACACGCACACGCACGCACACACGCACACACGCACACACGCACACACACACACACACACACACACACACACACACACACACACACACACACACACACACACACACACACACACACACACACACACACACACACACACACACACACACACGATAACCAAAATACGAATTGAAATTGAAGATATTACTTTAAGGCTTGCTCATATTAGTCTCAAATGGTGGAGGGTGATACATGAGATTGCACTCAAGTAATTGATTTAAAACAATTAATGGAGGATAAGGTAACCATGTCAATTTTCATATTATTGGTTGTAATTATAGCTTAGTAGGTTGAGCAAAAATGTTGACAATATATTTAGAAGCAACCATATGGTCATTTACAATTGATTTAAAACAATGCACGGAGGATAAGGCAACCATGTCAATTGTCATATTGTTGGTTGTAATTGTAGCTTAGTAGGTTGAGCAACAATGTTGACAATGTCTTTAGAAGAAACCATAGGGTCATTAGATTATTCCTTGAAATTAGATTTTCTTTGAAACTTGACATTTGATGTATTAGAGGTGCTAACAAAATAATTGAGCTTGTTCATGTGCAATACCTTAGTTTCACGCTCTTTAAATATATGACCTATTTGATCAAACTATCTAAAATTATTAAACATGATTGATTCTTGTAATTAATGAAGAAAACTTGTAGTAAAAAGGTCTTGTAACTCAATGTTAGCTAATATTTTGTTCATCTTGGTAAACATTGTTCAATAATAGAAAACATAATAATTGATATGCTCATCAAATCCTTTTTTAGTTTGGACATTTGTGCATATGATATCTTATCCCAATCATTGATTAAAAATTGTGTTAAAAATTTATTTGATGATGTAATAAAAGAGAACACAAAACGTGTGGGGATATCATAAACCCATTACAGAGAAAATTCCTTAAGACTCCTAGGAAATAGCTTACTGAGCAATATATCATTAGATGCATAGTCAAAAAAATAAATATGGAATGATCTAATATGCTCTTGGGAATCAACTCATGTCATCATAAATAGGAATATTGCGTGTAAAAAAACTAATTGGAAAAGGATAGAAGACAACTTTAGGTGTAAGTGGATTATGCAATAATTGAGAAGAGTCCATAACATTAGAATTATGAGAGACACCTTATTGCAATTGTAAAAACTTTTCTTGTAAATAAAGAAGAAGGGACTAAATATCACGTGTGTTAGATGAAGATACATGTGATCTGCTATGGTGATAAATATGAGATGTAGTAGCAATAGTGGTTCCAAGAATAGGCATAGAATTTTTTTTAATAGGAATTTTAGGCGCCCCTGAGGAGGTAGGCATAATATATGTAGGCATAACATATGAGGGTTGATAGACACTTAAAAAACATCACTTGATTATCAATTCCTGGGAAAGGTAAACAATAGTATACTTTGTATACACACTCGTAAAGAGTAATCTATAGGGGATCAGGATTTTTATCAAATGGATTGAATTTAAATGTTGTGTATTTAAATCAGTGAAGGCATGAAGTTAATGTGGAAAATATTAAAAAATCCCTTAATTTGAAGCATTGAAATAAGTTTGATGCAGAATTATATAGAAGTGTTACATGTAATAGTGGAAATTCTCCATACTCTGAAAGGTCTCTGAGAAATTTCATCAGTATTACAAAAATGTTGAAAAGGCATTGACAAGAAAAGTACCAAAAAATTACACTCCTCAAATATGAGCTCCTCGAATATGAACACCTCCGATGTAATAATATTTACAAGAACATCGTCCTCTTTTGAATTGATGGAAGAGATTTTACTTTTTTGAGGAGTTAATTGCACCCTTTTTAAGTTTTAAGATGTTTTAATTAACATACATAAAAAGTATGAATAATGTTATAGATGGATTATTCTTATTTAATTAACTTCCAACATTGATTACACAAATCAAAATAATGATTTTCAAAGTGATGAGATACCTAAAAAATGTCAAAAACATAAGGGAGAGAGTGAACTTAGCTAATTATGTGTGGATGTAGATGATTATAGGTGTAGGAACCCTAAAAAACAGACTACTCTTTACACATTACTATTTGGAACATTATTCATCCACATCCCATTATAATTAATTAATTAATTCTACAACCTATAAAGCATACACTATACACTCCTTAGATAATTTAATTATTTATTTAAATAAATAAAAATCCAAATATCCACTCACCCTCCACTTATTTCGACTTCACTAGTTTACTCACTCAAGTTCTAGAAAGCTACAAAAGAGGAAGCTAAATTACACGTACAATTGAAGAATTTAAGAGCCAACTATTCAAATTAAAGACTCTTAAATGCTTATTCAAAAAACCAACTACACAGAAAAATCAACATGCTAAATCAGGAAAATGCATTCATTAACTTGTAACTCAGTCAATAATTGATCCTCGATCCATGGCCTCTCCTTTAGCTATAAACAAGAGGTTCATCTCCTCACGAATCAATCTTTTGAATCTTAAGGAATTTGCATTGTTACTTTGTCAAATTTCCACTCAATCTCCAATACCATTATGTTGTCCATTTGATTAAGGATCTCACAAACCAAGCACACCATTCATCCATTTCTCATAGCACAATATAATTCCATTCTTAATTCATATTTGGAGCATCCACATTCAATTAATTATATATATTCAGCAATGTTGGTACTTTATTCCACGCTTCACTTATATCATATGATGTTGCAATGAAACATGAAGGAAGGGATCAGGTTTTCACATGTTGAGTTCTTCCTTCCATTTATTTATTTTCTCTTGTCTACATTTTGTTGGAAATATTGTCATTGATGTCAAAAGAGGTGCTGAACTGGTAAACAGAAATCTATCAAAAAGTAACGAAATTATTAACGGAATTGTGAGTATGTCAACGGAAATAACCAGCAACATATAGAGTAGCAAAAAGATCAGAAATCAGATATTTATATATGTGAAAAGGGTCACCTTTATAGGATAAATACAGCAATATCTGTGTAAAGCGAACATCATTCAAGAAAGAGGAAGATCTTGACAACCATGATGAGAAGAAAGCAACGCTTTTTCATGAAGACCGTGATTTATCCTTGGAGGCCCATAAATTTCTTAGAAAGTAGCACTCATGTCTTAAGGGGCTGCATTGAATGTTTAGGTGATAATTAAATTATTTGGGGCAGTCTTTATGTGAGCATTAATTAATTCAAAGGGGGGCAACGATTTTTTTAGAAAGAATAAATTAATAAATAAAGGTCGAATAATGTTAATGAAAGGGTGTGATGGTTTAAGGTGTAATGCCCTTTCGAAAAGTTACGAAAGTCTATATAAGAAGATTTATATGAGACTTATAGTGCATGGATTCAAGTTTAATATCTTAAGGAAAAAGAAGAAGAAGAGGAAGCATAAGGGTAGAATTTTAGAATAGCAAATCTGAAAGTAAGAAGAAGAATTTTCCATTATTCGTTGAGGAAGCAACAAGTTCAAAAGTGGAACGCAAATTTTGTAAGGAAGGTTGGTGCCTTCATATTCGAAGATATCAGTGTCTCTTGCTGAGTTGGTGCTTAGCAAAAGGGGTGTGTGCTCCTGTAGGTTGGTGCCTACAAAACTGTAATTTGGGGATCGGTGTCTCCAGTAGGTTGGTGCCTACAAATTTTTTGAGAAATATATATAAAGAAAGAAGTTTCTTCTGTGGTTTTCTCCCGAAAGGGTTTCCATGTATATATGTGTTTACTTGCATTAAGTTTTGTGTTCTTTGATTGATTTTATATATTCACATTGCTCGTGATTATAGATCTAAGTTCAAGTATTAAAGTTTGAAATAATTTCATAATATTGATTCACCCCCCCATCTCAGTATTATCTTGTGCTCAACACATTCTAGCATGCCCGGTGTTACCAACCCACATATTTTTAATTTATTAATCGTTTTTTACAAAATTAACATTTTTTTGTTCTTATTCATGTTTAGGAATCATTAACCAATTTTCAAGGTTTTGCATGGAGTATCTTTTGAGTAGTTTGAAAAAACCCAGATAATTTAGTCGTGTTTTGACATATTCTTGTATAGGTACATGTAAAGTGTGTTTTTGTTCCTTTACATATGCTATTATATCATGTGTTTTGTGCTATCATATTGTACCTATGTCTCCGTGCTCAACTCTACATTTCCATCATTTTATTTGTTCTACTATTTTATTATAACTTCATTTGTTTTAGAGATAAGTGTTTATATTAGTGTACATTCATCTACAAAAAATTAGGTACAATTATTTTATTATTTTTGCACTATTATTTCTGTTATTTTCTATTTTTTTTACAGATATGCATTACCGTGACTCAGTCTACACTACCATGACTCAATTTGTGCTACCATGACTTAATCTGTGATACCGTTTTTTTTAATGCGATATTGTGATCTTGCATAAATTTTTGTAACATTTTCTTTTGTTTCTATTGTTTTACATTACAATTCTTCATATTTGCATTTGCGTCTAACTCTTTGCATTAGCATTGATTTAGTTGCGCTAGCATAGCTAACTTGTGTATTTTGTTTTCAAGTACTTTGTGCTTAACATGAATAGATCTATGTTTATGTCACCATTCCTACATCTGCACTCATCTTCATGCACTAACATGATCTACAAATGATTTTGTTTCATACCACAGGTGTATTCCTGTAAACAAAAAGTGTGTTTATGTTCTAACTAATTGTGCTAAAGTTCTATGTTAATTTTATGTTTATTTTTCAATTTTCCAACATATGTTTTTTATTTCCCTTCTATTTTCTATAACTTTCTAGCACTTATCTAGAACTTAAGTTATTAAAGAAGAGCTAACTTTTTTATTTTTTTCATCTCCTTTTGTTTTTGTTGTGATCAAACACCGTGTACGCTCTTCTCTTGCGCCTTTGGGTGATCCTAAGAATAAAAAATGGTTAATATTTGTTTCGTTAATCATTTCACTAATCATCTATTTTTATGAAAATTCATGTATTCTCTTCTCTTGCACCGTTAGGTGATCATGAGAATAAAAAATGGCCATGATCTTTTATTTCTCTTTTCTTATAAATTTGTGTTTGTAGGAAAAAAATATTAATCACTTTTGTGTAGGATCACTTCATTTGGAACATTTTGCAAAATCAAGCAAAAAAGTATTAACTTGTGTGCATGCAAGTTTCCTTGGTTAAAGAAAATTAAAAAACTTGCTGAAAAATAAAAGGTATGCCTTCATTTTAAATCTTGTCAATAATAGTAGTTGTTTATGCGTTTCAAATTGGAAAGAAACTTTCTTGTAACCATTTCATACATTTTTGTTTTCATGTAGTGGCTTGGGTCTCATCACCACTTAAACTACACCGGTGACATGGATTTCACCACCACGTACAAACACATTTCACATTGCATTGCGCTTGAGAATTTATCTCAAATCAGTGTTCGACACTTTCTTCACTTTTGTCCCTTGCTTACAGGTCAGGTTCTCATGATTGGGGTTACTACAAGTATGTCAAAGTTCATTTTAGGGGTGAATATTTGTACATGTACGAATATTAGGATTTTTAAAGTTTGAAATTAGTGAATTTTTTACTACCATATGGTAGCGTCTTTGCCAAAATTTTATGGGTCATAAATAAATTTGACCTTAATTTTGCCTTATTGTTTCCACTAAGAGCTGACCAATGTTGGTATATTCACCATTATGTTATAATATATTATTTTATTATTAATTCACCATAATGTAGTAATAATAAATAATTCATTAATTTTGAGATCTGGAGTCAAAGCCGAAGGTAAAAGTTAATAAGTTTGTGAAAAAACTGAAAGTATAAGCTAAAAATTTGAAGTTATAAGTGAAAAAGGTAAGAGATAAATTTTGAACTATCAAGGAATTATGCATGACTGTTATTGAATGACAACAAAAATACATGATGTCACCCAGTAAAATGCTTGTACACCATTGGATGGTAGAAAAATTCATGTTATCGGACGGTAACTAGAATTTAAGCCATCATTTAGTGGCATGAATGTATACAACTAGACGGTGGACCGATATCATGTTCACATAACCTTGTTCGATAGCCTAAGCTATGTTACCATGTTATCATATAGCATGAGGCTTATTTTTCACAATGTATTGAATTTATTTTTTATAGATTTTATTTTAAAATTTTAGAGTTTTGTCACATGTGAAGACTTGAAAATCACCCATACGATGGCCCCTGGTGCAAATGAAAAAAAAATCTCAAGGAAAAATAAAACAAGACATGGAAATTTCAAAATATTTTAGTCAGCACAAAGTTACACTAATGTCCAATAGGTAATTTTAAATCTTATTATGTTGATGTTACTTTATATGTTGATTTCCTGAAGAATACAATAAGCAACTCAATTTCTTTCAAATGCAGAAAACTCTAACAATGAATTTATGCCAGATGAAATTCATAATCATCATAGTAATTCAACTCAATTAGATAGTAGTGATAATCCCAATTTCAATTAAACTCAAACTTGATATAAAGATTCCAAAAACAGACATCATAATTGTAAGAGTGGGGAAGTGGAAGAAAGTAATTAATTATAAATTTGAATGGTCATCCAAATATCCATTTATTGAACCTATTGGACAAGAAAACACTACTGATACTCTTACCGAATGTAGATGTGCTATATGTATTTGGAAACTAGGCAAAGACCATAGAATGTAATTGAAGTTAGACACAATAGAGAAGCATTGTGGGAAATTATATGAGTCAAAAAAGAAAGAAGATGGAATGGTAATAAAAAATCTAGATGGAAAACCAAGGAATATTGTTTACATATGAGCTATGTTGTATAATATGAAAATCATCACAAACATCTTCAAGACCTTGTTGAGAAAGGTGGAAACAATAAAGGTTGAATTTGTAAAATTTGTTGATGCATGTCTTCAATCAAAACATATACAATTCTGAACAATATTTCACATTTTAAAAAAGGGAAGACCTATTTGAGATATCATTAATTATAAGACATTCTTTCAATGTAATGGTTTTCTAAACATTCCAACATCACATTGGTCAAATATTAATGCTTGGGAAATGGTAAAGTGTATGGCGAGAAATTGAAATCACTAATTTAAGAGAGAAGGTAAAAAATGTAAATTTTATCTCATTGTCGATAAATGAGGTCACAACAGTAGACAATACATTATGGGTTTGCATGCATGTCTACACTTTAAATTTCAATTACTGTCAAGACGAGGGGATGAAACATTTATTAAAATTAATTAATAAATACAAATATAAATCTGTACATAGTAATAAATGAATAAATACATAGAACACCATAACATGAGATTTAATGTGGAAAATCCCAATGGAGTAAAAACCCACGATACAATAATTTTCACTATTTGAGAAAAAAAAATTACATCCAATCCAGTGAAACTCCCTCCTCACTTCTACTCCATTTATTTACCAGAATTACCACGATAATTATAAATATGACCTATAATCATATTTAAATAACCCAAAGGGTTTTGACCTTATTAAGTGACGAGGAACACCCCCCGATTAATATTAGTTACTAAATAACTAACCACCTAATATATAGTTTATATTTAAATAATAAGAATATAAGTTATTCTATATTATTTAACTATAACCTAAATATTATGATCACTTAATATTAAGTGGGAATCAATATGCCAACATTATCTGTTGGTACAATAGGATTTACAAATCCATAAAATCCAAAGGTTTAGGCTATCATATGTATTTTTGAAGAAATTATAACACCTTCATCATACTCAACTTAGCGTTTGGTACAAAATAATTCGAAATCCATAAATCAGAAGTATGATTTAGGATAAGCATGATTTTTTAGACTAAATCCCATTGTTTCTCATGGAAAAAATTCTTATTTACTACATCTCTAGGAGCCTTTTATAACACAAAGACCTTCTTTACAAATAGATGCACACATTGGACTGTATTTTCCATAAACTCTATCAATTTATGTAGATCATAAAATATCCTTTTAAAATACTTTTCACGAGAGTAGAAGTATAAAGGAGAAGGATTCAATAATTTTTCGGACATTAGGAGGTGGAATTGCATGCACACTCCCCCTCAATGTAAACTCTGAAAGGCCAAGCATTGCACACACTTTCAGTTTTTTACAAAACACAATGGCTTGTAAACATAAATGCAATCTTGATCTTCAAAACTTGAGATCTCTATCACCGTAAAGAACCTTCTCTCAGATAACATGCATATGAACTTCAATATGCTTCATTTTCTAATGTTGACCGAGATTATTTAGCAAGAGTAATACAACTCTGACCACTACATAGAAGAGGCATACTTCCTTCAACATCCATGTGTATCTCTTCCAACATCTGCTTCAGCCACATGGCTTCTTCGTTGCTTCCATTGTACTTCTCTCCTTCAATAGAAGAAATGGATATTATTGATTGCTTTTGTTGTTCCAAGTAATGGTTCCTGCACCCAAAAAAATGAACATATATCCAGTATATTTTATATCTAAAACAACATCAGCATAGTTAGAGTCACAATATCCATATAGACATCATAATAAGTATATAAATCATTATTGATTTCACTTTTAGCTATCTGTAAAAGTTAAATATTAGTTGTATAATAACTAACATAACAATATGCTTAACAACTAACCATGTTAAATTATGTTGAAAAAATTCAACACACTATTCTTGTAAAAATATACATTAAATGTAATTGGTATTGGATGTCTCCAATACAAACGTAAGTGCATCCACAAGTGTCGATTGATATGCATATAACAATATTTTAGTAATCACATTATAAGAGTTGTTTCATCAAAAACATATATATCTTCATTATCTTATTCTAAGCATTTACAAATGACATAAGACTTGATAGATAACATAGCTAAACAAATACTCAAATCATTCAAGAATAATCACATTATTCACTGAAAACATAATCCTCTAACTATGGACACTTCTCTTGGAGTTTTCTTCAAAATATGAAATTTAAGCACCCTTCAATACATTTCATAGGTGGTAAATTTAATTTTATACATGTCATATATGATCAGTTTTCCATACCAAAAATGAACACAGTTATATTTTTTGATTAAACTATTAAAAAAGAGAAGAAAAATTTTAAAACACATATTATCTATTTTGTGTATATTTTCAGTTGTAGCTACTTCTAGTTCATTTTTACTAACCCATCTGAATTAATTATGAAGGAAAAAGCAACTCCTCCTTTTTAAACAGTAAAATAAAAGATATACCTTTCATTTAGAAGTAATAAAAGTAGTTTATAAAGCTATTATATTAGCACTATGATTATTCTCATCATCTTCATCTTGATTTTGATCTGATTTATTCCATTTTTTATTTTTGAAATTTTACTTGTTTCTTGATGTGATCTTCTTTCTTGTGGCCAAATTTCCCACAGTTATGACATTTACCATCAAAACTAACTTTTAATTTTTCTGGTTTCTTATCTTTACTAGGAGTTTTAAAAGTTTATTTTTGATTCTTGTTGAACCTAGAAGGTTTATTTTTTGTTTTCTGAGCGAGAAGTAGATGTGTGGCATTATCTTTTGAATCAAAATTAGTCATAACTTGCTCTTCATGAACCAAGAGAGCACTAAGGGTTTGCAAAGTTGGAATGTCTTATTCTGTTTGATATTTTGGATTCAAAATTGAAATGAAATTTCTAAATTTCTCATGACTATTCAACTGAGTAATAAAATAAACCAATTTATCCTGAATTAAGTTACAACTACATCCATCTAATTGTGAATTAATATTTTTTATTTTTACTAAATAATTTATCACTTTTTCATCTCCCTTCATGTGAGTTATCATAAGCTCTAAAATCAATTTAATGATTTTTGATAAATTTGTACCTTCATGCATCAATTCCAATTGAGTCCAAAAGCCTCACTCGGATTTTCTTGATTCCCGATATCTAGCAGAAAATAATCTTGTATGCTTCACAAAATGATGTACATCACCTCTTGTAAAAAATTTTTATATGAAACGACGTTGTCCACAATTTCTTTTCTTCCGGTTAGAGCCCTCTCAGTTCCATTAACAACTGCCCATAATTTGCAAGCCATGAATTTTGCCTTCATTTGAATCTTCCAAATATTGTAATTATTCCCATTCAACATCTGATATTTATCTATTGAAAATTGATTAGACCCCCTTTTTGCGTAAATAAAATTAAATAATTAATGAGGATTTAAAAATAGTAATATAGATCCCACTGTCATTGTTTAATCCTCGCAATCGAAAAAATGGTCAATTTATGCCAAAAAAGAGGTCATGTCAATTGGATAGTCTATACACGAATGCGTTAGTATAATATCAAAAAATAAATCAAAATAAATAGGGGTCTAATGTGTTGGGGTTTTTGAGGTCCACATACACGTAATCTAGGCAAGTCTCATGCAGTCAAATCTCTAATCCTTGGGTCGACACAATTAATTCCAACTATTATTGATCCCCACACATGTTGTTGTGTAATTAATCCCAGGCCTATTATAAAATCGGGGTTTTCCACGTCATTTTCACCTTGTATTATTTATATTCTCTTACCACTACTTGCATTCAAGTTTCAAAACCCTAGACATGATTATATCCACTTTGAGGATTCATTTCCAACAAATACTTCATACTCATTTGATAAATTGGTGAGTTATACTTCCTTATAGGTTTTTGTTAAATTTATAATACATTTCATGTTTGTTTTTGAAATAGATTTCAACTGATATTATAAACCCTATTTTTCTTCCTCTTCCAAGTTTTGTGCTTTCTCAAAGAGTTACTTGATGCTTTTACCTACTTTTGATTATTATTTTCATAGGAAAAAGCTATTTAGTCAAAAATCCAAGTACAACACTAGTCGGGATTTGTAACTTGATAAACAGGGTGAAAAACTTGACAAAGTTTTAGTTGGGATTTTTGACCTACTTGTCAAGGTAAAAACTTGCCTCATTGTTTTAGGTTTCCTAGGTTGTAAAACATTTTCTAAATGCCAAAAATATCCTTTCAGGTTTTTGACCTATAAAACATGTTCTAAATCTCAGTTGGCCTTTTTTGGGATTTACAAGTTAATTATCGAGGAGGAAACCCCAAAATGTTTTGTATCATGGTTTTAAAGTATTGAACAAGCCAAAATTCTTGACAACTATATCATGTTTTCAAAGGTGTCAGAAAAGATCAAAACTATGATAGGGGTTTTTTGGAACTTTAAAATGTTGAACAAGGAAAAAAAACCTATCAAGCAATTCTTCATATTTATAAGGTTGCTGAGTAGGTGGACATTTCGGGTTTGGTTTCACAAGTTCTCAAGAGGGTTTCTTAGTATATTTTTAGTGCTACTTATTACTCCAATATCAGACTCAGCTAAGGGTAAAAATAAAATCATGAAGTACAATTATCAAGGGGTGGTGCCCCGTGCTAACATTAATTCTAATACAGATCAAATAAGAGACATAAATTTGGGGCATATTGACCTTATTGATTTTTAGAGCATACTAAGAAAACCATCAAATTCACCATGGATTTAGGCCATTTATGATAGTGGATTGGAACATGTAGCATATATCCCATCTTCAGCACAATTTTATGAGTCCATGCTCACAATTGCAAGTCCCTATGATGGTAAAACAATGATAATGAAGAATCGGGATGGGGAAGTGGTGATCAAATTGGATGTCGATTATTTTTTAAGAATTTACTCAAACTCCCTGACCTCAATGACTATGTAGACACCAATAAAAATTAATCTCAATAGGATTATAATGACAATGTTTGGATTACACAAAGAACTTGAACAAGAATTAACTTAAGAATTCAAAGCCTTCAATTAGCTGGTTTCCTAAGACATTGTCTTGAAGTGACTTCATTCCAGAAGTTAATGATATTCTTACCTTACTAAGTAGAGTTGTAGGTATTCTTGTGGCTAGGTTTTTTCAATCATGAATGTGCCAATTCATTTACATCATAAGGAATAACCAACAGTAAATAATATGGGGAGAGGATATTAGTGAATCCTTGCACAAACAACTCAAGGAGGTACATGCATTAGGAATATTATATATGAGATCTTACCTTTTCTATGTTGCAGAAAGAATGAGAATATACCCCATATTAATGACAAAGGGAGCAATAAATTTAGCTTGAGTATATGATTTATGTCCCCAATTGACTTTGGAAGAAAATATTAAGCATTTCAGGAGAGTAAATGATGCCTTCTTATACAGCACATGTAAATTCAAAAAATAATTAATCAAATGCAGATGCATCAATATGGTATGGAAATCTATCTCTCTATGGGGATGTATTTTCCTCCAACTCCCAACATTTAATTACATCCAAGTAGGGGGGTTTCAAGGATCCCCGTACCTATTTCAAAGGAATCTAAACGATAAGTGGGTCTTGATGGAATTGGTAAGGCAGTTGATGGATTTATATAAGTTCCAACAAGGGAAACACAATGTGGGAATTAATTTCCCTATATTTACACATGCCCAGCTACTATCAAGGTCAATAATGTTGTTACAAAAATGAAAAGGATGACATTGAAGTCCTTTCACTCAAGGCTTAGTTTTCACTGCAAAGGAGTAATGAAAAATATTGCGACATTACATTTGTATTTACCTAAACTCGAGGATATAAGAATTGAATGTAGGGATGAATTTTCAATAAGGAAGGACTAAAGCAAGTTGAATCTAGAATCGATTATAAATTACAACATTTTTTATATTCCTGAGGGCACAAAAGATGATGGTGATGTTTTGGATTATATCTCTAATTAGATGAAGGTTGAAAATATGGGATTTCCTCCAATCAATTTTTCCATCAAAGAACGTGTTGTCGTGATCCTAAATCAAACAAATCATTGTTGTATATCATTAGGAATCTAATCCAAGTAAGGAGGCAATCACCTAGTAGCATAAACCTCATCAGTAGTGGGTCCCTCCCAAGACCCTAAGGATAAAGATAAGGCTCCCACTAAGTTGGGTAAATTCATATTCCTTAATAAGGGTGGGAAGTTTCCGCATCTTCAATTTCAACAATAGCAGATGATTTGGAATCACCTCCTCTTCAACCAAATCAAGGAATGTCAAACATCACATTGATCACACAACCCTCACCCATATCCTCACCTATAATCACTCATGTCATCCCTCTCATCACTTTGGCTCCTCATGTTTCTCCTCCTCCTTTTTCCCCTCCCCATCTTCACTCTCCTCCTCCTTCCACTCCTCCATGTGCATCAATGGAAAACCAAAATTTATTCGTATGTCCCCAATCCTCACATCCACCATCCTCACTTCTTCTCCTCCCACTTCCTCTACACTTGTTTTTTTCATGGAGCATGTTTTATCCTCTCTTCCCTCACTTTCCTTGGGCATCAGTATTTTCATTGGTTCTCCTAAAAAAACTCCTCTTTCTCTATCTTGTTCTCTCATTCTCTTTGTGAGTCTTCCTTCCACTTTCTTCATCGTTTCTTCTTCCACCTTTTCCAAAATAATTTTTTCAACCCCTCCTCTCCTAGTTTCTATTTTCAAATCTTCTCATACTGGACCACTAATTTGGAAACATCATTACCATCTCCATATCAAAATTTTGTTCACTTTCGTTCCATCTTATCTATCAAGCCAAACCCCTAATAAGAGAAATAAATTAGTACTCTTAAAATCATTCGAATTCAACACGTTAGATCCAACTCCCTTCCACACAAAATAAACCCAAGACGCTTTCTAACATCACTATTTATTATTCTAGAGAAATATTTTATGAGATCATTGTACCTATTACAAATAAGATCAAGGAGGATATAACCTTTGTTGATTGTGAGATAAAAAAAGTTGCTCTGGGGAAAGCTACTACGGAGGGAGTCTACCAAAATTTTAAAGTGGCCTTTGACAATCTATTTGGAAAATTCAAGAATATCAAGGCTATAAAGAATGAGCTGAAAGAGATAGTAGATCAATTGAAAACCTTGTTATAAAAAATCACTCAATTGACCTAGACTACCACTCTTGCAACAATAAGTTTTGATGCATCATTTGCTATGGTGGCTAAGAAGATAGGGAAAAAAGGAAGGGTTTTAAATGTTTCAGCTCTAGTTATCATTTAAGATGTTACAGGTTATATAAACTTACATTTATTTAAATACAATTATTTATAATAATTATGTTTTATTTAATTGGTATTCTAGAATTTTCAAATTGCTTTGATGTTGTTTTTGTGACATGCATTTTTTGAATACTAATTTGCAAGGCCTTCAAATATACATTTCCTGTCAATGTTCCAAATATTGACACTTGTGCAATGTGTCATCATCGACAAGCACAAGTTCTGGTTTGCTCTAATTTGTTTAGATCAGATCTGAATTTTACTTTATCTTCATTGCATTTCAATTTTTATTTCTTGATTCATCCAATCAATCAATATTTTATATTTTCTTTATCAAAAATTTGGGGTTGACATCCATCCTAGAAAGATCTCACTTCTCAGGACTGACATTGTCAAACAACCCATCCATCTATATATTGATCCATTTTTCATGTTGAGTTCTCTAGATTTGAAGGTCATCTAGCTCGCTGTGAAGGAGGATTTCTCATTTTATGCCCATATACATTATCACCCATCTAGAAGACTAGAGTTACCTTAAACCCTATCATACTTGGAGTTTTAATAATATGTTTTATTTATTTTGGTATTTTCAAATTGTTGTGTAGTGTTTGTGACATGCATTTTTGGAATACAATTTTTTAAATATCGTAATTAGACGTAAATAATTAAACTTTCAACATTAAAGCAAATGCATTCCATACATCTAGGATTTTAGGAAGGGTTACAGAGGTAATGTGAAGAAACCTATTACAGAGTTCAAATTTTACAAGTGAAGAGAATTTGATTTTGTTGTATTAAGTGGAAGAGAATCATTACATGAAATATTGAACGTACTTAGGTCATGTCAAATGAGGTAGTCAATTAAATTAAGTGTAAAAATTTCATATTCCATCAAAAACATCGCATTTTAAATAATTAGACTTTCAACATTAAAGCAAAGGCATTCCATAAATTCCATATTGCGGCATAATACATGTAAAAAAAAGATTCAATGAAAAAAAAAAACCATTACAACATATATTCAACTTTAAACATTCTTCAAATTAAACAAATATTCAAGTTTCAAGATTCAAACTTCCAATTTTTTCAAGTTTGAAGTTCTATAAACACTTTTCAACAAATACATTTACACTTTATCTTCATACTCAAACATTAACACCTTTCCCTCACCCACTGTCACTTTCCTTTTCAGTTTTTGTAGCAACTCTTTGTGCCACTTTTTCCCAATGGTTGACGCTCCTCTATTCTTTGCTTCAAGAATTCCAAAACTAACAAGATCCTTTGTAGCAATGTTTAAATTCTTAACTATTGCTTTATCTTCCTTTAAAACATCTCCATATGATAACAAAGAAGGATTTACAGCTACCTTTTCCTTGAACAAAATCTCAACATCCATGTCATTCTCTTTAATAATCCTCTTCAAAGTATTGTTTTGTTTGTTAACCAAAACAATAGTTTGCTTTAAGCTACATTGCTGAGGATAAACTTTTCGTAGTTGTTTCCAAGTGAACTTAGAACACCTTTGCTTGAATTTTTTATTTTTCATATTTCAACTACAACAAAAACATAGAGCTTGATTAAAACATATTACTAAAATTAGAAAGTAATAAATAATATGATTTCAAATTGATAATTACTTACAACAGCTCTATCTCTTTCAACATTTGCAATTTCCACCAAATCTTTATCCTTTGACCATTTGTTGAAATATACTTGGGTTTTAGCATTAATATTTTCTAATTTATTCAAAACTTTATCTAAAAAATTGTCCTGATAACTGTTGGTTGTATGTAACAGTCTCGCCTTGTGCTCGGCCGAGTAAGACATCTATATTAGCAGGATGATTTTGGAGTGCAGCATATAAACTAGACCTTTGGTTATGGTTATTAAAATGATTATTTATCTCTTTGATTAAAACTTTATCCCTTCACTCTGATTGTATGAGCTGACTTATATGAGGCATAACAAACTCTTTGACATGGGCTTCGCAATCATAACCAATTAAGTTATCCAAAGAAAATGATATCAACTGGTCACTATCCAAAGAGGATTATGTCGATGGAGAGGATGGGGGGGTTGAGGCTTAAGGTTCCTGTGTTGCCTCTTGTTGTCGTTGTGTGCCCTGATCTGTATTTGTGATAAAATAAATTCATATTAAAATTGGATGTGATAAAAATTAAAAAGTGACGAGAAATTGATATGTATCAATATTAAATAAAGTACATCTAAACGGAAATATACCTGCAAACCCTGAATCATATCACGTGTGTCGAAAAAACTTGTTGGGTCATTGTTATCAATGCCCAAAAAAATCTTCATCTAAATTTATTTGATTTAAAACTGATTTTCCCATTGTGTTGGGCAAGCCACCAAAAGAGATGTTGGGAAATTTAGAAGGAATGTTCAGTGTCCCGCTAGGGGCCAAAAGTGGCATCATGTATTTATCAGTGGTCTTTTTTACTTCTTGTTGCAATTTTTGACTCAGAATGGTGGTATAGGTGGAGAAGGTTGCATTGTTTGAATACATGGCAATGAACTGGAATGCATTGTCAAGTCCAAGAACAAAATCATTACTAACTTATATAAAAATTTGTTAAAAATTACACAAAAGCAACAATTTATACCTTGGTGAGAGGCAACATGTACCGGTCACATCTGAATTTGAAATGATTGTGTTGGACCTATGGGTGATAGGAATGGTGAAGCATGGTGTTGCACTTGCAGCAATTGAACATCAACAGATGCACGCGACTAAACTGAGTGAGTGGGTGATGCTTGTTGTAAAAGTGGAGGATAGTCCAAAGTCTCTGCAGCATGTTAAATCAAAATGGTAAATGATAAATACTAAATGGTAAAATGCAAAAAAAAAAACAATATTGAATGTTAAGGGTATTACGTCTCTATCATTTTACTAATGAAAACGATTGAGGGTTAGGTGATGAGTTAGCTTCCATGTCAAACTGGGAATCTCTCGACACCTCGGCATGTTCTTGGTCTCTTTCTCTTACTGCTGATTTTTTCTGTGGAAGGGCCTCCAAAAATAATTCTTCATAAGGTAAAGATGCAAATAAAAGTACATAATATTAGTAACATCCATATGTAATTTGTAACATAAGTGAATAATCAAGACAATAACCTTACTAACATCGAAATGTAAACTATTAACTTGTTGTTCTTCAAATGGAATTGAAAATTGCTTCATCATGTCATTCATGCAAGTAGGAGTGGGTTCACCTTTTAAATTATAATATGCCTCAAAATAAAGACCAAGGAGATAGTTAGTGGTCCAAACAGTTGGTTTTTCAACAAGTCCAACATTTGCAATATCATCTTTTATCTTATTCGATAAGTATGTGCACCAATCAAATATTTGTTTTCGGATTGTTGTGAGAATATAGGTAATATCCCAATTTGGAATATATGTTTTCCTACCCTGGCAAAACAATTCTGGCTTGAAAAAAAGATATTATGGCAGCAAGAAATTTGTGTGCAACTCCTTGCGTATCTACTCCTCATCTTGATTTGTTGATATTTGTTGCAAAAAAGTCATTAGATGCTGAATTAACCACAATTTATATCAAAATTAAAATGTTACAAATTAAACCACATTGCACGTACCATCAACACGGAAATTTTAATAAGATTTGAGGAAAATCTTACCATCTTCAATCAGAGTTGCTTTGGTTGTTACAATGGTAGAATCTTTAAAAGGAAGTCATGTCAATCAATGGATATCAGCAGGATCAACACTGAACCTAAATATACGTCCAACTGGAAAAGTCACAGTGAATTGTTTGTCTTGTGTATTGAATGGACGAGAGGAGGTAGTTCAGAATGTTATGATCTGTCTCAAACTGTGGACATGTTAACTAGTCGTACGAACCCACAAGCTGTATACCCATTCATTATAACCTTCATTCATTTGCAAGACTATATGAATGTGCGGGAACATTAAGTTCATGTATATAATCTTGTGTAGGGCAGTTTCCTGGTTTTTTTGAGATTCAACTTCCAATGATGTAGACTTTAGTTAAAAACTTAGTCTTTAGAATCCCTTGACCACGTGAGATTCGAGACCTGAAGGCTGAAATAGCTAAAATAATCGAGAATGAGACTTGAAAGGATGAATCGAGACCTGGAGGTTGGATTGTATTTGGTTGTTTTATTTGTTGGCATTCTAAGTGTTACAAGACCTATAGGCTGTGAGCGTTGGGAGAACGGAGAAAAAAATTGTGATTTGGGAAGTGTGAAAATGAGGGTCGGAGGGGTATTTATAGGGAAATATTAGGGTTCTGGTATCAGGATGCACAAAAACAACTTTTGAATGACGCACAAAAGCAGCAATATTTTGGTAACGCATGATAGTAATCATATAGGTGTACGTGTGACGACAAGTTTTGTTGACACGACAGCAAGCCTTACTGACTCACGATAGCAAGCCTTACTGTCACATGACAGTAAAATTTCGTTGACGCATGATAACAAGCCTTGACTGTCACACGAAAAAAAGGCTTGTTGACGGATGACAGCAACAAAAAAATTGCACGCCAACAAGCTTTGTTGTCATGTGACAGCAAATTGTTTTTGTGTGACAATAAATCTTATTGTCATGTGACAGTAAATCTTATTGTCGTGCGACAACAAGATCTTGTTTTCATGCAATAACAAAGCTTGTTGGCATGTGGAAATGACTCTCGCTTTCATGGTGACACCATATAGAAACTGGTGTTGTACAAAAAAATTTGTCATGCAACAACAAGCTTGATGTTGTGTGAAAAAAATCTTACTTTTGTGAGATAACAAGTTTGCTATCGTGCAGACAACTAGAAATGTTTTCATGTGATAACAAAACTATCCAGACCAAAAAAAATTCTCTCCCTTAAGAAACTATAAGGAGAAAATTTCATCCTGAAATCCCTAGAATATTTTCCTTTCCCGCGAAAAGTGGTTCCAGGTATATTCGTCAAGGATTTTCCACCTCTAATTTCCTGGAGGCCTCTTAAAATGAACCTTGTGTGCAAGGTCATGAACTATCAAGTTCTTATACCCTAGCATATAAAGCAACAAAGAATAAATGTTTGTAGACCTTACATGTGCACTATGAGTATGTCTTTATCTTAAGTGACCAAGCATGAAATCTAACTCTTTGTACGTACCAACAAAACATGTTTTCGCAACATCTCGAAAACTACACAAGGAAAGGTGAGCGTGTGAAGATTATAAAGACTATGCAATTTCATTTTAGTTGATGCACGCAAAACCAAAGGAGATACCTCGTGATGAAGAAATAACTCCAATGACACAAAAACTAAGTGCACACCCCACTGCATTAGAAATATGAAGTCTATGCATCATACAAAATTTGGATGCACTAAATAACAAAAATATCAATCCACTAGAAGATAAAATGCAATAGAGCCACAATTTCTACCTTTTGTCAAAAGATCTTTGATCTCAGCCACTTGCAATACTTGGGCAGTTAATTGTACACCCCTAGACACACCATGTCGAACAAAAGATGATGAACTTAAAGAAAATATTGACTTAGTGTCCAAGCTCACCATGCACGCCACTACGTATTGAAGTCCAACAACCAGATCGGATTCAATCCAGGCTTATTCTAAGTCTTAGCAGCATTTTATGAAGATCTTTTGCACTATAGAGGATATCGAGGCATGTCAAAAAATTCTAGAAGACCTATTTGGTATTCAATTCGCTTGGGTTGTGCATCCATTTTGTATTTAATTTTCAAATCTAAGCTATAACATAGCATTATACCATTAATGCTTGTAAACATTGTTCATGCTTGGGTTCTTTTAAAACTACCCATATGAAGCACTTTGTAAAGGTTCACGAATTTGGAATAAAACAACTTCTGAGAGTTTTGAAGCAATTGTTATGTCTCACTTTACTTTCCAAGTTTTAGGCCAAAGTTAACAACTGTAAATGTTTTGTTTTAATTCAATTAAATGTTAAATTATCCCCTTTGTTTATTGCTTGCAATAGCTTAATAGGTTCAGCGACTATAGAATTGATAAATGCACAACCTATACATCCAACAACATCATGCTCACCTCTTAGTTTCCAAGTTGATTTCCTCATACTTGTGTACCTTCATGTGTCTTGATCAATTGCATATCAGTATGAGCATAAGCATGGTTACTAGATCTTGGTGTTCAAATGGATTGGAGCTTTCATTACAAAATGTAACTTATTTTTCTTTTCTCCCTACCCTACTCATCTTTTGCACTCTTTTTACAAACTCCTGTTAGATTAGATTAGCATAGGACTAACACTTGCAACTTGTTTATAAATTTCTATTCTTATTGGTTGTAAGTGAAATTCATAGCCGAATATTTATATGTGGCTTGTACACATTGAATAGGATATGAACATATTCTAATCGATTTACTTTGCTTGTAGTGTCCTTCAACAGATTCATTGTGAAGTGATTCCTAAGCCATAGTTTACATGATTAGGTTTGAACTAGTAAACTCCCTCACATAAACAACTAACATCGACCTTTCTGAACTATTCCTAGCAACTTTTATGGCTACCAAGACCTAGTAAGAGTTTAACCTTGAGGAATCTCATGCAATCTATTACATATGCCTGCTTTCAAGAGAGGCATCACTCCATCCGTTTGCACAAATCCCTACCTATTGATGTATGCACTTGTGTGTCACCCCCTTTTCTCACAGAGACCAACATATATGGTGCATAAGAGGTGGGGGGGCTTCCATAGAACAACAAAACCCTTGCTTACAGGATTTTACATATACTTCCCCTTGTTTGATTTGAAAAAAAACTAGTTTTTCCCAAGGTAGCTTTATTCTTAACATTTTTATTGTTATCTGGGAAAGCATGGAGTGGGTTCACACTTCTTATCAAAAGACCTTGTGTGTTAAAATTGCCAAGCTGAAGGATTTAGGGTTTGTTCACATGTTTTTGTACTCTATTAAAACAAATTTCAGAGGATGTTTATGCATCTCTAACTACCAACAGTCAATAATATGAAGAATTTGTCCTCTTCATATACATCAAGAAGGCTATATGTTAGCCCCTTCTCTTCTTTTTTTAAGTGGTTGATAGTTTCGTTGTATAAAGCAATTTGAAAGCTTGGGAGCCACCTTGGCTAGTGTGAAAATGAGATAAATTTAGAAATGGCTTTTCAATCAATACCCCCTTTTTATGGTTGTCTCAAGTAATTCATTTCCATGGTATCCCTTCAGTTGAGGTATCTTGAATTAAAGCACTCAAGTTTATTAGAAAGGGAATGCACACCAATGTTATTTTTTTAATAGATGTGCCAAACTTGGATGATTTTCCCTGAGCTCAACGCCAAATATGGTTTCAACAATTAAGATTTTAAGTGTTTATGAAATTCATATAGCAATCCTTAATGGTACCTTGCATGATATTTTCCTCAAAACCCCTCCCCAATAATGGAGAGATTGGAATTGGAATGTAGTTAATCCTCTACTAAAGTACAAACCCTGATTTAGTTATCACTGAAGTACAAACCTCAAATTGCTTATTATTGGCTCCTTTCTAAGCTAGTGATTTAAGAAATGCTAAGAATCTGAATGCTTTCTCTTTTACGTTGTCCAAGTGATTTCTCATTGTTGAGCACAAGAATTCAAATTTTGTTTGGTGCATTTTTATCAAGGACTTCCTATGGGTGACAAATTGTTAAGTATTTGTACCACTCTAAAATGGCATGCTTATGGTCAAATTTAGTCTCTCAAACATTTTTTAGTTGTGAATTCAACAACAAAAGGGTTGAGGGTACATTTACTCATCCTTCAAACCCTTTAGACCAAGCCCTTCATTAGAAGAGTGTTTCTAAAAGAATTTGCTTAAGTCATGATAATCTAAACATATATTTTGTTATTCCTATTAAAAAAACGTATAATTTTAAACACTATGAACGAGATATAAGTACAAGCAGAAGATGTGACCTTGAAAATGGAAAACCTTTGGAGCTCCATTGGCCACTTGGGGAGTGCCCCATGCATTGTAAGTGAAGTTCCTCCAAACTCTCCTAGGCATGATTGCCCAAGGATATGGTCAAGAGGGATGTGGTAAGAGACCAACAAAAGTCTCATAGCCAATCTTGTGTATTTAACATTTCCCAATGTCAAATTTCACCCACAATTGGTCACGAAGTCTAACCCAGATATGGTCTCAATAATAAAGATTTCAAGTGTGTCACTGAAATTTAGATGACCGCCGCTAATGGTGCCTCACATGATATCTTCCTTAAAAAACCCTCCCTAATAATAGAGGAATTGGACTTGGAATGTAGCTAATCCACTACTCAAGTATAGACCCTAATTTGGTTATCGTTGAAGTACAAAACCCGATTTGGTTATCACTTGTGCTCTTTAAGCTAATGCTTTATGCAATGCTAAACAAAGGTTGGAATATACTTCCTATTTATCCTACTCCAAGTTATTTCTCATTATTGAGCCCAAGAAAATGCAATTTGTTTGGTGCATTGTTTATCAAGAGCTTCCTATGGGTGAAAAAGTGTTAAGTATTTGTATCACCCACCCCCCAAATGCCATGCCTACAGTCAGATTCAATCTATCAACTAGTAGTGAATTCAAGCTTGATAGGGTTGGAGGTACCATTTATTCTTCCTTCAAACCCTTCACACCAAAACCCTTTATTTGAAGAGTGTTTCTTGAGGATTTTGCTTTTACTAGTGATAATTTAAACAAAGATTTTACTACTATTATCAAAAAATGTAATTTCAAACACTATAAACCAAATATAAGTACAAATACGAAGTACCCTTGAAAATGGGGCACCTTTAGAGCTTAATTGGTCACTCGAGCAATGCTCCATGCATTGTATATAAAATCCGTCTTAACTCCTCTAAGCATGATTCCATGAGAACATGGTCGAAGGGAATGTGGTCGAGGTCACCACAAGTCTCATAACTATTCTTGTGTATTTGACGCTGCCCCCCAATTTCAAACTTTACCTATGGGTGTTGATGGAAAGCAAGCTTCCTCCTATGATGGGGGGTACAACCAAACTCCATGGGAACCTCCGAAAGACGAACTACCTCATTGAAACTAGAGTGCCTCCCCCTATTGGCCCCAAGTTGAGGAGTACAATGAAAAGAAGATCAACAAAGGTATGAACGTATACCTAATTTTGCACATCCCTTTGACATTAGATTTAAGGTAAAGACAATTCCCCATCTTCTCCAATGGCCAACTTAGATGTTTCTATAACTAATTGTGCTTATAGTAAGCTATTGCGACTATTTTTCTTTGATTGATTATTTGGTGACCTCAAGGTTACTCGGCTTGAAGCTTAATAACATTCCACCAACCTTCTTGATCCCAACGTGCTTGTGTTTATTTTCTAAATGAAGATGTTGACATGCTTTCAATCATAATTAAAATTCCCTAATAGATTCTCGCACTCAAGAAACATCTAAGCAAGGTGACCAAGCAACCATGCCTACTTACATTTCTTCTTGTAAATAGTTATTGTATTTCATGTCTTTTATGAATAGAAATATAATTTGAGTATTCTTCTTACATTTCTTCTTGTAAATAGTTATTGTATTTCATGTCTTTTATGAATAGAAATATAATTTGAGTATTCTAGATGACAATGTTGCTCGCAGTAAATGTCACGACGCCTCAAAGAGAATTTCAAGTCGGTGAACAATTTCTATTTTTATTCTCGAAGAATCAAAAATGATCTTTCACATTTAAACATGTATAGGCTAGAATGTGGAAATGCTTAAAATATAGTAAATGGATAAGAAAAAAGTGATGGTCATGCAGGAACGAATGCCATAAATCCAGACTTGAGGCAGCAGTTGCATACTCTAAAAATAAAAATAAAAGATTAGCTTTGGTAATTCCAACTGTTAAAATACAATTCCGTCTTTTGATCAGATTGTGAAATGGCTACCGCACAATTGGTAAATGTTCCAAATCCACCAACCAACTCGGAGAAGGGTAGTTAACAATGCTAGTGGAATGGCCTCTAAATCACTTTTTCAGTAAAAGAATGAAATAAATTAAGAATATTATTTCATTGTTGTACTTGACAACAACCTCTGAATCTGATCTGTAGTTGAATCATGAAGATTTGGAGGCAGTGTTGTCAATATCGTTACTCGGATGGAGTGAAGAGGGCAGCACTGATAAATCTGTCCCATAGATGTGGCCCATTTTAGAACGCTTCGTCTCCAAGTATCTCTTGTTTTCCTTGGTTATTGTTGGATTAACAGCAACCCGTCCCGCTATTTTCAACCCCATAACCTTTCAAACCAACATATTTTGCAGGATTGTTTGTCATCAACATCATAGTCCGAACTCCTAAGTCCCTCAAGATCTGCAGCAAAACATACAAAACACGAAATTAGCACTTTTTGATAGAATTATTGTAGAAACTATAGTAGGACCATTGTTTTACAGTTGAGAAGTGTTGAGTTAGTAGCAATGACCATGGGCTGAACAGAAATTGATGCCACAGTGAAAGGTGCTACTTCATGGAAAATAAACTACCATATTACTATCTGCATTTATACGTAACATGATGGATTTTGTTGGAACATAGTTCTGTACTAAACAATTGTTCATTCTGAACAATGAAAAATATTCATATGGTTAAATAGCTTTTGTGGATTTACAAGAATATATATAAACAAAAGACAGATGAATTTCATTTGAGAACAATACTTTACCTGTGCTCCAATGCCATATTCACGAGAGTCAACAGGTAATCCAAGTTCCACATTAGCTTCAACAGTATCACGGCCTTCATCTTGGAGATTATAGGCTCGGAGTTTGTGTCCAAGACCAATACCACGGCCTTCATGACCACGCAAGTAGACCAGAACTCCTCTGCCAGCTTGCTCAATTCGTTGCATGGCTTGTGCAAGCTGGGTTCCACAATCACACCTCTCTGATCCAAAGATATCTCCAGTAAGACACTCGGAATGCACCCTAATCAGTACATCTAGCCCATCGCCAATGTCACCCTGTTTCAATAGACGTGAGCAATAATCAAACACCATAAAATATCAGTCATGTGAATTGAACAAAAATATCAGAAATACAAGTTTGGAATCTCTTTCATATAAAAACAGAAGTATACCACAGAGAGCTAAGACAACATTTTGATTACTCTTAATAATCAGATAAAACAATGAGCCAAGGGTGGATTTCCAAAGTTAGATTTACAAAATCTCACCAAAACATTTACAAATGGGGCATTTGCTGCATTATTTATAAATTATCATTTTGACATAATTGTGGACAATCCAATCTCAACTCCCAATAAGAATTCCCCTTCAAAAACATTGTGCGGGTGCAGGGTAGATAATTATTTGCTCGCTGACAATTGTTTGGGAAGCTGGAAGCACAGTTGGAAGGACATTTATTCTCTTCATCTGAATAACGATCAGCAGAAGTATTGCCATCTTTTGATACTGGTCCAGACATACTGAGGTGGAGGGGTCACAAAACAGGATCTTATTCAACTTGCTCTGGCTTCATGCTACATGCAATTCCTCTATCTCTCTGGGTGGCCCTTATTCTGTACTTGTAAAGGAAAGCCTTCTCAAGGCCTGCTCCTTCACATGGCTGGAGGTGCAAGATAAGATCCTCTCTGATGGTACACTTGGCAAGATGGGGCTATAAGGCCCATTCACATAAGGAATGAGTAAGAAGGCTGGTGCATCTGCTATCCCCCTCATCTTCAACTGCAAATTTGCTTAAGAATGGTCATAATTATTACAGAAGATGGAAATGGTTTGGATCTCCATGAAGAATTTGAAGTCTCTTCTTTTTTGTTGTTCAACAATACTCCAGAACAATAGAAGTATATCTTCCTTTTGAAAGTCAGTCCCTTTTCTGATTTCACAAAAATCTGGGAATAGAGAAATAGCAGGATTTCCCAAGGAAAAGAGACTCTACCCTCTGCTGCTTCTAAGGTGATTTTGAAGTCGCTATTTCAGCATTAATTCAATCAAGGGCCAGTTGGGAGAAAAGGTTGCCAACATATGATAAGAGTGCAGTTCTTAAACAGTGAACCCTCATCACCGGAAGACCTCTGACTAACGGGGCTAGCTCTATTAAACCCAATAGCATGAATGTGGTATGGGTACCCCCACAAAGGGATAAGGAGAAACTTAACTTTTACAGGGCTTCCAAATGTAATGACAGAGCTGGAGCTGAACATCTGCTAAGGGACATCTACTGATCTCTTCTATGGGAGCTTACCATGCCAAGATTTAGAAGGGCTCAAACAACAAGACTGAATGAGGCTATTCATCTAGTCCTTAGATTCGTAAGGTAATCACAGTTCTCAAAAGTGGTCCTCCATCCCAGACTCACCCACAGCTAATGGGGCAAGCCCTCTCCAATAAGGGCTCGTATGGTAAGGGTAAAGTTTTCAAACAGTGGTCCCTTAATCCAGGCCCGTCCCTGCTGATGGGATGAGCTCAATTAAGCCCAATAGTGGGAATGTTGAATATATACCCCCAGAAAGTTATGGGGTGAAAGTTAACTTTAACAGGGCCTCCAAAAGCAACTTGGGCAATGCTGAAGCGGTTGGTCTGATAAGGGTTGCCAAGGGAACCCTTCTAGGAGCTTACTCTGTCAAGATTGAAAAGGGGTCAAACAATGTTGATCCTATTGGTCTAATCCAAGGGCCTTAAACTGGTTCCTCACTTCAACTTCAAATGTTTAATCATGGAAGGAGAATTGTAGATCATTAATGCTTTGATGTCAGGTTCCTTCCCAAGAAAGAAACTACAAGACATTCTTGCAACAACTTTTGTTCTCCTTCCCTTCTTTAAACTTGTGCCTTTCCATCATTGCTTGTAGGAGGCCAATACGTTGGTCAATCTCTTTACCAACGCTGGTGTTTCCAAGAACAAGAATCCCAGGGCTAGCAAGTCCACTGAAGACTGGACAGGGTTATAGCCTCTACTAACTCATGATACAACCTTTGATGATTGAGGACATGGCTAATCTAAATTCCCATTTTACGTTTAGAAAAGAGAAGTTAACTATATGAAGATAGACATTTTGCATTTCTCTGCAAGAAGCTAGCTTCTGTGTGAAACCTGTTTCTTTGGCACTACTAAGAATCTCTGCTGTAAGGAGTGTTCTTTCCTTCTGTATGTCTGTGTAGTGCTGTGGGGTTTCTAATGTTATTTTGAGGCAGTTTGAGTGTAGGCAATATTGCTTTCCAAGAGCCCCTACTACCATTCAAAGGATACAATAAAGAGGGCTAAAAGTACCCTCTATCTAGTGGATTAGTATTAGATAAATCTTTTTTCAAAGGTCAGATTGATAACATTAAGGATCTGCAGTGGAGCACCACCAAAGTCAATGTCTTTGCTTCCTGTTCTGTGACAGAATATTCAATTTTTGGATGAATCAGTGACCTTGGTTAAGTCATACGTTGCAGATGTTAATGCTATCTCTTAGAATTAGTTGGCTAGCTGAATGCTAGCATTGAGATGTGATGATGGAAACTTTTCCATTTGGGTTATCGGCTCACATAAGGAGGGCTCCTTGGTAACTCAATTTACATTTTATTTGCATCTTGTCACTTTATTTGAAAGGTGTCTTCATGATGCTTAGGATCTGCATTAAAAAGGTTGATGGTTTGGGATCTTTCCTTAGTGACCGATGGGGAAGAATAAGCTCTGGTTAACACAGAAATAAAAGATTCACTCCAGTTACTATTGTTCTTCAGAGTCAATACAATCTCAAAGAGCAGTATTTGCATGCTCCAATCCCAGGATTCCTTATGTTTTTGGTGGCTGATGGATTTAAATTTAAATCCATCAAGCTTAGAAAATGATCTTCCTTCTCTTAACAAGTCCTGGAGGGAGCTAGTAGTTAAGTTTTCAAGCAGCTTAAAATTGGCTTCAACTCAAGTTTTTAATACCTCACTCCCCAATTTCTAAGATTTCAGATCATGTGGAAATGGTTCAGCAGCTTCAAGGATGCGACATTTGCCTCTGTAGTGCCAGATAGATCCATGGTTGCAGTTTTCCCTATACAACCTCTTGTCAAGGCAATTAATGCAGCTTTGAGTGCTTTATCCACTTTTTGCATAATTTCAGCAGATAAACTCTGCATAGGATCCTTCAATAAGATGTCTAACTCCTACAAAATTGAGTCCAATCTAGAGAAATGGATTCCAGGAGACTGGGACTCTAATATTTGGAACTGGGACTGTGTGTCATTTTTGGCAAAACCCTATGAGAAATGCTTAACTATAAATGAGGCTGGACAATAAATGATGCTGAGAAATACAATAGAATTTCATGGCACGAGGGATTACTCACAGGGTTCCTTAGGTATAATTAGTTTGTTGGACCATTGTTCACACATCATCTGAGTGAGTTTTGAGCACCTAACAGATGCTCCTCTCTCCAGTCAAAGACTCAAACTTGGGACAGAGATGGTGTGCATCTCTGGTCCACAGAATCATTCTTCAAGAAATTATATGTTGTAATTTTAGGATGGCAACCTGGCATTCTACGGTGATCTCCCCCTCCTAGTGTTTACTGGAATATGCAGGGTGAGAGTTGGGAAAAACTTAAGAAAGATAGCTCACCTATGAGTCATTTGACGGATATTTGCATATGACAAAAATCACTCAAACAATTCATCTTCTCAAACTTTCCAAGTGTAGCAGGTATTTAAGCAGTTGCAATAGGAGGAGCCATATGGATTCAGTTTCTTCTAACAGTAGGATCAAGAATTACAAAACTTGCCAGTTGTCCAATTCCTATGGGCCATACTTTGGCTGTCAAATCACAAAACACGCAGTTTCATTTAGTAGTCTTGAGAATCTCTGTTTTTAAAGCAGATAAATGAGGCTTTATTTGGGTCACGAAACAGGTGATGATTCTAAAGACCCATCATATTTCACATTTCTTCCAGTCAGTAGTTGAACTTGGGGGTTTATGTTGCTTCAATGCATCTTAGATTCTTATATGATTCAGTCTTCGCTTTTTTTAAGATCACTAAGTCATGGGTGCATAAGGATTATCCTTTAGAGATTCTGCAGCAACTAATGCTCCTCAAATTCAATTTATCTCTTTTGGATGGATGATAGCTTTAATTCCAAGTCAGCTAGAGTTCAGTGAAAGTCTGCATCCTGATAGTAAATCTAGATTGGATTTTTTGCCATATTGTGTTAACACATGGCAGTTAAGAACAATAGTCATCAGGTGTTAGAGGCAACCGTATAGTTGGGTCTATCATTTTCAGTTTGGCCAGTAGCTCTTTGCACAGGATGCCACTGTAAAACACAGACCATAATGTGTATTTTTTGGCTTGATGAGCGAGGGCCAACAATTAAATCATCTTATTATACATAGAGAAAAAACCAGCAAGCATACTAGTTTTGGAGATCTATCAAAATTTAATAGATTTAAGATATTTGCCTATTAGGTCGTGACTGCCATGATACATAAATAAAAATCATAAAGAGCTTCTAGTCTCATTGATTGGTGAGCCATTGAAATGAATAACTATTATCTCAAATTTCTTTGCTTTTGCAAGGCATTATAGACACATGTGATGGGGCAGGATCAAGGAGAAATGTAAGGATTTCAATATCAAGAACAATCACAAGGATGACACATTCACTTGTGAAGAGTTAGGAGACATGGGTAATTGGAGGAACGACAATTACAACAAGAGCAACTCCAAAGATACATTGTACAATGAAGTCAAAGACATATTAAATGATGCATTTTGATAGGTCCTACAGACCAATCTGGTCTAAAGGATGTTTGAGAGTCATCATCATCATAACGTAGAAGTCTTGAAAAAGCACAGAAATTGTTTTTACAAAAACGCCTCAATGTGTTGCAACAAACTGCAGTCATAGCTGGTTATGTACAAAATGGGTTAGTTAATATAGACTCGGTGAGTTTTTAGCAAAATGCAATTAGCAGATGCAAAATCAAACTCATTGATGATGCATCGATGCAAAGAAAAACCACTGCATGAATTATTGAATAAAAGAAGCAATAAAAATTGGAAGACACTGAATGAATCTAAATAGAGACGATGATTCTAATTCTGAGCAATGCTTGGAAGCCCGTGATAAATAGGATTATAAGAGCGAACCATCACAGAAAGATTATATGCAAATCTTTGGTATTAGGAAGGATGTTTGGTATTTGGAAGACCGCCTTTCCAAAAATGCTTTTACAAAAATATTGAAAATGGTAAAGGCCGACATGTCAGAAGATTCTTATAAATTTTATATTTATTGGAAATCTTGACAAGGATTCCTTTGAAGCAAGCACTGAAACATTTTTCTCCTTGAGATGGGTCCCGAAGATGGACTACAAACATTGGGACTTACAAACTCTCACATGGTGATTGCAGACACACACTATCACAAAAAAAAACACCATGAAAGCCTAAAAAATGTAGAACCAGACTCAGGAACCTTTGTCAGCATCTTACAAGCTTGTGCTAAATATGGAGCTTAGGTAACAGGGTACAGAGATTGATCAAAATTATTTATAAGCGGGTTTATATTCAAGTGTGGAGTCTTAGGAGCTGGAAAATAGACCAGAAATATAAACACTTCTGTTATTATGTATGTCAATTTAATAGGCCTTAAAATGCAGAGCATGTAAATTCACTATAGTTGATTGAGGTCAGATTTGCTAATTTATCAGAATTTAAAAGGTGTGTTACCCATTGTTAACCCTCATTGATAAATCCACAAAAATGCTCCCCAGCATCCATTAAGGAAACCCTTTAACTCTCTCTATATGTTATTTAAATATGGAAAAGAGTAAAATTCTAATCAAAATCAAATATTTTGGGGATCTCACCTTAACCATGGCAACATGCTCAATGCCATCCAGCTTTGAACGATAACAGTAGACCTGAAATGGTCCCCACCTTGTAGGTAGCCTAGCATTAACACCTTTTTCAACCAACTTCTCTCGTTTCCTCTTGTATCTGCATTATAAGCAATTCTATCCAGTGAGACAAACAAGAGAAAGAAATCACTCTATCATCTGAAAACCTTCTAGTGCCATCAAGAAGTGCACATGCCTGTAAGAACTTCTACGTCGAACTGGTTTTTCCCCCTTTCAATGTTTAACCAAAAGCTCAACTAACTTATTGAAATGTTAGGCCTTAAGTTATCTCCCTCTCTTTAGTAACAAGACCACCAAAAAAAGAATAATATAAACAAAGACTTTTCCACAAGACATCCACCTGTTATCCTACTAGGCTGCTACCATAAAGACAAAAAGAATCGCATAAACAGAGTTTTCCAGCAGGGCATCCACATGGTCACCTATTAGGCAATTACCATGAAGACTAGACTGTAAACTGAGATTTGTCCATAAGAGAATCAGTTACTGTTGTCACTGTAGAAAATTGCATGTAAAGAGTCAAAAATAGGTGTTAGTACCTAACAAGATCTGCAATGGTTATTAGGGGCAGGTTATGCTCCTTTGCAAACTCTCGTAATCTTGGTAGGCGAGCCATTGAACCATCATCATCAACTATCTCACAAAGCACTGCAGCAGAATTCAATCCTGCCAGTGTTGCAAGATCCACAGAAGCTTCTGTATGACCAGCTCTCTTTAGTACTCCACCTTCTCTGTATTTTAAAGGAAATATATGTCCCGGCCTCCTGAAATCACCAGGTTTAGAATCCGGAGATGCAAGAGCCAGAATTGTGTTTGCCCTGTCTGTTGCTGATACACCTGTAGATGTACCTACTTTTGCATCCTGATATTCACCACACAAATTTTACATTAATATTCCTTATACTTGTATTGGAAAAATGGCATCAGCCAAAAACGTTTGTTATAGAAAAATATAAAAACAACAATACATACCACAGTTAAAGTAAATGCAGTTAGAAGTTTCTCTTCATTTTCTTTGTCTGGTACCATAAGAGGCAGTCCAAGCCGGTTTAGATCTTCTTCCTTCATTGCAACACAGACAATCCCAGTTCCATGCTTCACAATGAAGGCCACTGCCTCAGGGGTTACTTGGGATGCTGCCATAATAAGATCTCCTTCATTCTCCCTGTCTTCATCATCAACAGCAATAACAAGCTGCAAAAGCGTATATCAAGAAGAAATTATGAGTTAAAAATTAAAATGATCTTCAAAATAAATAAATATTTTCACATTGATGTGAACAAAATTAGTGGGATCTCACTTTCAGTTCATGTAGTTTACAATTCCCATTCCCGCAGTAAGAAAGTTTTCCTCTTGCTCTATATGAAAAACATTGCAAATTTGCAAGTACTGAACATACTACATAAATTTAAACTAGAGATACAAAAATCCCTTACTTTCACTACACACTTATCATCTTCTGAAAATCAATACAGTGCAATTCATCAGGTGCACAGAACTGATACTATAACCAAATTCTGTGATCGATTTTTGTTATTACAAACTATCCTGCAACCTAAGATGTATCCATATTATGCTTACACTTGCAGAAAAAATACCAATGTGCTCAATTCAAAGTTGAGGTTCAGATTATAAAGCTTTGCATGATGAGACTGACCTTCCCTTGTCGAATTGCTTCAATGGCATCGGGGATGGAGCAAAATCCCTTTGATGGGATATCAAGATCATCATCATCTTCACTGCCAAAAAACAGATTAGTTTCTGATGTGATCTCTGCATCCAATGTACCAATTGCAATTGTCTCTGTATCCAAATCTGTTGATGTCACCAGACTTTTCCCAAAACCAATCACACTAGCACCATTGGGCGCAACTAAATTTCCCAATTGAAATCCTGCCTCGTCAACCCCTCCAGTGTTATTCAAAGATCCACCTGTAGCCACACATCTATATTCCATAGACGATGCATTCTTCTTCAAAACCAGAGAAGATTTTAAAATGGTCTTATGCAGAGCAGACTTCTCAATGGACCGTGACCCTCGGAAAACCGCAAAAGAATTCTTCTCACTGAAACAACAATAAATTGTCAGTCTACAGCAATGTCATTTATAGGGACGAAACAGAGAAAACAATTCCTTCTGACAGATGCATCACTTGAACCCTGGAGCTACTAACCATGGTCAAATAAAAAACATCATGAGACTAATGACAAAGGAAAACTTCAAGGATGGAATGGTGAACATACAGTAGTTTAGGTGAATGCTCCAACCAGCCTCAAACATTAGATGTGTAAATAACTACTGCAGATAACTTAAATGCATCTATCTAAAATACACTGATAGTCTGATAGATATTAGTTTCAAGGTTCTTATCTTAATTTTTCCCATTTCACATTTGATTGATAACTCAATTACATTCTTTGTTTAGATTATATTGTTTAGTGACACATGGCATCAATCTAGCTACATTATTGTATTGGTCCAAAAAAAAATGTTTTTGAAAAATAGTCAAGAGAGCAGCGCTTTAAAGTAATCTGACCCCTAGAGCACAGTACCATTCATTCTAAATGTGGAGAAGCATGCAATGAACTGTGAAAGCTAATATCAGAGAATTGTAATTCAAAAATTTAGGCAATCTTTTGATAACGTAGGCCTCTTTATAAAAACAAAACCATTATATAAATTTCTAATAGTAAAAATGTTCAAGGGGTGGAAAACTCTTAGTCCAATTATAAGAATGCTAAAATTTATCCAGAAAATAAATGCACATTGCAAGTAAAATGAATTATTTAACTTGAGTGAAAAGCTCATTTAAACTATACATTCATCCAAAAGCATATGGATGATTGTTCATCTGAATCAAGAGTGAATTGAGTGAATTGTTACGTAAGAGTTAAACAAGTCCTATGCATTGCAGATACACAACTAATACATTCTTGTGGCACCAGGGTATTGTACCTTGCTGCTCAAAAATATGTGACACTTTAGCTGGATAATGTAGTTTGCATATTTTAATCATCATCAGAACCATCAGCAGAAGATGAAAGGAGGACACTAAAGTTGGCTGAACAAGACTACAAACAGTATCACACACTGACCAAGAAGATGTTAAACGAGAGTGACCTATTAATAAACCTCACATTATCGTTTACGCCATTATAAACAAGTTGTCATGCATCAGGTTTGATCTGTATTTGTTCTTGAATTTTGGAACCTTAAGGAGGACATTATTGTTTTTGAAGATTTGGGCAGCACTTATCACACTACGGTTCAATTTATAACCTAAGCTAACCTGCATTGATAGTCCTCCAAGCAACACATGATCCCTCTCTAAACCAACCTGGATTTATCATCAAACAAGCCAATCTAACACAACTTTAGGTAAACAAGGCTTTAAGTTAGAGCCCAGGAAATTTATTATATATCCAGAGGATTTCTATTTTCAAAGTCACTTACAAGCAACAATATTGGACAAACCACTCTGCAAATTTTATATCTTCTTGAATATTTTTTTCAATTTTAAAACATGAAATTAAAAAAATGAATATGTTTTAGATACACCCATACCATCAGCCAATTTCCAATGATTGTCTGACATTTTCTATCAATATCCATTACAGGATCTGACTTAAGGTAACAGTAAGAGTAAACTGTAAACAATGAACTTCTGTTATGGGTTTTCTTATAAACTTCTTCAAAGCAAATGCAAAATGTTGAAAATTAGCTTTAAAACAATTTACTGATACAAAAAGTTTATGACAGCTAAACCAAATTTCATTTATTGCTTTTTAGGGCCATTGGCCAAATTGATTTAAGATCATTTTGATGAGACAACTGACATGTATGTTTTTTTAGTTCGACATCGGGTTTGTGATGCAAGCAGATTCAGTATTCATTTATGATATGCTCTTGCAATGTTAATGATTTAAATACATATACACAGCATATGTATACTCTTACTCATGGTAGCAGCCTGGCAGTACACTACCCAAACTTTGAAAATTTCCAAAACTTGTGGACTCTGAAAAACTGAAAACAAGAATAGGGGACTCCAGGGCTAGAACTCACCAAAGTCAGAGCCTCATAAAGACTTGTTGGAGCTCAATGAGACCAGGCAAGCTAAATAATAATACTCGCCGGGCCCAGAAAACATAAAAATATTATCGACTTGATTATTCTCAGTTTTTTTCTCCTGACAATTTAGCATATAGAACAAGCAAGGGTTTTAAGTGTGTGACAGTGATCTTTCACTGCGAATGAGAAACTACACTGATTTTCACTATGAATGTCAAACTTCCACTCTAATTTTTGAAAACCCAAAGCTGTTTCGAAATCTGTGCTCTATTACTGGGACTTTTGATACCAAACATATATTTTTTGCTCCATCTTCAGTCCTGAAGCTTACCTACATTTTGAATTTAGTTAGACATTGGAAGAAAATTGTTTATATGTGGACGTCTTTGAAGATGAATTATCGGAGACACGAGCGAAAAAATAAAAATTAAGAATTGTGGTTTTTGCACTACTTAATATTAGAAGAAGATTTTTGGAAAAAATGCAGTTAATTATCTTTATCAGACTTTATCCATCAACGTTTCAGATCACAACATGCAATCCATCATCAGGATGTAAGTCTATCTGAATGTTGGATTACATGTTGTCCCACACCTTGATGATGGACTGCATATTTTACGGATCACAACAATCAATCCATCATAATGTGCTACTATCCAAATGATGGATTGCATGTTATCTTACACTCTGATGATGGAATCCTCTGATGGATTGTATGTTGTTGTCGGAATAACATGCAATCCATCATCAAGATGTAGGACAATGTGCAATCCATCATCATCTGGATAGGCCTACATCCAGATGATGGTTTGCATGTTGTGATCCAAAATGTTGACAGATAAAGATAACTAACTGCAAATTTTCCAAAAGCCTTCCTTTACATTTGGTATTTTTTCAAAAGAAAAAAACACCTATGTAATATGATTTTTTCAATTTGCAGTATTCTGTCAAGGCTTGGTGACATGTGCAAGTCAATTCTGCCATTGGTGTTGCCACGTCTGGCTACTTTGCTACAAATGGGTATAAAAAAATTCAGAGAACAATGTCTAAGGAGCTCCTACTCCTCTTATGGAGAAAATTGGCTTCATTTTCAATTGCAAGTTTACCCTCACTTGTTGCATGATACACCAATCGGGAGCTTACTTACACTGAGTAAATTTATCAAAACTTAGATAAGTTCCCACAGCCTAAACACCCTATCACATGGAACTAATGTCGTATGCATGACTCCTTACACCCTCTTTTCCCTGCATTTTCATGAGTGTTTCCAACTAAAGACCATTCAAGGCCTAACTAAATGCATTTTGAATAACTTGCCCCACAGATTTGTTCAAATTCTCTCCTTTTTACCGGTTGCACCAAAGATATTAGCGGCAAGTAATAAGAGGTGAAATGAGAAAATATGCGATTTGAAAACAAATTGGAGGTGCATTCAAGTAGACAATTTGCTACAATTCCCATTTTTAAATTTCGATAAACTCCCACCTATCTGTCAAACAAGGCATTGAGATGGAAAGACCCAGATCTATCTTATCCGTTACAATAGAGGCATAAAATTCCGTCAATAAACAGAGATCGACTTTCAACACTCTCTAATATAAGAAGTCCCTCAAGCTGAAAACACAGTTACAGACTAACCTCAATAAGCCGACCTTTAGAACAGGGCCAGACAAAGCAAGGCAATCCATTTCCTCAAGGTTTCCGTCAATAGACAGGAAATTCTTCCAAATTAATCCCGCGTTCGCTTTGGATGAAGATTGGGCCTTACAACCAAGGGGGTGTGCTAAAATTCACTTTTCCTGCATACCCAAAGTAAAACTTTAGAAACCCATCGTCCCAAAAAAGAATTCCGTCGGTACTTAGACAGGAAATCCAATCCCAATCCAGTAAATCGAACCGAAACAAAATCTGAATATTTCTCGCCTCTTACCTGTATTTATACGAGGAAAAACAAATCGCAGACGAAATTATCACCGTCGATTTACTGCAGACACCCCTGTCAGACTTGCCTTAGAGGCCGCTTAAAAGTTGTGTTTTTTTGGGACAAAAATCTGAAAAAGTTTATTTTTGGGGGACGAAAATCAGAATGGCGATAATCCGATGCCCTGCAAGCGCCCACAGTCAAGAAGGTTAAATACCTGTTGAGTTTTGCAGGATGACTCGCGAATTTTCCATTATAACATCTATTTCCTATTTATAGCTTCAGGTGCAACGTGTTTTGGCTAACTTCCGTGTGGCTTCTTCCAATCAAAGCGTTTCACAGTTATCTTGGTTGTTTGACTAATGTATTTAACGCGTTAAATGAGATAATGTGTCTGCTGGTTATTGAGGCGGCGGCTGTAAGGATTGAACGGAATAATGCTCCATTGACTGACTAAGTACATGGTGATGCTGCTGTTTTTCTCCGCGTGCTAACTCAATTCAATTCAATTCAATGGTCAATCATCTCTATCATAATATTATGTGTTTTTCAAATCATGATTTCTTTGCTAATTCCGTTCTGGAATCACCGGTTTCAAGGATTTTGGCTGTATCGCTCGCTGTATTTTTAATTCTTTTTCTCCGTTTATATCCCAAATAAACTCTTTACTTATTTTTGTTTAATAAGGTAATTTAAAAATCGTTAAAATATAAATAAATAGAAAACTTGTAGGTTGAAAAAATCAATATATGCCTATGCACTTCAATTTTTTAAATACATATATTGAGAAATGGTTTTTGATATTTGTAATTAAATTTGTATAGAGTTACGCAATAATTAGGTGTCAAGTTTAATTATTTTATTTGACTTTTAAAAGTCTAAAGAATATTAGGGGGAAGATTCTGGAAGGTATATCCCACGCACTATTTTATTTTAATGGACAATCCTTTTCCATACGCATCGTCTAACTTGTAAGTACTCAATATTTTCATTGAATTGTAAAATAAAACGTGTTTGGGATTCGGGAAGATTGCCCACTTAACTATGGAGGGGCCTCCGGTTCCAACTTCCCCTTTTTTATGGATTGATAGGCTTATGAAAAACGAAAAACTCATGCAAATATAAAATTTTAGTTTTTTAAAGAAGAAAGAAAATATTGAAATTGAAATTGAAAGATTTTAATTATGTCCATGAGACCGGCATGTCTATGGGACCACATAATAGTACCAAACCGCCTTAGACCGTAGCAGGCTTCCGGAAATCTTTTAAGAGGTTGTTCCTCTTCTGACTAATCTGAGATAGCATTTCCCCCAAGCCCTTTATTTTGTTTTCCTCAAATATCTTTACCATGGACCCGTTGTTTAGGATTCCTTCGTATCTAAATCAAATATTTACAAACTTAGGACAATGGAGGATAAAGTGTGCTTATGTCTCAACTGCCCCTGTATTGCACAATATACAAGTTCTCTCTCCCCATTGTTCTTTAGGTATTGTCCACCTCCCTGTTTCACACCTAAGTTTGTGAGAGCTAGTCCTTAGTTGAGCAATGAGGATCTTCTCTTTCCATTTTATTTCAGCGCATATATAGGCTTTTTCATCGTGGTCACAAGTTGGATTGAACTCAGTAATGTAATGTTGATGCTTCCTGCTTACTGTCTTTTGCCACATCATCGATCTGAACTTTTCATTTACATAGTTTTTGATGTCTTTGTTGAGATTCGGGCATTCGTTCAAATTGATATCTCGTTTTTCCATCCATTTGTAGTTCTGTTTCATCCACGTGTTCTTTCTTCTATGTAACTCTTTGTCCATTGCAACCCTAGGCCGTTTGTCTGTTTTCATGTTTCCAACTTTTTTCAGGTAGTTTATGAGCTTGATCACAGCAGTTGCCTCCAAGGGGAAAGAACCTATTTCAGCCATGATGATTTCATAGGGAACCGTAGCCTTAATTCTGAAATGTTGTGTTATAAGCCTTTTTTGGATTCTTTCCAGCTATCTCCATTTTGAATTTGCCATTCCACTAGCCCATATCTCGCAGCCATAAAGTATCACTGGAATGACAAGCAATCCAAATAGAACCTTAGTGGTCTTCCAATCCCATAATTCATCGTTCATGCACCTGTTTTGGAGCGCAAAGAGAGCTCTCCAACCTCCATGGATTCGCTTCATCCTACAAATGTCCCACTTGAGCTTGTTGTGAACATCGAGGCCTAGATATTTGTACTCTAACACTACTTGTAGAGGTTCACCTTCAAACTGAAATTCGGGCTGCTGGTTTGTCTTCTTCACAGAGAAATCATAACTTTGGTTTCGCCAATGTTTACTTGCATCCCTACTTCTTTGCAGAAAAGCTCTAAAGAGAGTAGGTGGTTCTTGAGGTCTTGGATTGTTTCTGCCATTAGAATTAGATCATCCACGTACAGCAGGTTTTTTACCACATACTTAGCTAGATGCACCTCATTGCCTCCAAATTTGTTCATCCACTCTTCTAGTTTGTCGATGTATAGCCCGAATAAAGTTGGAGAGAGAGGGCAGCCTTGCTTGACACCTATATCACTCCTGAACCTTTCAGATAACCCTACATGCATTTTGATTTTAGCTTTCACTTGTTCATACAGTCCATGAACAGTTGCCCGGTAGTGTGCTGGAACCCCTAATTCCTCCATTCTATTCCACATTTTGCTATGTGGTACCGTGTCGAAAGCTTTTTTGAAATCCACAAAACAATAATAGGCATCCTTTTTTCTATCCCACGCTTTTTCAACTAGATGTTCGAGTGTGACACAATGATCAATGGTTGATTGTTTGGGTCTAAAACCCGCTTGCCCTTTCTCTCTCTTTCCTCCTTCCTCTGCCCAGCTGCTGATCCGACGCTCTATCATACTCCCAAATAGCTTTGCGAATAGAGGATTGACCATGATGGTTTGATAATTTGAAGGGTTATTGATGTCTCCACTTTTAAACAAAGGTATGGTTAGGTTGGTTGTCCATTCTTTAGGAAAACCATTCCGAATGACCCCATTAAAGATTGTTTTGATTTCAGGTGCTAAAATGTCTACCCCCCACTTTAGGTGTTTTGCTTGAAGGTTGTCTATGTCCCGAGCTTTACCTGTTGCAAGATTTTTGATCCCCTGTGTGATGTCTTCATTTGTGAAAAGGGTGTCATCAACCATGATATTGGGAGGAATCACTTGCTCACTTTCCCTTTCATAGAGTTGCTTTGAGTATTATAACCATTGGTCTGTTGTTATGTTGTTCTCTGTGTGCATCTTCTCCTTGTGGAGTTCCCTCCAGAACCTCTTTGGTTCATATTTTCCTAAATAGATTAGTTCCTTCCTTCTGGATCTAGTATATTCCTCTCTCTTTTCTTCTCACTAGCTGCTCATACATTTTTTTATTTTCTTTTGTTCGACCTGCTGGCTTCTTTAGCACTTTTCATGTTGCTTTGCACTCTTCGTCATACCATGGGTTTGTTAGGAAGCTATTTGTTGCCTTCTTTTTAGACTTCGCTCTCTTGCACCTGTTTAAGGCTTCTTGGATAACATGCATTAGCCACTCACTCCTCATGTAATCTGCAACTTACTCTTTCTGATTTTCTCTTTCTTGAAGCTTGTCCTGAAGTACTGCCCTGAAAATTTGTTGATTTTTTTCAGTAGGGAGAATGCTTCCTTGAAACTTAGGTGTGCTTAGGCTAGACACGACCTGATTTTCATTGTGCTGGTCCACTATACATTGAATTTTCATAAAGATTGGTTTGTAATCTGATTTAAGTTCCACCGGAAACCCTTCTACTTCTAGTTCTTCTATTATGGATATATAGTTTTGTGAGAAAATGGCATAGTCAATTACACTCCACCCATTGTGAGTTTTGCAGGTGTATTTTCCCAATCCTTTCCATTTTCTCATACCATTGCATATAATCAACTTGTGTATGCGGCACATGCCTAATAGCTCCTCTCAATACGGTGTAATGCCTCCATACTCATCTTCGAAAACTCTTCACCATTGCTGATTTTCCTCTTCCATCTCCCATAGAGGATTTTTTTGTTATGTTGTTCTCTGTGTGCATCTTCTCCTTGCGGAGTTCCCTCCAGAACCTCTTTGGCTCATATTTTTCTAAATAGATTAGTTCCTTCCTGTTGGATCTAGTATATTCCTCTTTTTTTCTTCTCAGTAGTTGCTCATACATTTTTTTTATTTTCTTTTGATCGACCTACTGGCTTCTTTAGCAATTTTCGTGTTGCTTTGCACTCTTCGTCATACCATGGGTTTGTTGGGAAGCTATTTGTTGCCTTCTTTTTAGACTTCGCTCTCTTGCACCTGTTTAAGGCTTCTTGGATAGCATGCATTAGCCACTCACTCCTCGTGTAATCTGTAACTTGTTCTTTCTGATTTTCTCTTTCTTGAAGCTTGTCCTGAAGTGTTGCCCTAAATATTTGTTGATTTCTTTTCAGTCGAGAGAATGCTTCCTTGAAACTGAGGCATGCTTTGGCTAGACATGACCTGATTTTCATTGCGTTGGTTTACTATACATTGAATTTACATAAAGATTGGTTTGTGATATGATTTAAGTTCCACTAGAAAATCTTCTACTTCTAGTTCTCCTATTATGAATATATAGTTTTGTGAGCAAATGGCATAGTCAACTACACTCCACCCATTGTGTGTTTTGCAGATGTATTTTCCCGATCCTTTCCATTTTCTCATACCATTGCATATAATCAACTTGTGTATGCTGCACATGCCTAATAGCTCCTCTTCGTATGGTGTAATGCCTCCATACTCATCTTCAGAAACTCTTCGCCATTACTGATTTTCCTCTTCCATCTCCCATAGAGGATTTTGTTGTTATGTTGTTCTCCGTGTGCATCTTCTCCTTGCAGAGTTCCCTCCAGAACCTCTTTGGTTCATATTTTCCTAAATAGATTAGTTCCTTCCTTCTGGATCTAGTATGTTCCTCATTTTTTCTTCTCACTAGCTGCTCATACATTTTTTTATTTTATTTTGTTCGACCAGCTGGTTTCTTTGGCAATTTTCATGTTGCTTTGCACTCTTCGGCATACCATGGGTTTGTTGGGAAACTATTTGTTGCCTTCTTTTTAGACTTCGCTCTCTTACACCTGTTTAAGGCTTCTTGGATAGCATGCATTAGCCACTCACTCCTCGTGTAATCTGTTACTTGCTCTTTCTAATTTTCTCTTTCTTGAAGCTTGTCCTGAAGTGCTGCCCTAAAAACTTGTTGATTTTTTTCAGTCGGGAGAATGCTTCCTTGAAACTAAGGTGTGCTTTGGCTAGACATGATCTGATTTTCATTGTGTTGGTCCACTATACATTGAATTTTCATAAAGATTGGTTTGTGATCTGATTCAAGTTCCACCGGAAACTCTTATACTTCTAGTTCTCCTATTATGAATATATAGTTTTGTGAGCAAATGGCATAGTCAACTACACTCCACCCATTGTGTGTTTTGGCAGATGTATTTTCCCGATCCTTTCCATTTTCTCATACCATTGCATATAATCAACTTGTGTATGCTGCACATGCCTAATAGCTCCTCTTCGTATGGTGTAATGCCTCCATACTCATCTTCAGAAACTCTTCGTCATTACTGATTTTCCTCTTCCGTCTCGCCATTGTACTAAATATGAAGAAGTAAATTTGGTTTAAATTATTTATAAATTTAAAAATTGACTAATCAAGAAAAATTAGGGGGGGCTTTTCATGGGACTGTGCTCTTAATTTTTTTTTATAAAAGGTGAAAAGGGGTTGAGGGGTCCCTTCCCCGTACAAAGTCAAAGCTCCATAAGAGTAGAATAAAACATTACAACTCAATCAAAAAGATATTAAACAAGTCCTTAATATCGAGCTCCACCATGAGCAAAAGTAAAAAGTGACTAAACAACACCGGCAGAAAAAACACAGAGGAAATTAACAACATCGTAGAACTAGCAGCAAAAAAGACACAGGACAGTAAATAAACAACACCCCTCCCAAGACCACTTATTGGCTTTTTCAAGCCCTTCTAGTACTTTTGTCCATTCCTTAGCCAGAGCATCAATGTTTCCATCCAAAGACACCAAGTCGAGACCTTCAGGTGTCACCTTTCTTTTCTTTCCCTGATTATCCACATCACTATAAGCATTTACGAGCTGACCCAGAGTCTGGAGATGTTGCAGTGTTGATTTGACTATGACCACACTCCACTCCATGTAGCTGTGAAGAATAGCATGAATATGGTCCAACTCGTTGGTTATGAAACCATAGTTGGCTTTTAGAATTTCAACCTCTCCACCATTCCCATTTTTAATATCTTCCTCGACCTGTGCTTTCATCTTATGCCAATCGTTGAACAAGAACTACACAGAGCTCTTAGTGAGCCTCATATCTCCCTTAAGTTCTTCAATTGATTAATGTAATGTAGACCAATTTATTATGAGTTTATGTTCTTTCTAATGTGATTTCGCTTCTAGTTCTTAGAACATTATTTGTTGAGTGTATAAGCAAAACTTCTTTAACTATTGTCAAGAATTTTGAATAGTGTGTTAGTAAAATAGATAACTCTTAGTTTTGTTTGGTTAGAGGGTTTCACAAACTTATTAAGATTAGTTTGGGTTTGGTTTGAAGATTCACGACTTTGGAAAGATATAGAATGACTAATCATAAGTAATTCAATTTATGCATACTTAATGTGATGGTTAGAGCGGATACAACCCCACTCCAAGAGAAATAGAAAATGTTATCATGTCTCTCATACAAAAATCTCTTATTACAACCCTCTATTATATGTGCTTCACCACATGGGATATTTCCCCTCGTGCCTTATTAATGTTGGCATTTACATTGTGAGTTTATGCAAGGTTTGAGCATGAGGTGTGTAAATTTTGTTAAGGAGCACGCGGTGTTGAAGGTTTGTTGAGGACCACGAGGTCCTAATGGATTTTTGTTGAGGAAATATACATGTTATCATAGCAAAGTGTTGTATGCTATCAAAGCAAAGTGTTGTCTTTCTCCCCATAGCTTTCTTTGCCATAATGTCATGATGTTGATTCAACCCTAAAATAAAAAAATAAGAGTGTGTGGGTTAATGTGTTCATATTTATCTAAGGGTCAATGGATTAGCAATAGGTAGCATATTAACATTAATGTATAAATCAGGATATATTTTCATTGGTAATTTATAACAATGAATATGGAATTAATTGAAAAAATATAAGGAAGTGGATCCACTTAGCTGATTGCATATGGAGGAAGTTGAACTGATACTATTGTGTAAGTGTAAATAATAGAATTGATTTGGCAATGCTTTGTCTATGGATATGGAGTACAAAATTGTGTAGGTACCTGTTAGACAATTTTGTATGGTGATACATTGTCGCTCTGTAACTTTGTATGTCCCTATGACTGATTGTGATGTGCTTTACTCTAAAACCCTAGGTGTCGCACATTTGTGAAACCTTTTGTATGATGTGAAACAACTTCAATACATGTTAGACGATTTGTATACAATGATGCTTTAGCACTCTATGATTTTTCCTTACAACTGACTATAATGTGCTTCACTTTGAAACCTCGGGTATCACACATTTGTGAAATCTTTTGTATGATGCAAAATAACTTAAATACCTAACCACAGATAGGATACCCTACAAAAGGTTAGTGGTTGGGTTGAAGTGTAATTTTATGCCACCTATGTTGGCATTACTTGGAAGAGGCCTAAAACTGTGTGTAGTTCTCCACCTATCATGCAATATCTATGAGGATACAACTAGGTTGGCAACTTGACTACTTGGCAATGAGGAACCAAGGCTTGGCATGCTTTACTTGACTTGAATTTGAAGGTCTTTAGATTTAGAAGCATGACTCTTGAACCTGGTTGAGAGTTTTTAAAACCTGTTTAGGGGTTGTTTCTTGATTGTGTTATTGCTTTGAAGGGATTTAGGTGATCTTGGAGGGCTCTTAGAATATATTTTGCAAGTATGCTCTTGAAAGTTTCAAGTGAGGTAAATAGGTGAGTTAGACTTGATTATATAGGCATTTGTAGATAAATTTTCACATTAAGATTTACCTATAGGATATCATATTGAAAAAGTGACCATTGGATGGTTGGGGATGAAAATGTCATCTTCGAACCAAATTGTTATCTCTTATTTGCTTGAGGAAAAGATACATAAGTGTGTAAACACACTTTGTCTTTGCTCGAGGTTTTTGATTTTACTTGCATGTTGACATGCTCCTTGATGAAACTTACAACACAGAGTGTAATCAATGTCTGTAAAAATAATTGAACTTTAACTCAACTTTGAAATATATTTATAAATTGAAATTTGAATTTGTAACTAGTAAAGGAGAAAAAAACATGAAATGATCATAATTATTTGTTTTACCAAAGGAGAAGTTCCTAAATATGTTGTACTTGGAGATGTAGATTAGAATTGAGTTAATGAAGGATTGGGGGTGATCAATCTCCAATTTTGTTAGAGGATATATTGGAGACACAAGGTAATTGGGTGCCACTTGACCCAACACCAAAAGGAAGGGTGTCGTGGGGCTTTCTACTTGTCCCAAAAACCTTCTAAAACAAGGAGGAGTGTCATAGGGATTTCTAGTTACCAATAAAATCTCCATGAAAAAATGAGAAGAAGGGTGTCAAATGTTTTTTTGGTTGACCTAAAAGCTTATTCCCATGGACTAAATCACCACAAACAAATATAGGTCCAAGTTAAAAATAACACAAAGTTGAAAGGTAATTATTTGTCATCGTGCCCCCATTGTGTGATGCCTATCATGATTATTAATATGTGAAATACTTAATGTCGTAGAAGGATAAGAAGGATCCATGCCTGCAATACCTTGTATAGGAAACAATGTACTCAAGTTATGTAGTGTTGAAAAGGAATGAAGTACTAAATCATTCACACATTATGTACCGAAATGTAGTAGACCATGCTACATGGACTGTGCTAACTCGAATCTAGACATATATCATAAACATGTAACTATTTGTGAGAATATACAGAAATCTAAAATCTATTGAGAAGATATACTCGTGATGAAAAAAATCCATCCTCGACCATAACGTCTTGCGGTTTTGTCTACAGATTGATGGTTTTGTACCTTGTATGTAATCATATTCTTGTTATGTATATGATTTTGTTCTTGAGTACCCGTACCATGTCCCATTGTATTCTTGAATTCTGAATTATATTCACGTGTACCTAATGTACGTATAGATATCCATGAATAATAAACCCCACTGAGATTGCCCCCTCTTTTGAGGTGAGTGAGATGTCCATAAGAGAACACTCGGCTCAAAATAAATGATGAGTATCCATGTCAAATGCATATATGATAGTTAGTGTTGGATTGCATGGATGGTTGACGTATAGTGCAGCCAACATTGCTATGTTGTTCCTACAAAAGTGTGCAAGGTAGAAACCATGACACAGAGAGAAAGGAAAACAAACAAGTGCATAAGCAAACATGTATAGAAGAAAACTAGTGCAAAGGAAATCAAGCATATAAGTAATCAAGCACACAATCATAGAGGAAATCAAGTAGACAAGTAGTCAATGTCACATATGTTAAAGTCACAATGAAATCTCAAGTAGCCACAAACAAGGGACATAAGACTGTACACACCCACATAAACAATCGTAAGAAAATTCTACATAGGTTGCAAACAAGGGATAGTGAAAGTGTCACATACACACAGTAGTCAAAGGCACATAGGACGCATACATGAAAACATGCATAGAAGCATAAAATATAAGACAGTAAATTGGAGAAGCATAAACCAAGAGAAGCTAGTGTTGCACAAGACACTTGTTAGGTGTATCTAGTCTAAACAAGTAGCATACAAAACAATATAATAAATTCTAGCATACATGGGGAAGTCAAATTAAATGTAGTGAAATAAAAACACCTGACATAGTGGTACACAAGAAATGACACTAAAAGTAGCAATCACACTAGGAAGTGGACTAAGTTAGCTCGCATATCATTGGACTTAGAAGCATGTGTTCCCTACATCAGGCTCATAGATACCTCATGTATGCACATAGTGTAAAGAGTATATATAAAATATGATATCCAGTCAAATGCAAGTAAGTGACAAACCACAGATGTAAGAGTGAAAATCCTTGAGGCACATGTGAAATTTGGATAGAGATAGCTCAAAGGTAAAACACAAAAAACATGTGAATTAGCTCACACATTAATCTTATTTATATCAATAAAGCACTCATTATTTTTCAATTGAGCATAATGAAGAAGTGAAAGTATTTGTAGGGACATTATCTCATATAACTTGAAGGAGATGCATTTTAACCATATGCCCCAGCATATCTCTCAAGATCCTACTGGGACATAGTGTGTTTATAACCACCATCGTCATTCATGTAGAACTAACTCATACATGTATTGCATTAAGCTCAATGATTTGTTTTATAAACGCACATGTATTAATAATAATATATGAAATTAATATGTCATCTATACCAACTCACATAATCTAATGTGAGCAACATAAGTATAGATGAATTCCTAACATAGACAAATCAAGCTCATATGTAGGTCCTTATTTGTGTATTTTGAAAATATCCGCAATGTTTTTGTTCTTATTAGAAGTAATTGAATAATTTTTATATTTTTAGGATATTTTTTTTTATAAAAATTCAATAGAGCAAATAAAGAGCTACCCTGTGAAGGACTCAAGCGGGTTATGGGGAGACCTTACTGGCAAGGGGAGGCTTGGACGTTGAATACGCAAAATGTGTAGTAGGATTAGGATGGATCTTCTGGAAGTCAAGGTTCGTATAACATGGTTAGGAGTCGTAGGATGTACAATGGGATACCTAAGTAGGATGTATGTGAGGTGATAGATCCTCAAGAGGTAGCATGAGTAAATGCGAGATAGGATTAGGTGTCAAAACTTAGTACTTTCTTAGTAAAAGGATTAGGAAAAGGAGTCTCGCATATGAGATACACTTGACCATAACAACTTGCTTATTGTCAAATAAACTTGATGCATTATTGTAAAATGGAGGGGATGATCCTTAAGAGTAAGAAGCAAAAGGAATACCTAGAGTGCATGTCACATGAATCAATGGTAAGAGGTGACTAAAAAAGTGAATAGCCATAGTCGAAGAGTCCTACAATGAGAGGTAAGACCAATATGCCCAAGAGAGGTCTTAGTGTCAAATGTCATGTGTTGCTTAGTATAGAAAAGATGTTAGAAAGCAATTTAAATATGCACATGTTGCACTTAGAAACATTATCAATCAAGACACTTTGAATAGGGATTATACCAACAAAGTACTCATATATAAAGTGCATCAGAAATAAAACTACATGAGAAATATCAGAATCATTAAATGTAATAGCAGGCCTATGAGGTGGAGTAGAGAGTGATAGTACCAATAAGATAAATGCAGTGGATGATTATATGAAGTAGGAGGAGATTGAGATCCCAATCTAGTATGATGCACTTCCATGGATTAGATTAATGAAGATGTTGTGATTAGGAAGTAGCGTCATTGAAAATCTTAATCTTAGGATTGTCATTAATAGGATTAGATTGCTCATGAGGAGAGTCGAAGTTCTCAATAGTATTTGTATTAGTAAAATTTTTGGGTGACATGATGAATCTTGAAGAATTTATTAGTAGAATGACCAATACATCTAAGATAAGCCATAATAGGTACATTAGAATCAAAATATTTACCTTGAGGCTTGTTTGTCATCAACCTCAACAGGTGGAGGGATAGATACAAGGTTATCACTCTATCAACTTTTGAAGGATTGCATTGGGGTGAAGGAAGGAAATCATGTGAATTTTCTTTGAGGAACAAGCTTATACCCATGAAGCTTGGCAGGTTGAGATACATCATTTAAAGTATACTTTAGCATCAATATTGTTATCATTAATTTTTCCTTTGTAATTAGGTTTGCCTTAAGAAACTTAGAATTATATGTATTATGAGCAATTAGAAGTATACTTAAGCTTGTTCTGTTGCTAAGGAGCTTAGCCTCTCATTACTTCAAGGTGTAACATAATTTATCAAATGAACAAAAATTATCAAAGATAACTAATTTGTTGGAATTTAATCTTTATTTGGGTATATTAAATATCCCAAATTTGTGTATTATTAATATCATGTGAATTATTAATTCACATAATCCTGATAATGTGAGGTGGTTTGCAACCTTCACCTCTTTTGTATTATTAGATAGATTCCTCATTACAAGAAATATTGGAGTTATATTTCAAATGTAATTCCTTTGCCACTTTGTTCCCTTCACTTTGTGGGAAATAGTGACACTAGGCACACCCCTAAAAGGTTGACTCATGTAATGATTGAAGTTACTTTGTAAATCATTATTCTCTCTTCACTCTATTTCAAGAGTGTTTGGGTTTCTTTTTTACTACTTTTACACTTCTTCAATATCTTCTTTTAGAGAGTTTCTTAAGGATTCTTTTAGTATTTCTCTAGATTTTATTCTCTCTCCATTTTATTATTTATTAGAACTTCTATGCACATTGTGTTTTCTTGTGATTTTTTGGGGCCATCTTTTAATAATATGTGGGCTTTTCTTCCAATGTACTGGTTTCCATTAATCATATTACATTTTATTTATTTATGATTCAATATTTTAATAGTTTAACTTAGAATTATTTCTTACATAATTCTCACAAAGGAGTGAGAAGATTATAAGTGAATAAGTCTTAAAGGCTCCAATTTATATCACTTTTGATTTATTTGATTATCACTCCTTTTATGTTTTTATGGACTTATTCCTCCACTTTTGGTCATGTCACAGGGATCCATGCTATCATGTCTTAACAATTTGTTTTCCAAGCTTTTTAGAATGAAACATATGGAATGTGCCTTAGCATATATATGTTATGGGCCATCCCATAAGATTTGACCCCACCTTACTTTTCTCTAAGACATTTACATTGGGCTTCTTCATCACTCTTTTCTTATTTAAATTTTATATTTGGGGTCATCCTTTTATGTCACTAGTGTTGAAATTTGAACAAAGAAACTCATATATATACCTGGCTTACTAAGAGACTTGAGAAGGCAACTATTATATCTACTACCATCCTTTCAACAAAAGAACGGGATAATAACTACATTTGGACTGCATTATCACAACATAGGAATGGCATGTATTTTAAATTCCATACCACACATACATTGGGGGAAAGTATTGTAGCATGCTATTTGGTGTGACACACACAAGGGAAAACCTAGCTTCGGTTGGACATGATTAGAATTAGACACACACACCAGAACTACATATAATCTAAAATATAGTACAATGTTTGGTGCAATCATAACGGGGTGACTGCCGAAGTTATTCTGACTCGATCATATAAATTATTTATTTTAGGATAATGGGTGTTTGAGTACTATACAGGGTAGTTAGGGTGTTTTTATAGGAACATGTACGAAGATCAAGGTTTCAAGTGAAGTTGGAGCGACAATAGTGTGAAGTAGGGGAAATAGAAGCATACCACATAGGAAATAGACTTGAAGTACAAATAGGGATGGAAGTGTACAAAAAGGGTCATAACATCTATTTGCTTTGGCCTGTCACATCCACTTTGGTCCATCCAGATCTACATGACACAATTTTAGAGATAGACAGATTAGATCATTTTCAACCTATTACAGTCATCAGATCAACCCATATCATCACACATAGTAGAATATCAACAAATTCATCTTCTCTCTTGCATTGCAAGTGCTTTAAATATTGTTTCTTATCATTTCTTAGTGTTCATTCCTGATATTGCAATAATTAACTTTAAAAACTAATTGATTAAGATAATCTACCATCGGTTAATACCCCTAGATATTAACCAATTTAGACTAAATCATTTAGTGGGCCCTGGCCTTGATCCTGCCCTCCTCCCTAAATGTAGTGATCGACACCATATATAGGGCTTTGAAGGAACCTCCACTGTTATGTCAATTTTTGGGTCACTCTCTCATACTAAAATAGCTCTACCTTCCTTGGAAACCGATCCTTCAACCACTTTGATCACCACATAAGACATAACTCCACCACATCCTCGGTTCATCCCCCATAGTCTCTATACGGCATCTATATGATTGCTTCAGTCCCATCCTATCTATCAATGCTTTATAGCTCATCATGTCATACACATACCTCCATGCCCTATCCACCTAGCTGTAAAATTCTTTGGTCATGCCTAATCGACACGAGGCCCACCAATGGGTCTCATTGTAGACACAAAATCATGCACTTTCGGTAATTATATAGTCATGATTGCATGCTACTATTCATATGATTCCTAAGTAAGAAAATTATTAATCAACCCATGTCGTTGGCCACCTTTCTTTGTCTTTTGTTGCTCCTTTCAGTCTTGCACTCTTACTTGCTTAGTCTACCTTTTTATACTCTAACTTTTATCATCTTGGACACTAGCGCCCAACCAAGATTCCAACGCCAGGTGCCCCTAACCCCTTTGTACTTTACTCACACTTTTTGGGTCCTTTCAAGGCATTTGAGCATATTGTCTTTTTATTATTCATCCTTTTCAAGGTTAATTATGAAACTCAAACAAAGGAATAATATAAATATAAAGTTATGTGATCAAATGAAGGACCAAACATTAAGCATTAGCTATCACTACCTGAGGTTGCATCCATCAAAGAGCTCCATTGCATCAATCTAACACCATCACAAGGGACACGAGGGTTGGTTATTCTACATACACTTCATAGGAGGGAAGTTCAATATATTCCATGCACACATTTATTAAATTTATTTACATCTATATTATTTGCTCGTTAGCAAATGTGGCACGCACAAGAGCCACCTAAGACACGATTCCACAAAAACACACACATATAAAACTACATTGGGTCTAAGATGTAGTGCAGTGTTTAGTCACAATTTCACCATTGTGATAATTGAGGACAGTCTGACCCCTCATTCTGCCTCTTTCTTTTTTAGGATTTGATGTCTATTTGAAGGTTTTTGAGGTGCATATTTCATTGCAAATTTCTAGTGACCTTGGCAATATTTGTGTGACCTCAGAGCAACCAAAGGATACTAACATTAAACACCTTGTGACCACTCATAGGAGGTTTCTTGAGCTTTTTCATAGAACCAGGCACCCAGAAATAGGCCTAGGGTGACCATGGGTGCCCTTGTCCCCTCTCCAAGTGCCCCAGTCCAGCCTATCTCTCCAGATCTACATTTTTCTTGGTCTCTATGTGATGCTCCTACCATTATATTCACCTGGTAATCACATTAGTATAGTTTATAATTAAATGTGAATAACCTACGTACATTTTTCTCCTCTTTGAAATTATGGTTTCATAATTTATTTCTTAGTTTCTTAGGTGTATTTTTTGTACTTAATTACATATTTATTTTACTACTACCGTAGTAATTAGATTAGGCTCTTGTTTTCGCATTTTAGCTTAATCATTTTGTTGAACCTTGACCTCAATCTACATGCTCCTAGGATCTTTTTTTCTCATCTTTATAGGGCCTTATCATCACAAGTGTCTCTATTAATGATTTCTTTCCTATCAATCCTAAATTAAGTGATATATTTAAAAATATCTTCACTACAACTCACATTCCTACTAATATGCATCCAAATTCAGTTTTTCAAACATTTTTTAAGGAACTTTCTCAACATATTGCTTTCCCATCCATTCATAATGTTGATCTTACTATTTTTCACAATGATCTCCCCTTCCATATCATGATTCACATTTACAATATGGGTATCAAGCATACTTTAATTGATTATGGATCTAAACTTAATCTATATCCTATGTCATTCCTCCAAAATATTGGTCTTTCTACTACTAATGTTATTCCATTGTATCTTTCCCTTCAGGTATATAATGGTTTTATTCATCTATACATATGTCACATTACTCTGCCTATCACTATAAGGCCCAAAACCCTTAACACATTTTTCTTTTTCATCAAATTTTCAGTTTCATATAACTATTTACTCGGTCAGCCATGGCTTCATAATAAGTTCCTTCTACATTACATCACTATGTCAAATTCCTACATGAGGGCATAGAATATATAGTTCTAGTGATCGTGACCCCTTGAAATATTACGATCATGATCCTAATACTACAATTCCTACTCCATGATCCGATACTACTAATGAACCACAACCCATAGATACTCCAGATCATTTACCACCACTTGAAGGTTCTATTTTACATGTTATATGTAGTCTCATGTACATCACCACTGCATCCTACTACTACAACTACTACGGTACTTTATCATATGCCTACCCAGGACATCTGATGTTGTTCCACCTAATTCACTATCGCATAAGCATCCACCATTGGCATGTCCTCCCTTTGATACATGTACACTTTTCATGAATAATTCTTATTGGCAGTATATTCCATTTGACACTACTTGTGATGACATTATATGCACACATAGTGGATTATCTCGGCTCAACTTTACAGTTGACGATGTTTTTCCTCCACCTCATGATCATCATCTCTACCATGGGTTTGTTTGCATCACTGTTGTTAATGGACTTTGAGTATTTTACCTCACGATTTTTAAAAGAGGACGCATAAATGACTTAGCTATTTCAAATGACTACTCGCACTACGCATTCCTCGCATTTCTCTACTCACACTTGCAGTCTTTTTTGGATTGCATTGGGGGAACATTAGATCTTAGTCATAATTATATTTCATTTCCCATGCCTTTTGGTTTCATCTTTATTTTCAATGACTCATTCCTTGGTTATTCACATAATCTCACTCATTGGTATGCAAATGGGTGTCCATTACCTCCTTTTACTAATGGGGAATATGTTATGGGCATGTATATGAAAGGAATGAAACAAATATTGTTCCATATTGCGAAGACCTCAGATGATAATAGCACACCACATTAGATTTACAAAATAGAAGAGCTAAAAACATCATATATGGAAATCCATCATTATCCATTATTCTCAATACTTTAGAATTGAATTACATGGTCCATTGCTCAACTAAGAAGGATGCACTACATTTCAGACCCGAATGTAGTTTTGGAGTGTGTGTGCATGTCATGCCACTAGGTGCTCTTGTGTCATTCGTACTTTGTGAAATAACAAGCAATAGATAGATGTAGAAAATGTAATAGTATGTGTGCATAGAAATAGAATATAACCCCTCCCCATATGAAGTGTGATGCAAATTTCCTAGCTTGTTCCTTGATGATGGATCTATATGGATGCCAATGCAATAGATGGATGCAAATCTAGATGAAGTGATAGTAGTGTATGATGTTAAGTCCACTCAAGTGTAGGGTCTAACACAAGTGTGTAAGCATAGCTTAGGTAGGGTGGAAAATAAGGTCTAATCTCGACTAATAAAGCTTGATGAGGATACCCACGTACAAGATAACTAGGAAAAAGGGACTACCACAAGGTACCAAATACTAGTAATGGCAACAAAGTAGAGAGAAATAGATTCCATTGTGCCCCTAGGTGGGATCCAAGAATATCAGCTCATGGGCACCCCAATACAGGGTTAAGACGAATTTTGGATGTGCAAAAATGACTCGGTCTGAATCCAGGTGTCACTTGATCACAAAATACTCAAATAAAATAATTAACACTGGGCTTCACCAGAACGGGGGTCCATATAAGGACTATCTGTCAATGGAGTGACTGTCAAAATAGTAGTAATTTCTACAAACCGAGAAGAACATAAATGTGTAATTTCTAGTGCATGATTTTGTGATCCAAAGAAATAGGAGTGTCATGATCTAAGAAAATTCAAGGTAGACAAGCAATGACACAAAACCCTAATGTGGAAAGAATGATTAGAAGAGCCTTAGCTGATTTACATAGGTTGTTGGACTGTGATCCAGTGGAGACCGGCTGAACCAAGATGCAACAGGGCCAGGCACATAAGATCATAAAGAAATTAGAGTTCCAGTGATCTAAGAAACAGCCAAGGTAATTGGAGATGGATAGGGGTGCCTATGGGCACTCCGATATGAAGTTCAGGGTTCCCTAGTCTAGAAAAATAATCATAACCTAGTTCCAATATCGTCGTTAAATGTGTAGCAGTTCTACGCAAAAAATTGTGTGTATGTCGTTGAGATTTGTCAAAAAAATACGTTGTAAACACTAACAAACTAACACTAAGATTCACCTGTAATAGCTCCCCCATAAAAGTACATTGTCAACATGCCTAAAAAAAGATGCATATAAAGGGGTCGGACTGTCCCCAACTGCCAAATTGATGCACTTATCACTAAGAGTTGCACTACATCTCAGACCCAATGTAGTTATAATGTGTGTGTGTGTTACAATAATGGAATTTTATAATTTTTAGTTTATTGTGCTCAAAATAAATATTCTCTGATGGAACAATTGCACTTGTTGCAAAAAGTGGCACTCAAATAACTAGATGTTACCAATGTAAATAGATACAAGCTTTTGAAACAATATACTGTAATATTATGATTTTTAAAAAACATGAACCAATGTCTTTTTCCTTAACTTTCTTTCATGGAGCTTTTTTTGGATGCAAATAGAGCTATGGATGCCAATTTAATGGATCTGCAACCATAGGAAGAAGAAAAAAAGTGCATTAGTGCTTGAACCCTGAAAATGACCACATAAACTATTATATTCTATATGATTCTGTCTTGTCTTGCACTAATTTCGTAATCATCCCTAAAAAGGTAGACTACAAATTTACAAAATCCTCAAATCCATCAAGCACACAGTAAAGTGTGCAAAGCCAAAGTACAAAAAACCATTTCCAAGGGTGCAAAAAACCCAAAAATGGATGCCAAAAAGCATTTTCTAGACATCCTGGCTCTCCCTAGGCTACGTGATTTAGAATGAAAATTTCCAGATCCTCACCAAGATAGACTGAACAAGTACAAAGTGGAAGAAAAAAACCCAGATATCATAACAGCAAAAAAAGGTGGCCTAGAATACCATGGGTTAATCTGGTACTTTTATTACTTAGGAATCATGAAAATATTAGTCTGTGATCCTGAGCACTAGATAATGACTCAAAGTGCATGATTTTGTGTCATATCACATGTCCTCCCTCTATAAAGTGAAAAATACATTGTCTTCTTCATGATATCCAAGTTCTATAGTTGTTTATGGGGTTTTTCCTCCTGATCCAAATCTACGCATGAGCCCTCTATTTTACATAAAAATGGACTTGCAACAAAGTGCTAGAAAATTCCAAAATATATAAAACAAATAAAATCCTTCACCCTATGCTAAAAAAACTTTATCAGATGGATGTCATACCTCATATATCACTCTGATTATGGGCATAATGTATAACGATAAGAAAATTGTTCCATGTACACGAAGGTCCTCGGATGATCCCCTTACACTTAGCACACCATCATTAGATTTGACAAAATAGAAGGCAGATAAAATCCTGATCATATTGACATTTCATTTCCTATGCCTTTCGGTCATGTTTTCATTTGTAATGATTCCATTACATGGCTATTCAATAAAATATTACATACTAGGTATGCACATGGTTGTGTCAACTACCCCCTTTCACTGGTGAAGAATACACAATGGGCATGTACAACCTTCGCCGTAATGGCTCACTACATGATCAACCCAATACTATTGCTTATCATGTCTCAGAAAGCTTTACCTTTCAGATTTGATCATGACAATGATGACCTCCTAGATGACGTTACTTGATCTCTTTTCTCATCACACACTTGGGGGCATCACACCTATTTCCCCCTAACATTTAACAAGTGTCTTATCTTCTCATCACTTCACATCTAGACATTAATACACGACATATACATCATGACACACACTCAACATAATCATTTCCCGATGATGTACTCTTGTGCTATGGTTCACACTTGACTGTTGAGGTCATACTATGACACATGAACCTCACACTCACAACACACAACACTTCTCCTTACACATGCACATTACATATCATATGCTAACATATACTTCCACATATTCATCACTACACAATTAACAATACTTGTGACTTATCCCTCATATCACATGTATTCAACACCCAAACAATACACAGTGCTCACACCTACTCAACATAACAAAAAAAAAACATGCTTTCCTCGCATCTTTAATACAACATATAACACATTCGACATACCTACAACATATTACACACTCGGCCCTTTTACGAAACCCACATTTTACATCACATGCCACATCTCTTTTGCGAGCAATCAACACAAACATCTTACACAATCTACATATTCACAAACTACACTAGACACTTTCACATGCGACACAACCTACTACAAATCTAAAGTAGTCACAATACACCCCTTTCAAAACACATCTCACTGAATCAATATCTTTCACACAACTTCACAACACCTTACACAAGCATCTTCCTACACATGATATCGTTCTCACTCCTACGCAAACATCACAACAAAACACACATATCTCTTACACAACCAACGTGACACACTACCCTATGATGCACTCTAGGTACATGTCCATACTCAACTGTTGAGGGTATACATCTCAAATGGACCTCATCACACTCACATGTTTAATCAACTCCTCATCACTCACATGCTTACACTCTACACTTTGCACTTTGACGATCACATATTTTTAGTACACACAATTCAAACCATTTCTCTGATGACGCACTCTCATTTATGGTTCATTCTTGACTGATGAAGGGGGCATAAATAAATGAACCTCATTACATACATACACATCCACTTAGGGGGCACGTTGCCCTTATCATTCACATGCATTCCATTCCGTACCATCCAAAACATACTGCATATCTTGGTTGCATTTACTCTTGCTTACTTATGCTTTTACATGTACATATTATTACACATGCTAGATAGATATCTTGTATGTCATTATCTTTATCATACACACATGCGCGTTCACTTTCCTTTCTAGTTGTGATCACAGATTATACAAATCTATTACATGCAACATGGATGCTTGGCACAATACCTATTACCAGTCCCACAGAGGCTCCTAAGGGCATCCACTTTCATACACTATAGGTGTTATTGTTTCATTTTGGTTTCATATCACATTACTTTATCATATTATACATGTTTTGACATAATTTTTTATCTTTCTAACATGCTAATGGGTGCTTCATGTGCAACATTTTTTATGAAGGACTATCTCTTTCCATGGTTATCTATTACATTGCTTGTCATTGCTTGCTCTTTATATGCTCTTGTTTGTGGGATTTTCCCTTTGTCTTGTGTGCACACTTATCTTCTTGCGGTCACTACGATCTTGATTGTTCTTGCGACATCGTGAGTGATGTCCCATGTTTGTAACCCATTTTTTATGGTCTACATTGTCTTCTTACATGATTACTTGTGTCTTAGCTTACACATTATCTGTTTAGCTTACATTTTGTCTTATACATGTGTGTTTGTCTTTGCTTGTACTAACACTTGTCTTCTAGCAACTTTGTTTGTGTGTGCCTTAGTTTCTACCAAGCACATTCCCTTTCCCCTAAAGGGCAAAGTTTCAACACAATGATCGGTCCTCTTTTGGGCTGCATACTCCTTCAGTGGCATCGCATGCACCCCAAATGAGGGGGGCATCATTTGGGTGAATCATTCACCCCATACATCATTATACACAACAAAACACAAAGTACCAGTACAACATAATTTTTAGTTTCAGACAAGGCTTGGAATCATACTTGGTCCTTAAAAAAGTGATGTCCTTCCTGGATGTTAATAACCAGGGGCAATTACACAACGATTGGTAGTTCAACACAGTCTATAGAACTCCACACATGGTATTTTACAGGGCATACAGTCCTTAGCACATTCACCGATTTGTGCACACCATCTGCAGTGGTGTCCTATATTGCGGGAAGCATTTAAAGGTTGGAGAACGACACCATACTTTTCTCCCTACACTTATTCAACATGAGATTGGCATGAGATCACCCCCAAAAACTTGCGACCGACACAACTGGCGTGAGATCACCCAAAAAACTCGGTCTTCTACAACATCTTCAGGATCCTTTCTACACCCTTTTTCTCATCACAGATCAGGTGCACATGTTTCTTTTTCACATTTTCAACATTTTTACATACTTTTTACACATATAAATGTATATTTGACTACTTGTTCGTTCTTCTCTTTTAGAGGCATGTCCATATGGGAAGCAGTAGTCAACATCATCAACATCACCGCAAAAAAAACAACATCGACATCAACAATAGGTACATTGCAACATCTACACATGAGTTTCCACCCTAGGTTCATTTTCATCATCACTTTTTTGCACTTTCTCCTCCTTAGCATCCACGCTTCACATTTTTATCACTCCATGCTTTGTCTAGTCCCTTGGCACACTTTCATAATCGATCTACATGGCTATCAGGTACGCATCTCTATCTACTTTATGTTACCGAGCTTTCTGCTCACCAACATAAAGTGGGGGAAAATGTAGACACAAAATCACACACTTCAAGTAATTATCTAGTCCTAATTACATACTACTATTCATATGATTCCTAAGTAAGAAAATTACTAATCAAACCATGTCTTTGGCCACCTTTATTTGTCATTTATTTCTCTTTTAGTTCTTACACCCTTATTTGCTAAGTTTTCCTTTTTATACTCTAGATTTTATCATCCTGGACATTACCGCCCAGCTAGGACACCAGCACGATACGCCCTCGTCCCCTCTGGGCACCCCTGACCCCTTTGTAATTTACTCACACTTTTTGGGTCATTTCTATCCTTTTGAGCATCTTATCTTTTTGGTAGTCGACATTTTCAAGGTTAATTACGAAATTCAAGCAAGCGAATCATATAAATATAAAGTTATGTGATCATAATAAAGGACGAAGCACTAAGAATTAGCTATCACCACCTAAGGTTCCATCCATCAAACATCTAAGAGCTTCATTGCATCCATCTAGCACCATCACAAGGGACACAAGGTTTTGTTATTCTGCATACACTTCATAGAAGGTAAGTTCATTATATTCCATGCACACATCTATTACATTTCTTTACATCTAGCTTATTTGCTCGGTATCAAGTGTGACTCGCACAAGAGCCACCTAGGGCATAATTCCACACACACACATAGAACTACATTGGGTTTGAGATGTAGTGCAATGCTCAATCGTAAGTTCACCATTGTGACAATTGAGGACAGTCCGACCCCTCATTCTGAATCTTTATTTTTTAGGATTTGATGTCTATTTGAGGGCTTTACAGGTTCATATTTCATTAGCAGGTTTCCAGTGACCTCGACGATCTTGGTGCGACATTAGAGTGACCAAAGGTGAATAACAATGAAAACCTTGCGACCACTCAGAGGAGGTTTCCTGAGCTTTTCTACATACCCAAGCACCTAGAAACAGGCCTAGGGCCCCCACGGACAACCGCTGTCCCTCTCCAGGCACCCCAGTCCATCTTATCTCTCCAGATCTGCATTTTTCTGGGTCTCTGTATGACACACTTACTGCTCTGTTCACTTGGTCAACACTTCAGTACACTCCATATTTTATTGTGAATCACCTAAGTATCTCTTTCTCCTCCTTGCAATTAGGGTTTCATAATTTATTGCTTAGTTGCTTGGGTGTAATTTTTATACTTAATTGCATATTTATTTTACTACTACAATAGCATCAGATTAGGCTCTTACTTGAGTGGTCTTGTTCTATCTTGACTTCTCCTCCTCGACCACGTCCTTCCTCATGACCTCCTTCGGATCGGATTTTACTTTTATAACCTTAGGAGGTGACTTGAGGGCAGATGTTATTTGACTGTCAAGGCTCGAGTAACCCACATGTTCGTCTGGACTATCCCCAATGCTTTCCTAAACTGGAGAGTTTTGTATTGGGAGTTCAATATTTACCTCCTTTTGGATTAGGCCAATTGTGGACCTTGTGTCACTATACATTCTAATTCATTTTTCCCTTTTTCCGTCTACACCAAATTTGGCCCCTATTTCATAGTTAATCATCTTCTCTTTGTAGGTGGATCTGTATGTGTGCATGCACTTTATTTTTCTTGTTGTATTTTTCGCGCACATTCTACTTGTTCTCATTTCCTTTTCCATGCACATTTAGGCATAATAATTTCTTCATCGAGTTCTTCATCTTTTGTGTTGTCTTTATTATCCTGTTTATTTGGTCGGGATAAAAGAAGAGTTTCTAAACCTCATTCCTCACCAATATGGTTTCTCACTTGGTGAGGTGACAAATATATATGACATGAGTTCCTTCATGTAATTTTCGATTAGGGCGTTTGTATGTTCGGCACAACACATGGATGTCCTCATCTACCCTTTTTTGCATCAATATTGAGCTTTTTTACCCCTTTGATCTATCTGACATATCAAACAAAGTAGCTCGTTGTGAAAGCATAGGATAACTTGGCCTATGGTGTCCAAGTCTCATCAAATTTCTTGATCCTTTCCATCGATTAGTTTATGGTGACATCAAAATCTTCCTCTCCAGCCACCTGCATGGGTAATTGACACGAGATTATCTAATCTTACTCAAATACATTGTGCAAGTGTGTTAGACAAGTAGTAAACCTTGCATTGTATGCATTATTGAGTGTTAGGGGTGTCATGAATGGTTTATACATCACTTCCAAAGATGGATCCGTGGATGGATATATCCATGATGGTTCACCATCCCCTTCTGGTATGCTAATCTCCTTGAATACTATTAACAACAGAATCACACCCTAGTGAAATCTAACCCCTTTGGTTTCTTGGGTCATGTCGGCATCCACTGTTATGTTTTACGAGACAATTTGGGAGTAATTGAAAAATGTCCCATGTGCTACCTTATGTGTAATGCTTAGAAATGTTTTGTTAACTTCCGTCTGCCTCTCATCCCCTGTAAGCTTTGCAGTAAGTAGTCGCACAACGAATCTTGTCCCAAGGTCCTTGAGTTCAAATATGGACATGAACTTCCCTCCGTGCTTGTATTTGATAAGGTCTCCAATGTTGTCAACAGAGGCATCATCTTCCAGGGCTTGCACTAAATATTTCCCGTTATTTTTAAGCCATGTTACCTTAATGATCAGGTAGAGTGATAGTTTCATGTGCCTTCCTACAAAATAGAAATACCCTTCCCTGACATGAGAGATAAGGTATTGGTACAATTTCAATGGTTTACTAAAATAAGGAAGTTCAAGTAGCTAAAGGACCCCTATATTTCCAACATTTTTTGTATGATATTATTATAAACATCATTTCCTTAACTATCCTTCTATCATGTTGGATGCACCATTTCTTTCTCAATAGTTTTTTAAGCCTAGGCGTGAGATAATTGCATTTTGATATTTTGGTTGAAGCTACATTATTGGTCCAATCCCCAACTCTTTCATCTTCCTCTGCATATTGTATTTCAATATTAATGGCGAGGGTGTTAGAGATTTGGTATTTATAAGATTTACTTCCTGTGGTCATAGTGATCTTCTCCTTCTATGGCATGAAAGTGCTCATTCGTTCCTCTGTTGGTGTCTCCTTTATGATAGTAACTTCTTCTTCGGTGTTATTTTCCTCAATTAATGTAGCCTCTGAGTCACTTAAATATACTGAAACTGAAATACTCATGGAACTTGTGAGCCTTTATTTATTTCCTTTCTCTAGCGCTTTTCCTTCTTGTTTCTTTGTAGTCTGGAAACCACTTCGGTTCACCCTCGGGAAATTAATTACCCCCAAGTTCATTGTCCTCTAAAGGTTTACGACCCCAAGTTAATGATGGTTGGGACTAGTTATTTCTATGATAAGATAATCACTTTCTGATCCTCTATCTATCAATGAAAAATATTAAGGTGGCATTAATGGTGAGTGGTGTTTTTTATAGTCTCACGAGTTGAATCGTATTTATAAATTATGTCACTGTTTTTCACCAGAGCTCTCATTTTCACTACAAGGGAACTAAAATGAATTACATCCTCTTATTTACACCCTCCTTAGGATAAATAAATTCTTTCTCAATTTATCTCTTGCATGCATGATTTTTTAGTTCCCCATAGCTTCCATTTATGCTTAGTTGTTGATAAATATCCTTTGCTCCATTTTTCCCACTTTCTTCTAAGTGACCGTTAAGTGTGCATCATGGGACTCTTTCTCGTAGGATTTTCCATCACGCCCCCAACTGTGTTAACAAGCTTATATTTTTAGGTCACGTCTCCCTTGTTATTTCTTATGCACCTCCTTCCCATAGTTCCACATTAAGATAACATCCTATTAGAAGATTCCTCATTCCTCTATTCGTCACACTTCATCCTTGTTTCCTTTCCTTGTCACTTATTTTTTACTTGCACATGTGAGTCTCGTTTAACTTTCTCTTTTCATGCGCCCCCTTTCTCTAAAAAAGTCTGTATATCACTTCGACAACCTTTATTGTCAAACTTATTTCACATGCCTTCACTATTTTTCTCAACCAATTACTCCTCCCATATTAAAGTTTTGCATATGCCTTTATGCAAGATGATTTTTGAGCATGTTCTGCAAGGTCAATTTAAACAACAAAGTGTACAATTTTTAGCACATATTACAAAGCATAAAGAAACCTAGCCTAAAGAAATTAAATAAAAACTAATCTAATGGCATACACCTTATTCATTACATGCCAATGTGGTTGGAAGTAAAATTTTAGCCTAATCCCATTAAATTGGCCTAGAAGCAACTTGTCGCTAAGATCCATCATTTTGCATGCCTCAGATGGAAATATATCAACTATGTCATATGACCCTATTCAATGAGTTTTGAGATTTCCTGGATGTCATGTAAATTTAGAGTCATATACTTAAACCTTAGCACCTTTGATAAGCATTTTTCTTTTGAGGTTACAATCATCCCATGCTTTCTGACTCATTTTCTAAATGTTCCCTGACCACTTCACTTGTAATAATGTTTCATCTAGCTATAACAACCTCCTTAACCTTTCTTGTATTGACTCTACATCTTTTAGATTTAGAATGCATGCAATTCTTAATGATTGTTCTAAAAATTTGAGTGGTAGCATGACGTCTTTCCCATATACAAGTTGAAAGGGAGTTGTTTTATTTTAGCACTTGTATGTTATTGATATGCCCAAAGTACTCTTGACACTTTTTCATCCCAGTCCTTCCTTCTGATGAGATTTTGTTGAAGGCTTCCATTGTACCATTAGCCTGTGGGTGATAAGGGGGAGCCTTATGATGCGAAACCATAAATTTGTATAATAGAACATGAATTGTATCATTCAAGAAATGGGTTGCTCTATCATTTGTTAGGCTGAATGGGTAACTGAATATGCTTATAATATCTCCCCAAATGAATCATGCCATTGTGGCTACCGTGAAATCCTTAGTGCTGCTTCTACCCATCGTGTAAGATAATCGATTGTTATGTTAATATATCTAGCACATGTTCGTCGCATTTCAAGGTTGATTGGCCTGGAAAAATCAATTGCCCCTTTTTCAAATGGTTCTGGGTGGTACCTGGAATTAGAGGCATACTATCATTCTTTCTGGGCTTGTCGACTCTTTGACATTGGTCACATGCCTTGGCATATTTTTTTTGCATCTTTGAATAAAATCTGCCACCAGAATCCCATGTTTAGGATCTTCTGAGTTGTAGCATCTCATGTAGAGTGACCAAATGTAATTTCTTTGTGTGATTCACTTAGGATATCTTTCCTTGCATGTTGTAGAACAAATCACCGTAAAATTTCTTTACTCCCCATTTTATAGAGTTGATTGCAAATTAGTTGATATGGCATGGATCTGACAGATAATTTTTTGTGATGATTAAAATTATAATTCTCAGGCACCATCCCAGTTTGTAGAAAGAAAAAAACATCCTATAGTTCTCCTAACTCAATTTCAGTGCTAAGTATGAAGGACAATGTGAAAATGTGAAGCGCGAGGATCATGTGGGTTGGTGTGAACAACGAATGAGTTGTGCACTGGAAACGTGACAAGGTCTCATGGAGGGACAATCATCAACCATAAGTGTGCATAAAAAGATTAAAAAAGGGTAAAATTTCATAATTCCATCTCACATAGATCTGAATGAAGGGCAGTGTACATATAGAGGGTGATGTGTAACCCCTAGTGCCTGAAATCATGAATTACCAAGTGGAGAAGGGGAGTTATATTCACGAAATGGGAAGTAATTGTTGTACAGGAAACTTTGTTCTCACGCAGGTGAAAGCTGATACAAGAAGCCACCAAAAACTTCAAATGATGGAGGGCTTAGGAATTCAGATGCATATGTGGATCTACAGGCGCAAAGAAGATAGATGTGTGATATAAAGAAGATAGATCTGCAAAACTGAAACAGATAAGATTAGATAAAAATATGCAGGGGTTTCCCAGAACAGTGCCAGTTCCAAGAGGATTATAACTCCCTTGGAGGATGTCAACCCCCGTGTCTAGAAATATAATGATAAAATACAAGATAAACAGATAACATGCAAGTTGATGAACAAAGGAACTTAGCACTGTGGGTATGTAGATGATTCTTTTGATCTAATCCAAACACAACGTGTAACAAGAACCACGCTATGCGAACTAAGTAATCATGAGCAAAGTATTGTGGGGATTACAGTGTCGTTACCTGAGGCATCATGAGAATATATATGATAAACAAGAAGCTTAGAATTCAAAACAACATTTTCCCAAATTTTCTAACTTAATTCCTCTCTTAACTTTTTGTTGGTCTGTCCTTTTTTGCAGGTCGGGACCCTTTTGAAATATGGGGGAAAACCCATATTTATAGCTTGGAGGTGAGGTTAGATTAGGGTTAATAAGTAACCGGGGTTGGGTAGAGTAACCTGAGTTAAGAGATATGATGTGATCACATGGGGCCCACGGGTTGACTTATTAGATGTAGTGGGGAGCATGATTTGAATGGGTAGGTGAGATAAAAGATTCTATTTGAAATTAAGAAAAGGGTGTCCGATGGGTATATTAATACCCATGGATTGAATAATTTGATATGGGAGAAAATGCCAAAATCTTAATTATCAAATGGGTCCACATGGAGCCCATTTAATAATTAATTAAATAAGGTGAGTAAATGGATGGGATTTATTTAAATTTAAGAAAAATAAAAGTGAGAGTGGAAGTTGCATGAATGTGAGATGACGGAGGGGCGCTATACCAAAAATTGGTGTCTACATTTGCCCCTTTTTGTTGAGTGGTTTACGATAGCAAGCCATGAGACAAAAACAAAAAGGGTTAGATGAAATATGTGTCTGAGGATGGATGAAGACATGACCAAAGGCAAGATGCCTCAGGAAAAAAAGGATCGCAATAACAATGAAAAAAAAGTATGGACGGTGACTCCAATATCACATCGGTAGAGGACAAATTGCGGTCTCAACGGAGACAAACGACAATGTTCTACAGACCAGTGAGTGGGTGAAGACCACTGCAGTATGGATGTAAACCAAGATGACCAATGGGTCATAGGAAAACATCAAAATATGTGCAACTGAAAGTGAAAATATGTGAAAAATCCTTTGTCTGTGAGGAATCGAATGAAAAAATCATGCGTCCACAAAAGGGACGAGGATGAAGATAATGATGCCCCAGCACGGGGCCCAAGAAGGACACAAAGTGAGTTATATGCGTTGAAAGTACAAGGATGAAAAGGTGCCCCAACATAAGACATAGATGGATGTTGAAATAAGATATCCCAGGGGGAATAATCATAAATGTGCACATGATGAGTAGATAGGATAGAAAGGTGAGATAAAATGCCGTAAAAGGGTGATAAATATGATGGTAATCATGTTTCATAGGAAAGATGCATAAGTGTTAGCAAATTAGAAAGTGAAAAATCAGTCCTACTTGTTCGATAAGTAGGATAAGAAGTCAAGATACTTTTGTGACAAAACAAAAGCAGAGAAAATATTCATGGAAGAGAACAAGATCAGATAGGTGATGGTCGTTATGGTATCTTCCAAGACAAAAATGTCAAAGGAAGATGGGAAGAGATTCTTAGAAATGGATATGATGATGTCCCTGCGAGAGGACTGGTGAAGATAAAAGATGTGACAGGGTTCTCAAAAAGAGAAGAGGTCAATGCTGCAGAGAGAAGAACGAGAACAGTAATGAAATGGATTGATGGTGGTACATAAATGGAGAAACATTGGCATTGACCGTGAATGCAGGTGTGAGGGATGTTGAGAAAGAGAAAAGGGAATAGACAAAAGGATTGGTTGATTATGAGAAGAGTAAGAAAGACCGAATGTGAAGGTGACAGGGTATGGAATAGAGGGATGGAGATGGAGGAGGAGAAAAGAAGGAATGAAAGGGGAGGAAGAAGATAACAAAGAAGGATTATAGAGAAAGGGGGAAATGAAGAAGGACAAGCAAAGAGAAGACAAAAAAAGAACAGAGCAGAGGGTGAAATTATGAAAAAGAGAGTTATTTAAAATGAAAGGTGTGAAGGAGGATGAAGCAGAGGAAGGTAGAGAGGTAATGGAAAATGAAAGAGATGATAGAGAAAAGAAAATTGAAGGAAACATATCATAGTGAGGAAATCCAAGGCAAAGAATATGGAACTGACTCGCATGGAAATGCATGTGGATGGTGAGATGATAAAGGAGATGGGACAACGCCAGGTGAAGAGTCAGGTTATCGATGGGGAAGTAAGGAGGAAGTGTGAGGTAAAATGAGGAGAAGGATGATATAGAGGAAGTGAAATAAGATGAGGATAAGAAAGGAGGAGAAGACAATTAGAGAAAATTATGCAGAAGGAAGGGAACCAAGAACAAGATATTTGATAAAGAGTGAGAAGCATAAGGAACATAAAGAGAAGCTTGAGGGGAGGAATGACATCATGGTTCATTGGAAAAGAAGCAGAGATGCATGAGATGAGGATAAGTTGATGATGAGAAAATAGAGAGAGGGTGCATGATGAAGATAGTGAAGAAATTGGCAAGGAAGAATGGAAGATGGAGAGATGGCGAGCAAAAAGAAAGGAAGGGATAGGAGAGGCAATGCCAACGAATGGATGTTAGGAGAAATCCACCAATAATGATCAGTAGGAAAGGATGGGACAAAAGATGAGACAAGGAAGAAAGTAAACGAAGAATGGGAGGGGGAATGCCAATGAAGGGACGTTAGGAGAAGTCCCCCGATAATGATCAGAGGGCATAGAGGAAGGAAGGAATGAAGATAGAATGGAGGGGGTCAAAGAAAAGGATTCAGGCTGTGTAGAATGGGGATGAGTGATTTTTAGGAGAAGTCCACCGATAATTACTAGCACAGGAAACAAAAGATGATGATGAAAGAATGTTAGGGGATGATCAATGACAATGACAGGTAAGTATGGGGGTAGATATGTGGGAGAACTCTAGAAGATGGAGTGGAAAGAGTAAAGAAAGGAGGGATAACGATGTGTAGGAAGATGAAGGCAAGGAGAGGATGCAGTGGATGAGAATGAATGAGAGAAAAATGAAGAAACAAGACACGAAATGAATGGAGAAGCAACGGTTAAGTAAGATTACCCAGTGAGGGATGATGGAGATGAAAAAGGGACCAGTAGGAAGTGGTGTTTGCGAGAATGAAGAGGAGGTGAGAGGATGTGATGATGGGGAATGATGAGAAAATGTAGATGGAGAGAATGTGGGGTAGTGGGCGAGTGCAGGATGACTGATCATGCTTAAGAGGGACTCTTAAGTAAGATCGCCATGCCGCAGGAGGAGTTAAGTAAGATCACCAAACCGGCAGTGACGATATGGAAGGAGAAAGACAACATTGTATTAGATACAGGTGTGGAATGGTTGGTTGGAGTGGACGAGTACGATGAGAGGTGGGAGACAGAAGATGAGGAAGATATGATGGGAGGTGGAAGGGTCAGATGGCAAACCATTCTTAAGAGGAACTCTTAAGTAAGATTTCCCTGCGACAAGGATGGTTAAGTAGGATCGCCAAGCCAAAGAAGAAGAAGGATGATGAAAATACTGAGCAGTGTATACCAAAATGGAACAAGAGATGAAAGGAGGTGATATCAAAGTGATAACAAGGAAACAAAGGAGTGTGACATGAGTGGATGGAGGAACATATGCAGTGTAGATGGAGAGTGTAAGGGAAATCCTTAATTGGGATGCCCACGTGGTGGGAGTGATGATGCAAGAGTGTCAAGCAGAAAAGGAGGAGTGGAAAGACATTTGTGGTGGTGATTGTCATCTACTGAAAGAGGAAATGGTGGAGAAGCTTCTACAGTGGGAGGATCCAAGGAAGAAGATATACCTTAACTAAGATTCTCTGGTTGTATGGATGGTTAAGTAAGATTGTCAAACTGAAAGCAGAAGAGTGAAAGGGAAACTCAAGAGGAAAGACAAGTAAGATATCTAGCATGGTGCAAGGGGACAAAAAGGTGAGAAGGATGATGTGGAGACAAATGGTGATGAGTGGAAATGGGGAGTGAAGAGCAATGGATCAAAGACATTGTTGAACATGTTGGGAGATAAGGAGCTGCAGGATAACGAACTTTCCTTGAGAAGGATCCTCAAGTAGGATTCACAAACTGCAACGGTGATCAAGTAGAATTCGCAAACTGAAAAGTGTATTTGCGAGCGCATTCATGGATATTATGGATAATATGATGTGAAATTTGATGTGATTTTGATAAAATATTACCTTGATGAGATAAAAGGAACATAGTTGTAGCAAGGGCGTACAAGGAAACTATGTTTCGAACTGGATTGGAGATAAACAAGAAAGGTTACCACTCAAGGCATTGCACTTGCAGCCAATAGCAGGTGTTAATACATAACCAACGATAGTTAGTTATACCAAAAGACCATGAGGGAAATATGGATGAAAGATGCTCGTAATCCTAATGTTGACATGACAAAGGGATTGAGATGTAACTTGTACGTGGGAAGAGGTTCTCCAAAGGTGGTGTTCCTTAAGTCTATGCCCCAGCTCTGGGAAAGGGAAAGAACAATAGCAGAAAGCTGATCAATGCGGGAAGCTTTCAGAAAATGTTGATAAAATGAAGGCTAATCAATGCGAGAAACCTTCCAGATGCCATAATAACAGAGTAGCCATCCTTCAAGGGTATGGTCTACTTTATACATAATATGGATGGCAAGAATAATATGATAGCCGTCCTTCAAGGGATCGGTCTATTTCTTTTGATTTTGCTTTGATTTTTGATTTGTATGCTTTTCTTTTTCTTTTTTTTCTTTTTTTTGCATGAACAACTGTCCTTCGAGGGATCAGTCTATTTTTGATAACTTTGATTTTTCCTTTTGCATACTTGAATTTTAGCTTTACATGGGGAGAGAGCTGGGAATAGCTAAGTAGACCACTTAGGAGGGGATAAGGAATGTACAAGAGACACCCTGGACCCTTTGCATGGCTGCAATAGGAGAATGAGAAGGTGACAGATGTAATGGTTATGGGGTCACATCAAAGTAGTGAAGGTGGACCACATAATTCAGATCATTACAATGACAAATGGAAGGGGCTAAGGATGGAGGAATAATCTAAGGATATAACTAAGTGCTCATTGGTAGATATGCTAACAGTAGACTGGTCACAAGTGCAATGCATTAAGAGGTTATGTCTCTGGTTTACCACCAAGAGAGGGAAGACAGTGAAGTTGCAATAAGATGAGATGATAGACAAGCAGGAAATAAAACTATGTCCTGAAGGAAACGAACATATGACCACAATGGTGGATTTTGATGAAAATAAATGGTGCCCCAAGAGAGACACAAATATGGCCTCAAAAGAGAACAATGGTGGACTTGATGAAATAGATGGTGCCCCAAAAGAGACACAAATATAGCCACAATGGTGGACTTCGAGAAAAAGGTCCCTCAATGGAGAGACAAACATGGCCTCAAAAGAGGACTTCAATGAAAAATATGATGCCCCAAAAGAGGCATAAATATGGCCACAATGGTGGACTTAAAATGAGTGAGGATTTGGGCAGAAATAGTTTAGATTGGATGAATGTGAAGGAGGTAGACAAAACAATGTCAAGGAGTGAAGTCTCCTAGTGACAAGGGATTTGTATGGATGATGTGCTCAAGGGCGAGGGAAGGTTGTTCCCCCAATGAGTTAAATGTGAAGGAGTTAAAGGATGTCAAAAGAGTTTAGATGAGATTGTTTTAGATTTGGATGGGATAAATGATTGGAGACCACAAGTGTGTTTAGCAAGATAAGCGGTATTGATGAACAATGGAGGACCTTCCTTAGGAGGAATGTCATGTGCAGGAGGGATGTTAAGGGATGATGTGGATGGAGGAATCATGGGAGACCCGACAGATGGGATATGAATTGGATTCAATGTAGATGGAGAAGGAACTTTCCCCTGAATGAGGAAATCATCTTTCTCAATAAGGTTGTGGACGATTGTCTGAAATGCCTTACAATGTTCGATGTCATGGCCCGGGGTACGATGATAAGCACAACTGCAATTAGGATTGAACCATGATGGCTTGGGACCATAGGGATTAAAGGATTTAATGGGAGGAAGTGTGATGGTAGATATTTGAGTTAAATGTCGAAGGATATCTGCGTAAGACCCCATTGAAGTGTCATGGGGAAGGTAACTCTTGTGGGTTTTGATAGGATATCTCAGCTTGGAGTTAGGAGAAAAAGTGGATGTAGATTGGATGGGTGAATTTTGTGTTTTGGAGGAAAAATCAAATTTGGTTGAAGGATTGTATTGTTTGGATGTGGATTGATTGTTGCAAGATGTCGTAGATGGAGAGACTGATCCTAAAATAGATGTTGTGGCATTGGATTGTTGAGAAGAGGGAAAACCTGAATGTTTTCGAGGATGCGCAGGGGACTGTCAGGGATGTTTTCCCCGAGCCTTAGACTTCAACCGAGAAGATTTACCTCTAGCAGGGATGATAATAATTTCAACCGGAGGATCTGATAGTGGTGGTGTGGTTATTAATGGAGAAAATGTCCTAAAACAAGACGAGGATGTTAATGGAGAGATAGGTGTTTGTATGATGCGATTAATGATATCTATGTGAGATGTGGATTGTTTCAGTTTTGGCATGGAAAGAGTTGATTTTGTAGAGGGAGAATGTAAATCATCTTTATTTGATTTAGGTGGATGTGTTGGTTCAGTAGATGTTCCAAAGGGTATCTTTGATAGGGTTACAGATCGAGAGGATTTGGTTGGTGTGATAGAAAATTAGGTAAAGAGTATTGGGGTAGACCTGGTGATGTGGCCATGGGCGAAGATATAGGTAAAGATGTCAAGGTAGGGATAGGTGTATTTGTTGGTATGATAGATATAGGGGTAGTTGGCATAGATAAAGATGTAGGCATATTTGGGATATTTGGAGATGTGGGTGATGTGATAACCGATGGAGTAGACCTTATGGGTAATGCAACAAATGCAGGAGCATTTTCAGGATGTAGAAGTAGATGGGACTGGTTGTTTCATAAATGTTTCGAGGGGTAAGAATGATATGTTTGCTAATGGGGTTGATGTCAAGGTGGGGTTGTAAGGGTGCATGTAGTAGAACTGAGTTTAGTTGGGATGGTTGTGAGTAATGTAGGTGTAGTAATAGGTGTGTTTGAGAAGATGTGGGTGAAGGAATAGATGTGAGAGATGTAGGGATATGTGTGGATATCATTGGGGCTGAAATAGGTGCTAAGGATGAATCTAATGTGGTAGATTGGGGTGTGTTTGAAGTGGTGGAAGTGGATGGTATAGTCAAATTTGATGTGGATGTGATAAGGATAGGAGAAGGTGTAGGTTCAAGACAGGTAGTAAAAGTTGATGTAGGTGTGACAGGTTCCAATAAGGGATGGGAATAATGTCCACTGTAGGAACATGCAGAGTTGGTGATAAGATGGGATCTTGATTGACAGTGTTAATCATGTAAGCATTTGATAGTTGAGATGTAAAGGGCGTGGCTTGATTTGTTGGTGGTTGATTAGTTTTGAATAGTGGAGCTATCGATTTGGATATCCCCTTGATTTACGAGTTGTTGGACACGATCTTTGAAGGAACGAATTTCTCAATGTCGTGACCTTTTACTCGATGATATTTACAATAGTGGGCTTCATGATACCAAATAGGCTTGGCTTGCGAGTTGTCCATGGGTCGTATGGGAGGAAGTTGGATGGAGTTTACGTCATCAACTTGTCAAATACATAACTATATGATTCTCCCAAGGAAGTGTAGTTGGCTGTTGATTGAGGGGATCGTTGTTGAGACCATGTGCTTGATGTAGATGGGGATGAGGGTTTAATGACCACAGTGTTGGCTGCACCCTTAAATTTGTCATTATGTGTGAATGGTTTAGTAGATTCAACTTTAGGTTTGGCCGATCTAAGTTTGAGATGACCCTGCTCAATGGCATGGGTTTCGAGTTTGCGAGCCATTGTGAAAGCTTCATCAAAGGTTCAGAATGATTGGATTTGCAAAGTAGATGATATATGTTTTGCACATGAACGTGAGAATAATTCGATGAGTTCAGTTTGCGGGAGAGTGAAGGATAGTTGGTTTATAACACCACGCCATCGTGCGACGAAGTCGGTGATGGGCTCATCTTCAAACTGTCGAATGGTATATAGATCAGCGATAGTGGTTTTGCATGTGATATTAATAGAAAAGTGTTCTAAGAACAACTTGTGCAAGTTGAGTGAAGGAGAATATGGAATGTCATGGGATACTATTGTACCAGTCCAACCCGGGACCAGACAAAGACATGGGGAAAGTGTGAAGAAGTAGATCGTGATCATGCGCAATAAGACAACATGCATGTTTAAATGCAAGGAGATGTTGTTGGGGATCTTCCTTGTTGTTGAACTTAGTAAATGTAGGAAGTTTCCAATGAGGAGGGTAGGGTTTGATTGGAACCGACGGATGAATCGGTTCATTACAGATGTGTTCATAGGATAAGGTGTTCTTGGGTGCTACGGTAAGGGTTTCTAAACTAGCTAACCGATTCATTAAGGCGTGAATTGAATCACTTGAGGTGTTGTAAGGTTGAGATTGGATTGGTTGTGTGGTTTGAAACGTAGTTTGATAAGGTGAATGATGTGTTTGTGGATGTATGGGTGTTTGGTGAAGCGTCTGATAAGGTGGTTGATAAGTTTGTGGATAGGATGTTTGTGGAATGGTTTGATAAGATAATTGATTAATTTGCGGATATGTAGGTGTGTGGGAACTTTGGTAAGGACTAACATGTGTCATGGGTTGGGATTGTTGCATAGGCTGACTTTGAATAATAGGGACATGATGTGTTTGTTGAAGTAGGGTAGGTTGTTGTGGTAAATGATAAGTGGGGATATGTGTGTTAAGAGTTTGAGACGGTTGGAGCATACGATGGGCAGGAATGTAAGTGTGAAGAGGTTGAGATGGCTGGACATGCCTATTAATAGTGGATGAAATAGAATTGTCAAAATGGGATGTGGGTGGAATGCGATCCACCAATTTAGGAGATTGGGAGGATTGAGAGATTGTAGGAGATTTTTGGAGTAAGAAGTCATATATGGGGTTAGGAGGAGGCCCAAGTGTCTCTAGAGGAGTGGGAGATGGTGGTGTGATCGGTTTAGGAAGACTGGCTTGATGAGGGATATGAGGGTTGGTGTCAAGGTGGGGACAATTTTGGATGACATGGTTCTCATGAGGTGAGACCATGGAGACTGGAGGTTGGGTGACTGACGACGTGGTTTTGAGTTTAGTATCTTGTTGGGTGAGATCATCAGAGAAGTAATATCATTGGATAGAGCAGATTGTTGTTTTGTTTCAATTTGAGAGAGAGCGACAATAGGTGTGAAATAGAGAAACATTTGTTTATGTATGTTGTTGACAAACAAATCAAGCAGAATATTTTTTATCATCATGATTAATTTTGAGATGTAAGGTAAAAAGATATAATGAAGGTGCCTAAAGAAGTCTAAGGTTGGTTTCAGGTAGTTTTGGATTGGGAGATGTCTGAGACGGTTTCTGTTGGGTGTTTAAGTCCCAATCAGTTAACCAGGTGAGAGGAATGTTTTGATGTGTTAATTATGTTTGTGAAGTTTCAGGCAGTGTGTGATAAGTGAAATGTAGAGAGTTAAACCCCTTACTTAGGCTATGTGAGCAAGGAGGATGCAGAAGGTTCTTTTTAGACCAAAATGAAATGTGACATTCGATGCAGACAATCACTCAGAAAAGGGAAAATTCAATGCAGAAAAGAGAAAATAGAGAAAAATGAGGAATACCTAGAGAATCACTTTTCCTTTCTTATTTGATTGCAAGTGATAATGATGTATTTTGAAAGTGCCCGTTAGTGGCCTGAAATGCCTAGGTACCCTAAAATGGAAGAGGGATATGGATAATAATTTATTATTTGATGTTGTGATAGTGATGGTAGTTTGAGAGTGATTTAATGGTTGCAAGTCTGAAATTCACCTGCAAAAGAAAATGACCGTGTAATTTGTTAATAAGGTTTTAAGAAGAATGATTTGTCGCAATGTGTTTGATTTCAATATTGGTCTTTGACAGTGTTATGTCTTTGCAAGTGTAAAGTGTACCCCGTTGATCAATGAAACAAACCTGCAAAAGAAAATAAATTAATTTGATGTGATTAAATTGTCATAAAAAAATGTATTTACAAAAAAGTACCTTCAAACTAGGAAATAAAAAATAAAAATAAAAATAATTAATCTAATAATGGAAATAAACATTATAATGGAACTAATATAAACTATAATATTAAAATTGTAATGAGATAAATATAAATAAAATTATAGAAAGAATATGATAGCAAAGTTATATGAAATTATTAAATGAAGATCTACATTTTAATACAAAACTTATTAATTACAAAAATACTAGAAATAATGTACATGGATGTTTTTGTTTTAATTTCGTTATATGAACTAGAAATAATAATAACCATATATAATGAGTGAAAATGTGGACTTTAGTGATATAAGACAAAAGTAGATGGGGAGAGTATGATTTTACATGAAATAGTGACTATGAGGATGGACATGACAAAAAGTGAGTGGGAAGTGTAACAAATTTAAAAATGTGAATGTGGAAAGATGGGGCCTATTTGAATTGAAAAGAGACTTATGATGTGGACTAAAGTAGTGTAATTTTTAGGAAGATGACAAAGCATTGAAATAAGTGAAATTTAACCCAATATGACTGACTATTTATATACATGTGATTTTAATGGTATAACTTACAGGTAAAAAATTAAAGACTGCATCATGTGGCTAAGAATCTTTGAAATTGAATGTTGTGCAATGTTTTATATAGATCCATGTGTCTTTCAAGACTGGTGTATGTAATAATTTGATCCATATTGCACAGAATTGTGTAGACATCTGGTTAAATGGAATGTTCCATAGAAAAGTTAAGCCGTCAACGAATTTTGATTCACAGGCTACAGATAATTTTAGCTTACGGGCCTGCACAAAAGGATGTGCTCTCAGGCTGAAGAAAGGTTGGCATGAAACTTGAGATAAGTATCGTGTGGAGTGGCCAAAAGGGGAATGAAGGAGATGACAGGGATATTGGAAATACGGTTTGATAATCAGTCTACTTTGTGGCTAGGAGATTCAACAATTGTAGTATCAAATTGAAATAGGGAAGGATGTAAACACTTTATCTTGCGTGAAGATGGAATACATGATACTGGAAATATTGCTTCTTCTATTGGAATTAAAGTTGGGTGGATCAGAACACGATGACAATGATTATTAAATATTATTTTATGAACTTTAAACATGAGAAATAGATAGTTAAATAGATGTTTTTTTCTTGCATTCATAATGTGAGCTGATATTCTCATTTTTTACGTTATGGTCTACTCATGTAAGAGTGAATCCTAGGATGAATTTCGATTCGTGTAAGGTTCTCTGCTACCTCATGAATTGGGTGATGAGAGTTCAATTTGACATTAGGTGGAAGGAGATTGGTAACTTATAGATGCATCACATTATCAGTTACAATTTTGGTGGACATGGTTATTTTGATTTTGTAGAGTGCTTCTTGGGAGTTGAGGTGGATTTAGATGAGGGAGATGTTGAGTTGAGCTTTGACATGGATTTGGGAAGAGGAGTGGATGGAAATAGAGCTGGGGAAATAGAGAGAGGATACGAGTGGTGAGTGTGTGAATGAATGATATGGAGGGAGGGGAAGAAGATAACTTGGATTGTAGGGTGGAAGAGGAAGTTCAGCAGAGGAAAGGGTGATGGGAATACTGAGAAGGCTTGAGAAGGAAGGGAATCGGTTGAGATCATAGGTCGAGATGATAGGGAGGTGGAGTAGGAGAGGGAGATGGTTGCGTGAGGAATGAGTAAAGAGTAGGTGGTGAAATGGGTTGAGGTGGAGGGGAGTTCAATGGCGGGGTAGAGAGTAGGGTAAGGGGAGAGGGAAGTAGCTCGGGGAGAGGAAGAGGAGAAGGTGAATGGAGATAGGAATGGAGAGTGTGAGTGGTGAGTGGAGTTGTTGAGGAGAAGCTCAGGTCAAGTGGGATATAGGAAGTGTCGGGATGAGTTGGAGATGAGTGAAGGAAATTAGGATAGATGGTCGACTCGATGGGAATGGGAAAGGTGGGACCATGGGAGATGAGGAAGGGAGTGGGAACTGGTTGACTGGTTGGGAAGGGAGGATGGAGACTCGATGTGGGAAGTGGGGTGACGAGGATAGATAGGTGAGGTATAGGTAGGGGATAATAATATTATATAGGTAGGATTTTATTTTTTTATTTTTTTTAATAATTTAATTTTAATTATTTTTTTTTTTTAATTATTTTATTTATTTAATTAATATTAACTTATTATGATAATAATAACAATAAAATGTGATTGATTAATTATAATGACACAATAACAAATTACTTTTAAAAACCAAAACACGTACCTCAGACAACCTAGAAAAATGACAAAGATGTAAGTACCACACCAAACAGGAAAGATAATACTAAACCCTGTGAACAGGTGAGTTGGAAAAATGAAAGATGCAAAATATATATCATGTGACGACAACTAGGAGAATAAGGTTAATTTCCAGATTCATATCCCATGTGGGTAGATTCAACAGAAAACAAGAAGAGCACGTACCTCCTGGTGATTTCAATGAGTGACCGTACTGAACTGAAATCAAAAAATACTAAGATATTGCAAACAAGCAAGTTAGAAAAGATGAGTAAAATAACAAACAAAACGACCAGATCTAGGATCTGTCCCACCAGGCATGCCAAATGTTGTACAGGAAACTTCGTTCTCGCGGGGTGAAAGCTGATACAGGAAGCCACCAGCAACTTTGAATGATGGAGGGCTTAGGACCTCAGATGCAGATGTGGATCTATGGGCACAAAGAAGATAGATGTGTGATATAAAGAAGATAGATCTACAAAACTGAAACAGATAAGATTAGATAACAATATGCGGGGGTTTCCCAGACAGTGCCGGTTCCAAGAGGATTTTAACTCCCTTGGAGGATGTCAACCCCCGTGTCCAGAAAGATAATGATAAAATACAAGATAAACAGATAACATGCAAGTTGATGAACAAAGGAACCTGACAAGTTGCAAGTGTGTAGATGGTGCTTATTGATCTGATCCAAACACAATGTGCAACAAGAACCATGCTACGTGAACTAACGAATCATGAGCAGAGTATTGTGGGGATTACAGTGTCATTACCTTTCTTACATCATGAGGATATAATGATAAACAAGAAGCTTAGAATTCAAAACAACATTTTCCCAAAGTTTCTAACTTATTTCCTCCTTAAATCGGTCCAGGTCCCCCCTTTGAAATATGGGGGAAAACCCATATTTATAGCTTGGAGGTGAGGTTAGATTGGGGTTAATAAGTAACCAGGGTTGGGTAGAGTAACCCGAGTTAAGAGATATGATGTGATCACGTGGGGCCCACAGTTTGACTTATTAGATGGAGTGGGGAGCATGATTGAATGGGTAGGTGAGATAAAAGATTCCATTTGAAATTAAGAAAAGGGTGTCGATGGGTATATTAATACCCATGGATTGAATAATTTGTGATATGGGAGATAATGCCAAAATCTTAATTATCAAATGGGTCCACATGGAGCCCATTTAATAATTAATTAAATAAGGTGAGTAAATGGATGGGATTTATTTAAATTTAAGAAAAATAAAAGTGAGAGTGGGAAGTTGCATGAAACGTGAGATGATGGAGGGGCGCTATACCAAACCACCACAAGAGATTACAGACACACTCTCTAATCTAAGAAAGATACCAAAAATGGGTCCCGGCAGCATGAGACGACCCTGAAAAGGTACCCATGTACAAAAGAGGCAATCTCTCGAAAAGAAGAAGAAAAGAGAGGAGAAGAGGGAGACGAGAGGAATGCACCGAATATGCCATGGACAGATATAAACTCTGTAGCTTTAGGAGGTCTCCCAAGAATAATGTCGATGACGAGATCCTCTATCTCTGGACTGAAGAAGAGCCACCCACACTGAACTATGTTCCTATCATTGGGAAGGAAATAAATGGTAACCTATAAGTATGCCCACTCCGTGAAGGAAACCAAAGGTAAAAAAACGAAGAACTATGAATCTGGTCCACGAAAGTATGACATAGGTATAGCAAATGAGTGCTAAGGAAGTGAAGGTAATACCACGAGCGTAGAAATGTCAAAGTGAGAAGGAGGAACATTCACCGAAAGGATACTCAAGTGAAGTGAAGGAAATGCAACAATGGCCATCTTGTTTTATTTTATTTCGTCATTCTCGATATTTTACATCCACATGCCCAGTCAACTTGCTATCATTTTCGCATTATTTTAGCCTCGACTAGGGTGCCCAGAGCTAGTACTGGGGCACCCATGGGGTGCCCTGGTCCCACCAGGGGTGCCCCAGTCCCTTTTCACACTTTCCTGCCACTTTTTGGTCTCTTTCTAGCCATTTTAGATCCTTATCTTTTTGGTGGTCAGGCCATTTCGGGGTTAATTACGAAATTAGATCAAGAGAACCCTATAAATATAAAGTTATGAGACCATAATGAGGGACCTAAGCATCTATTCACTACTATCATCCATCTAGAGTTGCATCTATCTATTGCATTGGAGATCACTTGCATCCACATAGCTCCATCATCAAGGCACAAGGCTAGGACATCTACATCACACACTTCATAGGGGGAGGATTCTATTCTATTCCATGCACACATTCTATTACATTTTCTACATTTAGCTATTGCTCGCTACTTCACAAAGTGTGACTGGCACAAGAGCACCTAGGGCACATTATGCACACACTCACCAGAACTACATTTGGGTCCAAAATGTAGTGCAATGCTTAGTTAGTAAGCCCACTATTGTGGTAGCTGAGGTCAGTCTGACCCATTCATTTGCATCTTTCTTTTTTAGGGTTTTGATACTTCTTTTGGTATTTTGTAGGTCTTTACATCATCTTGGATTATTGACGACATCTTAGTAGCAGACAATGAATCTGATGCAACAGACAATGAGGGTTTCAGACCACCTCCCAAACCTGTGAGATTCAGTTTCAGAGATTTTACACAGACCAGGGCACCCAGTTTGCAGACCAGAGTGCCCATAGGCACCCCAATCCCTCTCCAGGTGCTCCAGTCCAGCTAGATACTCCAGATCCATCCTTTTCAGAGCTTCTTGCACAACTGTTCCTGCTTCCAGATTTTCTAGTCACCTCTGTGACACAGTCCTCAGCATCTGTTATTCAGCTGAGTTCTTTCCTCTTCTCTCTTGCACATTAGGGTTAGCATTTCCTTTTGCATAGTTGTTTATCTCATTTACATACTTCTTTACTGCATTTATTTACTTTATTTACAATTGTTCATAGCTTAGATTAACTATCCCACATACTATATTTACATTTTAGTTAATCATTTTGGTGAACCTGACCTTCGAATACCCTTGTTCCTTGACTTCTCCTTTGTATGCCCATCACTCGTAGTGGTCATTTTGGGACTTTTCAATATTGTGAGTTTCCCTCATTCACCCGTAGGATTTCCAAACCAATGGCCGATATCCCTACTTCTATAGCTCACACTAACAATCCTTTGGATAATTCAAATAATGTCCCTCTTCATGAAATAGAGGCATCTGATAGTGAGAAGTCCTATGATGAAGACACCAATGTTGACCAAGATCAACTCAATGCTATTACTGACTTCCGGAAAGCTTTGCATGAAAACCCTACTCATCTTCCTCATGTCTTGCATGCTTTAATTTCACTAAGCAAGCTCGTGATGCTTCCACTTCTGTCATGGCTTCTTTATGGCTCCCATGGTCTCCACTCCACCCATTTATGTTTATGCTCCTATTATTACAACTACCGCTCCCATCACCCACCCTGGCACTCCTAATATGCAGCTTGGCTCTTCCTCGAACACTCCTGATTTAACATCTTTATATCAGGATTTACAAAATCAAATTCACCAGCTCTAATTCACTACTTCTCGAGGATCACCATCTTTAGATTCTACTTCATTACTGCATACCCCTTTCACACAGCTATCTCCACTTTATTCATTTCCACCTAACTTCATCTCTCCCAAGTTGCCCATTTTTAAAGGCCATGGTGACCCACAAGAAATCTTTGAGGCTTTCCACATAGCATGTCTTGACTATGCAGATGATCACACCATTCTCGCTAAGCTTTTTCCTCGTAGTTTACAAGACTATGTGATGCATTGGTTCTATGACCTACTTGTCCATTCAGTAGTCTCTTTCACGCATTTGGTTGATGCCTTTCTCACACATTTCTCTATCAACATTGGCTCTAAGATCTCCTATGCTCAACTAGCACAACTCAAGCAAGGGTCCAACGAACACTTATCCGATTATGTCTTGCGATATAAAAATAATTTAGCTAAGATGACTAACGTACTTGCAGATTCCGAGATTCATGACTTATTTATTCAGAGTCTATTACCACCACTTCAGGAGAGCATTCTCTTTGAGACCTCTTCCTCATTTGATCAAATTTTTCAAACTCTCAAGCTTCGTGAGACTAAACTCCTAACAATAGGAAAACTTAAATATCAAGAGAAAGCATCATCATCCACACATTTTCAGAACAAGCCCACCTTTAAGCCTTCTACAACTAAACCCATGGAGGGAAAAACCACTGTAAACACAAGTCTCTACTCCTAGGGAGCTTCGACCACAACCATACAGGCATACTTTTACTAAGTTTAGTACACCTCCGAGTGTTTTTCTACCACAACTCATCGATAGTAATCTTATTACCTTACCATCACCTCTACAACTTGATCCATCTCAACCAAAAGGGCGTAATTTTGATGATAATTCTTATTGTGATTATCATCAATGCATAGGACATTCCACTGATCATTGTTTCTGGTTACAACATCTCATTCAATATTTGCTTGACAATGGTCAAATTGAGCTTCCAGAATCTACAACATCTACACCTATTAATGAAAATCATAAACTTAAGATTTTTAATAACCCCTTACCAAAACATAATACAAAAATGACTGATTCCTCTGCTAATTATGTCTATCACGTAGTGCCTTCTCCTCCATTAGGGGCTCTTGATTTCTTGGTTGCTAAACATTGATGCTTCACCACCAATCATTTCTTTTTCTGACATTGATTATCATGCAAATTTTACATCCAATCATTTACATATCAAGGCATCTGTTGGCTTGACCTCCATCAACAATACTAAGGTTGACCCATCCTGGCCCATTAGTGCATGCTCTATTTCACTCCTTAGGGCTATCAGTTATCCTCCATCACAAAATTGAATATCCTTTCAACAAACCTTTGGTGTTGTCAAACTACATGTTACAGTTGGTCCTCTTACAATGCTTGTGCCTTTCCTCATTGGAAACACAGTTGATGGATGTGACATGCTTCTTGGTCTTAATTGGATTCATCACTCTCAATCTATCATTTCTATGAATCATTTGTGACTCAAATTTATTCACAACAATCAGGTCATTTCTATTGATGGCGTCCCTCCATCTACTCCATGGTCATCATCTCCTCACACAATAGCTAGCACACCATCTACTTCTTAGCACATCACACTCTATGTTACTCAAAGCACAATCTACTCCTAGCTCACCTACTCAAGCATTTTTTACATGACCACATCATTCAACTAGTCCTACACATAGGTATAGGCCTATTCCTTAGACAATTACTGCATCTCGGCATAGATCACCACCTCAGTTTATTCCACGTGGTCTTCTCATCACCTTTGTATTCAACATCACATAGATCTCCATCACTGACACATTTTACTATGCCATGACCTTCTTCATATATTCATCCCTCACATGCACATAGAAACTTCATTCACCAACACAACATGTTTATCTACCATACCACCACTATTAGAGCATGGTCATACACTTTCATCTCCTACATCAGATGAAGGACCTTCTTCCTTCACATCATTGGATAGTTCACTTCATTCACATGCACTTGGGGGGCATAACACTTCACCTACACCCCCACTCACTTTAAGCATAATCATACTTATCCTCTTTACATTTTCATACATTCATCTTCTTGCATTAGGTTACTCATCATACATTTTAGCATCATTACCCGATGACACACTCTTGTGCTTCGGTTCACACTTGAATGTTGAGGGATTACTACACATGAACCCCACACACTACACTATAGGCATTACACATACATTTATTCACACATTACATGTCATACACCATACATTTTACATTTAGTCTACAACATTTTAACATTTATACAACATACATCATACTATCACCATTACATCATACTTGTCTACGTGTCTTACATCCTACACTACTTGCATCTACATACTACATTACTATTTATCTACATACCATACATTACACTTTTAGTCACACATCCATAAATAATACATATGAGTTATACATCTTACATACACATATAGTCCATCTACACATGCCATCATATTGCATTTACATTATACATTCTACACATTCACATCTTGCTTTATTTACATCATAGTCATTTTACACATTCTACTCATCACATGGTCGTCCATTCATCATCACACATACTACATTGTCTTCTACATGCTTGCACTCACTACCCTATGACACACTTTAGTTCCTCAGTCCATACTCGACTACCAAGGGTTTACAAATCAAATGGACCTTACACTCATCACACATTTACTATTCAACCTTTCATCATGCGATATTTCTAGATCCTAGTGACATACCTTTAGGCTAAATCATCACCTATTCTATCATTCTGTAGTGGTATACACCTTAGGTTACATCACCACTCCCTCTTCAATTCATATTTCAGTGATATACACTTAGGGCTAAATCATCACTCATCCATTCATCTCATAGTGATATACGCTTAGGATAAATCATCACTTATACATTCATTTGGTTGTGATATACACTTCGGCTATAGGGTTCACATGCACATCATTTCTAGGTCACATCTCATCACTACACCTACACATTCATCACAATGCATTAGACACACACACACACTTTGACCATTTCCCGATGACGCACTCTCGTTTACAGTTCATTCTTGACTACTGAGGGGGAAAACAAAAATGAACCTCATTGCATACATTTCCATTCACTCGGGGGGCACAGCGACTCCTATCACTCCATTTTGCATTCCATTCCATCCATCCACAACATATTGCATATTATGGTTGCTTTTACTCTTGCTTACTTGTGCTTGTTCATGGTCACTTTACTACACATGCTAGTTAATTTACTTGTATGTAATTTATCTATATCATACACACATGCATGTTCACTGTCTTTTTCTAGTTTTGATCACAAATACAGATCTCTTACACGCAACATGGATGCTCACCTTCTACCCTTCCTACACTGGTCATTGGGGGCATCCACATTCGTCTCTCACAGGTGCTATTGTTTCATTTTGTACTTAACACTTTACATTACTTGGTTATACATGCTTTTGACATACTAGTATATTTCTAACATGCTAATGGGTGCTTCCATGTGCAGTATTTTTTATGGAGGGGTATTGTTTCCATACTTTTTTGTTTGTACATTGTCTGTTATTATTTTCTTCTTATATGCGGGCCTTTCCCTATGTTTGGTGTGCACACTTGTTTTTTGTTTGTGGCCATGATGGCCTTGCATGTCTTGTGACATCATGAGTGATGTCCCATGTTTGTGACCCACTTTGTGTGGCTTACTTTGTCTTCTTAAATGTTTACTACTTTTTTGGTAGCTTACACATTGTTCTGTGTACGTACTTTACACTTGTTTTGTACATGCATGCTTGTTCGTACTAACACTTGTCTTTGGCTAGCCATCCTTGTTTGTGCATGCCTTAGTTTCTACCAAGTACATTCCCTTCCCACTATAGGGGCAGAGTTTCAAGAGTTTGCGGTTGGTCCTCTTTTGGGGCTGCATTCTCCTATTAGTGACGTCACATGTGCCCCCAAAGAGGGGGGCATCATTTGGGTGTTTTACATACTAACACAATACATTTACATCAACTTAGTTCAGTGCACTTTCCACCCTTGGCATTATGGGTTTACATACAACAGTGAGTTCAGACCAGTCTACAAACTCCATACACAATGGATTTTACAGGACATGGTGTCCTTAGCATTATGGGAAAAAGTTACAGGCTTGGAGGTTACAGTGGGTGTGCCTTCCCTACACTACTTCTAGCCAGTGGCATCAGATCACCCAAAAAACCAAGGACCTACAGAGATCTCTTCACACACATTCAAGGAAGTAGTTAGAGGTTAGAGGATACATGTAAAATTCCTCCCTACACTTCTTCGGTCTATGGCGTCGAGATCACCAAAAAAAACCCAATACAGGATATCCTTCTACACTCTTTCTCTCGACATGGATCAGGTGCACATGTTCCATTTACACTTTTTCATTTTGCATACTTTACATTTACATAATACATGTGTCTTTTACATTACATTTTTACATATACATACATACATATTTGACTACTTGATCATTTTCTCCTTGCAGGTCTCGGTTGTATGAGAAACAAGTAATCAAATGGGGGAAACAATAACAACAAAAACAACAGGGTCAACAAACACTTCATGACAACACACACTATACTAACCATGCAGGTACACTACACACATCAACATCAACACACATTTCTGCCCTAGGTTCACTCTCATCACTTTTTTGTGCATTTTCATCTTTAGTTTCCACACTCCTCATATTTTTTATCATTCCACACTTTGTCTAGTCCTTTCGGCATGTTTCTACTACACTCTTCATGGACATCAAGTACGCATCTCTATCTACTTTATGTTACCGAGAATTTCTGTTCACCAACATAAAGTGGGGGAAAATGTAGTCACAAAATCATGCACTTTAGACATTATTTATCCCAGTTTCATACTACTATTTAGAAGGTTCTTGAGTGAAGAAAGTACTAATTAACCCCTGTCTTTTGGCCATCTTGTTTTATTTTATTTCATCATTACCATACCTCTTGCACCCATATGCCCAGTTAGCTTCTGAAGTCATCCCACATTATTTTAGACTCGACTGGGGCACCCAAGCTGTGGGTGTTGTGGTCCCACCAGGGGCACCCCATCCTTTTCACACTTTCCCGTCACTTTTTGGGCTCTTTCTAGCCATTTTAAATCTTATCTTTTTGGTGGTCGGCCATTTCAGGGTTAATTACAAAATTAGATCAAGAGAACCCTATAAATATAAAGTTATGAGACCATAATGAGGGACCTAAGCATTATTCACTACTATCATCCATCTAGAGTTGCATCCATCTATTCCATTGGAGATCACTTACATCCACATAGCTCCATCATCAAGGCACAAGGCTAGGACATCTGCATCACACACTTCATAGGGGGAGGGATTCTATTCTATTCCATGCACACATTCTATTACATTTTCTACATTTAGTTATTTCTTGCTACTTCACAAAGTGCGACTGGCACAAGAGCACCTAGGGCACATTATGCACACACTCACTAGAACTACATTTGGGTCTAAAATGTAGTGCAACACTCAGTTATTAAGCCCACTGTTGTGGCATCTGAGGTCAGTCCGACCCATTCATTTGCATATTTCTTTTTTTAGGGTTTTGATACTTCTTCTTGGCCTTTTGCAGTCTTTATGTCATCTTGGAATATCAACGACATCCTAGTAGAAGTATAACGAATCTAATGTGAAACACAAAATGAGGGTTTCAGACCACCTCCCAGCCCTGTGAGATTCAATTTCAGAGCTTTTGCGTAGACTAGGGTGCCCAGTTTGAAGACCAGAGCACCCGTAGGCACCCCAGTCCCTCTCTAGGCACTCCAGTCCAGCTAGATACTCCAGATCCATCCTTTCTGGAGATTCTGCACAATCGTTTCACCTACTTCCAGATTTTTCTAGTCACCTTTGCAACATAGTCCCGTGAACATCTGTTATTCAGATGAGTTCTTTCCTCTTCTCTCTTGCACATTAGGGTTAGAATTTCCTTTTGCATAGTTGTTTAACTCATTTACATACTTCTTTACTGCATTTATTTACTTTATTTAGAGTTGGTCATAACTTAGATTAACTATCCCCGGAAAGGGCCTCACACACTAGAAGTAGAAAGGAGGCTGGTGTAATAACTGTATGAGGCTGAGAATGGGACTACTTAATGTCTGATGGGAAGAGAGAAGTGTCGACATACTCTAGAATAGTGAGAGAAGGAGGAGAGGAGTCCTTGGTGACACTCTTGTCAACAAAACTAGAAGCAAAATATTTGTCATCAAAAGTGGAACTGAGCGAGTCTGTGTTAGTAGAATGGTCATCATATGAAGAATAAGAAGAGAAAACTGAATCGACAACAACAGAAACAACGAAAATATGTGAAGGTTCTCCAAACAAGGACTGAAAGATGCTCCAGATGGTGAGGGGAGGATTTGAGTCTGCCACGTGAATGTGGAGAGGTCTGGTGACATGCAACATCAAGTGACCAAGAACATGTTCACAAGTGTTGAGAAATTCCTCAAGAGGATGATGATCAGTGGGTGCAGAAACTGGCCCAAACAAGAAGTGTGTAAGACCCCCTCGTAGGCGAAGTAGCATTCCATAAAAGCACGCCATGATGTGTAGTTCTCTCTCCCAATAAGAAGTGGTGGAGGTTGTAACACAATCCTGCGATGCTCAAGTCTGGAAAGAGCATCTTCCATTGATGCAAAAGTGAAAAATGCAAGGTGTGTAAGAAGAAGGGTGCAAGAATGCAAGACGTCAGACTCAATCGACAATGTGTCTGCAAGAAATACAACACCCGAGAAGAACACTGATAATCCCATGTTTGCGACACTTTATAAGTAGTGCATGAATACAATAAGGTGTGTTCATGCGATGTCAGACAATTTACCACTCACCTTGTAGTAGGCGACGAGTCGCGCAAGAGTAGAGGCCACAAGAAGTCCTAGTTAGAAGAAGAGGAATGACACACAATTAGACAAAAAAGGGTGAAAGAAACACAAGGGTACAAACACTACTCAGTGTGAGAGAAGGCATTTCACATCAAAATGAGAAGGCTCTCTTGCTGCAAGGCTATGTAAGATGCGCTCACTAACCCCAGGCGAAGAGGAGCACTACAAAGCAATGAGCCAAAAAAGTGGCTTGGAAAGCCCAATAACCATATACAAGGATCGCGGAAAAATAATCCCCCCTTATTACAATGAATTTTTAATGGTTTTCCCCTTTAAATTGTTTATACAATGTAAAAAAGGGAGAAAAATTGAAAAATCCAAAAGAGGGGGTCTAGGAGGGTCCTAGTAGCAAAGGAGGGTGAGCACCAGACAACTCAGCCAAACTACTCGGTGAGTTCACTAGGTGGCTCGGTGGGCGAGCTAGAGTGGACAGTTCGGCGAGTTGTTGAAGCGAGCTGACAGAGGTGACGGGAAGGGCGAGTCATTGGTCAAAGTGCTGAGCGGCTAGGTGTGGAGCCCGTGTTGAAGGGAATGCCAAGTCAGCGGCTACGTCGGGAGTGTTGCGTGGTGGTTGCTGGTGTAATCGTTGATCGAGGAGCGCTGATAGAGGACGTGCCAGAAGTGACACATGGCGAAGACTGTAGGAAAGGCAAGAATCTCAGTGCTGGTCAGATGCAATGACACTCACAATGGAAATGGATGAGTCGCACAGCTCGAGAGACCTCAAACGCAGCGCAGAACGGAACCAGGGGCGGTGAAAAGAGCAGTGCTACGATCGTGAAATCCATTTGTAGAGCACTAAACACACAAAACAAGGAGGATGGCTCCGACCAGCCACGACAGAGGAAAACACCAAGAAAGGAGGGCGTGACAGGGAGAAACCACAACCGGAATGAAGAGAAGGGTCCAAGCAAAAAATTGGCCACAGAGGCCGAGCCCGAGGATGAAGCGAATAACGCCGACGAAGCAGGGTAGAAGCAGACCTAGGAAGGGAAGGACCAAACACAGGATCAAATCCCTAAAGCAAGTTACACAAGCAGCCAAAAACCTATTAAAAACTCGTAACAGAGGATCCAAAAGCATAACCCAATGAGTCTAGGCCGAGTTGAGAACAAACACGGTCGAGCTAGTGATAGAGTTCAAGGTGACGAGCTAAAGGGGCATCTCGGTTCCCAAATCGGTGATCTGGGGCTGAGTTGGACCCAAAAAAAACACTTCAATAACCTTGGAAACACACAAAACCAAAACAAACACATGATCAAAAAACTCTAAAAATGCAACCTGAAGTCCTCAAAACATGCATGCAAAGTCTTATATGAACTTTTCCAATGGTTTCGTAATAAAGTCTTATACGAACAAAGTCTTGTATGTCTTTCGTATCAACTTTTCCAATGGTTTCATAATACGTGCAAAGTCTTATATGAACTTGCGATAATATCCATAATGTCTCAAAAAGGCACAAATCCATCTTTGTGTTCGCGGTTGCGCAAGATTGACAATTATTGAATTTTTTTGGGTCCACCAATAATCCATCTTTACAGATAATGTGTCCTAATAAGGAACCAAATAGAGTGACAAACACACACTTATTCAAATTTAAGGAATTTTGTAATTGACGACAATGCTCAAACATCAACTCAAGTTAAATGACAATGATATTTTACCAATCCATAGAATTTCCAATCGTCTAGATAGACTTGAAGAAATTTGAGTATAAAATCCTCAAAGGCAGTTATAACAATGCACGAAAAGACAATGGGTGCATTATTCAATCGAAATGGCATGACTGTGTAGGTGTATGATCCCCTTTTGGTCAAATTTTTTGTCTTTGGGCAATCCTCTTCTGTAATTATGACTTGGTGATAACTAGAGAACCATTACATATATTAAACAAATAAAATATAAAGTGAATTAATTAAATACATAACATTTACACCATAATGCAATAAAAATAAATAACACAAAACACATGAATTTAACGTGGAAAACCCAAAGGGTAAAAACCATGGTGAAAACTTGGTAAGTTTTTTTTGAATATTTTCTTAGTAATCATTTGTAGATACTAAAATTTAGAAATTTACCCTTTGTCACTGCTAGTTGTGATTGTGCTCCTTTTCAAAGACAAATATCTATATTCTATCTCTTCTCAGTACATCTTACTATCTCTCTCCCAACTTGCTTATTCATACACATTGATGTGCTATCAAATTCTAAATATAAATAAATAAAACTAGTACTTAACCCCTGATTATCATGATACAAATTTTAGATTACACTCAATGTCACCATGTTTAAAACCATACAATAGGGTCTAGATGTAATTTCCGATCCTGAATAACCAGTACGATCTTAGACCAACACATCCTCCAAATTTTCTTTCAATTTGAAATTATTATTTTTTGGGTATTTTTATCCTTCTGAGTTGGCCTTATTATAACCATTTACCTTTAGAACCCTATGTAAGCAAGTTAACATCATCACATTTACTCACCTAGCACTCTCATGAGATCTCATTGTAAATACTAACAAAAAAGGCACTCAAGGCTCCCTAAATATAATGCACATCCATTAGGGAGTTCAATACTATAGTTTTAAAACACTCAACCAAGTCAAGGAGTTCAAATTCCCTCACTTCTAAACATCCAAAGATCTCAATCCAATCTATCAACAAGGGAAATATCATTTTAAGAATTGTCAAAGTGGTTCAAGTTGTAAATCTAGTTGCATCCATATAGATATCACATGCTAGGTGGAGAACTACGTGTGGTTCGAGGCCTCTTCAGAGTAGTGCTAATGTAGGAGGTGCACGTATTGCATTTCAACCAAAACACTAACTTTCTTGCAGGATCTTCCACCCACGGTTAGGGTTTGAGTTTGATTCAAATTATTCATACCGTTTTGGGACTATACGAAACTTAGGTTTTGAAAATGACACACCTTTCCAAACCATCAATGGACACAAAAATTATAGAACCCCACTCTAAGAACGTCCAATACCATATAATAAGTCCAAGGTTGTAAAATCAATCCTAACATAGTTGTACAGTTCCAAACTCGGTCATTTTCTAGTTACAATTTTAGGAACAAACCATCCTCAGGTTCAACACTTCTAGATTCTCTAGTTTTTGCACCCACATCTCTCATGTATCACTTTGCATAGCTAAGGGCATCTCTCCTCTTGTGTTTCTAAGCTTATTACATATTATTATCCCTAGTTTTAAGTATTAATGCATTGATATGATATTACATGATTAATTTTTGAAGTTAATTAATTAGAATAACCCGTTGTAATAAACCTTACATCCTTATGTGTTTTTCAAACCCATTACATCATAACAATCCATTGCAGGTGCAAACATTTAGTCAACCCGACTCTTGAATCAAATATTTTTGCTCAAACCATAGTTGTTCTATTTTATAGTTCATCATGATTAATTATTATTTCTTTTATCAAGGCAAGTGGAAAAGACCATGAAAATTGCAAGTAGTAAATGGGAAAAGCTAAACCATGAGAATAATTAAGAGAATAATAATCATATATATATACACTAAGTATAGTTTGAAATGAACCAAGAAGTTATAATTAAAATGAATGTAGGCCAATTTACCATATAAATGGGTGTAAACATTGGTGTATGTTGGAAATAGAACCATTAATAGTTTTTTACAACATACATAAATGAGTAGGTTTTTGGCACAACAAATGACCAGGCCACTACTTTTTAGAAAATATTTGTGTCTTGGCCATAAAGAGTCCAAAAACAAGACTACCACTAAGGGTAGAAACTCACCCCAAGGTGGTCATTTCAATGAACTTGTCATCAAGCAAACTCTATGGCCTTGCTACAAAGGGCCAAAAACAAGATTGTTCTTAGGGGTAACTGTCTCCAAGCGGTTGATCCAATGTGTTTTTCCTCCAGGTCATGTCGGTCTATGATGTGGGTAGAAGTAAATCATAAGGAGATATTTTTGGGGTAAATGAGCATTACATGTTTTAGGTTTTATATTTCTATTTTCCCATTGACATGTTGAGCCATTGTAATTTCTTATATACATACCTTGCTTTAACTCACACATTATTTGTGTTGTTACATCTATACATTACTATTGCTTCACATGATCGATACATTATATGTTCCCTTATGTGTCATATGATTGATTTCTTATGTTTCTTATGCTTAGATGTTCTCGTGTGTGTTATGTGATGTGTTGTCTTTTCACATCCTCATATGATCCCCTACTCATCAAGACAATGTTTGTTGCATGTCATTGTTTACTTTTGGTAGCTTTATGTGTTAATGTTGTTACATACTTGTGTGTTCCAAAATTGTGTTTGATGATATTCTGTGATAGTACTATGATTAGTGTCATGATCTATATTATGCACACTACCACTTTGCAACATATTATGGTTGGTGAATATGTTGTCATGGTCCCTACAATGCATCCAATGGGGCATATTATTATTGTATGCTTGATTATTATATCTCACCCTTAAAGGGGCATGTTGTTACAAAGAAACATACCATTTTATCATCCTTTCTTATTTCATTGCCGCATATCAATGACCTCGCTTATACATTAATTTTCTTACATTTTCATTTAAATATAAGTATTGGGTCATCATAGTATCCAAACCCAACCTTGTGGCCTAATTTATCTTATGGTTTTCCTAAACTACATCTAGATTTTACCTTGTTGCTTCCCAAACCCATCCTAGTGCCTTATCTTCTTGGGCTCTTCTTAATCCAAACTTTATGTCGTGGCTATCTAGATCCTTCCTAGTGTCAACTCCTTCAAAAATATTATTTAACATATGTGCATTACATATATCTATGCCTAGATGTGTCTATATACTCCAAAATTGAATTAGTCCATATAGCCTTGCATTATTAGGATTAACTTTTGACAAAGAAATAAGAATTGGTCGTGCCCTCCACTATCAAAACTAGGCCACATGTATCCATACATTAAAAAAAAGGTAATTCAAGGTACTCATATTTTATTTTCAAGATTTCCATTTTTTCATTCAAATATTTTTTGTGTGTATATTCTTCATGAAGAGCCATCCATTCCTACACTATGCGGCAGTGTATGATTTTCACATGGGGCCACATGTATATACCAAAAAATCACTTTAATAACAACTTTTTAAAAACTATGTGGCATATTAATCTTTCATATTCAAGATTGGGATAGTCCAAATTTGAGTCAACATGTGAGAGAGATGTTGTGTGTATCTATTTCTTGTCACCTGCCTACCTAATACCTTCCTCAATACCTCCTCCTTACCATCATCTTTTTCTTTCTCTACTTTTCTTAGTCCCCTTTTGACTATATTTTTTCTTAGCTAACATCATCGACTAGTTCTATGATGCACAATTTGAGCTAGTAAACATATCCTTCATCTCATGCAAGGTAAAGTAATTAGCTATGTGAAATAATGACCTAGAACTATGAGTTATTACTTATAGTTTCATTCTCATACTTTTCCAAAACATGAACTCTATATTTTACTCTATTCTCCCTTGCAAATTGAAAATTCTCCATCGTGGTTTCATAAGAGGAACAATATAAAGGAACTTAATAAAAGGAAAATAAATTTTAATAGAAGGTCTTGAAAATTCAAGAATATGAGGATCCAAAAATGAAGTGTAATGAGTTGTTGGAATCCCCACCTATGATCTGCATAGTGTTTGTTTTATCCTTCTTGACTGCACCTAATATCATCTCTCAAAATGTTCTCAAGACAAGCAGAGAGGGTTAATGTGCCAAGAAGTTGAGTCAAGGTAAATATCCATTTCGCTAGCTTCATTTATTTATGCAGGTCTTATCATGTATGTAGATTTTTTATTGCATTTATGATATAACATGCATGTTACCATTTATTATATTTATTATCTTTTACTTTATTTCCTTCCATATTACCACAACATTTGTCTATTACCACATTCCTTGACATATTACTTGTTTTTATTGGAAACCCGTGATCATATATATTAATTAAAAAAATTAGAGATAAAGTAAATATATGATTTACAATTAAAAGGTTGTTGGTTGGTATGTATGGCGCAAAATGTGATCTCAAAGCATACTAAGCCAAACAAGGCACAAAATATTATGAAAACCACCTAGAAACAAGAAACAACACCATATACAGGAGAAAGTGGATAATCCTAAGGAGGGAGAGAGGTGTAAGTGGAGAACTCCCCTATCATTCGATCCAAAATCACCCAACCATCTTAAATAATGAATAACATAAACACTTCACTCTTACATCCACAACATGATGTGTTGGAGATGCCCACCATGAAGGCTCGACAACAACTTAATCGTGGGCACGAAAAAGTATTACCCTTTTAATTTTTTAAATTTCATATTATTGTGGCTCTTAGGATTTTTACCATAGTCTTGCTTATTACCATTTTAAGTGTTGGCTCTTGGAAGGCCTTCTACCCTTTTTCCTATTTAGAGGTTGAAACAACAAAGATTTTTTTCTAGGCCCTTAAAAATATACATATGACATTCAAATAACTAGATTAGAAGGAATCTAGTCCATGATAGACCTCTTTGTTGGATGTTTATGACCCCAATAAAAATGAGGATATAGGACATGATTCAAGACAAAAGTCAAAGGCATAAAACACATTTGACAAGATAATAAGATTGCAAATATATTATTAACGGACTGAGGGATCTCCCAAAAAATTATAGTAAGTGTATTTTACTTAACGATCCAGAGTTTCTAATGAGAGTGCTAGAATTAACATGGAAATGAAAAAAGAAACAATATCAACCAACAATTGTTGATACAATCACACCAACTTAAGCCATGGATTACACAAGGAAAACTTCAGGAAGTCTTATTAGCAAGTACTTAGCAACAAAAGACTCCCTTGGATTTAAGTTAGACTATGTTGTAGGATAAGCTATGATTAAAAAAAACATGTGAATTAAGGCAATTTAACCACAATTTATTAGGTTGTCCAAACTAAAAATAAGACTTGTTGTCTCTAATGTTCATTAACATTTAGGCAAAGGTTGGCGAAGACCATGGCATTGCCAATTGATAGGGAATGAGACATAGACAAATGACAATATTTGATGAAAAATTATACCATTTGACAAATAAACACTGCACCAACTTACATAAATGCTCTAATAAGGAATGGGATATGCACAAATGACAATATATTTGAAGGAAGTTGGCTCAAATTGTCCTAGTAAGGACTACAAGATGAGTTCTCTTTTTGAGATAACTCGTTGTAATAAGAACCACAAGATGAGTTTTCTACTTGTGATGGCATGCATAAGCAATTATTCGATGTCCATGAATAAATTGTGTCATTGTCAAGTGTTTCACTACCACTTTCAATTCACTTGGTTCTTAGATTCTCTGAAAACAATGTTTATCATTTCTTAACAACCTTCTCAAGGACTTAAATATCCACTTATTGTATTATAGATCATAATATTATTGTTATTAATAAAATCTATGTTTTGAAAGATGGCATTTCAGTTGTTCATTATTGTGTCATCAACTTCGGTAGTGCATTACTTAATCTTTACCCATGAATGATTAGGTCATTAGTTGTGTCTTAACTAACGGTCTTGGTACTTGATGGTCTCAAAATAACATGTTGAATGTTAGGATGAAGACATTGAAGCAATAAGTTCATCTAGTACCAGGAATTGTACTGTACAATACCTATGCAATAAAGCAACTAGTTTCGTATATTCTTGTGTTACGTTCTTTGCATGTGAATATATTTCTACAAGTAGTTTGTAAGTGTGTCATTTAAAATAAACATTGTTATGACGTCGTTGAGCTCTACTTGCATTAGGCTGTTTGCATTCTTATTATGCACCTTTTAAGTCTTTTTTAGGATTCTTTCGTAATTTACCATAATTTGTTATTTTGAGCTCCATTTTGGGAACTTTTTACACCATTGGAAAGATATTAGATAGACCTATAAATTTTCTATCATACACTTTTTGTGATTGTACATAAATTTGTAACTATTTTCAAAAGAATAGAAAAAAAATTGTTGACATAATTTTGGCATAACTTTTCACTCCAACCTCCATTTTGAGCTATAAATAAATTTTTGGAATGATATTGAAAAGACCTACAACTTTGTTATTGTACACTAGTGACGATGCTCTATGGATTGTTTTAGATTTTCAAAATAATAAAGATTCATTTGTACTATTTTGCAAAATTGAAACAATCCATAGAGAATTGTCGAAAGTGTACAATAACAAAGTTGTGGGTCTTTTCAATATCTTTCCAACAATTTAATGATTGTTTATGCCAAAATTATGAAAGCATCTTTTTGAGTCAAAAGATCAATCTTTTATTATTTTGAAAATAATTATAAATCTAAGCAGAACTGCAAAAAAATTATAATAGAAAAATTGTTTAATCTCTTTAATATTTTGCTAATGGCGTAAAAAGAGCCTAAAATGGAGATGAAGATAAAAAGTTATAGTAAAACTTATTTCTAAAAGATGCATAATTAGAATGCAACCACATGTGACATTGCAAACACACTCAAGGAATTAGATGTAACTATTTAGCAATCTTAAGTCCCAATAATTTTGGGCGAGGCAACCCACATTTAAAAATTTGTGGAAGAAGACTCACTCAAGGTTTATTTGCATTTTCACGAACCAAGGGTGGTTGGAGCACAATACTGTAGAGATTTTTGGCACTACTTGTTAGGATTCAATTTGCACATTCTCCCCTTATCTTTAGGATGGTTGAAAATGTGAATTCTATTGAACCCCTTTTAAAAACTAGTATTTAACGTTACAATCTATAATATGTGAGCAACCCTACCAAAAAATAATGACGCGGGTAAAGTCAAACACCAAAACAAGGATTTGCATAGTCAATTGGTGGAGTAACATGTAGGACACAAAGAACATCTTCATCAACAAACCCAACTTTCTTGGAACCAAGCCAATAATTTTTTTGAGCATGAGTAAATGTTAACACAAATAAAAGCTTGAGTCACTAAACTTGAGATGGTGTAAATGAGAATCAATTGAAGGGAGTAATGCAATATGTTCATATTTTAAGATGTTCTAGAGAGCGTGAAGTTATAGCTGAGAGCCATCTCAAAACATGCATCAAGGGGCCGTATGCACTTAGAGCTGAAGTCAAGTGGAATTGCCTCTTTTGGATCCTAGTCAGCTAGAGCAACCATACCTAAAGGGATGTCTTAATCTTCCCAACCTCCACCTACTTCTTGATATTTTCTATATGTTATGATGGAAGAGACTCCAACTTGTTTAGTAGTGCGGGTAATTGTAGACCATAATATCATTGTTATTAAATTTATGTTATTATTCGACTTGCTTCTATTGATCATTATTGTACTGTCAATTTTGGTAGAATAGTAATTAATCTATAGTTATGAGTAATTGAGTTGACAATTGTGTCTTAACTGACAATTGTTGGTACCATTGGTCTTATAGATGCCAAGTTTAACATTGGGGTCAGGGGCACTGATATGACAAGTCCTCCATGTATCAAACATTGTTTTGTACATTACCTATGCAATAAAGCAATTAGTTACACATGTTATTTTTTATTATTCTTCATTGTTACATCCTTCACATGTGAATATATTTCTACATGTAGCCTATAACAGTGTACCATTTTAAAATAAACATGCATGGCAACCTTGTCTTGTTTTTTAACATCTCAAGGACAATACAAGTTTGAATGTGTCTTGTAACAAAACAACACCTTTTGACAATAGGGATGATAATATCCATGCATAAGTACCATAAAAATAAGTCTACACGACATTTTGTTGATAGTAAGTTGTCTAAAGTTAGATTGTCAATGCATGTATTGCCACTGAGTACATCTCTGATGATAGCCTCATTCTAACAAAAAGAATAAACTATCAAATATTTCATCAAATAATATAAACCAATGTAGGCATTGCCTATACCACACACTTTATATAAATTGATGACTAATAAGGTGAATATATTTCTACATGTAGTCTATAACAATGTACCATTTTACAATAAACATGCATGAAAACCTTGTCTTGTTTTTTAGCATCTCAAAGACAATACAAGTTTGAATGTGTCTTGTAACAAAACAACAGTTTTTTGACAATAGGGATGATAATATCCATGCATAAGTACCATAGCAATAAGTCTACATGACATTTTGTTGATACTAAGTTGTCTAAAGTTAGATTGTCAATGCATGTATTGTCACTCAGTACGTCTTTGATGATAGCCTCATTATAACAAAAAGAATAAACTATCAAATATTTCATCAAATAATATAAACCAATGTAGGCATTGCATGTACCACACACTTTATATAAGGTGTAGTACCTCTATTTATTTTGTGCCTTTTCAAATTATGGATGGAATCATGGATGAATAAGTACTGAACCTATATACATTTATATGATGGAGAAGAAATGGTCCTCTAGAAAACAATGGTAATAACAATAAAAGGGAAAGAAATTGTAAAAACCGATACATTAGTGTTGGCTCGTAGTTAGCACATGGGTTATTTAGCACATTCTAGTGTTTTTAGTGTTAAAACCATAGTTCGCATACTCGTACTCGACAAATACTCAACAACTTAAAAAATACTCAATTTTTTTTTAAAACATAAATTTTAAGCAACAATAGCTACAAAATGTATCAAATGAGCCCATAAAATGTTGGAGAAGTGTTTTCTATTAGATTTGAATACAAATCGCATCATCATGCGAATACAACAATTGACTGAAAAGTAATATGAATTTATGATGTTTGACATTGAAAAATATCATCATAAATTTCATATCTATGCAAGTTACAATACACAATAAATTACATTTTCCTCTTCCCCAATCTAGATAAATATTGGGGAGAGGGTCTAGTGCCTCTACTAGTCCCCACACTCAGCTGCATCTCCTCGTTCCTCCTAGAAGGCTACGACTCTGGCTCAATCATGGAACTAGATGGTGGTGCTAGTGGCTCCTATGTTACATGTTGGAGATCACCTCCAAAGATGTCATCCAATCCAATATCTCCTCGGAGTCCTGCTAGTGCTTCTCCCTCTATAGCCTCCCTCTCAAAAGAAGAAATTTCATCCTCTGTGAACACAAGGTTTTCCTCTTCTTGCCCAGTCCACTTGTTGTATGGATCTATCTCATCCAAATCAATGAGCTCCTCTGATGTGGCCTCCACTTTTCTTGTGCCAAACCAGAGATTGTTTTGCAAAAAAGCCAAGTCGTTGAGTCGTTGTTGATTCAACTTGTTGCGCTTCTTCGTGTGAATGGCCTCAAACAAACTCCAGTTACGTTCACATCCAGAAGTGCTACAAGGTTGAGATAGAATTCTGAGGGCTAGCTTTTGAAGATGTGGGGTATTCCATCCCCAATCCTCCTACCAAGAACCTACAAACAAGATAATATTTTTTTATAAGTAATTAATAAAATCAAATCTGTAACTAATAAATAACTTGGAAAACATTCTAATTTTTATTACTTGGTGACTACGTGGCTCTCCCTTTAATAGTTAGCATTGAAGAAAAGAGCCTCCCCTAGCATGTTTATAACTCTGCAGCTCTAAAATGATGAGGTCTCTCATCTCAACATCTGGTATCATCCTCTCAATACATGTTGAAAGGCCCTCCATAGCCTCTCCATTCACATCTGTGAAGTTGTCAGAGCAGAAATACTTGGGGTTGAGGTAGTACCCTGCTGCATGAATAGGTTGGTGGAGTTGAGTGGAGTTTGAAATTACCTTGATGATCTTTATAGCTCGCTTTGTAAAGATATCATCAAAAACTATCTTTGCAACCCTCTCTTTGTCACCTTTCTTTGAATATTGTGAGTCTAGCCATGCTGGACTCACAAACATTTGTTTCAAAGGTGTCAACAAACTAGAAATACTTTGCAACATCAAAAATTTAGTTGCAAACCTTGTGACACAGGCTCGAACAAACTATTTCCAGTTTGTGTGTTCTCTCATCAAACTCAGAACCCAAGGGTGATTGTATATGTACTTCGTTATGGTTCTTACATCTTCTACAACTAGCCTTGTCCAATCAATTTTGTTTATGTCCTCCAAAATAAGGTCAAGGTAATGAGTTGTTGCAAAAGGAGTCCAAAAGAGTGATGGATGTCTCTCCTACAGTAGTCTCCCAGCTGTCACATATATTGATGTATTGTATGTGACAACTTGCACAACATTCTGTACACCAACCTCTAATAACACCGTCTCTAACATAACACTCAAATTCTTTACATTTTTTATTATGTTACAGGCATCAATAGACTTCAAAAACACCATCTCACCATTTGAAGCTGCTAAACAATTAATGAGGGTGTGGTTCCTTCCATTTGTCCAACCATTTGAAAGAATGATGCATCCGAATTTTTGTCATTGTTTCTTTTGCTCTTCAAGAATGGTAGTGACATCTACAACTGCACCCTCAAGCAATTTCCCACTCAAATTTTTTGGAGAGGGTGCCTTGTACCCTTTCCCTGCAACTGTCAACATTGTCACCAAGTACTCCTAGTATGGGCCCTTTGCCACATTGAACGACAGGTTGTTGTTAGTACCAGAAATTTCCAAAAACTTTATCCGCTTCCTCGTGCATATCTTTGTTCCAGGCTATACCTTCTAATGAAGGTTGTGCTCCAGGTGTGTTCCTTGCCACAAAACAACTTTGTATGTCTTTGCTCGAACTCGATGAAGATGTGCCTCTTCCGGCTCTTCCGTTTCGTATTCGTGGGACACGAGTAAAGCCCACAATTGTTGCTTGTACTATGGCTGCCAACATCCCTGCCTTCTCTAGTTTCTTCTCCTCTAGCTCTGTCAGCTTTGTTCTCATCTCTCGCTTTGTCTCTTTCGACACATTGGGGAAAACCGTAACATCTCAACAAACAATAGATGAAAGGTGATATTTCAAACGATTGAAGCTTCTATTCATTTTTCTGCCACAAAAATTACAAATAACTTCATTTTTAGTAGCTCCACATACACCATACTTCTATGCTTTGGAACGAACATTCGAAGGAACAGTCCCTACTAGTGATGCCGAACCTGATGCCAACCTAGATGTCGAACATGATGCCGAGCTTGATGTCATTGTTAAGCTCTAATCGGCAACACGATGCACATTTAAAAAATTAGAAAAACGTAAGCTTAATTTAATTTTAAAAAAAGTGCCTGAATAACTAATTTGCATAAAAAAATACACACCTTTGGCTGCAAATGAGTATAAAAAAATTACAAGCATTTGATTTTACATTACATGTATTTAGAATTACAAAACGAATCGATTACAATACACATACATAAAATTTAACTAGTTTACAATGAATTTGGCTTAAAAAAAAACATACCTCTGGCTGCAAATGAGTAAAAATTTTTACAAGCATTCAATTTTACATTACATGTATTTAGAATCACAATATGAATCTATAAACCTAAATAATATACACAAAATTTGAAAAAACTTCAAAGAATTAAAAAAAACCTACCTCCAAATGCAATTATCCAAATTCTCTCTTCGAATTCGCTCCAAAATTCACTCAACACAAGCAATGTAAGCTCAAATAGTTGTGGTGAGTAAAAATGAGGGAGTGGAGGGCCTTAAAAAGAGAGAAAACTATGTAAATGCAACATTTTTTCATAGTTACCTAAGACTCCGGGACAGGGGACGTCGGGATGGGATTTCTGGGATGGCAAAAAATTTCCAGATTTTGGGGAAGGTGAGGGGACGACTATTAAAATAATATATAAATATTAAAAATATACAATGGGTCCCTTAACCTTGGAAAAAACATGAAAGGTTATAATTTCTGCACCATATCCAATAATGTTACCAAAGGGCCTGTAAGATGCCAACATCTCTTTATCATGTCCACTTACAAGATTATATCCTCAAATTAAAAAAATAGCTTTTCGGAACAGTAGAGGCCATGCAAACTACATGAATAGCCATCCATAGACAAAACCGGCTAAGGTAATTGAAAAACACTAAAAATTAATTACAAAGTTGGCCTCTAGAACATCCTAATATACCGGTAAAGCCTTAAATATCATACCAAAAGTAGCAAAAAGACTCGCACAACAAATTTTGAAACTAAAGAAATCCTTTAAAATATGCATATGAATTTATTGATCCTATTGTTATGTATAAGAATGTAATACCCGCTAAATTTGACCACACGAAACCCAAGAAAAACCTAGGGCAAACTAGAAAAATTATGGATTTTTTTTTTAAAACGTACCCGCAAAAAGGTTTCAAATTAACAGTTGTCACGTTCTTGTTTCAAAGTTACTTTAAATTATTAAAATAATTTTCCTTTTTTAATCCCCGTTATAAAAAAATAATAAAACTCTCAACGCCCTTCAATAAACTTAGTTAGCCTAAGGTATGGTTTAGGTTCCCCTTAAATTTTATTTTGATAAACATTTAAATTCCACTATAGTCAAACTTGAACAAATTAATCCCATGGGTAAAGGGGTCTATTTAATTAAATACTAAATTTATATTAATCCCACAAGGTGATAAGGTTTAAAAACAAATAACAAAGTCCTTAATTTAGCATAACGGTCAAAAACATAATCCCACCCCTTACACTATTAAAGTGCCACCCTAAAAAGTCAACCCATGCATTTTAAATTTTAAAATTGAATTTTCTCTCACCCACTCCCCACCTACTTTTTGTAAGGATGAATCTCATCCATTGGATGGATTCATTTGTGACCACAAGATCAAGGGATTCAACTAACCCTAAATTTGTTTATGAAAGGCTTCTTTCTCTTTTATTTGACTTATTATTTCTCTTTTGTTTTGCAGATTGGTGGAGGAGGAGGAAGCCATTAGAGACAAATCTCAAGCGCTTGGGAGGAAGCACTTCCACATTTCTTTTCTTGTTTTCTTCACACCCTCTTCTAGGGTTTTAATGTGATAAAATAGTTTTGTTTATTTCATTAATGTAGCATTAACCCAAATGGGCATGTAGGTATTTACCCTATTTTAGAGAAGAATAGATAACATTGATGTATGTATTTACTTAGTATGTAGGAGAATATATATATATATAATTTATTAAATTTCATTTTAATGAAGCCTAAATTTTGAAATAGAGTATTAATATATATATATATATAAACGAAATAAAAGTGAGAACTCTCGATCGCGGTTTAAAACTTTCCACAGTCCGCGAAACAGACCGACTACACATTGCTTAAGGCCGCATGGAGGGGTGAATATACAGCGGCAATTTTATTTGGGGTTGGGTCGGTTTAAATGTTAGACGATTATGGGGGGGAGGGTTTATGGCGACCCCACACCCATCCCATACACTATGGGGTGGGGTGTGGGGTCGCCGACCCTCCCCCCTTTTCCCCACAAACACAAAAACAACAGTCATGTCGCGGGGTATAACCCATGACCCCACCTTTATTTTATTTCTTTTTGGATAATGTTTGTTTAACATTATAATATTTAATTAGTATTAAAAGAATACAATATATTACTACTATATATATATATATATATATATATATATATATATATATATTATATATATATATATATATAACAATATTAATAATACTTAGTTCTAATAATATTTTGATATTACCGATATATTAATATTAATACTATTTCAATATTAATATTAATACTATTTCAATATTAATAGTATTCTAGTATTAACATTATTTAAAAATATTAATATTATTTTAATAAGAAACCATAATTTTATTGTTGATACTATTAGCCATTTACTCTTGCACTAAAATTTTTCCTCTAAAATTTGATAAGTATATATATTTTTTGAAAAGATATCTTAAATCAAGTCCAAATTTCACTCGATGTTACATTAATCTCACTAGGTTTTAAGGTAAATTTATAATCACTTGATAATAAATTTACATACTCCAATGAAACTATAGTCTAATTTGTAAACAAGCAATTTTTTTACTCCAATAGATTAAAAAGGAAAATATGATGCATTTGTTGACAAACAACTAATCAATTTTTATTTTTTTTGAAAACATTTCCATAGTCCCCCATATGAATTTTAAACTTTTCTATACAAAGAATAAGCAATGAAATTTACTAGTTATCAAATGCAAATATATCAATGAAAATGAATCTTTTCTTTTCTTTTGCATTAACAAGTTTACAAGCATTTTCATAAGTAATTTATGCAAGGTTTCTCATAGTTTTAAAATAAGAACTTCTAATTTTCCAATAAGAAATACACACCCATTTGAAACAACAAACCAACTAAAATGAAACTAAGTAGTTTTCCCTTCCATCTAAATTCCATTATACAAAAATTTAACTCACTAAAATTGTCTCTTTCAACTTCATTTCCATTTTATCAAACTTGTTTAACCAAAAATGTCTTTCATTCCCACATACAATACAACCATAATACCCAATAATCAATACAACTTTTCTTTCAAAAACAATACAATAAATTTTTCACTAGAAATGAGAATTTTGTTAGAATAGGTATTTACCTTAACTCATGTTCACATAGGTACATTATTTACCTTTATTGTATTTATCCTCACCCACTTATGTGTGTGGATATTTCTTTTTATTTATTTAGATATTAAGAGATATTATCTAGTTGTTAAGTATAGTTTTTTCCTTGATCTATGGTATCGACTAGTTCTTTCTTAGATCTATGGTATTGACTAGATCCTTGATATTTAGTTCTCTCTTAAATCTATGGACTTGACTAGTTCTTTGATGACTAGTTCTTTCCATGATTTATGGCTTGATCTACGACCTTGACTGGTTCTTAGATTGTTATTTCTTGCCTATATAAACAAGGCTCATTCTCATTGTATTTCATTGAGTTCCATAATACATATATGATATTGCTGCTCATTTGTTTGCAAATGTTTATGTAAAGTTATTCTGGCGAATTGTTTTCATCTTATTGGTCGTGAGTTTGATTAGCATGTGTTCTTGATTTGGCACGATCTGGTTATCGTTCCTTTTATGGCATCAGAGCAGGAGATTGCTATTAACATTCGTCTGTAAGTTTAATTTTGCAAATAAATTCTTTGTATATTCATATATTCGGGATTTGCTCGTATTTTGTTGCTGCATGCATTTTTATGTAAAACGGAGGCTTCCATTGGATCCGGAAGGCAAAAAAAACCCTAAGATCAGCTGTAAACTCGACCATTTCGGGAGGCAGTTGTTTTTTTGGTTTTTTTTTTATTGTGCAGAGAAACATACTAGGGTCGCCTCGGGATTCGCGTTGTATGGAAAAGGAAATCTAGAATTGTTTTCTGGGTTTTGTTGGGTTGCTTGAGATCCGATTTGGGTACGACTATTACTATTTCAGAAAAATCCGCAAACTACTATTTTGGGTGGCGAAGGTCACTTTCAGCACAATCCATAAATATCAGTTTGAAATCCTTAGCCCCTGGTCATAGGGTATGGTCATATGAGGGCTTAAAGCTTGTGATGCTTAACTCCAGCGCTCTTTCATTTTATTTGTGTGGTGAAGGCAAGAACATTTTATTCTATTTTAGTGGAAAAAATAGTGCCATAGTAGAGCATAATATTGAAAAACTTGTATCTTTTGATCGGTAACTCGGTTTTAAGTGTCATCTGTTTTGCAGAAGTACGTGGTTTGGCGATGATCTTGAGAATTATTAGAAATATGTGCCAAGGTTTGAGGATCACACTATAATTATAAAGTGTCATGTTGTAACACGCGAGGCATTATAAAGGTGCAGAAAATCTGGTTTTTGGGGCTCTTGTTGCATTGTTCGGTACTGGTTTTTTTGCCTTGCTTCCATTCTTGCAAATACATAATTGGAAAGTTTTTTCAAGAAAAGTGACATCTTTATCGAGGAGTGTAGGAAAAAGATCATTTTATGTTTTTTTAACAATAAATAATTACCAGCACAAAGTAACAAAGAATCGTAACAATAATTGATAGCGGAAACTCGATTATTGAGTGCCATTTACTTCTTCAGAACAACCAGTGTTCACTATAGAATATGTGAAATGCTTAGTTCCATTGGAACTTTGATGAGTGTATGGTTTGAGAGGAACACACGTAAGTGAAAGTCTATAAAGTGTCATATCATAAAGTGTGACACTCCTTTCAAAATATGGGAGAAGTTAGAGGATTTATATCGGGAGGGGGGGGGTCATATGTTAGCCATTCAACTTGATTCTTGAAATCACCTCTCTTAATCCTGGTGATTTGCTAACAATTATAGACTATATTTATCTACTTCAAGCATTAGATCAAATTGAGCCATTAACAACACATGCTTACCACACATGGAAACCAAAAATGGAAACAATCATTAAACAAACATTTTATTCTACCTTTTTCTCTAGCATGGATGACTTAGGTGACACATTCCAAATGCCTACCTTAGAAATATTTTGTGAAAGACTTACTAGGGAAGAATACAAATTGTCTAACCTTGAGTCTTTCACCTCTCAAAAGGAATTAGTACCATCCAATCCTAAGGGCAAGGGAAAACCAAAAGGTAAATCCAAGTTCACCCTTCTCCATCTCAAAATGCTCCTAAATATAAAGAAAATAATTCGAAACCAGGAAAGTCTTCTAAATCCAAGACTAAGTCTAGCCGTTCATGCTCTTTTTGTGGGGGTAGTAATCATGAAGAACATAGGTGTTATAAGCAAATGCAAGTCTTAGAGGATGCAGTCAAGAAACACAATTTCTATCTCCACTCCACCTCCTTCTAATCAGCATGGAAAAACACTTAATGTTGTTGGAAGATCTCAGTCACAACTTGCAGACAATTGGGTTATAGATTCTGGTGCCTCTCATCACATGACTTCTTCCAAGGAGTCTTTTGTTTCTCTAGGTTTGAGTTCTACTTCCAAAATTGAGGTTGGAGATTCTTCCTTTCTTTTTGTTGAGGGAAAATGTGATATACAACTTGATGGTGGCAGTATCCAAGATGCACTATATGTTCATAACATCATTACAAATTTACTTTATGTATATCAAATTTGTCATTCTGGTAAAGGAAAAATAGTGACTTTTTCACCACATGGAGCAGAAGTAAGAACTTTGTTGGAGCCTCATTCACTGGTTGCTCAGGGTATTGTTGATCATGTTTCTCGACTATATCACTTTGAGGGTTTTGATGACACTTCTTCTATAGGGTTAGGATTGGTTTCTCATGCAGATTCAGAGAGTAAACTTTCGCATGAAAGATTTGGACATCTCAATTACAAATATTTAAAGGAGTTGAGCACTCATGGTATGGTAGATGGTCTTCCTAGAGTTTCTTGTCTTGAGGGAGTTTGTCATGGTTGTGCATAAGAAAACAACAAGATCATTTTCCTAAGAATTTGTCTAAGAGAGTTTCTTCACCACTTGAGCTTGTGCATAGTGATTTGATGGTTTTTCCTAGCCCATCTTTCAATAGAGTTAAGTATGCACTTACATTTATTGATAATTTCTCGAGGCGTACTTGGGTATATTTTCTCAAGTACAAAAGTGATGTTTTTCACACTTCAAAGTCTTCAAAGATTTGGTCGAGAGACAATCTTCTTGTAGCATAAAGAACCTTCGCACTGATAATGGGGGGAGTACTTCAGCAATGTGTTTTCTGAATTTTTGGCAACTCAAGGCATTATTCATCAGTATTATGTTCCTCATACTCCACAACAGAATGGATTAGCAAAAAGGAAGAATAGAACTTTGAAGGATATGGCTAACTATATGATGCATTCTAGAGATATACCTCCTATATATTGGGTAGAAGCAGTTAATTGTGCTAACTATATTCAGAATCGCATACCACACAGAGCACTTGAGCATTTGACTCCAGAAGAAGCTTAGTCCAACACTAAGCCAAATGTCTCATTTTTTCGAGTCTTTGGGAGCCATGCTTGGGCCTTTGTGCCAAAGAAGAAAAGGAAAGATTTGGATAAGAAGAGTAAACACTTGATCTTTGTAGGGTATTGTGAGGACATGAGAATTTATCGTCTTTTAGATCCTGATACACATGATGTTATTTTTCGAACACATGTTTAGTTTGATGAGCGTTTCACTCCTCATGATTCTTCATCTTCTTCAATTCCTTCTTCTTCTTCATCTCATCTTGAGGATCCTTTCTTTGAGGAGATTGATGAGGAGGTTATAGATACCATTGAGAATCTTATTCCCACTGATGTTGTCACTGTGCCTAAGTGGGCTCGTACTACAGTTTTTGAGGCAGCACCTTTCATAGAGGATCTTCCACCCACTAGGCATCATCACGCACATTCAGCAGGTTTTGGACTTTTGTGTCAGGTAGTTTCTGAGAATCCACAGTTTTTTTCAAAGGCTCATGGGATACCGGAGTGGGATGATGCGATGGCAACTGAGTATTCTTCTTTGATGAAGAATCATACTTGGGATTTGGTATCTCTTCCTAAATGAAGAAGGATGGTTAGGTGTAAGTGGGTATACCGAACCAAATACGCAACTGATGGATCCACTGACAAGTGTAAGGCTCATCTTGTTGCAAAGGGTTTTTCACAAGCCGAAGGTATTGATTACTCTGAGAATTTTGCACCCGTTGCCAAGATGGATTTTGTACGCCTTGTACTTGCTATTACTGCATCACAGGGGTGGCCCGTATACCAGATGGACGTGAAGAGTGCCTTCTTACATGGAGATCTACAAGAGGAAATATATATGGAGCAGCCGACTGGATTTGTTCAGGATTCTTCTCTTGTTTGTCGGCTCCGAAGGTCTCTCTACGGTCTCAATCAAGCCCCTCGGGCTTGGTATGAGAAGATGGATTATTTTCTTCTATCTACTGGTTTTGTTCGTTGCCACTCCGATCATACAGTGTATCTCAGCATGTCGGTGAAGATATTGTGATACTTGTCTTGTATGTTGATAATATGTTACTTACTGACAGCTCTTCTTCCCACATTCAGAGTATTTATAGGGCTCTTTCTACACAGTTTGACATGACAAATCTTAGGCTATTGCATTGTTTCCTTGGTTTGCAGATTTCTCAGACAGATTCAGGGAATTATTTGAGTCCGCAAAAGTACACCCATGATCTTCTTAGGCGCTTTGATATGGTTGATTGCAAGCCAAGTCCATCTCCTTTTCAATCTGGAGTTACTCTTACATCCACATGTACCACACCACTTTGTGATCCTACATTGTATAGGCAGTTGGTTGGGAGTCTCATGTACTTGACCCATACTCGCCCTGATATTTCATTTGAAGTAGGGCTTGTATCTCGGTTTGCACATTCTCCTCATAATAGTCACTGGTAGGCTGCTAAAAGGATTTTGTGTTATTTACATGGCACTTCCCACTTTGGCCTACACTACACTAGGGGCTCTACTCAGTTGGTTGGGTATACAGATTCAGATTGGGCAGGTTCTATTGATGACAGACGTTTCATTTCTGGCTATCTTTTCTGTGTTGGTTCTTCTCCAGTTGCTTAGGCGTGCAAAAAACAACAAGCTATTGCACTTTCATCTTCAGAAGCAGAGTACAGGGCAACAGTTACAGCGAGTCAGCAGATTTTTTGGCTTCGCTAGTTATTGACAGAGTTCAGATTCCCAAAGGATTCACCGACTGTACTTTGGTGTGACAACCAAAGTGCAATTCACATTTCTCGCAACCCAGTTGAGCACCAGCGGACCAAGCATATTGAGATACACATCCACTTCATTCGTCAGCACATTCAGGATGGAGTTCTTTGCTTGGAGTACATTCCGACTTAGTAGCAGGTTGCAGACATCTTTACGAAGCCTTTTGCATCACCACACTACCTTGAGTTTCGTAGAATGCTTGGGGTTTCGGAAGTTCTTGGGGGGTATTCGTGAGAACATCTTTCTTTTTCTTCTTTTTCTTTCCTTCTAGAAAGATTTTTTTCTTTCTTTTGGTTCAAGATTTCTTCATGGATATATTGTACATGAGTACCTCATCATGCCTAGTTGTCGGGACTCATACTATGGACATGCCACTTCTATTTTGGCCCCTAGCTTCACTTGATGGGGGTGTTATAGTAGGTATTTACCTTAACTCATGTTCACCTAGGTACATTATTTACCTTTATTGTATTTATCCTCATCCACTTATGTGTGTGGATATTTCTTTTTATTTATTTAGATATTAAGTAATATTATCTAGTTGTTAGGTATAGTTCTTTCCTTGATCTATGGTATTGATTAATTCTTTCCTAGATCTATGGTATTGACTAGATCATTGATGTCTAGTTCTCTCATAAATCTATGGACTTGACTAGTTCTTTCCATGATTTATGGCTTGATTTACGACCTTGACTGGTTCTTAGATTGTTATTCCTTACCTATATAAGCAAGGCCCATTCTCATTGTATTTCATTGAGTTCCATAGTAATATATGATATTGTTGCTCATTTGTTTGCAAAGGTTTATGTAAAGTTATTCTAGCGAATTGTTTTCATCTTATTGATCGTGATGTTTGATTAGCATCTGTGCTCTTGGCTTGGCACGATCTGGTTATCGTTCATTTTAAATTTTACAAAAAAGTAACTTTAATAGAGAAATGTTTAGTCTTCTACAAGTGCTCCAAGTATCAAATCTCCAACATAACTCCATCTTTCTTCACTTGATCACAGCTAAAAATGAGGGAGAAACAACACTCTCCACCCAACCAAAACTCCAATGAGAAGAAGCAATTATTCGCATTGGCCCCCGAGCCTCAACCACAAGGCAATAAAGGATGGATTAAACACATGACAATTATACAATGCTTCCACACTTACTTTCATACAACAACCACAAGAAAGATAACCACACAAAAACACTCATTTTAAAACACAACTTCCAAAAACAAAGGCTCTAAAATAAACCAAGTAGAGATAGGAATATGAGGATACCCTTGTGCCTCCCAAGGGTTTCGATGTCTACCTCAAAACTCCTCCAAAACACAATTAACCCCAAAATCTCTTATGCCTCCCCACAACAACAAATATATTCGTCTTATGTCTCCCTCTCTCTCTCTCTCTCTCTCTCTCTCTCTCTCTCTCTTATGGCTCCCACAAATACACAAAATAACAAATAGAATAAGGCGGGGCATCTAAAACTCACTCCCTCCTAAACACACAAAAAAACTCTTATGCCTCCCAACACATCTCATCCCCATTTCTCAATCTTAACACAACCTAGGGTCAATTTACTACCCAACACTTCAAACAAGAACACACATCCATACAACACATAACATACAAGAAAACAAGAGTGCAAAATCCTACCTTGCCATGGTAAAGCTCCACTTTTCAAGCAAGTCCCAAAATCCTTCAAACTCAAGCAACCCCAAGCCCCCTTCTACTCCAACAAGCAAGCACTCCCAAAAATCCAAGATCCAAAGCTAAGCAAGTAATGCCATTTACTTCCCAAAAATTTTAATAAATAGAAAAAAAAAAAAAAAAAAAGAGATGATGTGGCTCCATGTAGGATGCCACATCATTTCTTCTCCACCCCACATCACTCAAGTCAAACCCATACTCCAAAACATAATAAATGGGTGGTTGAGAGGTATGGTAAACCCCTTACACACACCACTTCAACCCATACCCTTTATGACAAGGAAATAAACACATGTAAGAAAGTGCAATTAAAACTCACCTTTTGTCTTCCAAAATACATAATGGGGTCTATTTTTGACCCCCCAACCATAGGTAGAGTTGGTACAATAAATTAAGAGATGTGAGATAAGTTTAACTTGTCCCACAAGCCTCCAAAATTGGCTCTTAAGACCAAATCTGAATTTCTAAGGAGAGACAAAGTGTACAACACTCAATATCACATACTCAATTTAAAACACAAATCAAAAAACCATCTAATCTAATAAATGACTTATTTTTGTCTCATCCATAATTAGTTTAGTAACATGATTAATTTACTAATATAGACACAAATTAATTAATGATAAAAAAGAATCACATTACCATAAAATCACATACTCTAAAATTAAATAAAGGAAAAGAAAAGAGTAGCACACAAACCCCTTAGTCACAATTAGAGGTCATCCCCCCATGAGGACCCCCTACTAAAAAATAAAACACACACAACATAACACAAGTTTCTATGGTGACCATTGTCGAATCCATCCAGCATTCTAATGTGGTTGGTCTCCAATCCCCCTTTGATTGTTGTGATATATTCGTCTGTAAAACACACAATACCTCATTCCGTCTCGTGGCCGCATCAAAACATCCAAAATAAAATATATGCATATAAGTCAACAATCATCCATACATAAATTAAATCATCATCTAGACAAATAATGTTAGTATTTTAAAATTCTAATATCTCAATTCTATATTCATCAATACCAATAAGATCACACGATCAGTTCACTACTGAATCCTACTCAATATGACGAAAAATGTCCAATGTCAAAAATATATAAATATGTCAGCAATACATCATCATCAATATAAAATGTCTTTCTAAGAAAATCCACACAACCATACTACGAATCGAAATCCATCAATAGTCCAAGTATTTATATCGTCTAATCATTATGCTAAACCAAAATGATATAATAATATCTATGTATATAACCAATAGTAATCGAAATCAAACAATAATAATTCTCGAAGGGAAGTGAGCACTACAAAGAAAGACTTTAAAATGTAAAATAACGACTTCTCATTAGAATATCATCTTTTGGAACCTACACAAGATAGTAAAAATCGATTTCTTGGGAAGGTAAGTTTGCCTGGGAAAAGGATTAGCTTTCATTTTCCTCTTTTCAAAGTCATAATCTTTTATATATATATATATATTTTGGGACTCCAAGGACTTCGGAGACTTCAAGACGTCCCCCAACCGTCCCGGGGACTTCATGGCGTCCCCGTTGGAGTCCCCAAAGTCTCGAAGCATCTGAGACGTCCTGAGTGCGTTCCTTAAAGTTAGGGAACGTCCTCGGGACTTCCCCTTCATTTTTGCATTTGGGGGGTGCGTGGGAGAACGTTTCGTCCCCGCATAGCACTACGTTTTTTTAGCGTAAAAGTTGTGTAAAAGCATTTTACCAGTGTGGGCGAGTTTTTGGCACAAACTCGCCGAGTTAACTAGGAACTCAGCGAGTACTTGCCACAACTTGGTGAGTTTTTTGGCAATTTATTCGTTTCTGCAAATGTTTGGCGAGTATTCGAAAACTCGGCGAGTAATCGGCGATTTTTCCAACTATGGTTAAAACCCATGGATTTAACGCCATTCAATGTGAATACACTAATTGCTTACGTGAAGCCCATAAAAACGAAAAAGCTTATACATTCAGTACATTAGCTTGGTCGGTGGTTAAATACCTTGCATATTTAGCACTTTGTGGTGTTATTTTATGTTAATCAGTGGGCTGTCAAAGACCTTACATATTTAGCACATTTTCGTGTTAATTTATGTTAGTCTATAGAGAGTTAACAAGGCTATTTAATTTCCCAATGCACTAGTTTACATGAATCATAAAAGCTAGGAGGTTGATGTAAGGACTCATAACGGGGATTAGAATACATGGATTGATTGACGAGTCACGATGTTACTAGAGTCATGCATGTCATTCATTTTCTAGCTTATAACTAGTTAGTTTTGTACGTTGTTATCATTTTATATCACATTGTTTTCTCTTATAATTGATGCATGTTGATATCTTGCTTGTGGGCTATATTGAATGATTGAAAAAATGACATTATTGAATTTGTATATCGAATGGGTGTGTTGCATCTATGTTATCTATAAGGCACAATTTCCTTGCTTAGTTCAGCGCTTAACATGGTTTTGGGGACTTGCATTTGAATGCAAGATTTAATTGGAAGCACTAGGAGGATTTGTTGGTTTACATAACCTACCTATTGCTAAAAAAATTTTAGCAGGACACTTTAATCTGAATAAGTTACAAGAATTACTGTTATTGTATCTTTGTGATATTATTATCTTGTTTTTAGATATTAACACCAAGCTGTATCTACTTGTAGCTACTGAATGGTTGATGGTCGATTTAGGTTGTGGGTCTTGCTAAGTCGATTCGAACCCTTTATTAGAAATGCGAGAATAAATCCTTCTGGTTTATATTTTAGAAGCTGATTTTTAGCGTTAATCTCTGCTTAGACAACTAAATGATGTTGTTTAAATGAATATAATTCGAATTTATACTCTGTTCATACTTAGTTATCACTGAATCTTTGAGTGAAGCTTGTTTGACCATTGAGAGTTTCTTGGTTTTTTTGGAATGTCTAGAACACTTAGATTACAATTGTGACATGGGATTTACTTCATCTATGTTGATTGAAAACTCTTGAGGTTTCATTATAGGATCTTGAAGCTCTCTCTCAAGCATGTGAAAGATTCTTTGTTTACCTTAGGATATTCAAGTTGTTATCAATTTCTATGGAATTGATAGGTCATTTTTGAAGGGATGGTTGGTGTGTAATTTGATGTTATGAACTTAACGTGTTAAAGGTATGGTAGATCATACCTTAATTTAGATATAATTATTCACGGGGTTTGATCTTAAACTTGAAGAGCCTTGTTGATCTTATACGTTACTTGTTATAATTTATTCTAAGCTCGACCTGAACCCAATTCTAGTGAAGATTATGCACTAAATGTTGAATAATGAAGTTTGTTATGTGTTTGAACTGTGTAGTATTTTATCCTTTTGTGGATAGACCCTGAATGGGTATGAGTAATTGAATTACTCCTAGTCTTAGGTGGGTTTATTCCCAACATTTAATTATGGAACTTCACCCTTAGTCTCCTTAGTATTGTTCAATTTGATTAAGGAACACATACTTGAGTTATGGGGTAACTTAATCTTTAAGAAATCCTAGTTGACAAATGATTCCATTAGGGTTTTTTGAGCATGAACTTGTGTTGTTCAGATATGCTCAAGTCTCAATTCTACACTTGCTTGAATTGATAATCTACTTAAGTTTGTTCAATTTTCAAGTGTCTCTTTGTTTTGAGTGGAATTGATTGAACATGACTAATATACTTGTGTAGGAGGTTTTGTTTTCCTTAACTTGTCCATTTTGGGAATATGAAAACTTGCATGCTCTAATCTAGATCTTATTCCTTGCTAGGGTATGGAGGGACTAGTAGTTTATTATATTTATAGAATTTAAGTACCTTGAATCTCTTAAAGGATGAATGTAATAAAATAGTGATATAGTATGGGCTATATGACTAGAAATATTATGGATTCTGTCTTGTTACACATTGTTGTAGTATGTGTGACTAAATGATTTAATCTAATATGCCTTGTAAACAATGATTGTCTAGTTATAGCCTCTACAACATATACCGTATGGACAAAAAGCAAGTTATGTAAGGCTATGCAATATACCTAACCTATTAAGGTATACTACTTGGATTGACACATCATGGCCTATATGGTATGATCTGGTTGACCATTCTAGAATTTATGTTGAGTCAAGCACATTTTCTCAGGATAGATATCCACATGTCCATTATGTTTATGAATTTGCTTGATATATGCTTATTACATATCAATGTTCAAATGTGGTATGTTGAACAGATGAAGATGTGCTATTTACTGGAACCTTAGAACTAATATCATTTAAAAGAAGTGATTTTCCATGAAATTTGTATAGATAGAACATATTGTTCCAAGGATTTAGATGCACTTATCATTACAAGTTCATGTGAAACAATTCTCTTCTCAGATGCATAACACTCATCTTTGCAGATGGATATTTAAGTTCGAAAGAGAAAAATAGGATTTTTTCATAAAGTTATATACTTGAATCTATCTGATCTATAAATTTTATGCACTGATAGCATAGTGACATTTTCATGATGAAAGGAAAGTAACAGGTGTACTGTTTATTTCCCAGCCTAAATAGGAAAAAATAGCCTTAACTTATGTAACCCCATCTGTTCTAGAAAAGAAGGTGAGTTAAAGTACTTGACTATGTACATATGATACAAGTTGAAATCTCCTAAAGGATTCTTGAGTCGTATCATGACCTATATGTCAGGAAACTTATTCAGGCCTTGCAGATGAAATATCCCTTGTGGGATACCACTTAAATAACACAAAATATTGAAAATTTGCAGCCAAATAAAATACTGATTTTTGCAGATTTTTACCAGTTAGGGCAGCGAACTGAAGAAAATTAATAACTCCCAAAATATCCACTCAAATCACTTGAAAATTTAAAGAGAGCTTGTTAATATTATAAAGAACATAAGAAAACTATTTTGGAATTTTTCAGACAATATAACGCTGCCAAAAAATTACAGCGTGCCCTAAACAGCTGGAAAACTTCTAAAATTCATATCTTCCCGAATACAAGTGCAAAAACTATGAAACTTTGGAAATAACATTTACAAATATAGAAGATGATATTTCAACCCTCAGATCTGAAAATGGCCAACTGGAAACCCTCCAAATAAAGGCTGCAATCTCCAAAACAAGTCACCCTTTTTGGTAGATGGTCAAAACCCCTTTGAAATCCTCTGGAAATGATGCCAAACCCTTTCTTTATTGCTGTCGTAAGTCTGATATGAAAACCCACTGATTATCTTCACAAATTATCTCAAAACCCCTCAAAACCCTATCTCTAAAACCTTTGAAAATATCTCTGTAAATCAGCCCTGAAAACAGCTCCAAAATGACAAGCTAGGGTAGATCTTTCACTACCGAAGAATGCCCTGCTAGCTAGGGATGGATCTCTCACCACCGAAGCTAGGGTTCCTGCGGGATTTCACTCCACAAGCTATAGATTTGCAAACAACAGTTGCACATGAAAGGAGATAATTAGGTATGCAAGGATCCTTTCCTTTCTCCCCCAACTCCTTATATAACTTCTCCAAGGAAAAAGAGCCCCAATAAACCCTAGTCACATTTTCCCTTGGAAGGGCCAATAAAATAAAAGTAACTTAAGTTACTTTTCCCTTTTTAAGTCGCCATGGTCCAAAAGTGACCCCCAAATGCAAAATTAGAACATTAGTACCATGTGGCCCCTTCCTAACGACAAAACGTAACATCTAGTCCTTCCAAAACACCTTTTTGCATATGTCAATGAAGAATTATAACAAAATGGACTAGATATTCATACCCAATAGCTCCCAGCGTCCAAAGCCCCTTGGGTATGACCAAGGCTTGGACTCGAATTGGCCCTTAGGCCTTTGGCGTAGGAAAGGGGACATTACAGTCCTCCCTTCCCAAATTTTGCTTGTCCTCAAGCAAATGCAAATTAGGATGCTGCAAAATCTGCTCTCCCTCCCAAGTAGCATCCTCAAGTGGCAATCCCTTCCATCGCACCAAATACTCGGTGATCACTCTACTCCTAAGCCCCCTCTGTCTCTCTTCAATAATGGATTCTGGTTCTAACACCAACTTCCCCTCCTCATCTAGTGGCGACAACTCTGTAGATGGTACAATATGTTGTCTCGAGTGCCTTCTTAAGGCATGAAACATGGAAGACATTATGTATCTTACTGTGCTCCGGTAGCTCTAGCTCATATGCAACTACCCCAACTCGACGAACTACCCAGTACAAACCATAAAACCATGGTTTCAATTTCTCTGCACCCTTCTGCTTCAGTGAGGACTGCCTATATGGCTGCAAACGTAGGAATACTAGATCCCCAACCTCAAAAGACCTCTCTATCCTGTGCCGATCTGCATATACCTTCTATTGATTTTGTGCCTTCTGAAGGTTCTCTCTGAGAGCCTTCAGAATATCCTGGTTCTCCTGTAACCAATCTCGAGCTTTGGGAGCTCAGCTATCTGGTAATACCAAATCCACAAATGTCATAGCGTCGTACCCATATAAGGCTTGGAAAGGAGTCATACCTATGCTCATCTGATAGGTGGTATTGTAGCAATACTCACCCATGTGTAACCATCTAATCCATGCCCGTTGATGTCCTGACACATAACTCCGCAAGTAGCCCTCTATCCACTTATTGACTATCTCCGTCTGCCCATCTGTCTGTGGGTGGTAGCTAGTGCTAGGAGTCAACTCCGTACCTGCTAGTCTGAAGATCTCCTACCAAAAGGTGCTCATGAAGATCTTGTCCCTGTCACTGACAATATTTTTAGGCAACCCATGTAGCCTAAAAATACCTGTATAGAAGATCCGAGCCACATCCACTGCCTCATGCCCCTTGGGTAGGGAAAAAAATGAGCATACTTAGTTAACTGATCAACTACAACATAAATGCAACTATGCCCATGCACCAAGGGAAGGCCCTGTGATAAATTCCATAGATATGCTTTCCCATTTCTATTCGGGAATGGGGAGAGGCTGAAGTAATCCTGCTGGAAAAGACTGCTCGGATTTGGTTTGCTGGAAAACCATACACTCTCTGACATGATTAAGGACATCATCCTTCATCCCCTTCCATGCAAATATCTCCCTGATAAACCTGTATGTTTTGAAATACCCAGGATGCCCAGCTAGTGGTGTATCATGTACTGCTCGAAGGATCTTCTCCTTCATTTTGGATCCTGGTACAAGGAAAATCCTATCCTTGTAGAAAATGAGATCATCCACTACTCTGTATCGGTCATCCTGTATAATACCATCCATGATATCACATGCAAACTGATTTTTGGAATACTCAACAAGTATATGAGCCTTCCAATCCGCTGAAATCTCAGACATAGAACTAAGCATAGAAGTGAGGTAAGGCCTCCTAGATAAAGCGTCAGCAACAATATTATTCTTACCTCTAGTGTACTCTATGTCGAAGTCATATGTTTGTACCTTGTTCACCCATCTTTGCTGGCGATCGTTGAGCTCCTTCTGTCCCAAGAAGAACCTCAAACTGTTGTGATCCGTACGAACCACAAATTTGCTGCCCACAAGGTACTGTCTGAATTTGGCCAAAGCATGCATAATGGCCAACATCTCCTTGTCGTAAATTGAATACCCTCTCTCCACGGGTTTCAATTTTTGACTCTCATAGGTGATGGGATGCCTATCCTGCATGAGAACTGCCCCAACACCCTCTCCTGATGCATCACACTCTAGAATGAATGGGTGGGAGAAATCTGGTAATGCGAGAACGGGACACGAACTCATCACCTCCTTGAGGTGATCAAAAACCTGTTGTGCTGCCTCTGACCAAGCAAAAGCCCCCTTCTTGGTCAAATCGGTCAATGGAGCAGTCAACCGAGAGAAATTCTTCACGAACCTCCTGTAGTATGTGCACAACCCCACAAATCCTCTCAAATGTGTCAATGTCCTAGGTGGCGGCCAATCCAGAATTTCCCGTATCTTCTCTCTATCCACCTTCACTGTACCCCCACCAATCACATATCCCAAGTATAGAAGTTTGGTCATGCCAAACTCACACTTAGAAGCTTTCGCATATAACGAATTAGCTTCTAATATCCCCAATATCTCACCAAGGTGCTTGATATGGTCCTCCCAAGTCCTGTTGTAGACTAAAATATCATCAAAGAAAACCAATACAAACTTCCGCAGGTGGCGGTTGAACACATGATTCATGCAAGACTGGAATGTAGCTGGAGCATTAGACAATCCGAAGGGCATCACCAAGAACTCAAAGTGACCGTAATGGCATCTGAAAGTTGTCTTATGCACATCCTGCTCCCTGACTTTGATATGATGATATCCAGATCGCAAATCTATTTTCGAAAAATAGATTGCACCATGTAGCTCGTCAAGTAACTCATCAATGCATGGTATGGGATACTTGTTCTTTATTGTCTTCTTATTCAAGGCACGGTAGTCTATACACATCCGCATGGTCCCATCCTTCTTCTTCACCAATACCACCGAAGAAGAAAAAGGGCTGGAACTCGGTCTAATATGCCCCATATCAATGAGCTCATGTATAGTCTTCTCGATCTCATCCTTAAACCGTTTGGGGTGACGGTAAGGAGAAGTAACCACCGGTCTAGCATCCTCGAGCTCAATCACATGCTCAAATCCCCTATCTGGAGGTATGCCTGGAGGTATGTCACCAAAAACTGCACTATGTCTGTCCAATAAGCCCTGTATATCCACATGATACTCTGTTGTCCATCCTTTGATTTCTTGGTCGAAACCAAACAATGTACTGCCCAATCCACCCCATTGTGCCTATAAATCCTCTCGATCCTCTTGGCCGTAACAACTCGGGGTGCCTCTGAAGATAAGCCCCTCAAGATCACATTCCTCCCTTCAGACTTAAACTTCAGCTCCATCGTCTAGAAGTTAGTCTGAAACTCACCAAGGGAATGGAGCCACTGTACTCCAAGCACTATGTTGGTCTATCCAATACCAACAATATAGAAATCATCGGTAACTGTATAGTTACCCATCATGATGCTCAATTGGGGAACCCGTCGTGTGCATCTCATAGAATCTCCATTGGCTACAACCACGTTGAAGCCCTCAAACTCCTCTGTCTGTAACCCTCGCCTCTCAACCAATGAGGCATCAATAAAGTTGTGGGTTGCCCCACTATCAATGAGTACCACTACTTGTTGTCCCTGCAAAACTCCCCTAACTCTGAATGCCTTGTACCTCGGGGTACTAGACAAAGTGGCGATAGTCTCCTGGGGAAAAGTCTCGCTATCCTGCTCAACACCCACACTATCTAATGTCTCATCATCATCATCCTCTAATCCCTGTGTGTCCAACTCCTCATCACCATCACTCTCCTCAAAGACCTCTATGAATTGGGCCTTCCCTCTACCCTTGCAATCATGTCCTGGAACCCAAGGTGTGCAGAAATCGAAACATAGTTTCTTTCGCCTCAATTCATCTCTGTCCTCTCTAGATCCGAATGGTCTCTAGGCTGTATCTTGCCTAGGTGGAGGTACCTTCGGCTGTGAACCATCGGATCTAGAAGGGAAACCCTTAGGCTACACTCGAGGTGGAAACCTCGACTTAGGAGTGGATAACTCCAAGTCACGAGCTCTCCTAATAGCCTCATGCAAAGAAGAAGGCTCAAATGCCTTCACAAATCCAGTGAGAGTGTCTGTCAAACCTGCTGTGAATAGGGAAATCAACCTCATCTCTGTAACATCAGGTACTATGACCGATAGTCTCTGAAAATCTGTGATATACTGATCCAAGGAACCGGTCTGCCTCAAATGAGTCAACTCTCTAAAATACTTGTCGGGGTCCCTCCTATCAAATTTACTCACTAGCCTCTGTGTGAACTCTGCATAAGTCGTGATGTATATGTGTCCCTGTGTAATCAACCCATGATGCCACCAATCATGAGTGTCTCCCTCAAGATGTAAGATTGCAAACTTAATTGCATCTTCCTCACACATAGGATTCAAGTCAAAGTATGTCTTCAACTTCTGAACCCAAGACTATGCAGTACACTTCTTAGAACCATCGAAGTGTGGAATAGAAATTTGTCCCAATCTCCTTTGCAACTCTAGTACCTGTACCTGATGATCTCTCCTAGGCTTGCTGTCAATCTTCATTTTGCAATATTCCTGGAATGGCATGTTGTCATGAAAGCCATCACTCAAGGTCTAGTACTTTTCCCAACAAGACTCCTCATCTACAATATCCACTAGCTGTCGTACCTGTGAAACTTCCGGATCCTTCAAGAAAGAAGGTTCGTGAAACCCCAAAGGCCTGGTAGAAGAATGGGGAGACCACTGCCCTGAATGTCCACCCTCACCTCTTTGACCATGTTTGTCCCATATTGCTATTTTCTCCTCTTTCCGCATGAGCATCAATCATGTCTTGTGCTAATCTCTCAATGAGCTGGCTCAAATAGAGATTGGTAGTCTCCTGCTGCTTTACCATGTTGGTGAACAATTGTTTCATCAGATCTACACCTATATCCTCACTATCTTTGTCTCCCATCTTTCAATCCCAACAGGCTGGAGAAACAACTGCTCTGATACCACTGAAATATCCCTTGTGGGATACCACTTAAATAACACAAAATATTGAAAATTTACAGCCAAATAAAATACTGATTTTTGCAGATTTTTACCAGTTAGGGCAGCGAACTGAAGAAAATTAATAACTCCCAAAATATCCACTCAAATCACTTGAAAATTTAAAGAGATCTTGCTAATATTATAAAGAACATAAGAAAACTATTTTTGGAATTTTTCAGACAATATAACGCTACCAAGAAAAATTACAACGTGCCCTAAACAACTGGAAAACTTCTAAAATTCATATCTTCCCGAATACAAGTGCAAAAACTATGAAACTTTGGAAATAACATTTACAAATATAGAAGATGATATTCCAACCCTCAGATCTGAAAATGGCCAACTGGAAACCCTCCAAATAAAGGCTGCAATCTCCAAAACAAGTCGCCCTTTTTGGTAGATGGTCAAAACCCCTTTGAAATCCTCTAGAAATGATGCCAAACCCTTTCTTTATTGCTGTCATAAGTCTGATATGAAAACCCACTGATTATCTTCACAAATTATCTCAAAACCCCCTAAAACCCTATCTCTAAGACCTCTGAAAATATCTCTGTAAATCAGTCCTTGAAAACAGCTCCAAAATGACAAGCTAGGGTAGATCTTTCACCACCGAAGAATGCCCTACTAGCTAGGGATGGATCTCTCGCCACCGAAGCTAGGGTTCCTGCGAGATTTCACTCCACAAGCTATAGATTTGCAAACAACAATTGCACATGAAAGGAGATAATTAGGTATGCAAGGATCCTTTCCTTTCTCCCCCCAACTCCTTATATAACTTCTCCAAGGCAAAAGAGCCCCAATAAACCCTAGTCACATTTTTCCCTTGGAAGGGCCAATAAAATAAAAGTAACTTAAGTTACTTTTCCCTTTTTAAGACGCCATGGTCCAAAAGTGACCCCCAAACGCAAAATTAGAACATTAGTACCATGTGCCCCCTTCCTAACAACAAAACGTAACATCTAGTCCTTCCAAAACACCTTTTTGCATATGTCAATGAAGAATTATAACAAAATGAACTAGATATTCATACCCAATAGCTCCCAGCGTCCAAAGCCCCTTGGGTATGACCAAGGCTTGGACTCGAATTGGCCCTTAGGCCTTTGGCGTAGGAAAGGGGACATTACACCTTGCCAGTCTGCCTATATACTCAAACGTATGTGTACATTCAATAAAATATAGTTATATTGTATCATGGAATTTTGCCGGTATCCTAATCATATTATATGCAAAGTTTTCTGATTTTTTCTCGTGGAAGAGGAATAAGTCCCACAAGGGACATACAATGGTCTTTCGAAGTCCCACAACTCCAACGAATATGTTGTCTCAGTGAACATATACTCTCTATGGTTAGCTGTAGGTGGCCTTTGTACTTTCAAAGTATTGGCAGGAATTCAAACCTGTGCCTGCTTTATGCTACTCCAACAGGTCTCAAACACCATATAAATGGTTATGATATTCATCACATCAGATGAAACATTTTATGCTGCTGTGGAAGCATGCTGCAAGATGCCACTGCACCAGATTGTTGGCAGCCATTCATTGGTCCAAATTGTTGGCCCAACTATGAGCATATTGATTTTGAAGGAGACACATTGGGAATTTGTGTTTCTTTTCTGTCTCTTCATCATTCCTGCTCCACATGATCCCTCTGAATTCGTATGCATAATCCTGGCAAAGTAAACCATTCAATTACCTCTTTAGGAGGTAATCAAGTACCTTCTACCCAACACATTCATAAATATGGCGGGTACCATACTCTCTTACTGTTATCTCTGTAGAATGCAGTGATCACCGAAAGCCTAAAGGCATTCTTGGCAATTTCTTACTGACATGTACTCCTTTGAGGTGGTGGGCAGTTGACAAGCATTGTAACTATAAACGAACAGCAACATTCTTTCATATTATCATTCTTGCTTTTACGTCAAAATATTATTTGAACAGCTTTTACCAGATGTGCTCATGAAGGATAATTAGAGTATTTGGGTCAAAGAGCTGTGTTGGAAACATGCTTATGAGGACAGGATGCCTTTCAACGCACATGTGAAAAGCTCACACACATTTGCATGCTGTTATTGTGCTTGTCAGCAGGCAGATTTGTTCGACATTTGGGTGCTATACAAATAGACTCCTGGTCTCACATCATTGTCAATTAACCAAGAGAGACAAACGTTGTTTCTTTTTTTAATTGATAATGCATCCTAACTCAGCCTCCTCCTCCACATGTCAACCTTGACAACTACAATCTCGTGCTCATGGAAGTCTGCCTTACCACATCCATGGACAAACCAATTCTGATATGGGAGATTGCAGTGAGGAGGTTTTTTCGGGCCTCAGTAATACATGCATTTTGTGTACAATGTCAACACCGGGCCGCTAAAGATGGAAAGGGAGATTGGTGACTTCCACTGATGCAACTCCCATCATTTTCATAGGGTGTCACAGCATTTGAATAAGCGAATGAAATCACATAGCCATCACCTTCAGACAGGCCAGAGATTGATAAGTGCTGATAATGCACTTCAACAGATTCAAGAGTAAGTGTGCCACATTGAAAACCAGTTCACGGACCTTGAAATACCATAGAATACTCTTCCAAAGAGTGAAGAGCAATGCCAATTATGGAGTTCCACTATTGATGAAATTGTTGGAGATTGACGCTGGGTGAACTCACCTATGCATTGTAATGTTGAAATTTAGACTTGCAGCCAAGAATAGATTGTATCTATATTTAGACTTTCAATTTTATATCACTTTGTAACCAAATTTAGAATGTTAATTGTATGTTAAATTAGTTGCTGTATTTACAAATACTCTACCGCAGCTTACATGCATGTGCATGTTCAAGTGATTTATGTGGCAAAGCCCAAAATAGGCCAATGCCAAAATTAGCATAGACAGCTCAATATAAGGCGTGTTAACTGTGTAAGAGAGAATATGGTATGGTGAATGCAGCAAGGTAGGAGGAGTGCAGAACAAAGCTGAGTTGTCTATTAAACGCATCAATAGAGCAGCTTTGGATGCAGCACAGAAGACGGGAATATAGAAGCAGCAATAGTAGTGTAAACAAGAACAGAAATAAGATAAATTGCCATGTGTTCTCTGTTTTAAACAGTATAAATATAGAAGAAAGTTAATATTTTTGGTGCGCAATAGTCTCTGTTTCTATTTTTTTAGTTTTTTTTTTCTAGAAGGGTCGACAACTAACAGAAATTTGCCAAGCTATGACAGAATTGAGTTCCCTCATGAATGCTCATTCAGTTGACGTTCACCCTACGGATCATGCAGTTTGTGAAGGATTTGTACCCATAGTTCACACTCATAATGGGCAGTATGATTTTATAATAGTTCATTGCAATGTCCCTTTCGGGCTCAAATTTGAGGAATTTGGATTTCCCCAAAATTCTAATGGAACATTGATAGAATTTATGACAGCCACATGTATAAACCTGAAAGTTTATGACAGCAATCTGATTTTATGCAAAAATTAAGGCAACAACTTGTTTTAGGTCCCCAAAACCGTAAGTGACCTAGGTAAAATTCAGATTTTAGTATTTCTCACACACAAATCTTCATAAATATATCAACAACTTGAAACCCTTGATGAAATAATGCAAAATAAGTGCTTCAACAATAAAATACAGATTGCTAGAATTAATTATTGTTGAAAAACACCTGAAACTTCAAAAAATCCATATCTTCATAAATAGTTGGAGATATAAAGCAAATGATAGCTCAAAATGATCACAAAAATGACAGCTATCAAAGAAGATTAAGTTAAAACTTTTACAGCCACAGAAACCCATTGAAAAGTGATCCCAAAATCTCCAAATGGGTTGCCCAAGTTGGAAATGAGTGTGGCAGCCCCAAAAAAAACATGCCCTATCTGGAATTTGTGCCCTAACATGGATGGAATCCCTTGTTATGAAATTATGAATATGAAGCTCAATTGTGAACCCCATATGAAGCCACTGATGCAACAATTAAGGGTTTTCGTCCTCAAAAGGCTGAAAATGAGAGCTCAATGCTCCAATTTCCAAAAGAGACATATCCAATTCACCTGATAATCATTACAATGAGCCCCAACATCTACCTTTATAGTCTTTTTCTTTTTTTTCCTTGTGGAGCGCTGCATGTGGGACCTTTATTTCCTTTAAACATTTGTTTTTCCCACTTAAAGAGAGATGACCTCCCCTTTTTAAACATTCTCCTTTTGGGTCACTCCACTTGGACATTTTAAAATAATTAATTAAATGCACTTTTCCCTCTTTTTAATAATTTAATTAAAGTGCCAATAATTAAAATTACTTTAGCACTTAAATTAAATTATTAATTTACTTCCTTCCTCCCCCCACCTTTTAGCTGACTGAAAATAGGCTAAGAATCTTCTTTTTGCTTTAGTATTTAAAAATACATTTTATTTTAATAACAATATTATTAAGTTGCTCATAAATAGAGAGTTATTTGGGCTCAACTTAAAAATGTTATTAAGTATTTCTAATTTAGAAAAGGGGACATTACATTCATGTACCTCCGGCATGAGTGATTCACTTTGTTTATTGGAGTTTACTTGGTTTCATGTGTCCATTTGGAACGTGATTTTACAATTATTTATCTCTTTGTTTTCAGCTTTTGCTTTGCAGTACTATGCTCTCAATGGACGTTTTTGTATGATCTTTTTTGTATTCAGAAAGATTTTTAATATTCCCTATTTTAGCTAAGCTTTCATCCTCCAGGCCCACTTTTGATGTAGCCATCTTGAATGACATTTTTTACAATTAAAGTAACTACCCCATTTATATTGAATAAAGAACCTTGTTAAGAACCCACTAAGATCTAGTATTTATGCGTCAATGCTAATATTAGCTTTGAATAGACCAGAAAATAAGAGGAATACACAATGAAGCAAAAAACTAGTTTAGTAATTCGTAAGCGATAAAAATATCTATAATAAGTTGACATTGCAGCCTCCTCGGCCTTTGAACAAAAACCAAGAGAGAATTAATAAATAGGACTTAGAACCAAACTTACCATGTAATATCCCGTTCTCGAAAGTAGCAAGTCGAAACCCTTAGCCTAGTTTTGTTTCCTAGCAGCTAAGGAAGTAAGAAAGAAGGGAAACTAGTCCTAATTAATTAATTTTAAAGTGCATAATGAAATTTTATTATAAGCACTTAAATTAATTATTAGTGACAAATTAATAAAAGAAAAGAAAAAGAGTTACTTTATTTTTATTTCCCCCTAGAGGAAAAATGCGACTCATATGGGAATAGAAAGCAAGGGGATAAAGAAATATTAAATAATTTAAAGCCTTTGTTTGTAATCCAGGTGTGTTGTGCACTCCTCGTAGGTGAGTTACTATGCAATGTCGGAGTACCACTCATCGGTGGTGTTCACAAAGAGAACCTGATGCAAGTCTTTGCTTAGGTGTAATATCCCTCTTACGGGATCAATGGGAAATGCAACATTCAAGTAGAAAATCAACACCAAAACTGCTACAAATGATTCGACCTAGCCAAGGGCTAATTGTGCATTCAATTTGATGGCTCAATAAACCCAAGAAGAGAGGTTTAATGGCCTCTATCCAAAGACACCAATAATTGATTTCCAACTGAGCTAATAAACATAGAGCATGCTGCCAAAAATCAGATCTACTCTTTCTCCTATTGTTTGCTGTAATTAAGACACTGAAGCATCAATACCAAGGCACTAACCCAATCGATTTTTCCCAACAAATATTTCCTGGATAACCACAGTTAGATCTGCAATAGAAGACTCCAAACTCACCTTAATAACATGCAAACACAGTTCACCAAGGCTGTAATATATCAGCCATAGAAAGAGCATTCAAACCCAGATGAATCGCTGTCAAAGAAGATGGAAAATCACTAAGACTAAATCGAAAATCCTACCCCAAGTGGTCACTGCTAAGGACTCCCAAAACACCATTAGATCATGCGCAATATATGTCGCCAGGGCTTAGCAAATACACTAAACAATTCGCTTATCGTATGAGGCTTAGAATCATGCATCCAAGTGCTTAATAAACTTCACAATGAAGTCGCTGGGTTTAGGAAGGAAGAGCAGATTCATGCGAACCAAAAATCAGACCATTGCTCATCAAACTTGCCTCTAATTAGCACCACACAGACCGCTGGTCTTGATTAAATTATTTCCAACACTTGTAACCCTTCGATGCACCCCAATCATGCAAAGAACAGGTCGCCAAGCATGGGAATGAACAGCCAATCAGAGAGTAATACTTACTAAGAGAAAACGCTGCCAAGTGATATATGTTGCACACAGATTTACTCTTAAAATTAGGTACCAACAATGGATGCAGTTCGCTAGGGTTTGGAGTGCAAATATACCTTAGAACAGTCCACAAAAGCACAATCAAAAGTCGCTAGGGCAAGAAGAATGCATACACAAGGAGTCGACTTGCAATAGCACCAATAAATCCCTCAAATTGATATCAAAAACCAATTACAAATGGATTGCAAATAGATCTTCAATACATGAGAGCAAGAACATCAACGGTGGGCATACATCCCTACTCCAAGCATGGAGTCAAATCGAATTCATCATAACATAGCATGTTTTTACAATGATCCACTAACCTCCTTTTATAGACGAGTCACAAAATTCAAATTCTCTTTTGGAGGGAAAACACAATTTGAAATTATGAAGTATTTTATTTTCCCTAGGTGTGGTGTCCCTTTTTTAAGGGTCTTTTTGACATTAAAAGCCACTCTATTATTATTTAATTAATTCCCTTTTCATTTTGTATTTTTTGGAATTAAATTAAATAATAAATTACATTAATTGCTCAATATATTCTTTGTGAGCAATACTACAAGGTGGTGGAAAAACCACTTAGCATCCATAATTAAATAATTAAATGAATATTGTTTTATAATGACAAATGATTAAAATCACTCTCCACGCAATATCATTCAATTACTCAACATGGTTTTTTCCCCTTGGAACATCCCAAAAGCCTACAGGGAAAAATAGGCTAAGGGTCTTCAAAAAGGGGACATTACATTAGGCATTCATAGCACTGAAATTCATCCTCTTCATTTTGAGTCATGAGTGACTCATCGTCAACCATCAATCTACATAAACCATTGCCTCAGATAAAATTTGACGGTCTAATGTCCATATCATACTCCCAAATCTTAGCAACCCAGTTACCTCTTTTAGCCCCTGGATCCTGTTGAGTTAAAATTGACATTATTGCTGATCCTGGAACCATAACTACAGTGTGAGAGTTGAGAATATAGAACTTGAAGTTATTGGCTGCCTTCTTCTTGAATTCCAACATAAGATGTAAACAATGCAGACAATTACTTATGCTCACCTCTTCTTGATTGTTGTTATCTTGCTAATTTTGGGTTCCAATTGTTGCCTTCAAACTACCCCACTGAATTTTCTTCACAAATTGGTTTGGATCGGACCATAGGGGTGCAGATGCGTGGTTGTAATAGCCATGTACAACTCTAAATTTCCTCCCAAGCAATGCCAAAGATGTTGGGATGTTGGCTTTGCTTGATCTTAATGAGTGAACCCTCTTACAAATCATATTAAGTGGAAAGAATGTCTCCAAACCTGCCCATCTCTTGCTGACCATGGAAGATATGCACAGACCCATACATAAATTTGGGAAAAATGGGTTAAGCTCTTTAAGAAAAATTAGCCTCCAAAAAGGGACATGACAATCCGCCCTCCCCAAGGTTGTTTGTCCTCAAGCAGGGGTGAACCAAGATCTCAAATAAGTCTCAGCTGCTCTTTCTTCATACCTGTCCTTGCACATGAAGTAAACGGGTTAAAGAAAACACGATCTTCCATCCTTCCTTCTTCCTGCCATATTAGCATGTTAGCTAGCTCCTTCTCATTCCCATTATCTCTTTTTCTTCCCTCGCTCAACTGGTAGGTGTCTATGCTATCGAGATTACAGCTGCAATTAAACGTTTTCTTCTTTAAGAAGGAATGAAAGATGACTAAAACCCTCCTTGTAAGATCTGGGTACAAGTCACCATTCAAAGTGAAGTGAATGGCCCCCCAACAAACTGCTGGAATGTCACTCTGAGTTGAGTAATCAGCAGTTAGACAATCCCAAAGAATCCCAACAGCTGCTTCCTTATCTTGAGCTTCATTGGTACCTTGATATTATTCATTGTTTTGTTCCAATGGTAAGTTGTCATTCCATTAAATCTATTTCCTTTACCTTAAAGTGTGTTTTCGCAAGCTTTTAGCATGGGAAGTCTACAATGCTCCTAGGGCTAGTGATTATAAGAACCGAAAAGGTTGGGGTTTCGAAGCCTTCTAATTGCCAAGAATTCAACTTGTCTAAATTGAAACCCCAATAAAAACAGCATCTAAACCTACCATTAAAATGGGTTCCAGATCAACCAATGTTAAAGAGCCATCACGACGTGTTGAACATTAATTTAATAAAATGTATACATTTTTCCACATTGAGATCCAAAGATGCCTATCCCCCTAGGGTGGGATACATGTTTTGGAGACAAGTACACGTCCCTGAGATAGAGACCTCCAAGAGACACCTCCCTACCACAGGACTTGCCTCTAGAAGGCAGGGGACAGCTCAAAAGGTTACAACCAAGCCATTTCTCATTCAAGCAAAGAAAAATAATAGGAAATTTGAAAAGCATACGAAACATGCTAACAGGATTTCAAAGACAAAAGAGAGCAAGATTTTAAAAATGGCATGTTGAGGCAGCATAAATTTGCAAGGACGATTATCACACAGCGGGGGACAGCTGAGAGCAATAAACTAATTTTCATTTATGTTTCAATATTTATGAAATTTTATTTTAATTAGATTGTCCTATACCTGCCAGAAATGAGACTGGCATTTACTGTTTGAATTCCGTCTGCTATAACTAGCAAATGATGCTGCCCCCAAAAAATTAGCTGAAAAAGGAACAGCAATCACACAAAAAATGCTTACATAAACATAATGCCAATCAAAGATATTGATTGGGTCCTGATTACACATTATTATGTGAAGGGGTAAAAAGAAATTCAAGCCTGATTTAATAAAACCATTCAACAATATATTTCCATGCACCCAAGTTATTCTTCAAGAGAAAACCTAATTCCATTTTTAATAAATTTCCTTTGAACCTGAATACTATTTAATCTGAGGGCAAGCGTTAGGTTTAGTTATAAGAATGGACATATGAAGCAAAATAGAAACCAATTATTGATTGAATTTGATCATAAAAAAACCATGATAACCAGTGTTGAAAGGAAACTTCATACCACTAACAAAAGGCTACAAACACAGAAATTGCAGCTCATGGCATAGCTGAGAAATTTAAGATCCCTTCCAGCCTGTATGAAGAAAATATATATCAATTGCTATCAAATAAATACATACATACAAATGCTAAACACAAGATTCATCATATAATGAAAATTAGAAGCATGTTATGATGGCAAAGTTATCTGCATTTAAAATAAAATTGTCAAAAACCTTAATAAATTCTGAAGAATTATATCTACCAATGCATTTGGAAGGAAAGTTTTGAAAGACAGGAAACATCATGAAGATTTGTCTTAGTATTTAATTTTAAAAAACTGATGTAGACAAAATGTCTCTCTCAAACCACAGGAAAGACACTCATGTTGTATTGTTAAGAATGTGTTTATACAAAAAAAAAGGTAAAAAAACAGAAAAATCCATACATTTTAAAGCAGGAAATAAGACAATATTTTCTATCAGAGGAAGGGGAATTCATTTACTTGCTTCAAAATCCCTTGTTGGGGGTGCAATTACATAAATTGAAGAGCTTTCAGGAATTTCTTTCAGTTTCGCTCTCTAACCTGCAGGTGTGAAAAACTGGATACTAATCAGATTGCCACAGAAGTGTGCATAGCTTTCATCTTCATTACTCTAACCTGTTAGTTTGCTAGTAAGAGTGCATTTAGCCAAATGAAAGAACTTCCAGGTACTTCAATCAATTTGGATATTGAACCTTCAGGTGTGTGAAATTGGATACTAATCAGTTTCTACGTCAATGTTCATAGGTTTATTATCTCCACTACTCTAGCCAGTCAGTTTGCTACCAAGACTAACTGAAATGATGTAATCCAACTGCTAAAGTTTTGGTAAGTTCAGAACTGGAAATAAAGTAGGTTTCTATAGTTGAATGGTATAATTTCACTCAACCTAAATATTTAGGATAGTGTTTGTCAGGTTTGTTCATTCACAATAAAAATGAGAATGAAACACATAAGGATCATGTAAAGTGTATTGAATAGAGAAATAATCAAACACAAACACCAAAATCAGATTAGCATTCAAAAATAATTGTCGAGGACACAATTAGACAAAACTATAGAAAAGCTACTTGTGTTTGTCTTGTTAGATTTGTATTTGAACAAAAGCGTCCAACAAGAAAAAGTGACTTCTGCTCCACTGCTGCCCATCACATGGGCATGCTGACCGGATCTCTCCTTTCCCACATGGTCTCTCTAATACACCACACCTGAATGTCCCGAGCTTTAAATCTGCACTTTAAGCTGAAATCCCTGTAATAGGCAAAGCAGATCTCCAGCAATTTCTGCAATAAAAGTGCTCAACGTACCACCACCAAGCCCCTTTCTAGTCCAGGAAACTAATGGTTGCTACCTCTAGAAGGATGTTCCCCTAAAGGTCTCTTTCTCCTTCGATGAGATGGAAAATCATTTGTGGCTTCTCAAAGAAAAAACCCTCATTTATAGATTCATGGGAGCTTTTCAAGGACCCCAAACATTCGCTTTGGGTCCAAGACAACTAGAAGCCATTGGGAACAGTGGATATTCTTATCATAGTTCGCATGCTCGTATTCGTCAAATATTCAACAAAACCAAAAAAAATTGACTTTGCAAGACTCGGCGAATATTCGGCAACTTAAATAATATGCAAAATTCTTAAAAAACATAAAAATTATGCAAAATATAACTACAAAATGTATCAAATGAGTTAGTAAAAATGTTGGGGAAGTGTATTCTATTAGGTTTGAAGACAAATACAGAAGAAAATCGCATCATCATGTGAATACAACAATCAGCTGATAAGTGTGATGAATTTATGATGATTGTCATTGAAAATTATCATCATAAATTGCATATCAATGCAAGTTACAATTTACAATAATTTATATTTTCCTCTTCCCCATTCTACATAAATATTTTGGAGAGTATATTGCCTCTACTAGTCCCCACACTCGGTTGCGACTACTCACTCCTCCTAGAAGGTTGCAAGTGTGGCTCCACCCTGGTAGTAGATGGCGGTGGCTCCTTTGTTGCATGTTCGACATCACCTCCAAAGACGTCATCCAATTACAATCCAATATCTCTTGCTTGTGCTTCTCCCTCCATAGCTTTCCTCTCGAAAATTGCAATCTCATCTTCTGTGAACGCGGGGATTTCCTCTTCTTTCCCAATCCAGTTGTCGTATGGATCAATCTCATCCAAATCAATAAGCTCTTGCGATGTGGCCTCTACCTTTCTCGTGAGAAGCCGAAGATTTTATTGAACAAAAACCAAGTCATTAAGGCATTTTTGAGTAAACTTGTTGCGCTTCTTCGTGTGAATGGCCTCAAACAAACTTCAGTTGTGCTCCCCATCAACCAAGCACAAAACCCTTACCAACGGAAATAAAAGAATCGACTTGAAATTTAAATTGAATTTTGAAGTTACCTTATGATCTCAACAACTTTCTTTACAAAGACATCATCAAAAACTACTTTCTTTTAATATTGTGAGTCTAGTCATGCTTGACTCACAAACATTTACTTCAATGATGACAACAAACTAAAAATACTTTGCAAGGTCAAGAATTTAGTGGCAAACCTCGTGACACTGGTTCGCACAAGATCTTTCCCTTTATTGTGTTCTCTCATCAAGTTGAGAATCCAAGAGTGATTATATATATATTTAATTATGTTGTTTGCATCTTCTATAACTGGACTCACCTAATAAGTTTTGCCTATGTCCTCCAAAAGATGTTCAAGGCAATGGGTTGCACAAGGAGTTCAAAAGAGTGATGAATGTCTCTCTTGTGGTAGTCTCATAGCTGCCACATTTATTGTTGCATTGTCAGTGACAACTTGCACAACATTCTAGATACCCACCACTAAGACAACCTCCTCCAACATAAGGCTCAAAATTTCCATTTTTTTACTATGTTAGAGGTGTCAATTGGCTTCAAAAATACCATCTCACCATTTGAAGCTACTAAAAAATTAATGAGGGTGTGGTTCTTTACATCTATCCATTCATCTAAAAGAATGATGCATCCATATTTTTGTCATTGCTTCTTTTGATCTTCCAAGATTGACGTTGCATCTACAACTGCACCCTTGAATAATTTCCCACTCATGTCTTTTGAAGAGGGTACCTTGTACACTTTCCCTACAACTATTAGTGTCGTCACCATATACTCCCACTACGGACTATTTGCCACATTGAAGGGAAGGTTGTTGTAGTACCTAAAGTTCGCACATATCTTATCTGCTTTATCGTGTGCATCTTTGTTCCAACTCACACCTTGCAACGAAGGTTGTGCCCCAGGTACGTTTATTGGTACAAAAAACTATATGCATTTGCTTGAACTCGATGAAGCAGATGTGCCTCTTCCGCTTCGTATCCATGAACCGCGAATAGAGCCAACAACCGTTGCCATCATTTTCTAATTCTTTTGCCATTCCAAGTCTAACGGCTGCAACTATGGTTGCTTGCACCCTTGCCCTCTCTAATTTCTTCTCATTAAGCTATGCTATGCCTTCATCTCTCATTTTGCATCTTCTGTAGCATTGGGACATACTATAACGTCGCAGAAAACAATACATGCAAGATGATACTTTAGGTGACTAATGCCTCCAGAAAACGTTCACGTAGAAATTGCAAACTACAATCCCTTGAACCACACCACGTACAACATACTTCCAAGCAACAATACGAGCAATAGCGGGAATGGTTTCTACTAGTGATGTTGACCCAAATGCCGAACTTGATGTTGACCCAGATGCCACTGTATGTTAAATTCTAATCTACAACATGATTCATGTTTAAAAAAATAATGTAAATTTAATTAAAAACAAGTTTATAAAACGTTTAAAAATTAAATAACTGTAAATTTAATTAGAAAACAACATATAAAAACGTTCAAAAATAAGAAAAATGGCATTAAAAAAATATAAATAATTGCAAATTTAATTGTAAAATAAACAAGAAGTAAATTAGGACAAGTTTAACATAAAACGTTTAAAAAATTAAATGCAGAATGCATAAAAATCATATAAATTTAATTAGAAAACAACACTATAAAAACGTTTAAAAATAATTTGAAAAATGGCATAGCTATATGATCAATAACCCTTGTATATAACCATAATTTCACTGAGTTCTCGAGTCAATATTCTATTTGTAATTGTAAACCCTATAAACAAGAATAAATTCCCACAAAAATTAAAAAATAACATTTAAAATGCCTCAATACATTATGGCAATTTTGTTTCATTAATGATGATAAACCAACATAAATAAGGAGATAATAACAATTAAAATCATTATAGGATCTATCACGAACACGGAACCTGTTATGCACTGAATGGAATGCATTCAAACTTGCAAATCATATTTGGATAGAATATAGAAAGAAGTTTACATTCCACTTGAAAAGAATGGGGGGATAGAATATAGAAAGAATTTACATTCTTGAAGGAGATAAACACGTTAATAATGTGGCATTTTAGTCACAAAATTTATGATAGAAAGAAGATATTACAACCAAAAATAAGCATTTCTTAGAATTCATGAACCGAAGCACTATTCAAGGGCATGAAACATATATTGTTGTCAAGATACAGTCGTCGTAGGCCACAATTGCAGATGTTGTTGGAGGATATTAGTACCCAATGAAAATATTTGGGGTCAATTTAGGGAAAAAATAGAGGGCCTAGAACTCGAAAACAAGGTCGCCAGATCCATTTGCGAAGGAAAATAACTCCATTTCTGCCATCATTACCGCAATAGTTAAAGTTGAGAAAGAATTTATTTTGAGCATGAAAACCTGACTAGAAATTGTGAATCACGTCCATATTCTCTAGTAAACTTCTGCAAATCAATTCGCCACGGGGAAAGAGTGCAATTTCTGATTATGCGAGTTTGGAAGGGGCATAAACTCACAGTCACAACTTTTCTATGCGTTTTTAGTTGCATTCTTTCAATATCAAAGGCACGAGAACATTTTTTTGGGCATTACTATCATGAACACAGTTAAACTATTGTATGTGACAAGAGAAAATAGTATAAGGGCATTTCATTTGGCCCTGACTGGACTGTGAATCTTGAATTTTTGTGACAAGCCAAAGATGTTACTCTTGGAAACAACGATAAAGAATTGTGAATAAAGTGTACATTATCATGTTATTGAAAGAAATATTCTTCAAGATATGGATAAGATTGTGAGGAAAAAGATTAAGGGAAAGTTGTAAGACAAGACAAATGAATTTAATGTAGTCATTGCTTAAAATCTATTGGATGCTGAAAGTGATGAAGAACTCGTTGATAGAGAATACATATTTTTAAAGAAGCCCAACACTTTGAAGAAAGTAAGGGATCCAGTGTAAGTAAAACTCGCCATGGATGGCTGCCCAAACAGTTCAGGAGTCTGAGGATCTCTGGAGTTTACCCTTAAAAGGATCATAAGACAACTTGATGGAGCACTATGGGAGCAGCTCATTATGGATAGTTGTCCAACATTTTGGGAGTTCAGGGAGGTGGAATCCGGGAACTCAGAAATTCAGCTTGGGAACTACATCTTTACGAGGGTTAGGGAGGTAGCTTGATGGAAATCTACCTAGTTGAAGCATTGTTTTTCAAAGGGAAAAGCTTCTGAAGCAAGCGTGGTCTTGTTTGGTTTTATTACTTCAATCTTTTGTCAGTATGTTCTATTGAGTAAGCCTTAAGAAGGGGTATTAGAATATAAGGCTTATAAATTAGTGCTACGTTAATATTAGTTAAGTGTTAACTAATAAACGGTCATAACCACTTCAACCACTTAATAACCATCTCTCACATAATGAAATGACAGACACAATGAATAATGTGTGCATTCCAATTTATCTTGATTCCTTCTTTGTACATTCTAATCTTTCTTTATTCTCTCTCTCCACATATTCTAACATCTTCCACTTACCAAATTTCAGATTGCATACACCCACAAAGGAAAACCACCATCCATTGAAACCCCCTTCCTTTTAATAACCCTTTTGAGGCTTTGACAGAGTCAGACAGACCATATCTCAAGAGCTGCTTACTCCCCCCACAGCAGAAACTATCTCCCCCCATCCAACCTCCACAAAAACCCGCACCCAAAAGCAGTCTCCAAAAATAAAATTTGCCTCAGTCACACCTAGCATGGTTACTCTTAATGACAACAGAAGCAATTACTAGAGAATCACATCCTCACGAACCTTCAACTATGGGAACTGAAAAAACTCTCCATGATATTTAGAAAAAGAGGTAAGCCTCAAGGGAACAAATTGATACTAAGGAAGCCCATTGCATCCTCGTAGCCCCTGAAAGTATGTGACAAATTTTGGAACCTTCTACAGCAACCATCTAGGAAAACCCAAAGGAAAGGCCAACCAAAATCTCCCATGGAGTATTCTTGGTTTAGGTGCTACCAATAAGCATTGTTTCCTCACACATCTTGTCCCGCAAGTAAATATAGATATGGTTCTTTCACAAGAGTGCTCACAGTTCAACACCAATAAAAGAGTTCGTTTCCTTGGAATCTGGGCAACCAAACAAACAATGTTCAGTCCAGAAAACCATATTTCACTCTCAAAGCCTCCTCGAACCAAAAATGGACCACAACACCTACCCAAAAGGACATTTTCCCTTTCTCTTTGCCAGTGAAAACTGCAAAGGTGCAACTCCCTACTGATGTTCATATTGTTCATAGTCTATATGTCTCTTTTTCTTAGTTTCCTTCAATCATTCTGATCAGGTCCTCTATGAAATTTTGTAGTGTTCTTGAGCTAGATCCTTGAAGAATTCTTTTCAATGTATAATTTTTTTGAAGTTAATATATATTACCCTTTTGTCAGAAACAATTGTATTTGTCCAAAACAAAGGGTAGAAACAGGATTTGAAATCGAAAAGAAGACAAAAACTTCTAAGAGAGGGAAGAGCTTGTATACTTCAAAAACCATTTGTGGAGGTGCATTAAGACAAATGGAAGAGCTTACAGGAATTTCTCAGTTTTTATGTCCACACTGCAAGTGTGCAAAACTGGATACTAATTAAATCACTACAAAAGTGTGCATAGCTTTCATCTTCATTACTCTAGCCTGTTAGTTTTCTACCAAGGGTTCATTTAGACAAATGAAAAAGCTTCCAGGTGTTTCTTTCATTTTTGATATCAAACCTGCAGGTGTGTGAAACTGAATACTAATGATACTTTTTATGGGCGTGTGCATAGGTTTCTCATCTTCAATACTCTAGCCAGTCAGTTTTCTACCAAGGCTAACTAAAATGGTGCCACCCAAGAACTAAAGTTTTGGTAAGCTAGAATTGAAAATATGGTGGGATTTCCTTGGTCGAATGGTATAGTTTTCATGAACCTAAATATTTAGGATGTTACCAAATTATTATCGGATTTGTTCATCCACAATATAAATGAGAATGAAACACATAACAATCATGTGAAGTTCATTGAATATTGCAATAATCAAACACAAACGAAAAAATCAGATCAGCATTCAAAAACCATTGTTGGGGGTGCATTTAGACAAATCAAAGAGCTTAGAGCTTTCAAGAATTTCTTTCATTTTTTTACCGCTAACTTGAAGGTGTGTGGAATTAGAAATTGATCAGATCACTACAGGAGTATAACTCCTTTTCACATCTTCATTATGCTAACCTGTTAATTTTCTGCCAAGGCTAACTGCAATATCATCATTGGAAATAAAGTGGGATTCCTTTAGTCGAATGGCGCAATTTTACTCAACCTAAGTACCCATATGCTACTTACTGATTATCGAGTTTCTTTAATCACAAAAATGAGAATGAAACACATAATGGTCAAGTAAAGTGCATCGAATAGAGACTTAATCAAAGACAAGGAACAAAATCAAATAGGACATTCAAGCCAATGTACCTTGTTTGAAAAGGAAAACACATGAACCAAACTAAGGATAAGCACAACGATAGAATGATGATTTTCGCTACAAATTTTGTACAAACAATTGAAATATATATTTGAACGAGCTGCATTTTCTTCTCCTATATGGTTGAGGTGTTAGCATTATACATGAGAAAGAGAAATGAGATATACCAGCAGGCTTCCTTCTAAGCTGTGTGTAGGAGGAGTTACTATTAGACCAACGAAAAATGGAAAAATCACTTGATGCATCTGTCAGATAACATTAAATTTATTTTATTAGTAAAGACAACAAAAGAAGTTACATAATCAGCTAAATATTATCTAAATATTCTCAATTCATCTAAAATAAAATCACCACTAGTACCCCTTCGTTTACTCAAATATTAAGTATATAACTCAATTTGTGTGGTAGCAATGGCCCAAATGTTCAAGATGTCTTGATTCTTTGAACTGAACATTTGAATGTGACGTCAGAATGAAGATGGAATATTATACAGCTACTTTGATACCAAATTTTATCCATAATCTGACAGCTCAATGTGCTTGCACAAATCTTCAATACAGACACTTTTCTACAAATCTTATTTTCAAATTTCTTTTGATTTAACTACATACAAGTGAAAGTGGGATACTAAACTTACCCAAATTTTGGTCATATAGAAAACTTTGAAAAAAACACTATTACAAGTTGCATAATCCCCTCTATGTGCTACATTACCTACAAAAATGGAGAAACAACTTTTCGTGAGCAAAAGGAGCAACTAGGGGGAGGAAAACCAATTTTTTCACTTGACTACATTCATCCACACAATGGACACAAGATTTCACGTGGTAAAATCTATTGGGGGTAGAAACCTCCACAATTAAGTGATTCTTTAGTTCTTTTATTTGCATTGGAACAAATTAGAGCAGATTTAAGAATTTGTTCTTTTTGGAATGTACAACTCTGTGACTCTGGAACATACAACTCTGTGAGACTGAAATTCTACAATCATACTAAGAATTCCTATGGAGCTGGAACCTATATTCCTTCTGAAATAAAAAGGGGCATCCTCTGTGGAACAAACTGCATTGAGACTCCCACCTAGAATGCTACAAGGACATATTGTATCTCAGACCACTTGACCTCTTGTCAACCAAAACAGCTGAGGAAGCCCTTTTCCTTTCTTGTTTTGAGTATTTATCTTTTCCGTAATACACATTACTCAAATAAGAGCAAAAGAAGGGCAAGACAAAAGATCTATCTCCCAACTGTTACAAGAAAGTTAGAATTAGATTTGGCACCAAAATAAGAACATGTGTCATATGGATCTTGAACTACATGCAAGGTTGACACCATCACATGTTATCTTGATGGTTACAAGAAACATTGATGCGAAGCTGCAAACATATGCTGTATAAATTTCAAGCTGGATGTTATTTCTGGAATTATGACACATTCCCTGACTATTACAAGGATGATGGTTTTGAACTTTAACATGTGGTGTGGGGATGCAGACATCAATTTCCAGATACATGTTCATTCTAGCATCATGACATATACACAGTATTAGCCTCTTTAAATGTAGACTATAAAATGTAGACTACAAGCTACATGTCATCTCTGAAATCAAGACATATTCTTTGCCTTTTAAAAGGACGCTAGTTTTGAACTTTGAAATTTGGTGTGGAGATGTAGACATCAATTGTAGGATACATGTCAATATTGGCATCGCAACATGTGTACACATTATTGGCCTCTTGACATGTGGACCATAAGCTACATGATGTTTTAGTTTTACCTGCATTTTCATGTTGGTTTCGCATTCGTTGTTCCACCATGTGCAAAACTGAAGATGTGTCAAAGAGGTTCAGTTTCCCTCTAACACCCTCGCAGAAACTTGAGCACGCCCTGAAGAAAGGGGCAGTCCTTTCTTTTGCACCCATGTCTGAATCTAAAGATGGTTGAAGTGCAAGGGAGAAATGTTTGCAATGTGCGAAAAGGGTCGGTATTCCCTTCTTTCTCAACATATGATTTTGAAGTCAGTGTTAGAAGGTTTAGGCTCCTTTTAGAATGATCTTCTCCCCATCGATCGCGATTCAAAACTGTTGTTTGTATTCTCACGTCTCGTCTTTTTTAATTAGGAGGCAGTTGATGGGGAACTTCGTCTGAGGTGACGATGTTAGGCCTCCAGTAATTTGACAAATTTCTACAAAAAGGATTGTGTTTTTTATGGGGATGTCTACTCTTGTATTTTCATCAATTTCTTTGTTTTTAAATTGAAGATACCAACCATGGTTGTGGAATTTTGATGTCACTTCTCATATTTTGAATTTTCGCCTCTGACTGCGTATTCTGGTGACCAATGACATCAAGAATTGTGGTTTTCAACAAACTCCCATCAGAAATCCAATCGTTATTAACTTATTTCTGATGTATGTGTGTGGTCTGAAGTTGAACCCTCTAATATTAGGTTTTGAAATTACGATTATTCTATGTCATTATCTTTATAGAAACAGACTTCTGATTTTAATCCTCCTCCCATGAAAATCTTGGGATCTAGATGTTTGTCCTAAAATCCAGATGGTCGGACTATTTCGCAGCTTGATGTCTGAATTATGGATCTTGGGAAGGGACATTCTCAAAATCCCAGTCATGAGCTCTGTCACTGGCATCTTCAAGATAGATTGAGGCTATGTCCCTGATCATTCAAGGACCTTCTTACTAGTTCATTGTATTTTGGATATTGAAAAGATGCCTTTCTCAAATTTATTTTCCATTGAAAAGTATTATATCAATCTATAATGCCTTCATAATATATATATATAATATTATAAAGTCTTCAATTTATAAAATAACTAATATACTGCATTCAATTTTTGTAACGAATAAATTTTTATAGTGACTTTTTCCAATTCCTTGTTGGGTCCTTGTCTAAAGTGATTCTCATTGTGCCCGACAATCTCTCGTAGCACGTGTTTGGAACTTTGTGCCTACTGAAAAACATATAATGTCCATTTAGAGTACGGTAGATTATAATTAGTTGATAATATTTAGGTTGGAGGTATTGAATATATGTGAGGTGTCACTAGAATCAAACAAAGTCATTGTGTATTGGTGGTTCCACACCTAATATATTGTGATGATGTATTATATGGCATTAAGTTATAATAAAAATGTCTCATTCTTACCTCTATCATTTGTATCTCTCTTAATTGATGTCTCCTATATTGTTTTATTTAATGCATAAATCCAATATGGCATCAGAGCTGTGGAAGCAAAATTCAAGTTTATTGAAACCCTAGCCGACCTTGAAAAAGAGGAAAATTGCAAGTTGCAAGGTCAAAGAATAATGATTTTTTTATGTTATAAAAGCCACTTCTATAACAAAGAAAAAGTGCAATAGTTTAGGAGGTGAAATAATATTAAAATGGAAAGACGGTTTTAATATTACATTCATATTGCACTTAGAAATACTACAGTACAATTTAGGGACGGAATGTTCAAGGAAATATTCTTTTGGGAAGTTTTGTAGAACAATTACAGATTAAAAAAATCATGCAAGATAAGTCTGGATGGAAGGTTGATGATAAAATCCTTTAAAGTGATTTCCAGAATGACTGGGAATTCAATTCCAATCCTTAACAGTGCTTACTAAGCAGAGATATCTGTGAATTTCTGTGTTAACTGTGGTCAGCAATTAAAAGGCATAGAGTAATGCATATTCTGTTTACATTTGTCCTAAATGCCATCAATGCCTGTCTCATAAGAAGATTTGAGGGCATTATTCAAGTTCTATCAGCAGAGGCAGTTAAGAGGCTTTCATGAAATATATTTTCATTAAAACAAAATTGGTGTCTGGTTAATTCTCTAATGATTTTAAGTGAACCTTTTGGTTAAATGTTTTGATGATACTGAATGAAGAATGTCGTAGGTAAAGATGATGTTATTTTTTTGCTGCAGTTCTTTTGATGGTAGCAGATATTCTATGGTGAAATTTTAACAATTTTTACTTTGGGAAATGCTTGATCTAATAGAGAAATGTTTATTTGATGGAATTTTTATGCTAGGTGTGAAACTGTTTGTTTGTTGCAGGACTTGTGATTAGTCATTCTGGAGCAGTAATTTTTTAATTGAATCGTCGACTCAACCAATGAAACAAGTTATTGGATCTTTAAATCTTCAATGCTGCAAACTGTTCATATATAACCAGTGTACGATGGGGACGCGTCGCCTATGTTTTTGGGGTCGTCCCGTATAGGGAATGTTTCGGGCATGCAAGGACGGGTAGGAAACATCCCCCTGGTGTCCCCATTTTTTTTCCAGGAAACGTCACCGAGACAAACAAATTGCAGGGGACAGCTAGCTGTCCCCGATACGGCCAAGGGATGTCTAGAGGTCTCCCTACCGTACCAGGTACAGCCAGCCGTCCCCTATATGTTTCAGCCTTAAAAAAACATTATTTTTATTAAAAAAAAAATCAAAAACTTTTTTAAAAAAGGGGGATGTGGGGGCCCACAAGGGCCCCCCCACACTCTTTTCCACTAAACCTAACCCTAAAACAAACACTCTAACTAACAAAACTAAAAAACAAGCTAATTTGTGTCATTTTGCATTTTGTGAAGAAGAGACAGAGGAAAAACAGCAGTGAGAAAAGAAGAGAACAGCGGTGAGTAGAAGACGAGAGCATTGAAATACATCATTTGAGGTAGGTTTAACATTCATTCTTCATTTGTATAAAAAAACTTGTATTTTTTTCAAAGTTTCAAACACTAAGGGAGTTTTTTTTTATGTTGTTTGCGCTTGCAGTAGTTGTTCTCATTTAAACAACAATGAACATCAATAAGGGTAGTGAGCGTGAAGAGATTCAAATTCAACACAGAGGCCATAGAGGTGCTACAAGGGTTTCTTTTGAGAGTGGAAGTGTTGTAGGAATTGTGGGTTCAAACAATCCATTTGAGTGCCCTTCTAAACTCCTCAAAGTTTATGCCAAGGGCCCATTTAATCCTGAAAAACCCCTTTCACAATCTGCAACAGCCATAGACAAGGACAAGAAAAAAACTCAAGGGGGTCTAGATAATGGCTATGTCATATTTTCAACAAGCAATATAGGGGCCAGCTATACAAAGAGTTTACTCTCATCTTTGGTGCATAAGTGGACAGGGGTAAAAGGTTGTGCAAACATAACCTTAGGTGAGAAGGCCGAAGTGACTAGATTGTATAGGGAGGGTGAGGCAAGAAATAAGGGAATGCCAATGGAAACTACACAGCCTAGTATGCAATCCCCTACCCAAATCGTGGATATTGAGAGTCAAAAGGGAGAGGGTCCTACAAATGATCCGTAATTTTTTGTTGAAAATTCTATCAACCACGGACCCCTATAGGCAATTAATTCTTTTTCCAAAATTACCCAGTTACAATCAAATTTAATCAAATGCAAGGCAAGAATAATAATCACAGTGCAAAAGAGTTGATAACAGAGTTCGGCAGAATGCCTACTTCTCCGAGTTCAGAATACTGAACCAATTTATTATTCACTTCCAAATTGTAACTCTAATACAAAATCACAATTGAAGCTATAATAAACCCGATACTAGAAGAACGAGAACCTCCTTCACGACAAGTATCCGATGTCGAAGATTCGATCTCCAATGTGAAATACCCTATGGTTCCAACATCAAAATCCAGGTGCTTCGCAAGACGGTTGTGGCTCTAAGGCCCTTACAATAATGGAGTGAGTTAACAAATAACTCCTCAAAAATTAATACAATAATTGTCTATTTTTAAATAGGACTTACTCTCCCTAATATTTGCCTAAAAACAAGGCCTTACAATTCCTCACAAATCCCTTTCTGCCTTCCAATGAATTAGGAGGCTTGTTGTCTTTCATATGAGAGGGGGGAAGTCTTTATATAGGCTAACTCAGCCCGATTTTGGTGTATATAAGCCGTATCGCTTAATCTTCTCGCAACCAACTTGCTGGCCGAGTTGGTTGCACCGATCCACTTGTAAGGGGGAGGTCGCAGGGTCGACTCCCCCACCCCCGCCATGTTTGTTTCAACCGCCGCGCTACCAAGGTCGTCGAGTTGTTCCCTATTGACTCGGTCCACTTTATCGCCTGCCGAGCCGCATGTCCACTCCTCCATGGCCGAGTCGCCAAGTCGTGCTGCTATCGCCGAGCTGGTCCCTTTTACTCGTTCAGTGCCTGTCCCGTCCACACCATTCAATCCTGCTTGGGATTTGTTGAGCTACCTTATCCACCTTTGCGTGGATGATCCCATATTCATCGGGATAGGGGTGTCGTTGGGCTTAATATAGCCTAACGCATCCGTTTACCATGTGGCATTGGCCACATATCCCATTCCATTGCTTTTAACTCGCCCATCTACTTGGGCTCAGCCGTTATGTGAACTCGCTGACTTATGGGCTCGACTCGCCCGATGACTCGCCCAACTCATGCCTTGACTTGGTTAAGCAGGTCACCGAGTTGTGGATGTAACCCGCCACCCTAGCTCGGTTGGGCAATTCGATGATGTGGCAATGGAGAACAATGTGGTGGCAGGCCACGTGGTGGCCTGAGGACCCACCATGTTGGCATTATTTTTTCGATTGTTGACGAAAGGACGATATTGAGCAATGAAGACCGGAGGTCCAAAACACGAACTCGATTTGTTTCCTTTGCCCAATTCTAACTTTTTCCACGTCGTAATTGTAACTCGTCAATTGACCCTGTCTCGTCCAAGAGTTGACCGAATTTTGACCAACCACAACTTTCACGTGCAGGCTCTGTTTTTCGCATTCTTGTAGTCGACGGAAAGCTCACGGAGTCTTTTTCCTCACTGTAGCAATCCTCAGAGGTTTAGGGAGCTTTTGTCCTCCGAATTGTCCTCCCGATCAACAAAGGAAAAGAGAAATGCTTCTAGTGTTGTTAGGATGTTCAGTATGCAATCATAGGAAGTAGTCGAGTCCTCTATTGCCAAATTGTTCTATGTCCATGCCATACCATTTCATATGGCACGTTCTCCCTGTTTCAAATAGATGTTTAAAGATGTAACTATTGTTGGTTCCTCCTTTGTACCTCCTAGAGAACATAAACTACACACTAGCCTCCTTGCTAAAGAGTATTCTAAGGTGAGTGTGGTGATCATGGAGGAAATGAGGCAACCTTGGATAAGGGTGGGCTGCTCTATCTTCATGGATGGATGGACCATTATTAGATAACGTGTAATGTCCCCAAAAGGACAATTTGCAACCCCAAAGGGATTTTAGGCAAATCCCATCCACAAGATGCAATTTATAGAAATTATATCAAAGAATAATATGGAGATCTGAATTAAACCCAGAAATGGCGACTAGGTCTAGGAATGAAAAGCATCAAATATGACACAAACCCACTTAACCTTTCAAACAAACAAATAATTTTTTTTTATAAAGATGGAATCATGAAGAAAATACAGGATTAGAGCTCCAAAACACGCTGGAATAATTTAATAAAATCTGCAAACAGGCTGCCCTCAGACACAACTGAAAATGATATTTCCTTGACTCCAAAATTTTTGAAAATAGAGTCTGATTTGTAAAAATCAAAGGTACAATCAACAACTGAAAACAGCTCCAAAACAGCCCCTAAACAACCTAAATCAGCTCCTTAGGCGGTCGCTCCACCTAGAAAAAGGGCATAGAAAATAATAGAAATTTTCCCTCTTCAAACCCTTGACAAAATCTGCAATTTTATAGCCTTCTACTGCTAGAAAATACTGAAAATATATTGCAATCCAATGATTCACAATGAAATCTCCAGGGTGGAGAATCCTCTCAACTAGAAGAAAGGGTTTTCGTCCTTCTCTAGATCTCTTGGAGGGTTTTCATCCTCAAGAGTGAAGATGCAAGCAAAAATGCTCAACATACAAATCTTTTGTTCTCTGTAATATTATTCATTTGAGTTTTTCATTCGAGTCTCAAATTTTTAATCTTTTCAAAAAAATTGTAACTTATTTGCAAATATGCTTACTCCATCATCTCAATAGTTGTGTGGGTTATAAAATATGCTGATACAGCCTCTCCATGTCTTGGAGAGATTTATGAGACATTTGACAACATGGTTGGGCAGATAAAGCAAGTCGTTCATAGAAGGGATCATAATTTGCGATTCTATGAGTAGCATAGCAGGCCCATTGTGACGCGGAAGTCGAACACAATGAACACCCCACTTCATATGGCAGCCTATGCTCTAAATCCCAAATGGTATGTAGCACAACCTGGGAGAGTGCCTCCATGTGATGATGAAGAAGTGAAAGAAGGGCTCATGGAGGCCCTTTGAAGATGTATAATGATGAGGAGTCTACTTTACTTCGAGCACAACAACTAGCCTTTGTCAATATTCGTGGACCAACATTTAGCAAACAAGAGGCAAGGATGGTGTAATGTCCCCAAATGGGACACTCAGACCCTCGCTTGGTTTCTAGGCCAATCCCAAAACCAAATGCAGGCTTAAAACATGCATATCAGATTTTTATCCTGCAGATCTGTATTTTATATTAAAAAATGCAATTAGGATATTGCATGAAACTCACACCAATCAATCAACAATTTATTATTTTCCACTCCAATATGATCTTCAGATTTTATGAAGCCCAAATCAGACCCTAAGCTGATGTATGAGACCTTACAAGACTCAATTATTTACTGCTGCATGTAACTACCACAAATGGCGACTAGGGTTATTGAAGAAACCCATACAAAGCAGCAACCAATTCTATATATTTTTATTCTAAACTGATCTCTGAATTTTTAACAGCCCAGATATGGATAAAAGCTGATTTTTAGGGGCAAATATTGACTGAATTACAGTTCAAAAATCGGTGGACAATGGTGACTGAAAATAACACTTCCAACCCTTTAAAAATGATAAATAATTGATCACTTTGATTCACAAAAAATCAGTTTGGGATAGAAGAATACAAATCGGACATGTGACATTTCCAAAACAACTCATATTGGCCAAAAGGTGGGTCGCTCAGCCTTAGCCAAAATCCATAGAAATATCTTCCCAGCGTCGAGTAGGGACTGGTAAAGGCATATATAAACCTTCCTTCCTGATTTCAGGCTTGCTTGTACAACAAAGTTTACATCCTCTTATTAATTTTGATACTTCTTGCATATTGGGCCAATACACGTACCTTTTTAAGTGGGCTAAGGTTTTACCAACACTAAAATGTCCCACTACTTTCGAGGTGTGTGCTTCCCTCATCAACATAAGTCTTTCCTCTCCTGGCACACAGCTTCCCCCTACTTTCGAGGTGTGTGCTTCCCTCATCAACATAAGTCTTTCCTCTCCTGGCACACAAAGCTTCCCCCTACTTTCGAGGTGTGTGCTTCTCTCATCAACATAAGTCTTTCCTCTCCTGGCACACAAAGCTTCCCCCATCGGTAGAGTAACCCATCTTTGAGATAACAGTCTTCAATACCCGTCCTTTCAGCCCCTTGAAACTGCAACTGTTAATATGTCACCCCAAAGTCTTTATCTTGAGCATATGCCTCCCTGTAAGCTTCCTTCGTGAAGGGCTCAATCTGAGAGATAGTGGCCAAACAAGAGATTTTCTCTTGTGTGGGCGGCCTAGACAACATGTTTGCCACCAAGTTTGTGCTACCTTTCTTATACTTGATCACCAAATGGAACTGCTGAAGGAACCCTATCCATTTGTAGTGCTTTGCCTGCCTGTTGTCATCCTCAGAATTCCCCTCATTTTTAAGTCAAGCTTTCGAAAATTTTGAGTTGGTGCCTTTGAGAGATGTTTGAGCAGAGTGAGAAGTCTAGAGAGAGAGAGAAAATTTGTGCTTTGAAGAAACTGGTGCTCATTTGCAATCTTGCCCTGTTGAAATCTTGTAGTCCGCATGGTTTGATGATTTTTGTCTTCCCGTCTAGATGTTTGAAATTGTTTCCTTCATTCGAATGAAATTGTCAAATCCTTTCTCTATGACCGTGGATCATATCGAGCCTGGTGTTGTTTACAGTTCTCCTTTCCACGAGAAGCAATGTGTTATTCAAGCGTAAATGGTGGAGTTTTCCCTCTGTATTTTTCCACAGTCGTGAGTGACGGGCGTATCTTCCCTGTCATTTTTTGGACCAAGCGCTCACAAGTACGTGGACATCTTTGATTGGATGCGGGAAGGCGGGTCGTCAGGTCGCTTTTGGAAATTTGGTTTTGTATGAAGAAAGGCAGTGTTCAATCGAGGCCCAAATCGGCTAAGTATAAGCGGATCAGCGGACGACGCCACGTGTCTTTTCAGCGCACTTTTGGTGTGGCACACAAAAGCGGAGACTCCAAACGAGTGCCAGCCCTGCACGTGTCTAGAGTCCGAAAAGACAAAGCCAGCCGATAAATCGGCTGAGTATAAGGTGCCGGCGGAAGCCTCCACGCGTCCCAACGGCACACCTCCAAAGGCCAAGTTCAAAGCAAGATCCTAAGTTTGTGCAGACTCGCCACGTGCCTCATCGGCGCAACTTCAAAAGCACGGGCCAAAGAGAGCCCCTGAACTAACGCCAGCCCTCCACGTGTCTAGGGTGCGATAGCAGTCAAATGCGCAGCAGGCTCGAATCGACTAAGTATAAAAGAATCGGCGGGACTCTCCATGTGTCTCATCTGCGCACCTTCAAGGGTCGAAGCCAAAGGCGGTTCCCCAAACGAGCGCCATCTTTCCACGTGTCCCAGGTCTGAAAAGGAGACAGAGCCGGCCGTAGAATCGACTAAGTATAGAACAGTTTGCGGAAGCCTCCACGTGTCAGCACAGCACAACTTCAAAGGCAAAATCTGGAGGCAAGTCCCAAATGTGCGCTGAGCCTCCACATGTCTAGGGTTAGGCCTATGACCCCGCCAAACAAAAGGTACTTCGCCAAAACACAAAGAAACAAGGTGAGGCAGCGGAAGGAGCCATGTGTCTCTTCGGCGCTCTTTCAAGAGGCAAATACAAATCGAGTCTCCAAATGAGCGGGAAGCCTCCACGTGTCCCGGGTCGGACATAAAGCTTTCGCCAAAACGAAGGAAAAAAGTCAAATGTTGAGCCCGCATCAAAATCAAAGCGGGAAAGCGGGCCGGCGGAGGACTTTGAGGTTTTTAGCCTTGTTTCCATAAAAGGCGTAAAGTAAAAAAGTGAACCGTGCCTCCACTCATGCCAAGGGAAAAAGTCAAATATTGAGCCCGCATGAAGAGTCAAAGCGGGGAAGCAGATCGTCGGAGCCTTTTGAGATTTTGAACCTTGTTTCCAAGAGGGAAAAGTCAAATGTTGAGCCCGAATCAAAAGTCAAAGCGGAGAGGCGGGTCGGCGGAGAACTTTGAGGTTTTGAGCCTCGTTTCTAAAATAAGTAAAATTAGAAAGTGAGCCGCGACTCCGTTACCACTTAGGTAACGCCACGTGTCAGACCCAAATGCAAAATGTGAAGTTGCGGGCTTGCGGGGCTGCGGAGAACTTTTGCATCTTTTGCGCTAAAGGCGCAATTTCAATTTCGGCCCCCGCGGATCCATTTTTGCATTTTCGCCATTTTTGTACGGGTTCGATTCAAATATTCAAATTAGCATAACTTTCGCTCCAGTGCTCGAAATTTGACAAATTTTATACTGTTGGAAAGATCTTGGTTTCCTCCACTCCATGGAAGCATAAAATATTGTTTTTAGCAAGGTTTGGTGGTTGGAAATCTGGAAAATGTCTTTCAAGACATTAATACGGGATCCGATTGCTTCAACTATCCAGATCTGATCCGATCTTCCATACTTCCTTCTCCAACACCTCAAACAGACATGGAGAACCGGCTAGATATCTTGATTCGGGTGAAAACCTGGAAAACATCTTTCGTGCCATTAATATGTGATCGGACTACTTTAACTAGATCAAATTTGGTCTGATCTCTCATCCTTTCTTCTTCAGCACGCCAAAGACATGCAGAACTAGATTTGACAGATTGTAGGCGGATTTGCAGGGGCATTGATAGTTGGTGGTTGGGCACCAAATCAGATTTTCTTCCGTCTCTTATTCTCCTCTCTTGGCTTCACCTATAAATGTAAGAGCTTGGCTCATTGCAAAGGGTTGGAATCTGATACTTTTGAAGTGTAATTATAGTTGAAAGTAAATCAATACAGAAGGATTTTCCCCTTTCCTCTATCTTCCTCCATTGTCCCTTCTTGCTCATCTGAAATTCGTGGATCATTTACTTTCTGTGATAAGAAACTGTGTTCTTATTGATACGATTTCTGGAACTTTGTGTTTGTGGAATGATATCTTATGCTATGAATGTGAATGATTATGTTATGTATCACTCTTGCTCAACACATACAGGGTTATACTCTGCTATCTATATTTCCTGAAAGTGCTGTTATATTATGCTCTTTCCTTCCTTCAGTTCTTCCATTCGTTTGTATTGATAATCTTTTGGTATAAAAGCATTTCAAGATGTCAGAGGTCCAGCCTTAAGATGAAAACTGTACATTTGTATATAAGCTTTGTTGCTTGTTTTCAATAAGGGAACCTCTCCCATAAAGAGGAGGGACTTGTTGTCCCCTTGACTGTGGTTTTGATCAAAGTACCATTTTAAAACCCAACATTGCCGCAATTTAGATTGTGCTTGCAAATACTGGAGAGGTTTGTGGTTAGTGTGCGCAATAGTTTTTTTTCCCAACAAATAATGTTTCCATTTCTTTATTGCCTAAAGTAGTGCATATATCTCTTTATCATAAACAAAATATCCTCTAACTGTTGAAGTGAAAGTTTTTGAATGATAACATACTAACTTACCTCCCCGTAGCAACACTGCTCCCATAGCATTATCACTAGCATCTGTCTCTACTTCAAAGCACTGCTGCAAATTAGGAAGAGCAAGTACTGAAGCATGACTAATCTTGTATTTCAACAATTCAAAAGTCTTATCTTGTTCCTTACCCCAGTCGAAACCCTTACTCTTTGCGGCCGCTCTGTGTAGAGGTGTTGCAATAACAGAGAAGCCCGAAAAGAACTTCCTCATGTATTGTACTGCTCCCACAAAACTCCTAGTCTTTGTGGCTCCCGTTGGTGTTGGCCAGTTGGTAATGGCTTCCACCTTCTTTGAATCCACTCGTAGCTCTCCTCCTCCAACCACATGCCCAAGATAGACAAGTGACTATTTGGCAAATTCACACTTCTTCATATTGCATAGCAGTTGTTTCTCCTTGAGAACTTGCAAGACTAGTTGCAAATGTGTTAGATGTTTCTCCCATGTGGCACTAAAAATCAGAATATCATCCAGATATACAATGACACATGAATATATGAATTCCTGCAATACATCATTCATCAATCTCATAAATGTGGCGGGTGCGTTACATAAACCGAAAGGAAGTACTAACCATTCATACAAACCCTTTTTTGTCTTGAAGGCAGTCTTTCATATATCCTCCTCCTTCATTTTGACTTGGTGATAACCCAACTTGAGATCCAATTTTGTGAAGAACTTTGCATGTTGAAGCTGGTTCAGAAGGTCATCTATACGAAGGAGTGGATATTTGTTCTTTATGGTGATCTTGTTTAAAGTTCAGTAGTCGATGCACATTCTCCAAGAACCATCCTTTTTCGGCACCATCACAATAGGCAAACCACAAGGTGAGGTGCTCGGGCGTATCGCCCCTTGGTCTAGTAGCTCCTGGAATTGTTTCTTCACTTTTGTACTCTCTAGTAAGGATTGTTTATACAACCTGATGTTTGGTATAGGAGACTCTGACAACAGCTGAATCTCGTGCTCTACTTCCCGTTTTGGTGGTAACCCGCTGGGAGTCTGAAACACTTCCTGAAAAGACAGAATAATACTATCCAAATCCTTCATCCCTTGGTTAGAAATATCTGTCATTTCTATCCCATCTTGTTAATCCTTTAATAAAAGTAAACAAAACTGATTATGATTTGCCTGAATAAGTCTCTTTGCTTGGTTAGCAGTTACCATAGCAATTTTTGTCTTATGCCGGCGTGCCCGAATGTTGTAACTGATTCCATCCTTGACCCATCTGTATCGGTTCTCCCTTCTTGTGAATATGGTATCCCTGATATACAAGTAAGGACTCCCAAAAACAACATCAAATGCATCAAGTGGAATTACATCAACTTCCAATACATCTATATATTGAGAATTTATCCCAAACTTGAACTTACATCTTCTTGTTACCTAAATTTCTACACCCTTCTTCACCCATCTCAAAGGATATGGATGTGGATGCTCGTAAGTCTCAAGACCAAGCTTCTTCACAACCGCATCAAAAATCAAATTAGATTGAAAACCCGTATCAACCAAAGCATTTACCTTAGTTCTCTTGATTTGGATTTTGGTCTGGAATAGTCTACTCATCTCCTCTTCCTGTTCTTGGTTGTCCATGTTGGTGGCCGTGCATCCAAGCCTCTCGTCTACATTAGAATCATCTTCTATTTCCACCTCCCCATCTGTCTTTACAGTTGTCATGGATTTCTTTAAATCCTTGGTTCGGTTCTTTGGATGTAGCTCTGAATGTAACTTCCAACATGTAGCGTCAGTATGACCATTGATATCACAGTTCTTACAAAAATTATTGGGATCTTTACAAGTATTCAAAGTAGTGGAAATTTGTTTACCTTTCCCCTTCCATTTACCTTTGTTGTTTGTTTGTCCCTGTTCTTTCTCTGCTTGATTTGTTGACTATTTCGACTTTGACTCTTCTTCTCCTTTCTTCCTTTCATCATCTATGTGGTATGCTTGCACGCAGGCTTCATTGAGATCCTTGGGCTTCGTGGAGATGACCTTCTTCCGAAGGTGAGTGTGAAGTCCTCCCAAATACTTGGTCATAATATTCTCATCCTCCAAGTCCATATTAAGCAACATGGCTTGTCTTCGAAACTCCGTAGTATAGTCCTACACACTTTGACCTCTGCCTTGTCTAAAATACTGCCATTTAATCATTTGGGCAGTCTTTATGGCCAATAGGATAAAAGTTAGGTCTAAGCAATTCTTTTAAACCCTCCCAAGTACTGACAATAGGACATTTCTTCTTCTCAGAAGTGGCTAGATAGGTTTCCCACCAAACCAAAGCATGACCTTTCATTTTGAGACGTGCAAAGGTAATCCTTTGTGCCTCTATGACATTATACACACTAAAGTAAACTTCCAGTTATTTTAACCATTTATCTAATAACTCTGCATCTACTTGTCCTTCAAAGCTCTTTATTTTAACCTTAGTTTCAACTTTAAAAGGAGCATGATCAGATTTTACCTTCTCTTTTACAACCGGAGTTTCTTCTTCACGCTCTTCTACATCTTCCTCATCGTGGCTCTTGCCTATGCCAAAATTTTCGGCCAAAGCTCGAACCACTGAGTCCATGTTATCTTGCTTGATTGAAGCCATCTTTTGCAAATCTGAGAGTTCTTGTTGATGTCTATACATCCTATCCATCATGGTCTCTAGCATCTCAATTCTATGGACCGAGTTTTCTTCCTCCATTTGATCTCGAATTCTTTGTTTCCACTTCTTCGTAGATATGTCTAGATCGCAAGGTAAAACTTCTTCGCCTTTAGACCTTGTCACTGTCATACAAATCACAAGAACGAATACGAAAGTCCTCGATAATTATCAGCTCTGATACCAAAATGATCTTTAAACTTCAAACTTTGGAAACTTACAAACCACAACTTTATTGATGTTCTACTTCCAATTATGAAAATGACAGATTATGAATTAATGGTGAGTAAAAATGAACTTGGAACGAATTTTGCAGCAAAAGAATAACAATTCGAAACACCAAATTTATCCTGGAAACCCCCAAGTTGAGGGAAAACCAGTTGGGAAGGGGAATTGCTCTTTCTTCCCAAATACTTTATTGGCCAATATGAATGAATAGAGATTACAACAAGAGGAAAGGAAGTAAAACAATCCATACACTCCCCTTCTTTACTTGGCTGCTCTGTTTCTACAGCTTTCTTCTACAAAATCAACTCCAACTCCGACGGTTTATTGCTCACTTCTTGCATTAAAACTTCGATGATCCATTCCACTTGCTCCCCCTTGTATTTATAGCCTTCTTCATGTCCTCCCATGCACTGGAGAATGAGAAGGGACATGCAGAGGAAGAGACACATCCCGAACACTTCTAATCCGTGGTTGTTTGTCGCCTTCTTTATTTTTTTGTGCTTAAGTGATGGAACCACCAGTGTCTGCAGACTGTAAAATTACGCAACCGCCGCTCTGTGCAGGGCGGTTATGCAACCGCTGCTCTGCACAGAGGGGCGGTTCTGTAATTTTACAGTCTGCACTCTTTTCTTCTAATTTTTTCTTCTGGAACTAATTGTTCTGATGAAATGGTGTTTTTTCTAGATCCTTATGGATCAAAACTTAACCCATGAGTTTTTTTTATCATTTTTCCCTTTTTCTATTGCCTCTTTTTCTATTGCCCCTAAGGCTAGTCGCACTTTTCCTTGAAAAATACAATTTGTGCTAAGTGCTTTATCATTTGGTTCACTTTTCTATTTTTATTAAGTCCATAATATTTTATTATAAGTGTTTTTAATATTTTATTTATTTTTGCATTTTATAATAAGATATTAGAACTTAAGTCTCCCCTTTATATAAAAAATAATGAGATATATTTTATTGAAAAGAGACGATGGCGATGAAAACATGAGTTATCAAGAAAAAATTCCTTAGCCGTCGGGAAGACAGAATAAGCAAAGGGTTTTCGTCATGACTATCCTAGGAAGCGGGACATTTCAGTCCTCGCTTCCCAAGATTGCTTGCCCTCAAGCAATTATGAAATCTTTTGTCGAAGTGCCATGCATAATAGGAAAAACATGCTAGCATAGTGCGGGGTGATGTTGGGCCCTAGAATATCAGCTAAGTACAAGAAGGCATGTGGGTATGTGGGACCTAGTTGAAGAAGGGTGTATAAGGTTGAAGGCATGCAGGGAAGGGTTCTAGTAGGGTTTTATAGAACATGCAACGTGCACACACAAGATAGGACAAGTTTTGGGCTTATTCGTATTCGACATCCCAGGAAGCACACGAGAAAATCATCACCCTTATGGATAAGGTGCCCACCTGGCGACAGTGGGATCAAAAAGGGAATCTTCTATGCATGCGATGGAAGGTTCCAGAAGACATCATTGCAAGGAGTGGAGAGCTCGGATTCGTGAAGGCATGCTCCCATGGAGGACTACTTTGACACTTGGCGACCGATCTGTAACTTTTGAAAGGCATGGCAATGGGTGCTAAGGTTATAAATACAAGCACCCGATGGAAGAAAAGAATAAGAAGAGTATAATAGATAGAGAGTGTGGAGAGTGTGGAGAGTGTGGAGGAGAGAAAAGAGAGGAAAATCCCTGCAGAAACAAAATTGAGGATGTTATGGGTTAGGGATTAGGAGAGATCTATAAGTAATTGCACATTTAGAGGGATGGGTCTGTATTCTTTTTATTTTTGTAATCATGGTGAGCATAATTCTAGCACATGTACCTGCTAGATGAGATAGATCTTGCCACCACTTGCCCTTGACAAGGTGCTCATATTGACATGGTTATTTCCAAGGTATTACATAATGTAAATTGCAAATTTTATCATCTAAAATATCACTCTTATCAAAAGAAATCTGAATATGTTGCAAATATGACATTAGTTTGTTTATATCATACGTTACGGAGTCACCATGGTTCACAAAAGGTTGATTTTATTCACAATTCAGCTTCTGCAATGTTATGTCATTTTCTTCTTCAACCACCTCTTGTGAAATCTACTTCTCTTTAATTATTCCAATCATACTATTGGCTGCCATTCTTGAGGAACTCCTTTCCTTATGCCTTGCAAAACAATTTCCTCGTCTTGCACTTTGAATTTCAGCTCCATGGTTTGATAGTTTTGATGAAAATCACCCAAAGATTGGAGTCATTAAACACCAAGAATTAAATCCAACCCACCAATGCCAACAACATAAAATTCATCGCTTGCCTCATGTCCTCCCATGGTGAATTGAAGTTGGGCAATCCTTTTGGTGCATGTGATTGAAATCCCATCCGCCACAATCACATCAAATCCTTGGAACTCTTCTTCTTGTAAACCCAATCTAGCAACCAACCCTTCATCAATGAAGTTAGGTGTTGCTCTCCATGGATCAATATGGTGACCTTTTGCCCAAGAAGATCACCCTTCACATGAAATGCATAAAAACTAGGTAATATTGTTAGTGTAGCTAAGGTAGCATTAGTGACACCCACCTCATTTTTCTTTGCTTGATCTTTTGGATCAACATTATCTTCATCCTCATCATCATCAGAAAGAATTTCAATATAATGAATGGATCCCTTACCTTTGCAATGATGATTGGGTGTCCATGGTTCTTTGCAATCGAAGCATAATTTCTTCCTCCTTAGCTCATTCTTTGCTTCAATTTCAACCTTGTTTCTCTCTCATTCTTGTGTTTTATTTGGCTTCCCACTAAATGTTGCTCCTTGCTTGTCACTTTGAGGTGTTATGGGCCGCTCAAGTGCTCTTTTGCTGCCCCAAAGGCGTTGTTCGTTGCTGCCCAAACTGTAGATTTCTCCCCTTTGGCATCGAACTCTCTAAGTCTAATGACTTCTTAATGGCACCTTGAAGAGATGGAGGATTAAAAACTTTAACAAGGTCTTTTAATGGTTCTCCTAACCCTTCAACAAACTATAAAACAAGCCTTCTTTCAATAACATCAGGTACCATTACTGCAATTCTTTGAAAATCATAAATGTACTTATCTAGAGTTTCATCCTGTTTGAGTTGGGCTAGCTCCCTGAAATGCAAGTCTGAATCCATCCTATCAAAACCTTTCTGTCAAACACTTGCTGAAGTGTTCAAGGGAGGTGATAGAGCCATGTCCTTGAGTGATGATCCCACAGTACCACCACTCATGTGCAACTCCATCCAAATGCAAGGTTGCAAACTTAAGTGCCTCTTCTTCATACATAGGGTTCGAAGAGAGATATGTATCCAATTTTTGTAACCAAACCCTAGCAGAACACTTATCTATGTTGTATGTCCCTCCTTGGTTCTTGCTGCTGATTTACTCTTCTCCTTGGCCCTTCGTTTCTCCTTAATTGGAAAAAATCCTTGAATGAAAGCAAGTTCCTTGTGTTGGGATTCAAAGATGCATACTCATCTCAAAAACAATTGACTTCTTCTGTGAACCCGTGTGTAAGTGGTTGCTCCTCCTCTTGTGGCTCATTCCTTTGAAGGAAACTAGCACGAAAGAACTTGGAAGGAGTATTGTTTGAAACTCTTCACGCACGATGGCTAGAAGAGCTTCCCTCACCATGATGGCCATGATTTCCTTGATTGTTAGACAATATCTCTTGCAAGGATTTGCCCAAATCAGCAATGGCTCCTACGACGGAGTCTCTAAGACCTCTTTGTAACTCTAACAATCTATTCTACAGCTCTCTGTTGCCCCTAGTAAATACTTCATTTATGTAGCTCAACTCATCATTGGGAGGAGGTCTTTCTTCATCATCCATCCCTCCTCTTCTTGGAGTTCTCCTTTGATAATGATATCTAAAATGCTCTTCGTCTCTATCCACACAAATCTAAAATCTGAATCTTTCCCTCACGGGCTGGGAGGAAAACTAGCTCTGATACCACTGCAATGTCCCCAAATGGGACACTTAGACCCTCACTTGGTTTCTAGGCCAATCCCAAAACCAAATGCAGGCTTAAAACATGCATATCAGATTTTTATCCGGCAGATCTGTATTTTATCTTGAAAATGCGATTAGTATATTGCATGAAACTCACACCAATCAGTCAATAATTTATTATTTTCTACTTCAATATGATTTGCAGATTTTAGGAAGCCCAAATCAGACCCTAAGCTGATGTATGAGACCTTACAAGACTCAATTTTTGACTGCTACAAGTAACTCCCAGAAATGGCGACTAGGGTTATTGAAAAAACCCATACAAAGCAGCAACCAATTCTATATATTTTTATTCTAAACTGATCTCTGAATTTTTAACAGCCCAGATATGGATAAAAGCTGATTTTTAGTGGCAAATATTGACTGAATTACAGTTCAAAAATCTGCGGACAATGGTGACTGAAAATAACACTTCCAACCCTTTAAAAATGATAAATAATTGATTACTTCGATTCACAAAAAATCAGTTTGGGATAGAACAATACAAATCGGACATGTGACATTTGCAAAACAACTCAGATTGGCCAAAAGGTGGGTCGCTCAGCCTTAGATAATTAAGAAACTTCACTGTTGCAATCTTTTCCACGAAGTTTGCTGCAAACCCACTTTATTCACTGCGGAAGAAAATTGAAAACTCTTTGTAATCACAATGGATAACCCTAGGTAGGAAATCCTCAAATGCTCTAAGAGGTTTTTCGTCCTCTAGAGGTAAATTCTAAGGGTTTTTGTCCTTAGAATAATGTAGACAAAAACTCAAGGCTTCAAGCACAATTCAGAAATTAGATAATGATCATAGAATGTTCTACCACAAATCGAATTGCCCCTTTACAGGAAAAAGTGACCCAAAGTAACCTTCTACAAAACCAATCAGCTCCTTTCAGCATTAAATGTTTTTCTCCCTCGATTTTTCTATCCTAGAGCAAGTCGCAATTTTTAGAGGGAATGAACTTGACCCGTGAGCTTTTTATCATTTTTCCCTTTTTCTATTGCCCCTAAGGCTAGTCACACTTTTCCTTGAAAAATACAATTAGTGCTAAGTGCTTTATCATTTGGTTTACTTTTCTACTAGACTGTTTCGGTACAGGTACGGGTACGGGTACAGTACACTGAAACGACACTTTTTTTAAAACCTCGGGTATGGTACTTAAATGCTCTAGCTCAAACCGACCCTATTGGATGGTAGACATGGCATGGCAAGGATGCACCAAACTTGAGAATTCTTAAATGCCACAAACTACACATAATGGAAAAGAGTGGTAAAAGGAACTATAATTTTTTAAGATTTGTGGAATTTAGCAGAGAATACAACTAGACCAACAATTCCTACTATGCAAATAAATAATCCCCATTTGATTTACAAAATCAAAAAGCACTTGCAATTATTCAATGTTCTTGCACGTCAGAGACACGTGTTCACATAGAATCATCAAATAATAGTTGGGATTCATGGCACACACTTTGAAAGTTGTATAATAAGTAGCCACAATACAAGCAAATTGATCTATTGCTATGGTTGTATAATCAAAAGTTGTCCAAAACAGCGAGTAAGTAAATGAATATCTGTCTTAGATGAAAAACATCCACTCATCAATTGGCAAAGCAAGTTCTGATTGAGTAGATGATGGAACTATGATAACTTTTATTTGAATGGTCTCCCTTCTTCTTAAAGAAAAAATTTGTCGAAATATGGCAAGTAACAAATAAATTGAATGTAGAGAAATATTACACTTTTTGAGTTGTTAATTCAGCATGGAAACAACTTACCAATGAAAAAGCCTTAATCGGAAGTGATCTTTGCAGCATGTTCTAGCAGTTCGAGCAGAGGTTATGGTAGAGGTAGTAGAGATAGAGGCACATACAACAAGGTTGAAAGTGGAAGAGGCTTTCGTCATCATTCTAGCAGAGATGGTGGACATCCATATACGGGGATGGAGATAATCATTCTCGAAGAAAGAGAAGATATTATAGAGGAAGAGGAGCTAAGTGAGAAATCACTTGCTAGAGATTTGAAAAGATTGGACATTACGCTGCCAAATGTCACACACCTTTTGAGAAGATTCCAAAGAAGATTCTGTCAGCTATGCACAATATGATGACTACTATGATGGCAAAAAATTAAACTTCGTTGATAATGGGGATTATGAATCTGCTTACACTACAATAGAAGTTGTGGCACATGAATAAAATTCTAATAGAACGTTTGAAGATTTGACATATGTGCAGATCCTAGATATGGAAGCAACAAAGCCTATCACTTTCAAGAAGAATTTATTTTGGAAGTATCAAAATGCAAATTTGAACTCTGTCAGATTCGCAAACAAGACTGTTCATAGAGTAGTTGGCATTGGAAGTGTGAAGATAAACTTTCCTAATGCTATTGAAACCTTGATTCATGATGTATGGTATGTTCCCATTTTGAAAATGCATTTGTTGTCTTTGGTAACCATAAGGAAATTGGGTTATCAAATTGTCCTTGTGGATAGTTTGGTGAAAGTTCAGTTAACAATGATTATAAAACTGAATATTCAGGATATGAGGAAGGTAATATTTGAAGGAAAAAATGTTGTTGACGAATTGGATAAATGGCTCGACCAACTTGAATCATATTTTTCTGTCAATAATTTTTCTGATGGTGAAAATATAATGTTTGCACTTCTGAAAGCATCTCTTCATGTCAAAAAATGGTGGGAATCATACTCCCTAGAAGAGGATGATAATGATTATGTAACGATCGATAGAAACCTCCACAAACATGGGGCAGTTTCAGAGTGACCATCAAAGAAGAATATTATCCAGTGAAGACGTACGAAGACCAGTTCAAGAAGTTGCACCAGTTGTGTCGAGGTCGTGATTAGACAGTGCGGGACTACACCAATGAGTTTCAAACCCTATCGGCAAAAGTGGGTGTACGGGACTCTAAGAAGCATCGGATTCTCAAATACTGTAGTGGGTTGTGATATTACATCTAGGAAGAGATGGAGTTTGCAAACATCAATACTCTCAGAGAAGCCTACCGATATGCAGTCAAGATTGAAGAAAGGCCCAAAAGTAGGGGAAAAAAGATACTTCATATTCCAAGAAAGGGAAAGATGACACCAAATAGCAAAGGATGCACCACCACAGAAACAAGACTAGAAGTAGGCATGGAAAGAAAATCCACGAAAAGACACAGGAGTGGTGTGAGAAGCACAAGAGCAGGTACCATAGCACGAAGGTTGTCGAGTTGTCAACAAAACTCTGTTAACATAATTGTGGGAGCCAAATGCAGGAGAAGCCTCCGCAGAGAACCAGGGTACACATCAAGAAGAGCTAATTGTGGATGCAGATCCATATACCACTATTGCCACTAAACGAATAGTATCCCCCCTCCAAAAGAGGAAGTGTAAAGTCTATTCCACTCACAAATATGGGTAAATGGTATGGCTCTTCACTTTATTCTAGATAGTGGCAGTCAAAAGAATTTGATATCTACAAATACAGTAAAAAGGCTAAATCTGGTAACAATTCCTCACCCACAACCATACTCTATTTGTTGGGTTAATCAAGGAAGAGACATATGTATGAATCGATTGCCTTCCCTATTCAATCAAACCATTCAAATATGTGGTGGTATATGATGTCATACCACTAGATATTTGTGATGTACTTCTTGGACAACCATACATGCGGGATCGACATGGTGTCTATGGTCTACAAGGCAAGGCCTAAGAGTGCGATCATTACTCTAGGTCATAAGTGTTACCGGATCTCAAAGGTAGCCCCTAACAAATTAGTGGCTTTGATCAGTGCAAAGCAGTGTCAGAGATTGATTGCTCAAACTAGGACCTTTGTCCAACTCATGATCCATCCTAAGCACAAGCAAAAAGTTGTAACAACCACATGAACGATCTCACCAAGCCAAATTGTGCAACGGAAGCAGATGGATCATATGATATCTAAATACGGAGACATATTTGTATCACCAACAAGTGCGCCTTTGCATTGTCAGGGGAAGCATACAATTGACTTGCTCTAAAGAACACCACTCCTGAATGAGCTCTTGTACAGGCGCTCAATACTTGAGAATGAAGAGATCAAGTGTTAGAATCAAGAGCTGAGTCAAAAGAGGCAGATTCGACCAAGTGCATCACCTTGTGGGAGCCCAATTGTTCTTTCCTGAAAGAAATATGGGACATGGCATCTTTGCATCGACTATCGAGCCTTGAACAAAATCACATTGAAGAACCAATACCTGCTTCCACGAATTGATGACATCTTGGACCAGCTCAAGCGAGCTAAGTTCTTCACGAAGATTTATCTAAAGTCAACATACCACCAAGTTCCCATCGATCCCTCAAATGTTTGGAAAACTGCATTCAAATCCAAGAAGGGCTTGTTCGATTGGTTGGTCATGTGCATTTTGGGCTCAAAAATGCACCTGCAACATTTTGTTGTCATGTATCTAGATGGCATTCTTGTCTTCACTAAGACATGGGAGGAGCACGTTCAACATGTCCAACAATTTCTTCAAACCTTGCGTCAGCACAAGCTCTATGCTAACATAGAAAAGTGTTCCTTTGGTGTAGAGAGTATCAGTACTTGGGATACATCATCAATAAAGACGGTGTACATGTGGACCCAAAAAAAATCTAGGTCATCCGAGACTAGCCAACAGCAAACCCCTGTCACTACACTCCGAAGTTTTTTTGGACTAGCCAACTTTTATTGTAGGTTTGTACTTGTTTATTCTCACATTGCACGCCCGATGAATCAAGTGACACACGGAGGAGGAAAAGCAAAAATTCGAATGAACAGAAGCACAATAGAAGGCATTTGCACGAATAAAGGAGAGATTTCAATATTATCGAATCTACACCAATAATTTGAGATAGACACTATTAGCATATGGATTTGCACGCATGCAAATGACATGCAACAGTGTGGGAACGAAGTCCCTCCTCAATGAAGGTGAGGCTGCCTTTATTGAAAACCAAAACTGTATTTACATCTATACATTCAAAATTGTATGTGGGGGGTGTTTTGGAACATCAATGGAAAGAAAAGTGAATGAGGGAGATGGAATGAAGGAAAGGAGTGGAATGAAGGAAAGGAGTGGAATGGAATGAATTGAAAGAACATGCAAGAGTTAGGTAAAAACAGAGCCTAATATTGCACGAAGAGGAAAGATGAATAACTAACACAAATAAAACGGAGTTTGAGTTAGCTAAACAAGAATGTGTAAAAGGGAACACACGTGAGCAAGTAGATAATCAGAGCTTGATCACTGTGAACTAGAACAACAGATTAATAACGTTGACAATAAGATCAAAGACAATATTTGCATGCAAGATTCAAACACTAACATCTAATGAACATAAGAACATCAAATGCTATAAGAGACAATGAATGAGGACACAAAGTTCATATTTCATTAACTCCAAAATGTCTTCTCAAAAGAACACAAAGTTTCTTTCTTTGAAGTAAAGCTTGCATACAAAAGTATTTTCTTCTCCTCTCTCAAAGTCACCTTTACAAATGAGCCCCTCACTTCCTTTTATAACCCAAAAGTTGGTTACAAAGTAGTTAGGGTTTTACATGAACATTAAATAAGGCACTTAAGTGACCTTTGACTTTTTCTAACCAACTTTATTAAAAGTGACTAAAAATAGAAACCACTTAATTTATCCACAGCTTCCCGAAAGCAAATAACAACATCCTTTTCTTAAAAATCCACTTTTTAAAATATACAATAATAACCAGTGCCTTATCCATTGAAATGGGGTCCGCCTATCTCAAACATATGAGAAATGGACTCTCCCACTTCGTTAGATACCAAGAAAACTATCTCCCTGAACCGCCGGTGAAATTAGGATCTGCGGCTTTTGCTAGTTGAAAGGATCTAAACCTTCCCAAAGTTTCAAACATATTTTCTTCTTCTGGAGGTTCATTTGGTCGAAAGAATAGCCTCACAAAATACCTGCAATTCAAGAATCCTACTTGGCATATCATTTAAATTAATAATCTTTGATTGAGCGTTCTCAAATAAGTTCTTTAATTTGATGCACCGCTCCATTGAAACTGATGAGAAATTATTGGCGGGAGTGTACATGTCCTTAAACAATTGTGAAAATTGCTCTTCCACCTGTTCCGATGAACACCTTTGATTATGTTCATTTACGAGGTTACAAGGGATCTCAGCTATGAATTCTTGAATCAAGGCAGTGAAGTGAAGGCTTCATTGCATATGCTCTCATAATGGATCATAGAATCCTTGAGAAGCATCTTCCTTGATTTGAGATGCAGACACCAAAGAAAACGTGTCCCTCGATGTTCAAATTCGAGAATTCCTTCAATGGCTAAAACTGAGGATTCCATACTCATCATCTCCTGCAGACTGGGCAATATCTCATCCAAATTTGATATATTAGAAACAAAAGTTTCCTTGAAAGAAAGAATTGGATCAAGATACGCACTGACATCTTCATGGAGCTTAACCGTTGTTTTGATCGTCCCTTGGCCTAAAACGAGAATCTCTGAAAGCCAAGTTTTAGTGACATGGCCCAATGTGTTTATTTCTTTTGACAAATTGAGAGTTTCTTCATCAGGGGCAGCCACTGCATCAGGTACTGGGAAAGTGGATGATATGGGATTTATCAGATGTTGAACATATTCCACCAATTGATTCTTTTCGGCCTTGAGCTGAGAGTTCTGAGACTTATATTTCTCAAGTCTCTTTAGCACGATATCAATTGAATCTCGAGCCATTGCCATGTCACTTTCTAATGTGGACCTCCCAAGTCCAAGTTTGGAAACTTCATAATCAACAGGTGTCATGGCATCACGCTCCTTATCAACTTGTGGGATGGCAAGATCTGCAAATCTGTTTCCGTCATTATCCACCATTATTCGAGAAAGCACCTTAGGCTTCTTGGGAATGACGTCATTCGAAAGTTTGAAAAGGGCATCAAAATCAATGTCAATTGCCTTGACAACCCTCTTCCTTTTCTTAACCTCGGAATCAACCCAGGAAGGAGTATCATTCACTATTTCCGCATACAAAATCCTAGAGCTCAAAGCAATATTCTCATTGTTCTCGACATCATGAGATCCTGCAAGAATCCTTTCCACAACCTTGATTTGAGGAGAAATAACCTCAATATCCACCTCCTGATCATTCGGGAGATTTTGGGAAATTTCTTCATGAACTGTAGGTTCCAAAGTGTTTGATATTTGGACTACCTGCACCTGAGTGGACGCTTGTGCAAGGCATGGCTGAGGATCGTTTGTCACGAGCTTTTGAGAACTATTAACAACGTGAGTAGAAGAATCTCTACTTGAAGTAGAAAATCCTGATACACGCTCTCTTCCTTCACCAGGGCTAGGGCCTTTAGATTTTTCTCCTCGTGGCACATTATTCGGCGAAGTGGATTTTGGCAACCACTCCTTTCTTGCTTGTTGTGTATGATTGGATGGTACAGAGGTTGATTAAGAAGGGGCTTTGGTTGAATGAAGACCTCCTCGAGTTGGCAATTTTTGTGATCCTGAAGTATGATCTTGAATTGATTGTAACTTGGCAAGTTCTCTGTTGTACCAAGATATGCTTCTTTCAAGAATCGGTTGATTCTTGCTATCAAGAGAAAATTCATCTCTTTTGGTCCAGTCAATTCGAGGCAACAGGGTAAAAGCAACTGCATCATATGAAGGATCAATAACATCTTCATCATCATTTACGAACGAATCGGGAGGGTTCTTGATGCGAAAGGCCTTGATCTGAGCAAGTGTTAGGCGAGAAAACTCTCGTCTTCTTACTTCATGCTCGTCCGAACAGGCAGCCCAAAAATCTTCCATGGTAGGGTTATGTTGATACTTTGCTCCAAGAATCTTTTGCATATATCCATTGATATCAAACTGGGCTCTCTTCACATATGGATGAATTGTGATGAGGGACGAACTCTTTTTCCATGAGTTGTGCACTGAAAAGATTTGGACATTGGTATTCCCCGATTTGGATTGGGAAATGAATTCCTGAACGGTGCTTGTCACTAAGAAGACAATGAACTTGGAATAGTTGTCACGCAAGCTCCATTAATGCCCATCTGTCACTGACATACTTAGGAAGCTTCCATGGAGTACCAACAAAGCCACTCACGCGAATGTAGGAAAAGGATGAAAATTGAATAAACCATGTTCCCCATTGGGAAATGACATTCATGGCTTCTTTGGAAAATCTTTCCTCTGTATTCCTATTCAGGTTCCGAATCACGCAGAAAGTAAATGCATTGTTGACCCTTCTGAAATGGTGAGAGCTATTTTTGAAACTTAGTTGCGGGTAATAATGAAAAACACTATTTGATGGCCCCATGACTCCTCTTGTTTCGAGTCCAGAAAATAGCTTTCTTCTTGCTACTGCATAAGTCAGATACGATGTCATGTAGAAGCATCCAGTCATCTTAACTTCTATCAATTGTTTGTGAAGGGTATTACTGATAATGGTGGCCCAATCCACAAACTCTTTCTTGGCAAGGATGATACAGATAAACTGATACATCCATGGGTGGAAAATCCTAGCAGAGGGTAAACCGAAAACTCGACTTAGGAGAGTAATCATGTCCCCGATTTCTTCCACGAACTCAATGCGGTACAGTTCTTTGGGAAGCCGGTCAATTCGAGGCCTCTTGGTCACTAACCAGTTGTTATTAACCATCTTGCTCCACCTAAGGGGTTCTTCATCCCAAAATTCTTGTGCTGACTGGCGAGTGATATCCGCATTCTCAGGAAAGTCAGGTATGCCGAGCAATTCCTCAATGTGCTCTGGTGTGATTAAGAGGAAAGGCTCGCGATTATCTTTAAAAATTCCTCATCTCTCAGGATCATAATGCTCCGCACAAGCGATAACCAGCTCTGAACACTACACTGAGACAGGAAATGTTGCTGCTTGAGGTAGACCACTATGGTAAAGCCTATCCGAGAATATGGTTTTGCCTTCAGTTTTCACCCGTTCGCAGAATTGTTGCACATTGATGTGACCCAGATTTGTATCAGTGATATTGTCATATGCTGACTTAATGGAACTGGGAGGAATGATTCCTTGGAATTCATACTTGAGCGCGGATTTGTTCAATTTCTCCACTGGCTTCCTTCGATCTTCCTGCAGATTTGTTAGATTTTTCGGCCATTATGAATTTCACAGAAAAATGACTCAAGCACGCAAAACAACGCAAGCGGGGTCAGGTCTCAGTCTCTGAAACCCCTGTCAGTGCAAGAACAATATGACTTGTTTAATTATTACTATTATTATTATTATTTAAAAAATAATAATAATAATAACCAGTCCCGGTTACAAAAAACACAAATTTTTTAATATATCACACCGAGACTAGGTTTGAATTCCGACTCGGGTGACAACGTTTTTTTTTAATTTTTAAATAAACGAAATCACCTGATTTCTAATATCCCGATTTTTTATTTAATTTTCCAGAGCAAATTCTCCTTGGTATGCGTGAAAATGGCTTGATTTTAATGACCTCTGACTTTGGGCTTTCCTTTGACTGCGTGAAATCTTGTTGTTTCTTTCTCTGGCGTTGTGGACTGGTTTTGTTCTCTTTTGCTAGACTACGTTTCTCCTTTACTGCGTGTAAACTGAGGTATTTCTTCTTGCTGCACGTGGAGACTGATTTCTTTGTTTTATTTCCTACCCTGCATTGTTCCTTTTCCTGAGGAATACGTTAATTATGCTTGGATTTTGGTCTCAAAACCTGCGTGAAAACTGCTTTATTTGTTTGGTAAATGCGTGAACTTTACAAAAAGAAATGTGTGGGCAGGTACATTTTTCTATTTGACCTGGTGGCTCCTGATGGGCTTTTTTATTTTTTGGACAATTATTTCTCCTGGCAAATGCGTGGGAAAATTCTCCTTTTGAATGCATTCTTTTCCTTGCGTGGCCTTTGCATGATCTTTGTCCTTACATGAATGCAATGAAGGCTATTTGTGGACTGATATGCTCTTGCGTGGAGATTAGCTATTGACTTCCTTTTGCAGTCTCACTTTTGGCACTGTTCTCTTTGACCAATGCGTGGATTTTTCATTACCTTGGACTATCTTATGTTGCGTGGAGGACTGTGCATGAACTGATTTGATCCTTGCGTGAATTTTGCATTGGTAGCTAAAACCAATCCTTTTCCCCCTTACATGGTAAGTTGTTATGTTTTCACCTTTTGGATTATCCTCTCTTTAGCTGCGTGAACAATTTTGTTTTGTATTTTATGATGTGACAAGTTCTTTAGTTGCTCCTCCCTTTCTATCACACATGTGTGGAAAAATGTCATCCAATTGTTGTGTTGTTTGATCAATGCTTGGCCAATTGAGTAGTCCTGGGATTCTTTAGGAACTGTGGGTCTGCCTCTCACACTGGCCTTTGTTGCCTTCTCCTTGTGTGTGCGCTAAAATGCGTGGTCTTGTCTTCCTTGGGTTACATGGATTTCCTTGTGCAAATTGGATTTTGAATAAGTGGAAAGCTTTGTTATCTTCTTCCATTGCTGCGTGATCAAAACATAAACTTGGTACCTGGCGTGGTCTCTTCACAAGGTGTGGTTTGAAGAATTCAAGAAATGCGTGGGAAATGTTGTTATTTCTTGTGGACTGTATTTCCCTCTTCCTCTTTTACAATGGCGTTCACAGTAAACTAGTATTGTTTGAGGGATGTGATACAAATATTACTTTGTTCCTTCAGAAGAAATAAGAAGCAATTTGGAAAGCTTCACATGACTCTTTCCAATGAGTTTGATGGAGGAATTTATGAGGATTAATTCAACTTCCCTCCTTCCCGGGTAGTGGAATTAATTGCCAGGGGGAAATGGGGAAATCAACTGCCAATTGCCAACAGAAATGGAAAGGCGGACTGGCAATCCCCATTTTATTTCCCCATGTGGGAAATCAGGAGATTTTTTTCCCATTTTCCAATTCATTAATTTGGCAATCGGGGGAAGAAATCCTACAAGTAGGGATTTAAAACAAATTTTCCAAGAAAGGAGAAATCTGGGCCTGGGAAGCCAATTTGGCATCCCGGCAATGGGAAGCGGAAGCTTATTTTTCCCCCGAGCAATTAAAATAAAACTTGTCAAATGAATTTTAATTAATATTTATTTAATTAAAAACCCCAAAGTTATTAAAAATTAATTTTATCAAACAAAGAGTAATTAATTAATTAAATATTAATTAATTAATATTTAATGCAGTTTAAGACCTGGCGGGAGTTCTTGCACGAAATGGACTGAAATCAAGACCAGAATGATCACAAAAATGAGACGATCACAATGAGAGTGATAAATCACGCAAAGTAACACTTTTGAAAAATTCAAAATTTCCATTTTTTTATTAATTTTGTGAAGTCAAAATTGGCTGATAACAGCTGGCTCTAATTGGGGACAAGGACTTCATGGACGCAGCAACGGACCTAGACCAAAATATTCATGAACATGATCTCAAAATGATGGGGCACAAAAAAATGGGGTGATACAAGAGAGGAGACCGAAAGATGGGGAAAAGAAACAAACCAAAATCCTAATTACTTATGTACATACGGGGAACAACCCATTTTCAATTTTGATAGTGCTTGAGATATTGCCCACTGTAGGGAAAAGGAAAATGAGTTCCATCAAGTATACGCCAAGTAATAGGTGCTATCTCCACAGAAATGTCTGATTTTTAAAGGGTCTAGCCACAACAAATCAAACTTCCCATGCTTTCCTTTCGGTTCACGTCTCTTGTCCTAGAGAAGAACCAAGTCATTGATTTGGAATTGCCTCTCTTTGGTTTTCTTGTCAAACAACCTCTTTACTCTGGACTGATGTTTCTCGATCCTATTTTCCACTTGAATTCTTTGTTCCTCAAGCTTTCTTAGGAACATGATCCTTTTATCTAATGCATTGGTGAAGCATTCATCATCAACTGCTTGAGCTAATAGTAATGCTGGTAACTCCAGTGTGATGGGAATTTGAGCATCAGTTCCATACAAAAGTTGAAATGGAGACATCCCGATTGCTCTTTTGGGAGTTATGCGGTTAGTCCATAATGCATGATATAACTTTTTGTGCCAAGTTCTTTGATTTTCTTCTACTAACTTGCGCACAATAGTAACGATGTTCTTGTTACTGGATTTTGCCTAACCATTTTCCCTGAGGGTAGTAATCTGACGAATGAGACAAAGATATCCCATACCCATAACAAAAACCTATCATCTCTGCAGAAGAAAAATTTGAGGCATTGTCCGTCACAATCTTGTGTGGAATTCCATAACGGACCAATATATTTTCTTTGATGAAGTCACAGATTACTGCAGTAGATGTCCGTTTCACTGGTATAGCTTCTACCCACTTTGTAAAGTAGTCAGTTGCGGTGAGCACATGAGTATGACCAGCACTAGAATTAGGATTCAAAACCCCGATAAAATTTAAACCCCATTGTTAAAAGGGTTCTTCAACGACAACTGGCTTCAAAGGCAACGCTGCCAATTTTGGTCTTCCAACAAATTGCTGACAAGCTTCGCATTTTGTCCACCCAATTCTGAGCATCGGAAAACATAGTGGGCCAGTAATAATGTGCTCGCAAAATTTTATAAGCTGTCACAGGGCCAGAGAAATGACCACCGCAAGCATGATTGTGAAAAGCTTCCAACAACCTAGGTTGTTGTTCTTTATCAACACATCTGAGGAACATGTTGTCAACTCCTTTCTTGAACAAAGTGTTGTCCCAAATGACGTACCTGGCAGCTCTTAGTTTGATAGCTCATTTTTCCTTAGCTGTCAGATTCTCTGGACACTCGCCATATGTGAGAAAGTAGGCTATAACAGAATACCATTCATCTGTGGTACTGATAAAAACTACCGGTGGTAAATTTTCCTCAATTGGTTCTTCTTCAGAGTCATCTCGTGGTTCATTTTCTGCGATGAGTTGGCAGAGTCCTCTTCCTCAAACCAACTTGGTAGGCTTGATATCCAAATCATATTCCTGGATCTTAGAAACCCAATTACCTCTTTTATATCCTGGTTCTTGTTGCGTCAACATTGATTTAACTGCGGTGTCTGGTACTAAGACTTTGGTGTGAGAATTCAACACATTGTAACTGAAGTGTTTCAGGGCTCTCACCACCACGTACGCATGCCTCTCAAGGGGAGTGTAATTAAGTTCATGTTTCTTGAACCCAGAACTCATGAATGCAATAAGAGATTCAACTCCTTGATTGTGTTGAGTCAAGATGGCGGAGATTGTGTGCGGCGAAGCATAACAATAAATTATGAAATCTTTTTTAAAATCAGGACACACCAATGTAGGGGCTTTTGCAATAGCACCTTTGATTTTTTCAAATGCCTCTCTACCTTCCTGTAGACACCGAAATCATGTCGTAATCACCTTAGTCCCCTACCGCAGCCCTATAATCACTTCCCTATCCTCAACACCTTAGCACCTACCCCCTGCACCCCACACATTTTAATTTAATTACTTTAATTAAATTAATGTCATTTACCTCCATACATATTGATTTAATTATTTTAATTAAGTTAATAACCTTTCACCCACACACACATTAATTTAATTATTCACATTAAATTAATTCACCACCCTCACACACCTATTTAATATAATTACCTTTATTAAATATACCTTACCTAACCACCCCCATCATTTGACCCATTAACCTAAACCCTAAACCAATGCCCAAAACAAACCTAACATTAGACCCATCCCCTCACCTCACATTAAAAGCCTCCTAGGGTTGGTTTTTGCCCCGAGAAAAAGAAAAGACCCTTATCAAATGGCGGAGCAACTTCCCAGGCAACTTGGGAACAAACCCGAGGTATCTCGCCCAAACCGACGTCGGTTCCCCTAAACCGATGCCGGTTCCCCTAAACCGATGTCGGTAATGTCGGAATTAACCAAACAGCCTATATACACCCGTTTAAACCTTTGTAATCGGGGTTGAAGCTTCGGCACTGGATTTCATTATCGCAAATTCGATCTTTTCAGACGCAACAGCAAAGTAAGGATTAATTTGTGATCAGCCAAGACAACCAGGTTCGCTGGGACAACAGTGAAGCCTCTTCCCAACACCTTCCAACACAGCCACTTTTCCACTGGGCTTCAGATCAGTAGCTCACCAAAAGTAAGAGTTTCCCTCTCATCTATTTGAGTTTTTTATTATCATCGGCGTTACTCCTGACAAAGGATCTTATCCCTTTTACCATTTCTTCATTCCTCCTATCCAGTTTCAGCTACCCTCCTTACCCAACCATTGTAATCCCTCGCCCAACCACCCACTTGACTTCCTCACCAACCCCAAAACCTTCGTAACATAACTATACCTCTGTGACCACCCAACACCTTCTACTAACTCCATTCTTTCCTAAAAACCTTTAAAACTCAGACTGAGTGAGTCCACCAGCCCCCGACCTAACCGCCGTCGGTTCTCCCTAACCGTCGTCGGTTCTCCCTAACCGTCGTCGGTTACATTCCAACCGTCATCGGTTTTATAAAACCGTGGTCAGTCTTTGTGTCGCCTGATCTCTGCCAGAATTACAACTTGTTTCTGACATATACCTGCCCGAAACACCTATTTGACCTTCAGATCTGTATCTAACCTAGCCTATTAGCTCAGATTCACCTATAACCAATCTACTTGACCTCTGGATCTCCTTCTAGCCTAGCCTGTTAGATTAGATTTAGCCTATTGCATTTATATGAGATGCCTAAATCATATTAAACTACAGTAGGACAATATTTACTTTATTTTCAGCATTGAATTGTTTTAAACAATGGACTGACAACCATCTAGGAAGTATCGTACTTCCAGGATCTAACACATGCTAGGCAGTCCACTGCATATATCGCTTGACTCTCTTTGGTGGTCTTGTTTTGATTCTTATACAGGTAGTTTCTCCTAGCCAAAAGGAAGGTCTCACAATCACTTTGATTCGGAATTCAGATACACGCGCAAACAACCTTCAACCATCCCAAAAATAGGTATTCCTCTTACCACCTTTACCTTATCTGTTTCGTCAAGTACTTTTCAGAAAAAACTAAGAAATCAAGTGAAACACTTCCTTCGACCATTTGAAGGATTCTTTTCCTTTCACCATTTACTTCAAACGGGGAATTATTTATTTAATAAATAATTAAATAAAAATTTCTCGCAGACAAAACTTGGAGGGATAAAATGAGTTTTAACATCTGGGTATTTGTCAAAATTGGCTCTTATGATTCACTGGGAATATCTTAACATAATAGAGACATCTTCTGGCAATAAAAACACAAAAAGACCCGTTATTTTAAAATAACGTAATTTTTTAATATGGGGTAGTCTCAGATTTCAGGGTGAAATCTGAGGACACCAGGGCATCAAATCAACTCCAAAAATTATGAAGTTGATTCCTCTTTATTTCTCCTAATTTCTACAACCAAAACCAATATTAATCTGACCCCAAAACTGCAAATCTGAAATAAATATTAATTTATAACCAGAAAGCTTGCAGACAGCTGAAATCTTCTAAAATTCATAACTCCTTCAATACTTAGAGTTTTCCATGAAACAAGATGCAAAATAAACTAGAAATTTAGGGCTTTCAACTGCATTAAGGATCTGAATTTTTTGAGCATTAAAACCTAGCCAAAACAGCCTCAGAAAACTAATTTCAAGTCGCTAGGGTTAGAGGAAGTTAATTAAATAATTTGCAACTCTTTCCTAGCCTCCAAATACACCAAAAATTAGCCCTTTGCTCTGAAATAATTAATAACACAACAGATTTGTAGATCTAGCATTTATGGCATCAAAACATGAACACATCATCACCAAACCAAATCGCTATGGATAAAATAATTTCAGCAGTAACAGCAGAAATAAAAGGAGCAATACCAATGACTTTCACACTCTAAAGTTGGCGCCAAAACTGAAATAGCTCAAGCAATAATGGCAAATCTGAAATTCACTTGAAAGTCTTCAACAATAGATCCAAATGAAGCTTACAATGAGAGAGAGCACAATAAAGAAGCTAGGGCATACATCCCAATACTCCAAGCATGGAGTGAAATCAAAATGATCAATCAACATAAGTCTCATAATGAATCCAAGCTCTCCTTTTATAAACAAGGAGGCACAAAATTCAAAATCCCTAGGAGAGGAAAATCATTAAATAAAAATAATTTATCCTCCCTAGGTGTGTCGTCCCCTTTCTAAGGGTGATTTTAATATTAAAAGCCACCCAAAAGTTATTTAATTAATTCCCCTTTAAATTTTGCATTGTGGGAATTAAAATAAATAAATTGCATAATTAAATAATTAAATAATTATTACTTTATAATATCAAATGATAAAAATCACTCTCCAGGCAATAATAATATTTAATTATTTAATATAATTTTCCCCTTGCAACATTCCAAAGCCCACAAGGAAAGATAGGCTAAGGGTCTTCAAAAATGGGGGCATTACACAATTCCTTCATAATATTTGAGATTTATTTTTTATGCAATTCTGAGTATGGTGCGGCCAACATTTAGCATATTTTCATGTCCAATACGACAGTGATTCCCTCTGTTATGTGTGTGCACTGATTTGGATGACTTTCTAAGTGAATCGTCCAAGATCCATGCATGTTTAGTGTCCTTGCTCAAGCGGTTACATGTAAGACAAGTTTGGTGCAAAATATTGGTATATTTTGGCTTGGTTTTGATTGGATTTAAGTTGTTGTAGCCTTCTCTAAAATCTGCGACTTCCTTTGGTGTGCATATTGAGTGTTTGAGGCAAAAGTGGAGTTATATATATACTACAAATTGATTGCTGCTATTTTGATAACTCCAACAACTACAATTGGATGTGTATGGTCTGATTTTTGAATAAAATATACTGCTGTTCTTTCTTTCATGGAAGCGACCCAGTTGGAGTAAGTATTAACTATTTAAATGCATGATTGAGTCACTCTTGGCCAGCGACTTCTACTTTGTATGGGGACTGATTTGGGGTACTAATTGAAGTGGATCCACTATATTTGTGCATGAGTTTGTCTCTTATTTACAGCGACCAGCCTAGGCATGTTTGGGACTGATCTTGGGTGTGTGACAGTTTGTTGTTCTTTCCTGAGAGCTAGCTATTTATTTGGAAATAAACATGGAAGGTTATTAATGTATATTCAAGTTCCATGTGTCCAGCAGATTGATAGTATGTGATGCAGGATCAATTAAAGTCTTTTGGCAGCGATCCACTTGTGGTTGGTCTAGGCAAACAGTAGATGGTTGTTTGGAAATTGTAGAAATATCTTCGGGAAAGATTACAAATATTTGTGATAGTTGTGTTACTCTTTGTTTGAAGCTCAATAATAAGTGATCAGGTTTTTAATATCTGTTTGGAAGTAATTGTGTGAGCTAGAGGCCATTAAACCCCTATCGTTGGGTTTATTGAGTCATCTACTCAACTGGTACAAGTAGTTTTTGATTGAGTTGGCTATATTTAGTTGATTGGTGCATTGAAGAGTTGTTGATTTGCATATTTCTCATTGATCCTGGAGTTGGGACATTACATGCACATGGTCAAGAAGGTCCTACAGTGCTAAATGTGGATAATCAAATTACCATCAAAATTGCAAAGAGTCGTGTACTTCATGTGCAGAGGATAGACATGGACATGAATTATCGCTATTTGAGGATGTTGACAATAAAAAAGGCAATTGATGGCACTTAACATTCTACAAATGAACAAGTAAAGGCCATTTTTCTAAAAGCCGTTAAATCATGTCAAGTTTGAGAAACTCAGAGGACTTCTTAGGATGAAGCAAAAGTGAAGGAGAAACAATTAATGAAGATAAACTTCAGATCACAGGGGGGGATGTTAGAAATATTGATCCAAAGTAGGTTTTGTTTTTTTTAGAAAAATAGGTTTTGTACATGAAGAAATTTTTATTTTTATTTTGCTTTGCACATAAGGATTGAAGTTGGAGAGTCACCCTCATTTTTGTATCTTGTTTCTTTTAGGTAGAATAAGGAATGTGAAGAGATTGGCTCTTCCACTTCTGTAGATTTTCATCCTTTGTTAAGAAGATTGTATAATAATGGGTAAACAGTCTATGGAGACCCAAAACAGGTTATATAATCCTTCGTTGAGATTAACAAAATTGTCTTAGCGCAGATAGAACTTAGGGAGGCCTCTCTTTTGTACAGAAAGATCCCATTCAATGCCATAGTATGAGCCCAATGGGCATATTTATGCATACATCGGGTCTGTAAAACAATGCAAAAGAAATCAAGAGTAATTCCATCTCAACATTCAGAATAACCACCGCTTCATTCTCTGATCGAGGTAGTTATTTTGTACATCTGACTTATTTGACAAGTTTGACAACAGTGGAAAGTGTCACTTTCAATGGACGGCAGATTCAACCAGGGTCACTCATCCAATTGAAACAATTTTCCAGAGACATAACTTTGTCACACAAACTCCATATTTTTGTCTCATTTAAGTTATTGAAACTTGAAAAGCTATTGAATATCTCTATCCTTCTGGGGAAGGTTTCCTAAGGTTTTGATCAGAATTCACAATTGACCAAGAGCAGCAACCATGCGTTCTTATATTGCACACTTCAAGTTAGCTTTGTTACTCAAGGAATCAATCGAGTCACACATATAGTAAAGTATTTACAGATTACAACTGATCCATTTCAGATCAGATGTGATCAGAAAGGAATTTGGATTTTTGACTGTAGGTGAAAAAGTAGAGATGCTTCCAGGGATACACTTTTATGTAACTCTTTTGTATTCTTGACTAATATAAGAAGCGGCATTCCCACCTCTCCCTTACTCCCAGTCCCCCAAAGAAAAACAGTACAGCTGAAGTAATATTGTATATGAACACAAATATTAGTTTTGATTTACGAAAAATGGAGAATCAAGATATATCATCTTAAGCCTGCAAAGTAAAGAAAGACAAGAAATGGATAGCCTGCCTATACAATTTCTGCAACTGCTTTTAGTGGTAATGCATGTGACTTATAATATTGAATCTTATCCAAGAAGTAATATCAACATGTACCTTTAATCCTTCTAAATCGACCATTAATTCAGAAGTATTGAACGAATTACTAAAACAAGCATCAAGTAGCTTAGAAAGAGCTAAGCACAAACCCTAAAAGAAAGATATTGAAATGGAATCATAAAACTGATTATCAGAATGACCTAACTATCCTGCCCAAAGGTGTATTATTCACAAACTGATTTAAAAAAGTGCCAATATAGCCCAGCCCACTGACTTAAAGTTCTAAAGTAGTTAATGGCCAAAGTTTTATCCTGAAAGTACAGCTCCTTCAGCCTGCATATGGTAGTAACAAGAGTTTGAAAGTTTCTTGCAATGTTTGTTTATATTCCTAAACCTGACAACATTTCCACTCATTTGTGACATGATGTGCATGGCAATACATTATAAATGCTAGAAAAAAGAGTTCATGGATATATTAATAAGTAGCTTAATTATTATGTAAATGATAGAACTTCTAAATAGTTCACCTGACTGATGATTGCAGGATCTCTTGTGAAAATATGCGGAAAAAACAAGGATACAGCTGTGCCTATGCACCCCAAAGTAAAACCAGTGACTGCTCCACATATAAGTAGCGATTGAAGCAGTGATCGTGCCTGTGTTCAATGAACAGAAAAACTTGGTTTAAAATGGCATGGCATATCACATTGATGACATACATCACTACATATTAGAATTTAAAAAGGTAGAACTGAATGGCATAAGATACATGTCTTAGTTACTAAAGGAAAAACATAATAGGATTGCCATTGGTTATTTCTATCCCATTTGTTCTATATTTTCTACATGTGCTTTATTAAGTATTTAGTATTGTGGAAATATAGATCTACAATTTCCTGAGCTTTAAATATTTCAGTTTTACCCCGACAAAGAAATTACAATGACCAGAACAAGCATCAGTAATTAAATGTAATAACGTAAACAAACAAGAAACGGATATCTTCTTAAGTAAAAGCACTGGATTATTTTCCAACTTGTTCTAATTTACTATTTGTTTAAACTGGAGTCTCATTATAATAATAAAAGCCTACCTACTACTCGAGTCTTTTGGGCATTTGATTTGACAGATGTTATGATCGAAGTGTTCCAGCAATTGAAGGTTGCTTATAAGAAAAGTTGAAACACTCGTCGCAACAGCTGCAACAGCAGTAGGAATTGACTAATGAATAAAATTATTCTACTCTAAACATCTAGCAGTTTATATTAGAATGTAAGGATTTTAAATAAGGATGTCATTAGTTATTTAATTAAAAAATGGTTGTAACCATATCAACCACTTTGTAACGACAACATTCAGAATATAATGATGGACACACCATCTCCATAGTGTGAAATCCACATTCTCTTTAATTCTCCCTTGTGCACATATTCCAACATTGGTATCAGAGCGAGGCAAGCAAGAAAAGAGAGAAGAAGTCTTAATCGCAGGGCACATGCATCAGAAACAAGGGCAAAGTCGCATTTTTTAACTCGAGGGCACCATTATGCAGTTCTAGTCACGAAAATACAGTCACACCATTGATATACAGTCCGCAAGCACCATTATACAGATTATACAGTCGCTTTTTTAAAAGGAAAATACCAGTCGCGAACTTTTGTAGTCGTGAATATACAGTCGCATTTTGCAAATGAAAAAAACCAGTCGCGAGTCTCAGAGAAAAACAGAGCTTGCAGTCGCTAAATTTAGGAGAAAAACCAGTCGCGAATTTCAAGGAAAAACAGAGTTTATAGTCGAGGGTTTCAGGTGAATACGAAATCCAGGACTACAGTTTGTGATTTTTATAAAGGCACGAAAATCCTGTCTTTTGTTGACAAACTAGGACACGTTTTCAGTGTGGACAGTTGTATTCTTTCAATATCTACGGCATGAAACAGCGCACTCCACAGTTGTAGAAAATGGCACTCTTGGATACTGGCATTTTATTCTCTGTTTACTCAGTTCGGTATTTCGGTAAGAACACAATCATATTTATTTTATATTCTTAAAAAAATATTTTGGTCTAAATTTTCATACATGGAAAGTGAAAATATAAATACAACTTATGAATAAAAAATTGTGGGGCAAACCAGAAAGAGAGAGCACACACCAATGCATCTAAATTGTTAGATTGGCATGACAGAGAGGATAGAGCGAAAGCTATTATCGGTCTTGCTCTCTCCGACTTTGAACTTCATCTTGTAGATCTGGACAAATCATCTGAGGAAATTTAGGATGCACTAAATAAAATATTTGGAGCGAAAGAAGTTAATGCCAAATTTTCCCCTAAAACTTCAGTTATATAAGTTCAAAATGGATGAAGTCTCCATGTCAAGCCACATCAATAATCTAAGGTCCCTGATCAGATAATTAACATAAGTCAAAGTTGTGATAGAGGATGAGGATGACAAAGCTATCCTATTAAACAGTTTGTCTTCAAAATACAGCAATGTAGTTTTTACCCTCAGTCAAATTCAATCTCGATCTCTAGATGATATGATTGCAGCTCTTCTAGCTGAAGAAAAGCGAACAACTGCAGAAGATGCAAAAGGAAATTTTCAATAAGAAAGTGCATTTTATTCCAGAACCAGAAACTTTTGTAGAAGGTCAAATAAAGATAACTAGGAGAATGAATGTCAATATTGTAAGAAAAGAGGTCACACAGCATGGGATTGTCGTGTTAGAGCCAATGATGTGCTCAAGAGTAAAGGCATATCAAATACAACCAATATAGCCATGGTTGAAGGCCCACCAGATGCAGAAGTTAGTGAGGATAGTGATGAATACATAATATAAAGATGCTCTAAACTTTGAAGGCAGGAAAGGATACAGGATAGATGAAGCTCGGTATGGATGGTTGCTCAAATGGTTCAGGAGACTATTGATCTTAGGAATTATACCCTCACGAGGGTCATGAGACAACTTGATGGAGCTCGTGGATGGCTCAATATGGATGATTTTCCAATGATTCGAGAGATCTGTGATTTGGGAGTTCGGGGAGGTGGAATCCGGAAACTCAAGAATTCGACTTGGGAGCTACATCTTTACAAAGGTCACGAAGCAGCGTGATGGAGCCTTACCTAGTCATAGCACTGCTTTCGAAGTGAAAGCCTCTGAAGATTACAGAGTTCTATTTGGTTCTAGTTTTGTTAGAATATTTGTTTTTGCTTTACGTAGGTTAAGCCTTAAGAGAGGGTATTAGAATGTAAAGCTTATTAAATAAGGATGTCATTAGTTATTTAACTAAAAAATGGTTGTAACTGGTTGTAACCATATCAACCGCTTTATAACTACATCATTTATAGTATAATGACGGACACACCATCTACATAGTGTGCAATCCACATTCTCTTTCATTCTCCCTTGTGCAAGTCTTCCAACAGTTTAGTGTAAATGTAACCCTAGCGATACCCCTTGAAATGTTGTAACTAAGGAAGTTAAGGAGGACAATCTTACCTACAACCTTAAACATATATGAGATCTCGATAGATGCTCCTGTCCACAAAGTGCCTTTCTAAAATAGATTTTTCATTGACCACCATGGGGACCTATCCTTGTGCTCAAAATTCAAGCTCAAATGGGAAAACTTTGCACTAAGCATACAAATGATGCAGCGCCCTATCATCCACAATTTTTTGAGAAAAATGCCCCTAGACGAGGAGCTCTACAAATCCTATGTTGATAACTGGGAGCCAAAGCAGTGGAAAGTGGAGTATTCATAAGGCCCAGGTAAGGGCCATATCAATTTGTTCCTAGACAAGGAGCAGGTGATTCAAGCTATGTTATGGAATAGATTATAAATGATTGATAGTGCTTTGGTGTACATGCAGCTTTGGTATAAGAATTTTAATCCTAAATTTGAATCTCAACATAAGTGCCCTCTTTAGAAGGAGTTCCAAGGCATATGTTGCATGCCAAATAACAAAAGAAAATAGACCTACAAATATAAAGTAAAATGAATCATAAAACAAGAAAAATTGGGGGCACCTGCTCACCTGAGAGTGGATTTCACCTACAAATCCTTCTATTACACAGGAGTTCTCACACAATGCAAGCTATCTATTTGGATTATAAGTTGAAATTGTAAAAAATACATGTTTTAGGGTTTTTTCCACCTGCTATATGAAAACCACAAGAAACCCTACTTAACAAGAAAACCCTTCACTAACTCTAGGCACCCGAAATATAGCACTTATAATAATGCTAAGAATTAACACAAATCTAGGGAAAACATCCCATCACATATATTGTTCCTAGGCACACAACATGCCTTCCCCCTCAAAGAACATTGTATATAAAGCTAATCAAGACTTTATAATGTCCCCTTTTTCAAACTAGCATCAATTGAAGACTTCTTTCCATTTCTCTTCCCGTGGCCAAGAAGAATAAATGAACAAGGGAAGTAACTGAGCTTTGTTTCAGTTTTCTTTTACTATTTTTAATGTTTTTCTTTGGTGTTTATCTCCCTAAGGCAGGTCGGATGGGATTAGGACATTCCCAACAAGGAATTAAAAGATAAAGTGAAGCTTGGAGGTCATTCCTCATCTAATTGACCTTTGGCGTTAACCAAGGGATATAAAAGAGGTTGTGTGGCCTCATTTGGAGATCATTTTTGGCGCATATACACATATACTTGGTTTTTTTGGGCTGATTGCTCAATACCTTTCCACTTGAGGACGAAAACTGTCTTGTGTGGCATCCAAGGAAGATGAAACCCTTCCTTGTGGCTTAGTGGAGAACGAAAACTCTCCATGTTGGTGAATTGAAGATCTCTATTGAAGACTCATGCAAATTTAGATCTAGGAAAACAAGAAGAAGACCTACAAAGAGCTTTTGCAGGATTTTGAGTCCCTCTCCTAGGGAGCGACAAGGGTTAAAGTCATTCTAAGTGCCTTCTAGGGCACGAAACTCATTTATTTATTGATATTCAGATTTGATATAATTTATAAGGCTGGAATCATTCATATTTGGGGCATTGTTGAGGTTTGGAAACACTCATTTTGATTATTTCTCTTCGTTGTACTTCTGTTGTTAAAAAATAATTCTCCAGTTGAGTATTAGCTTGATTTTTATCGTGGAAATTGTTCTAAAATATTCCTAAAGGGTCTATAAATATTGTGGATGAATTGTAGGGTGATATTTGGGTGAAATCTTGTGATTTTCAGACTGCTGTTATAAAAATCAGATCATTGTTCCGTACTAATTTAATTTTCAGTTTGCTGGTCCAAAAATCAGATTGGGATTTGTGTTAATTCCTTGTTTTTCAGTTTCGTCCCTAAAAAGGGACATTACAATGGTATTAGAACTTCGACCTTCCCATTGTAAGGGTTTCATGGAAGAGGGCAACAAGGGTCTTTTCTACTACCAGAGGAGAGAAAAGAAATCAGACCAGCCAAGAGAGGAGGATAGTATCGCTCACCACGATCCTCAAGAACCCAAGATCGACTAGCTCATTGAAGGGCAAGAGAAATTGGCAGACACCATGGACCTCCTAGCCCTATCCCTTCAAAGATTTCATGAACCTAGGGTTCATAATGGAGACGAAAGCTCATCCAGAGAAAATACTTCAGGGCGACCCTTTGGATCAGCTCACGGATCAGCCACTAAGCCTATTTTCCTTCCAAAGGAAGAAGTTATTCTGGGGGCGGGGGCAAGGCCCTGGATGAGGCAAAGTATTGCCAAAAGCAATGAAGAATATATGGCACTTCCAAGGGAGATGCAAGAGGCCATTACACTTGCCCGAGGTCATTGATGTGAGCAAAGGGAGGTCTAGGTTGGAGCCAAGACAAAATGTGTCATAGAAAGAGATGCAAATTGTGTTGGGGAAGATAACTTTCACTACTTTTGATGGATCAACTAAGGGGACAACTAGGGCATCGATCCAAAAGTAGGTTAAATATTTGTCCTTGAAGCCTATGATGGAGGATGATGCCATCAAATTAGCAACCCTTCACCTAGAGGGGTTTGCTCATGAGTGGTGGTTCCATGGATTGGTGGCGCAAGAGCACAATGAGATCCATTCCTATAATGAGTTTTATAAAAGACTCATTGATATATTTGATAGAGTTGACCCAAAAGTTCACTTGGGAACTTGACAGTTGAAACAATAGGGCACGGTGGATGCAAAGTCCCCTTTTCCAAGCTAGTCACTATGGAAGACCTTATGCCCATTCCTATTCTTGTGGGCGTAAGGAAGGAGCCAAGGAGAGGAACTTGCCATGGTTGTAAATGATGTACCTTTATAATTAATTATTTTAATTTACTAATCATGACATTAGAATGGTTCGACTAGGGGGAGAAGACTTGTCAAACAAAGCAACGAGAAATTCTATTTCTTCATTATGAGGTCGGTCTTCTTAAGTGAAGATTAAAAATTGCATTAAGAGGTCGGCCATGTGGATTGGGCTTCTAATTCATCCTTGGCGTCAAAAAGGAGGATATAAAGGTGGATCGAATGGCCTAAGAAAGGTTATACATGTTTATTTTGAAAATTGTTATCTTGAGTTTGTGCACGGTGTGCCCTACTCTCCACTGAAGCAAAAACCTTTGGTGTGGCTCTACTTTGAGGACGAAACACTCATTGGATCCTATTGAGTACGGAAACCCTCAATAGTCACAACACTTGGGGATGAAAACCATCATTTGTTGCATTGGTGGCTTCATGCGAGAGTCGTAAGTGGACTTAACCGGCAGATTTCAGACCAGCAATTTGGGGAAGGAAGGATTGTAATGTTCCTTTTTTCAAACTAGCATCAATTGAAGACTTCTTGTCATTTCTCTTCCCGTGCCCAAGAAGAATAAGTGAACAAGGGAAGTAATTGAGCTTTGTTTCAATTTTCTTTTACTATTTTTAATGTTTTTCTTTGGTGTTTATCTCCCTAAGGCAGGTTGGATGGGATTAGGAGATTCCAACCAAGGAATTAAAAGATAAAGTGAAGCTTGGAGGTCATTCCTCATCTAATTGACCTTTGGCGCTAACCAAGGGATATAAAAGAGGTTTTATGGCCTCATTCAAAGATCATCTTTGGTGGATATACACATATACTTGGTTTTTTTGGTCGATTACTCGATTCCTTTCCACTTGAGGACGAAAACCCTTTTGTGTAGCATCCAAGGAGGATGAAACCCTTCCTTTTGGCTTAGCGGAGAACGAAAACTCTCCATGTTGGTGAATTAAAGATCTCTATTGAACTCTCTCTTGCAGATTTGGATCTAGGGCATCAAGAAGAAGACCTACAAAGAGTTTTTGCAGGATTTTGAGTCCCTCTTCTAGGTAGCGACTAGGGTTGAAGTCGGTCTAAGGGCCTTCTAGGGCATGACACTCATTTATTTATTGATATTCAGATTTGATATAATTTATAAGGATGGGATCATTCATATTTGGGAATTGTTGGGGTTTGGAAACCCTCATTTTGATTATTTCTCTTTGTTGTACTTCTGCTATTAATAAATAATTTTCCAGCTAAGTATTACCTTGATTTTTTTGGTGGAAATTGTTCTAAAATACTCCTGAAGGGTTTATAAATATTGTGGATGAATTGTAGAGTTATATTTGGGTGAAATCTTGTGATTTTCAGACTGTTGTTCTAAAAATCAGATCTTTGTTCCATACTGATTTAATTTTCAGCTTGCTGGTCAAAAAATCAGATTTGAATCACATTGGGGTTTGTGCTAATTCCTTGTTTTTCAGTTTCAGCCCTAGAAAGGGACATTACAGACTTATATTAAGCGCATTGATCTTAGAATGGTACTAGAATTGGTGACCTCCTAGGAACTTCCCAGTTAAAAAATTTGCAACATAGATTTCAATACATACAAAGGAAGCATGGAGAATGGAACCCAAAAAAACTACACCATAAATGAAAGCTATAACAAACATACCCTACAGTACTACTTAACCGAACATATGAATGCATATAAAGGCTTTTTTTCTCTTAAATCTCCCTTCAATTGCGGGCAAATTATTTCAATAATGTCACAAGTTTAGATGTTTTCCTGGAAAATCATGTCTCCAAAGTTTCATCCTCTACTTATAGCCCCTTCCACAAGACCTTGAACAATCACACAACTCGATGCGACAGATTTCTAACCTCCTCCCCCAACAATGTGCTTAGGTTCCAACACAAGTTTTACTTCTTCATTTGTTGTAGGAATTTCTATTTATGGCACGATATACAGTCCTATCTTCATCTTCAAACATGATAAAAAAAAAACAATTACCCAATCCAATGTTGATGGTGGCTCATATCCAAATAATTCTTTAAAGGTGTCATTTGATGGTAGAGTGATATATGGTATAGTACTTGTACCCATCTAAATGTAACCATTCCACCCACTTGCTTTGCTTATCCCTTGCTTACAAAGACTTGTCCACCACCTTTTTTTGACCATTAGTTTGGGGATGGTATGCAATACTCAAGTTAAATTGTAAACCCGGCAATACTAAATACTTTTTGCCAAAAATGACTTTGAAAGATCCTATCCAATCGCAAATGATCTGTATTGGGATACCATGTAGCTTAAACACATGTTGGAAATACAATTTCCCAACATTAGGACCATTGCTTCATGCCTTTCTTCTGGAAATGAACTGGGCATAATTAGTCAATTGATCTACCACAACAACAACAAAAAAATCATCCTTATCTTCAATGTTGGGAAAACCTAAGAGAAAGTCCACTAACACAATTTGCGAACTTTGATTTGGTACAACATTTGGTTGTAGGAAGGCTTGGGGAAGGAACAACCTCAACCTTGTTCTATTTTGTAGGTTTCACACTCAACTACAAAAATGCAAAATGTTTTCATTGTGTTTTGCCAAAAAAAATTATAGATGATATCTATATAGGTTTTTTTGGAATCCAACATGGTCTATAGATGAAACTCGTGCCCATGCTCAAATGCAATCTGGAAAAAGGAGCATTCATCCCTTCTCCAACAAACCAACCTTTTACTTTTTTCCCGTCTTCAATTCCTTGTCTAAGCTTGGTTGTGGCATGGTGAATTGAGTAGTTGTAGATAAGCATGTATACGAACAGGTAGACTAATGAAAATGACATGAAAGATAGGGAATTCCTTTTGGCATGACAATGCATCTACCACCATAATTTCCACTTTTGTGGTTACTTTGTGCATGTCCCCTATGTCAACAAAATGCCGAATATTAAGATGGCCAGTCTTAACAAAAAACTTGCTCCCCAAAAGAAATTGATGTCATTTGACCACTACATGCAAGACGGCTAACATCTCCTTGATATGTGTCGGCATCCGTTGTTCCTTATCATTCAATTTTCTACTTTCAAAAGCGATGGGATGGGTATCATGATATATTACTCCACCAAGTTTGCATCCAGAAGCATCATATTTAATTACAAAGGACTTGAGAAATCGGGAGTAGCTAAAACCAGAGTAGAGATAATCTCGCTTGAGATCCTCAAATGATTTTTGTGCCTTAGTGGACCACATGAAGGCAAACTTCTTGGTAAGGTCGGTTATTCTTGGTAAGGTCAATCAGGGGAAAAGCTATTGCGGAGAAGTTCCTTATAAATTTTTTGTAGAATCTTGCCAAAACTAAGAAACCACAAAGTTTCATACAAGTCTTGGAAACATGCCAACCACATATGGCATTGATCATTGTAGGTTTAATGCACAACCCCTTCAATAGAAATAATGTGACCAAGATATTCCAAAGATGTCTCAAAAAACTAACACTTAGATGCCTCGGCATACAAATTTTCCTTGTCCAAGATATCAAAAAGAATGTCCAAATGCACAATATGGCACGCCAACAAATTACTATAAAATGTATATCAAAAAAAAAACTTACATAGGAATTTACTAACTTGATCACCAATGTCTGAAATGTAGTTGAGGCATTGTTGAGCCCAAAATGAGTAACCTTAATGAGTTCTTAATGTAGTCCAAACCCGGTCTTGAATTTGAATTGGTATCTAATGGTGTTCAAACCTATGATTGATTGATGTGAAATACTTTGCCTCATGCAACTCATCGAGTAAATTGCAAATCCTTGGCATAGGAAATATATTGTTATTATTTTTCAAGGCTTAATTACCAATAGAAACTATATATGACCCATCCTTCTTCCTGGCTAGTACCACTTGAGCAACATACAGGCTCTTAGTAGGGACAACCATGTTGACCTCCAAGCATAGATCTCTTGACTAATGAGAAAAAACTTGATCACTTGCCCCCTAATATAGGGTAGGATTGAGGTTGAGGAGGGTTGGGGAGCCTTTAAGAACTCCCTTGACAGCCTACTATAGGGTAGGATTGGAGCCGAAGGGAGAAGAGGTGCCTTTAGAAACTCCCCCAATAGTCTACCATAGGGTAGGAGTAGGGTCAAGGAAGGTGTGGGGGGCCTTTAAGAACTCCCTGCCTACTATAGATAGCTATATAGTCGGGCTTGACCAACAGAAAAGCACTTAACTCATGAAATTTATGCCTATATGAGGGGGATGGAAAATATACATATATATAGTCTAGTTTATCGATCCCTTTCCAACAAACAAATAATCTTTTACCGAAAACTCCTTGTCCTATGATAGCAGTAGCAGTGCATGGCTTAAGCGTGGTGGTATGACTTTCGAATCGTGTCAACACAAACAATACACACACAACATAGAAGATGATACAATGACTTTACAGAGTATGATCTATATTTATTAATTACAAAAAGAGTGTTTCAATTTCACCCAAAAGGTAGACTTGGCTTCCACCAAATGTTAGCTCCTCCACATTAACTTCACTCACTTTTCTTTCCAACAACCTTTCTAGGAGAAACTTCCTAAATACACTTCGTTATAACTTCTCGAGCACTCTTACACAATGGACTAGACTTTCACTTCTTGCATCTCTCAAGCGTCTCCACCCTCTTATGTCCCAAATGGAATAGTGGGCATTTTTTTAATAGGCCTTCAAGGATTATCCTAATCTTCTAGACAAGATAAGAAATCTCCCCTAGCCAATTAGAACACGTATTACTGCTCTCATCTTTACACATAACATTATCACATAGGATAAGATAACCTTTTATAGACTTTAGCCACTAAAAAATTCAAAATTCAAAAGATATACGGCATCACTCTTTTACAAGACTGCACGGATACAGGTACGGTTTCGATACGCGGAAATGGCAAATTTTAAAAAATCTCGGATATGGTACGCTTTTGGGTACATTTTATATATATATATATATAAAAATTATAAACTTTAAAAAAACATTTCCATAATTATTGAAATTTAATACTCATACAACTTAAAATCATTCATACAACATGAAAACAAATTTCCAATACTTTGAGAATTGAGACTTGAGTTTGTATTGATTCATAATGTTCAAAACATAATAGTTAATAGCATATACTGTATTATAGATTTGATAATTCATTATTAATGCCTTAAGCTTGAGTTAGACGTATCATTGGACATTAAAAAAACATTTAAAGCCATGAAATATTTTAATTCCTTTCTCAAACCAAAGGAGGGCAGAACAACCTCTTGTCAAGGCAAGGATCTTGTCATAATATTTCTGATTCGACGAAATCGATTTGTAGGCTTGACACATAATGTCAAATGAAGAAAAGATAGGCTGCCCAACCACCAAGTGTTTCACTTGTTCCCATGCCTTCCAAATTGACTGAAGAATAAAGGACCCATGAGGAGCAACAAGAATGCCCCCAAATAGTAAGTCAACCAAATGAATTCCTTTTCATCTCTCTCGACCCTTCGGAGCCTATTGGCAATATTGAATCTCACACGAACTTTCCAAAGTTCAATTCCAATCAAAGCCCTCATGTTTTCTTTATTTTTTTGCACTTAAAAAGAAGAAAAAACTATGGGTACTCTCTAGGTACTCTTTTTATTTTATTTTTTGAACTTTAAAAAAAGAAAACTGTGGGTGCGAACCCATAGGCCCTGGGTACGTCTCGGGTATGGATTTCCGTACCCTGGACGTACCCAAGGCCTGTGGGTACGTACCCACAACGTACCCAGGGCGTATCCGTACCCGTAACCATACCCAAAACGCACCCATCCTGGTACGAGGGGGTTTAGGGCGTTTCCGCGCAGTCCAGCTCTTTTAGAATCATAAAAATATAATATTAATTGTTTATGCCCCCTTGGGCCCTTGCTACCTACTTACCATGACAATGACACTTTGACATTGCCATGACCATTTGCAATAAATATTTACTTTTTATCATAGTTACCATGTTCGAAAAGTTCGGGTTGTTCGGACATGGGGAAAAAGTTTGGAAGTTCGGAATTTTGCAAAAATTCGGTTCGGTTCGGTTCGGTACGGTTCAAAAAAATATAAAACTGAATAATTATCCATACTTGCTTCAAAAAAATCAATCACACATACAAATAAATAAACATACAAGTATCTAAAGTCTTAAAACATATAAATGTATAGCAAAATCCATGGTAAACTTAAGACTTACAAATTATATTCATGACAGACAATGAAAATTCATAGTTCATACTTCATAAGTTCATTGTTCATACATATTGATATAATATATAGCAATGAGAATTATCCATTGCTCAAACTTCAAAGTTTTGAGCATTAACCAAAAATAAAAATGCAATTTTAAACATTTGCAACATCAAATCTTGCTTCTACATCAAAAGTGTCACTAGCATCTTCATCTAATATTGCAGCAGTAGGGTCATCATCAACAACATTTTCTTCATCTCCAAAACATGCTTCTCCCAAGCGAGAGTTGTCATCTTCATTTGCAAGAGAGTGAGTAAGCAATCGTAAATTGCTATGCACAAAAACAAGATCAGAGAGTTTTTAAGCCCCTAATCGATTTCTCTTGTTTGTGTGGATTAAATCATGTGTACTCCAATTTCTTTCACAAGCAGAAGCACTAGAACATTGGCAGAAAATTCGCATAACAAGCTTCTGCAAATGTGGAGTAGAAGACCCATAAGTCTGCCACCATTTAGATGGTTCCCATGTCATCCTACTTGCCCTTGCTTCTTTTTCACCGAACATTTTGAGTTGGTTCTTGAAAATAGTAAGTTGTTCTCTTGCTTTTTCCTTCTCATCCTCATCATGTACCAACATGTCTAAGGTTGCAAGTATACCTCTCTTTATCTCCTCATCTGCATCATGATCTACCTCTACTAATTTAGGATCCAAATAACAAGCTGCTGCATGTAGAGGATGGTGTAGCATGAACTATCGTTTGTCCACGATTTCCCAAATACGCTTGACTTCTTCAACATCATTTGCTAGTATCTTTTGGATTTCTTCTTTTGCTCTATCCATGCCCTCATATACAAAACCCATGCATGGCTGATTACCATCAACCATTCTCAAAATTCGAACAAGTGGCTCAAACACATTTACAACCTTCTTAGCACCATCCCAAAATGTGTCCCCTAAGATAATTTTTTCAATTTCTTTTGAATGGGTTTCCTTGGAAAGCTTTGACTCTGTCCATTCATCTGTAACCACCACTTTTCTTAATGTTGTCCTCTCCTCTACCTCCCTTTGCAAAGTAATGAAGTTGGTGGCAAATCTTGTTTCAGCAGGGGAAAGAAGCTCACGTTTTGCAAAAGAACGATACAAGTTCAATGTCCAAAACCGGTGATTGAGGATCTCCCAAGCTTAGAGATTTGTTTTCCTTCAATCACAATATTGCTTACCCATTCTATTTTTGATAGATCTTCAAGCAAAAGATCCAACACATGGGCTGCACAAGGTGTCCAAAAGATATGAGGAAATCTATCCATGAGTATCTCTCTTGCTCCTTTGCAATTGGTTGCATTATCCGTAATAACTTGAACAACATTATCTTCTCCTATCTCCAAAATGGCTGATTCAATGCATTTGGAAATGAAAAGAGAAGTTTTTTGTTCATTACTTGTATCAATAGATTTTATAAACATTGCACCTTGATGAGATATTGCCAAAAGATTTAGGAGCGGGCTTCGCCTTGAATCTGACCATCCATCACTTACTATTGTGCAACATGTTCTTTTCCAACTTTTTTTCATTTCATCTAGCTCACTAGCTATAGATGACACCTCCTCTTCAAGAAGACTAGTTTTTAGTCTTTCATAACAAGGCAATGTGTAACCCTTGCCAAACTCAATTGCTACATCCATGAAAGACTTGAAATGTGGGGAACGAATTACATTGAAAGGGATGGCCTCTGCATAAAACAATCTAGTTGCCAACCTGTCTACCTCATGTTTGTGTTGTGGCCTCCAAATGGACTTCAATGAACCTTGTAGACTTTTCCACTTTGCTTGCACTTCCACTTCCTTCTGATAATGATGATGGAGACCGATTTGCACTGTTGAAGGAGCCCATTTGTGAGATAGAGTGTTGGATTTTAGCCTTCTTTGCTTCTGAAGCTAATGCTCCAACACGACTCACATTAAATTTAGCTTGAACTCGATGTATGAAATGTTTGTATTCACCTTCCTCTGAATTCACATTTGCTATTGGACACTGCTTGACATCTTTGGATCCTCCCAAGTGATGGTACCGAACTCTAGTTACACTGCCTGTAATATTCCCATTGCACAAGGTGCATCTCATATGTAGTTTATTACCATCTCTTAGGACGATGTATTTCATCTCCACGGAACGATTGCTGTTAGACATCTTGCCCACTTTTCTTTTCCTTTACCTTCCAATTTCCAACTATTCTCTGAACCTGCAAAAACAAATATTAGGACAATATTTTTTAATTTTTTTACATACTAACAAATTAATAAAATTACGGTTTAATTTATAAATAAATATTATTATATTACAATATACTCAATATTGCATACGATGGGAATCGTATGCATTATTTATTATTGAGTATATTGTAATATAATAATATTTATTTTTAAATTAAACCGTTAAATTAAAATATTACTTACTATTCGAAGTGCAATAGATATTATTATTTAGTAAATAATATTTAGTATTTACCAATTACCACCAAGTTACCAACCATAATATATATTATTAATAATTATAATTTATTTAGTAAATAATATTTAGCTATTAGGCTATTACCAATGGCAATTAACAATTAATAAATTATTGTGATTTTCATTTCGAAAACCATATTCCATTGGACCATTCCATTTGCAGTTAATATTTTTTTTTGGCAAATTTGCACTGAACAGTGAATATTGATTTCGCGTTTTATAGTTTTGAACTTTTGCAGGGTTCGAGCACTTAACAGTTACCAGGATGCGCTCGTGGAGACCTCATGGAGACCTCCAATGGCTGTGTTCGGGACTGTTTTGCCGCTTTGCGTGTTCGGGACTGTTTTACTTTTGCCGGGATTGTTTCACGTTTTTTTGCTTTGCGTGTGGTTAATGATTCCGCTTACGCTTTTAGGGTTTCGGCTTACGTTTTTAGGGATTCCGCTTACGTTTTTAGGGTAAAACGTTTTAATTTTTCAACTAAAAAACATTTTAGTCAAACCTCCAAATATTACAAACCAAACAAGTTCGTTTTTTCTAAAAAGTTCGCTCCGAACCAAATTTTGCCCATGTTCGGGCGAATATGGTAACTATGCTTTTTATCATTGAATGTCGTTTTCGCAATATTCTCCTAATGTACTTTGACATTTACTATGGAATATTTACTAATTACTTTATGACTTTCTATGGTGTCTGCAATTACAAATTAGTGAGCGCCGCTAATTTGAAGTGGTTGCTACTAAAATTATACTTTCCAATAGACTGTTGAGAACAAATACACTAATGAAATAGCAATTTTAGAGGAAGAATCTAGTGTTGACATCCCCCCTCGACTTCTACTCCACCATCAAAGTAGACTATCATGAGCAATTTGGATTCAACTTGTCTTGATTGATCCATTTTTGAATTGAAGTGCCATCTGATTGCTCCAATCAATGTTCCATTACCATGCATTGTTGGTATCTAGACTTTGGATTTCAAATATGTGGCAACTTGCTATTCCGATGATATTCTTTGTTGAAAGATCCCTACCACTGAAACTGGATTTTTTTTCCTAAGAAAAATAGATAAAATAAACCCTGCAATATCGAGCTGAGACTGCTGCAATAATTTAATGGAAATGGTGACTAGTGTTTATTGGAAAAGCATCCACAAACATTACTCAAATAAATTTATTTCTATTAAAATTGATTACTAAATTTTTAGCAACCCAAATATGTATTAAATCTTATCTTTTTTGAGGCAAATAATGACTACAAATAGTTCAAAAATGTGCATATAAATCTAACTAAAAATACCTTTTTAAAACCCTTCCAAAAATGTATGAAATTACTTCGTTCCTAATTCCAAAAAATGTAGTACAATATATGGTAAATAACTTCAGACCTGGAATGAATCCACAACAGCTCACAGTAGACAAAAGATGGGTCGCTCCACCCTGGCAAACATAATAACAGCTGCTGCAATTTTATTTCTTCAACACACACTATTGGAATGATAAAAATCTGTGAAGAACAAATGGAATTTCCTAAGTAGAAATCCCTCTCAATGCTCTTGGGATTTTCGTCCACAAGAGGGGTAAATCCTAAGGGTTTTTGTCCTTGGATTTATTTGCAAAAAAGCTCAGAGCTTCCAATGCAAAGAGAAAATAACAATTAAAATCTGGAATTCCCTCAAGCAGGTCGACTTCTTCTTTATATAGGAAATGGGACCCAAGATGACCTCCATCACATCCAATGAGCTTCTTTCCCTCCGTTGCACTCCCATAGGCCAAGTTGCATTTTTTTAATGGGAACTGGCACATTTTTTTTTAATTTTTTAATTTCCTTGAGCTAGTTGCATTTTCCCTTAGGAAGTACATTTTAATCAAGTGCTTTTATTTTTAATGCACTTTCCTAAGTTTTATTTTTAATGTTAAGTTTATTAATTTATTATATGTGCTTTTATATTGTTATATTTTAACTTTAGCACAATACAGTAAAATTAATAAAACTTAAGTCACCCTAGAGCTCACCCTTTGGTTGTCGGGTAGACAAAATAGGCCAAAAAAATTCGATATGGTGTCCCCAGAAATCTGAGACTACCCCATGTTAAAAAATTTCGTACTTTTAAAATAATAGGTCGTCGTGTTTTTATTGCCAAAAAATGTCTGTATTGTGTCAAAATATTTCCAAAGAGTCATAAAAGCCAATTTGGACAAATACCCAGATGCCCAAACTCATTATATTCTGTCGCTGGGGTTGACCTGCGAGAAATTTTTATTTAATTATTTTAAGCCCCGTTTGAGGTAAATTGTGCTTCGGTTTAACCCTGTTGAGGTTTTATATGTCAATATTCTCATATACCAGTAAGGTTTCCACCAGGAATGAATCATGGGCTTTATCTGTGACTTCTGGCAATGTTTTGCGTTTTTGGTGTTTTCCCGTTTTGTTTTCTGTGAAATTTCTCTAGGTCAATTCCTTTGTCGATTTAGGCTGATTTCTTGCTTGGAGTATCTAGAGATCATTTATGGATGTTATGCCAGAAGGAATTTGCCACAGGAGGTCTGGTGCTCTCTGAAAAGACGAAGTCATGCACGAAAAAGATGGTTTTGAGCTACAGTGGGATTTTTGGTAGCAGCAGGCAGGTGGGGATTTTGTACCTGCCTAGCAGCGTACATTTTCCCATAGGGCAAAGCAGGTAGGCGGCAGGCAGGCGATAATTTATTACCTGCCTTGCAGGGTGAAAATTCCCTTTGTGAAATAAAAGAAAATCACTTAAGGCATTGATGGGAATTTCTTACCTACCTTGCAGGGTAAAAAATCTCATTATGAAAGTCAAACAACTTAAGTGGATCATGGGATTTTTGGAGCTGCGGTGCAGGGTGAATAATCCCATTAGAAATTGACTTTTAAAAATAGAATTCACCCTTGCCAAAAAATGTGACCCACCTTGGGTGAATAATAATGCATTTAATAATATTTATTAATGTTTATTCACCCAATTTTGGTGCCCAAGCATGAGAAAAAGTCAACCCATGATGAAAGGATAAAGAAGATTGGAAATAGAATTCTAAAATTAAATAAATTTAATTTATTTAATGCAGCCCCCTCTCATGCAAAAAAGTGCAACCCATATTGAGGAGAAATAATACTTTTTAAACTATTAATTAATGGAATTAATTCCTATTTTTGGTGCATAAGGTCAAAGCACACTGTGAAGTCAATGTGGACTGGAAGTAGACAGCTAAAATTAAATAAATTTAATTTATTTAATGGCAGCCATAAGCATGCACAAAATAGGCGCCCAAACTGAAGAGAAAAGCATGTTAATTAATTAATTAATTGTCAAGAATAGGAGAGGCAATTATTAATTATAGAATGGTGAAGGTTATATAAGAATGGGCTGCCATAATGATGAATTAATTAATTCTTCAACAAGTACAGCCCGGGAAATTTTGGCGCCCAATTAAGGAGGAATTTTGCACAGAAGAATGTGTTTTTACTGCTGGAAGGACTTCAAAGAAGAGGAGCTTGAATTAAGTCTGATTAATTGTTTGCATAGTGGTACAGGTGCTTAGGTGAAGTTGACAAAATTCATGCTTGCTTTGCATGCAAACAAAACCTCAAATTTTGGAGCAGCAGGCTTTATGTATGCAGATTTTTATGATTAAAATCAAGCGTTCATGTTCTGGTTGCCATTTTTGTCTGAATTAATGGCAGGAATTCATCACAGGTGCTTTTATAATTGAAATGGAGCTTAAATCAATGTCCAATACATTGAACATATCCTCCGAATCTGAAGAAATATCCAGATCTGCACCGATTGTAAAGAATTCCGGCCGAATAAAAAAGAAAAAGAATTGCTCAGACAAAGATCGCTCCAGCCATGACAAAGCGGTATGAACAAGAAAGATCAGCAGAATCATGCATAGATCTAGATCCAGCTCCATAATTGCAAAGGCTTCATCCTCTTGTTTTGAATGCAGCCTGTGAAGAAGTCAGTGCATGGAGAATTCCTTCCAGGACCTTTTGCATGTTCTCACAATCTTCCAGTTGAAGCCTTCATTGAATTTGCATTCACCCAGAGTGCTTTCCAGAATTTTAATTGCTCATATGCAATTAAAAATAAAAAATGATGAGTTATTTACGGCAAACATTGCACTGATGCATGTACTGGAGAAGAACTGCAAAAGCTTCAAGGATAAAAGGGAAGACATGTCAAAGGTAATACCCACAAGCAAATCACAGTCACTTGCTTCCACATCCAGTCGCTTCCAAATCCAGCTGCTTCCAGATCCAGTTTGGTGAGAATCAAAAGCAAAAGAATCAGTTGCATGCAGAATATGAAAAAGGACAAGACTGCAGCTTTCCTCTTTCTTCTTCTTTCTCTTATTTCCTCCGACAAAGTAATTGAGCGATCAATTAAATTATAAAACTTAAGTGATTGGTTTAAAAGTCATTACTTGAAGAAGTCAACTACTTGGAAATAGGTGGCAGACATGCAAAATAGAAGGTTCTATCTTCAATTGCAAATCATGGATGTCATGCAAAGAAGAATTCCAGGAGGGAGATTGCCAGTCGTTTCCTTTCCGACTTCCACATGTGTCAGTTCGACTAAAAGCTTCCTATTTGTAATTTCCCCTCTACATGTTATAAGTAGAGGAAGAACCTACGGGTTAAAGGATCAAAATTTGTAAGCAGCGTTCTTGTGTTCCAGACTTTGTACTGAAACCCCTGATAGCTATTTGAAGCAAAGGAATACAAAGGAGCAGATTTCTAGAGAACTTTGTGTCACGGTGCATTTTGCTTCTAGCTTTTTATCTTAGATTTACTTATAAACTTTGTGTTATTCTAGATCTAGATCTGAAAGCTGACTTTGTTTATACTTCTATGTGTTAATATCTATTGGTTCCATCTATGTGCATGCAATCAACTCTGTATCTATTGATTGGGTTGCACATCTTCCCTCTTTTTTCCTGTTTTTATTATTTTCCTTATTCATTAGATATTTCCTTTCTTTAACAGCTGCTTACTTGCTGCAAAACTATACAGCTATGGTTCATGAGTTGCATGGTTAAAGTAATACCCCCATATAGATACTAGCATATTTAATTGACAAATCTTACACAGGAGCCTCACCGGTAAATGAGGGAGATTTATCTCATGATTGCCTAGGTTTTCAGCTATGCAAAAAATCTAGCCAACACGATAATTTTATTTGAGAAATAGCGACATTACAGTCCTCCCTTCCCATGATCGCTTGTCCCCAAGCAACTGTAAAGTTGGATGCTGAAGTATAGACTCTCCTTCCCATGTAACATCCTCCAATGGCAAATCTCTCCACCTAACCAAGTAATCTTGAATCACTCTACTCCTCAATCTCCTCTCTCTCCTATCCAAGATCTCCTCAAGAACTAGATTCTATCTCCCCTCCTCATCCAAGAGTGGCAAGTCTGCAGAAGATACCACGTGTTGCCCCAATGCCTTTTTTAAGCAAGACACATGAAAAACATTGTGTATCTTACTTTCAAAAGGTAACTCCGGCACATACGCTACCTCTCTAACTCTCCTCAACACTCTGTACGGACCATAAAACCGAGGCTTAAGCTTTTCTGCACCACTCTTCTTGAGATTACTCTATCTATATGGTTGTAGACGCAAAAATACCATGTCTCCCACCTCAAATGATCTTTTAATCCTGTGTCGGTCCGCATACATCTTCTGTTGGTTCTGGGCATGTTGAATATTATCCTTACGTACCTTAAGGATATCCTGATTATCTTGTAAACACTCCCGAGCCTTAGGAGCTCTCTTGTACCCAAAAGCCAAACCAACGAATGATGTCGCATCATACCCATACAATGCTCGGAAGGGGGTCATACCAATAGACATGTGGCAAGTAGTATTATAGCAATACTCACATAAATACAACCGTTTCACACATGTCTTTTGCTGCCCCAAAATATAGTTGCGAAGATAACCCTCTATCCATTCGTTCACAATCTTTGTCTATCCATCTGTATGAGGGTGATAACTCGTACTCGGAGACAATTCTATACCAACCAATCGGAAAAGCTCCTGCCAAAAGATGCTCAAAAACCTACTATCACGATCACTAACAATGCTCTTTGGAAGTCCATGCAATCTGAATACTTCCCGGAAAAAAAAAAAACCACACGCGGTGCCTTAAAGCTGGTTGGGATGGCGAAGAAGTATGCATACTTTGTCAACCTGTCAACCACCGCATAAATGTGATCGTTCCCCTACACTATGGGAAGAGACTTGTAATAAAATCCATCGAAATACTTTCTGATTTTTGCTCTGGAATTGGCAAGGGCTGCAATAAACATGTTGGAAAACTATGCTCTAACTTGTTTTATTGACAAGTCACACACTCACGAAGATGGCATAGAACATCCTCTTTGAGACCCTTCCAAGAAAATCTCTCTCTAAGCTGCCTGTATGTCTTGAAATACCCCGGATGTCCTGCAAGTGGTGCATCATGGAAGGCATGTAGAATCTTTCCCTTAAGCTTAGATTCAGGAACTAGATAAATTATGCCCTTGTAATAAATCAAATCAGCTATTACCTGGTATCGCTCATCCTGAATCTTACCATCCCTAATCTCACACACCAAAGAATTTCAAATAATAGTTGAGATTTCCAATCTGCTGAAATCTCGCTCAAAGAACATAGGGCAACAAGATGTGGCTTCCTAGAAAGTGCATCAGCCACTACATTATTTTTACCTTTGACATACTCAATGTCAAAATCATATGCCTGGATCCTTCTGACCCACTTTTGTTGCCTTTCATTGAGATCCTTTTGTTCCAAAACATATTTCAAGTTGTTGTGGTCGGTCCTCACCACAAACTTCCCACCTACCAAATATTGTTTGAATTTCACCAAGGCGTGCATAATGGTAAGCATCTCCTTATCATAGGTGGAGTACAACCTCTCATTGTCCCTCAACTTCCTACTCTCGTAGGCAATAGGATGGCAGTCCTGCATAAGAACTGCACCAATACCCAAACTAGAAGCATAACACCCCAATATGAAGGGTCGAGAGAAATCCGAGAGAGCCAAAACTGGACAAGTGCTCATAACCACCTTGAGCCTATCAAATACCACCTATGCCTCATCTATCCATCTAAATGCCCCCTTCCGTGTACAATCTGTCAATGGGGCTGCAGGCTCGGAATAGCCTCTAACAAACCTCCTGTAGTAACCACGTAATCCTAGGAATCCATGCAAGTTTGAAATGTTCCTAAGTGACGGCCAATCCTGCATAGCTTGTATCTTCTCCTGATGAACCTTGACCCTATTGGTCCCAATGACGTGCCCAAGATACAAAATCTCCGTAAGTCCAAATTCACATTTGGTCATCTTAGAAAATAGAGACTGTGTCCCCATGATGCTAAGTACCTCATCAAGATGCCTCAAATGTTCCTCCTATGTCCTGTTGTAAATCAAAATGTCATCGAAAAATACTAGCACAAACTTCCTCAACTGCTTGTTAAAGAGATGGTTCATGCATGACTGAAATGTAGCAGGTGCATTAGTGAGGCCGAATGGCATCACAAAAAACTCATGGTGCATGTAGTGACATTTGAACGTTGTCTTGTGAATATCCTCTTCAAAAACACAAATCTGATGGTATCCTGATCAAAGGTCAATGTTCGAAAAATAGATAGCTTTGTGCAACTCATCCAATAGCTCATCTATGTGAGGAATGGGATACCTGTTCTTGATAGTCTTCTTGTTGAGAGCACGGTAGTCAATGCACATCTTCATAGTCCCGTCCTTCTTCTTCACCAATACAACTGAAGAAGTAAAGAGACTAGAACTAGGACGGATATGCCCCATATCCAAGAGCTCTTTGATGGCCTTCTCTATCTCATCCTTGAATTTCTTAAGATGGCAATAAGGCGTAGTAATCACGGGCTTCGCACCCTCCTCTAACTCTATGATATGCTCAAATTCCTTGTCTTGTGGTCTTCCTGGAGGAATGTCACCAAAAACTAGGTCGTGCTTATCCAGTACTGACTGGATATCCACATGAAAGGGTTGTCCACTATCTAAAGAAGATTTGGATGAAACGAAGCATTGAATTGCCCGTGCAACCTCTCCATGTCTGACAATGGACTCCATCCTATGTGCTAAAACAACTCTAGGCCTACCATCAAAAAGAGCCCTAAGCACAATCTTCTTCCCATCCGCCATAAGCTCTAACTCCATCCACCTGAAATCCTGCACAAACCTTCCAAGGGACTATAGCCACTGAATACCCAACACTGCATCAATCTCACCAAGACCTACTACAAAGAAATAATCGGTCAATGTGTAGTCTCCCAACTGGATGCTAAGCTAAGGAATCCTCTTAGTGCAACTCATAACAAATTCGTCTGCAACGCGTACATTAAACACCTCAAAGTCCTCAACCTATAATCCATGCTTCACAGCTAACCCCTCATCTATTAAGTTGTGCGTTGCACCACTGTCTATCAAACAAACCATCTGTTGGCCCTTCATTACTCCTTTCAGACGAAAAGGATGGTATCTAGGGACTCCTGAAAGTGAAGCAATAGTAACATTGGATGAACCTGATGCCTCATTCTCTCCAAGCTCTATATGGGGCTGCTCATGTGCATCATGACCGCCATCATTGCCCTCTGCATCTGTATCTGGTAAGTGCTCATCATCCTCATCTGAAACCACCTCAATGAGGTGCACCTTGCCTTTACCAAGGCAGCGATGTCCAAGCTCCCAGTGATCCTTACAATGAAAGCAAAGCTTCTTCCTCAACTCATTACAAGTATCTTGATCCACCTTAGGAGGGGGTGCACTCTTTTGCTGAATAGTGGGGCGCTGAAATGGTCTGGAGCTCGTGGGAAACTTCTTATTCAGCTGATAAAAAGTGGGGGATGTGTCCAAATCTAATGTCGTCTGAATGGCATCATGCAACGTCTTAGGCTTAAGAGCCTTGACCAATCCTCTTATCCTATCATGAAGCCCCTCTATGAATAGCATCACTACCCTTTTCTCAGGCATCTCCGGAACCATCACTGCTATGCGCTGAAATTCGTTGATGTAGGCATCAACATGTCCACTCTAGTGGAGTTGCGCCAAATCTTTGTAGTATAGCTCCACATCCTTGCGATCAAATCTCGCAATCAATCACTCACTGAACTCCCTGTAAGACCACGGAAGATCATGGTTCTGCGTGACCAGCCCATGATGCTACCAATCATATGCTACTCCCTTAAGGTGTAGAGTGGCGAACTGAATAGTCTCCTACTCCTACATAGGCTTAAGGGTAAGATACGTGTCGAGCTTATGAATCCAAGCTCTGACACTGATCTTTCCACTGCCATCAAAGGTGGAAAGAATCACCTTGTTGGTAGCCTGATTCAGCTCCCTTTTCTGATGTGCTCTAGGCCTCCTATCATGTCTGGCCCTCAAATTATCTCTCTGTGCACAATATTGTGCAAGGGGAAAAACATCCCTCACATGTTGTGGCAGATTCCTCCACTTATCATTAGCTGCCATGACATTGTCCTGGAAGGCCACTTCCTCAAGTGGGTCTTCAACCTCCAGTGGTTCAATTCTAGGCAAGAAACTGGGCTGCATAGGCCTATCTGTTGTCCGGGTAGGCCTCCTCTCATCTGTATGAGTGTGCTTCCTCTCACGGCGCGGAGATCCCCTCACACTACCAATCTTTGAAGGTGATCTACTATGCTTCCTGTAACTACTCACAACTGATATGGATCTGTCTATACTGTCATATCTATCTCTTGGCTTATCCAATGCCAACCTATGCAGAGTAGAGCCCATACGTTCCATGGATTGAATCAGCTATTGTTGGGTGGCTACCATTGTCCTAAAAAGTTCTCTATCCGGATCCGCTTGCTCATCCCGGGGAAGGCTATAGGACCTTCCTGTCTATCACCCATGGTTTCAGCTCCAACACCTATTTCAAGACCAGCCTTTAGTCGTGCTCGTCTACGTGTGTAATACCTATGTGGACTAATCTCTCGGGGTGGCATAGAATCAAATCAGAACCCTGCAGGTAGGAGAAACATTGCTCCGATACCACTGAAAGATCCCTACCACTAAACCTGGATTTTTTCCTTACAAAAATTGATAAAATAAACTCTGCAATACCCAGCTAAGACTGCTGCAATAATTTACTAGAAATGGCGACTAGGGTTTATTGGCAAAGCATCCACAAGCATTACTCAAATAAATTTATTTCTATCAAAACTGATTACTAAATTTTTAGCAGCCCAAATATGTATTAAATCTGATTTTTTTGAGGTAAATAATCACTGTAAGTAGTTCAGAAATCTGCATATAAATTTGACTGAAAATACCTTTTTAAAACCCTTCCAAAAATTCTGAAATTACTTCTTCCTGATCCCAAAAAATGCATACAATAGATGGTAAATAATTTCAGACCTGGAACGACTCCACAACAGCTCACAGTAGACAAAAGATGGGTCGCTCCACCCTGGCAAACATAATAACAGCTGCTGCAATTTTATTTCTTCAACACACTATTGGAATGATAAAAATCTGTGAAGAACAAATGGAATTTCCTGAGTAGAAATCACTCTCAATGCTCTTGGGGTTTTCGCCCACAAGAGGGGTAAATCCTAAGGGTTTTCGTCCTTGGATTTATTTGCAAAAAAGCTCAAAGCTTCCAATGCAAAGAGAAAATAACAATTAAAATCTGAAATTCCCTCAAGCAGGTCGACTTGTTCTTTATATAGGAAATGGGACCCAAGATGACCTCCGTCACATCCAATGAGCTTCTTTCCCTCTGTTGCACTCCCATAGGCCAAGTCGCATTTTTTAATGGTAAGCCTGGCACATTTTCTTTTAATTTTTTAATTCCCTTAAGCTAGTTGCATTTTCCCTTAGGAAGTACATTTTAATCAAGTGCTTTTATTTTTAATGCACTTTCCTAAGTTTTATTTTTAATGTTAAGTTTATTAATTTATTATATGTGCTTTTATATTGTTATATTTTAACTTAGCACAATATAAGAAAATTAATAAAACTTAAGTCACCGTAGAGCTCACCCTTTAGCCGTCGGGTAGACAAAATAGGCCAAAAGTCTTCAATAATTTTATTCGAGACAGAGGGACATTACATTTGCCAAGATTATACATTATAATTAAAAACATTTATGGGTTCCAAAGAACCAAGAAATAACAAGTATAAAGACATTTTTTTGAGAGAACTTACAACTAAGATTACCACCCAAAAGGGTGGACTATGAAACAAAACTTGGACTAAACATAAAACGAGCCAATAGACCACCTTAAAATTTTGGCTATGTCAGAAAACAACAATTTAATAAACACGTCCAAGACATAAAAAAACAACACATACAGCCCTAATAAAATATTGGTGTGTCAATCATTCTAGTCACAAGGACAAATCAATGAGGATGTGCACACGCTAAATAGCCTAAAAAGATCCCAATAAGAAGGAAAAAAAAACCTTACCTAGAGTAGAGAACTTGCAAGATTCTCTAAAAGGAGCACAAATACCAAAAAGCCAACATTCTCAGTATTAAAGGTTGCTACAAGTTTTGAATTATGCCTTTGTCTCACAAATGCCTCACGAACAATTATGTGAATTATGACCATCAACTTCTGTTCATATCAAACTAAATTCATAACAATATTCCAAGATGGCATATTAATCTTTAAGAAGACGGAAGAACCCCAATGACAGCTGGAAATGGTAACACTACTCAGAGATTATATACTATATGCAAAACTGTCGTAAAACTATACACTTATTCTGGATCGTAAATGTCAACGTCGCCATTCATTTTGAGGACGCTTATTTTAAACATTTTGTTGATACAAGCACTTTAATGGAGGCTTCATCATGTTGAATGGGATACACAAATGTTTGTACTCTGATAACCTAAATGCTTTAAACATATGCAAAACGAGACAATAACACCGCGTCAGATCTGTTGCATGTAGCATTGCCAAGAGAAGAATAGGAATGACTTATATATAAATAGAAGGAAGGAGATAAAACAGACCTTTTTCAAGTTTCGATTGATTCCGTGAATCAGTGCTGGCATAAAGGATTGGGCAGTTTGTGACAATGGCTCTCCCCAAACAGTACACATGCAGTATACTCCAATCATAACCTATCATGATAAGATGGATATTATAGCGGAATGAAATCCTTAGCTCATAAAGCAAGGTTAAATTCAAAGCATTAACTTCTAAGAATAGACGCAGTAGAAATTGTTTTCATTGGAAAAAAATTGTCTCAGCTAAAGGATAGAGTTGTAGCAAAGAATTGTTTTTGATAGAGTAGTTATCTTAAATATGTAAAGCAAAGAAAAAGACATGATAGACTACCTGGTGAGCTGCAAGTGTCTCGGGTCCCATTGATGTTGCAAAGTATGTAATCAGAGAATAGAAAGCAATCTAATAATCAAGAAAAACCTGTTATAAACACTTACAAAGTGATATTAATCCTTAATTAAGAATAAGATTGTATCTCTTTAAACTACATATTCGCATTGATTAACAAGATGATAGAACAGATTTTCAGATGCCAAAATACAAAAAATTGAAATAGTTACCTTGCTTATCATTGTTATAAAAACTGGAGCAGCAATTTGAACTATTTCAATTATATTTTCGGATGAAGGAATAGAGAGTGCAAATGCATTGTAACCTTTCTTGTTAACTGAATCAAGCATCATAAATGCTGCAGCAAACTGTTTATTATTTCAAACTTATATTGGTTAAATCAGAAGAAATATTAAGCAGAAAACAAGATACTTGAAAGAAAACACTCAACCAGTGCACCCTAGTTAATCTATATTGAATATTGGAAATAAATCTAAGATCGTGTCCATGATGGTTCATAAAAGTTCACCTGTGAAACCATAGTTGCCCATGCAGCACCAGCAATGCCATAGTCACAGAAACTACATAAGAAGATGTCGCCAAAGCCATTTACCAAACTGGCAACGGACAACACCTTCAAAGGACCCCAGGAGTCTTTCATGCCTAGGCTGCCAAGGAAGGAATCAAATCATATTTCATTAGCATAATGGTTAAACCTATAGTACTGAGCAGGATTACTGGAAACTTCCTTTCCAGATATTCTTAGCTGAACTTATCAAAGGGAACAAGAAATTGAAAAAAAGGATTTTCTAGATGCCAGAGCAAGGATATGGATGCAGTCCCTCTTTTATGAGGTTCATTCCATCTCTGTTGCATCTAAATGAACAATATCTGCAACTAAAGCATGTGGAAGAAAATTTTATTTAATGTCTCCTAAAAGCATATGCTAATGCAATCACAAAAGAACTGATGAGAGCTTAAAAGCCCAGTACCTCATAAATAGTATATGATTCACTTTCAGGATACGATGCAATTTCAAGACTATCCTATGCAAGAAAATTAAAAAATGGAGACTTACAATGTCCATGGATGATCATAAAAATCAGAAATTGTGAGCAAACCTATTTCCAATGGAAGACCAAAAGAAAGTGAGTAATATTACGATAGATTTTCAAGTCCATAGCGGACCATTCTGCTAAGAAGAGGTCAGAGAACACAGAAATCATGTCAACATATGTATTGGCTTCCTACTGACATAAGCAGCACAAAAACATATAGACTAGGGTGGTCACCAAAATGAGAATTTGGGGACCAAAACCATGATGATAGCCTTTAATTTTGAATGGGGGTCGCTCATTGTTTCCCCTGCTTTCTCTATACACAGTCAAGTGGCAACCCCTTGCAGGGTCCACAGCATTTCTATAGTTTATATCTACTCAGTGCTAACCTCGACACCAAGACAAATTGGCACCAATTGTCATGACACCAAGTGCCAACAGCCAGAACAGGGCATCAACCTCTCTGTAACTGCCAGCAAATGAATTTTTTAATCTTCCCTTGGCATTAATTCATTTACATAGTTTGTATAAAATGTCTTGCATGCTTTGAGTTTGGACAGATGGATTTGCACTGTTTTGCATCTCCAAATGGATTTACATTGCACCAAATTATCAGATGAATAAAATTATATTTCAACTATTATTGCCAATATTGTTCTTTATGTGTATGAATAGTCTCACATTTAGAGAATTTAGGTTTCCACAGTGCATATCTTTGTTAATATTCTTCCACAATTTCATGTTCTATTTCTGTACATCCCATCGCGTGAAAGAGAATAACAGTATAAATTTATTTCTGCTTATAACATATTAGATTCTGCAATTTAGTGTGTTCACTGTGTTGTCATCCCAACTGTTTGTCTAATCCAGATCAGCACGCCAAATATCGGTAATGAATCCATAGAAAACTCAGCCTTTGCTGAACCAAATAATCCCTCCACCTATGTTGGACAACCTTCATCTCCTTTGTGACCCAGGCACCATGAGTTGGTAAAAAAATGTCCCTCACGCCCCTACTTAAGACTACAGAACCAACATCTATTTCCCAGTGGAATATGTGGAACTGATACAATGGTTTATAAAAGAACAAATCAAAGGTATCGACAACAAGTGAAATGGATGGATCATGACATACAAGAGCAGAATCAAAAGCATCAGCAAGAAGTGCTCAAGATCTACCAGAAGATCCACAAGCTGCAACAATTGCAGAATCCAGGACTTACCAAATGCAATACACAACTCTCAAGCTAAGCTCCCGGAATAATTTACATTGGGGGTTTCTCAGAGTACACCCCTCTTGACAAAAGAGTAACAGAACAATGAGATTTCTATAGTGTCCCCAAACTACAAGAAAAATAGAATCTCTGAGGGTTTCAAGAAGCAGCTCCACATGCATCTCCGAAGCTGATGGATGATCAAAATATACAGGGGGTGGTTGATGTGAGAGATGAGGAAGAATAAATCCAGTACACTTCCTCAATAAATTATCTAATCCAATGCAATTTCACTTTTTATTTCATGTTATCCAATTTATTCATAGAAAATAGTTATTTGCTGTGAATCTAAGTCTTCTAGTACTACAGTTTGATAAGTCTATGTGGGCTGCCTATTTGGTTTTTGTTAATATCTCATTGTAAAATGTTTGAATGCTCAAACCTCAGTGTCAATGAGAAACTTTTTCATTGACTAGTAAGCTTTTCCGTTGACTAGGAAGCTTTTCCATAGTGTTACACAGTCAGAGAACTGAAATTGCCAAGTGTTCTTTGATCAATTGATTGTCTTTATGGCTGCAGAATCGCCTCTGCATTTTCTAATTATCCTTCTATATTATAATATATCTGTATACTATTTTTACTTATCAAAAAAAAAAAATGTATGATGATGAAACCAAAATTACATAGTGTTATTATTTCAAGTCCACTTGCCCCAAAAAATATGTTATTTTGCAATTGAAGGTTACTGTGTTCTTTTACTCGTGCTGTTTAAGGTGTTTGCTAATTTTAAAAGCATTCGCCCACTATTACCTTTGAAAAAGCTTTAACTTCTTTCTTCACTCCATATTTAGAAAAAAATCTTTTAAACAAGGAATTTAATACACTTTCTTGCATGGTTCGATCCAATTATGCCCAACGCCACCTGGAATTTCTCCCAAATAGTTCCATGGACTACTAGACCATCTAACTGTCGAGTCAACCCAGTTCAATTCCAATGTCATTAAAAGATAATGGATATGATCACTAGTAGGTTATGTACCCTGTAGTAATATTGTAGCTTAGGTTATTAATTATAGGCATTTACCATTGTAGCATTTACATAGGTATGATTTTTAATATATGATGTAGACTCTGCACTTGAATTTTACCTAGAGTAATATTTCAACATAATAGGAGCATTGAAATCAGTTCAAACTAACTTTTCATCTTATTTTCATGTGTAAATAAACATCCTTTTTTATTCGTTGTGACGTATATTACAACCCTCTTTAAAAAATAGTTAGAGTGAAGGAACAAATAAGAGTAAGATAGGTAAGAACAAGACCAAGAGGAAATGCTTCCATCAAACTCAAAATGCTATCTCAAAATTCACCAAACCAAAGATATATCAAGTTCTAGCTAATTTCTAATGTTGGGATGACATTACAAGATTGACCTATTAAATTTCAACAGTTTTAACAAACAAAGATCAAAATGAGACAAAATGCCTATTCAATATGAAATCAAGCCCGAACTTCCTTTAAAAACAAGGCATTGGGATTGCTAGTCATGCATTAAGATTTATTTGTAAAAGCATCACCGAATAAGGTGCATATTGGGGATGCTTTTGCATTTTGTGTGAGAAAGGGGAGACAATTGACCATATATTCTACCAAGTTCAATTTCCCTTATACTGCCAGAGTCACTAGGTGAGGACCACTTCTAGCAAATTTTTAGATGTTCAAGGACCCCCACAAAAGTATGTGGCACATAATTTGGTTGGTAGCAATCAGTTTCATTTGGAGGAAAAAATGCAAAGCCACCTTTCAAGAAGATACCTCCCCACTCAATATGGGGGACCTACGACTTCTTAGACAAGATTTGGCTTTTATTGTACAAGCCAAAATTGAGTGGTTTTAAAAAGATTTGAATTCAATGCAATTGGAGCACAAGCCAAGGTGCTTTCTTTCAATAGTGTCCTTTTCTTGGAATTAATGCCGATAGAAGAAGCTTAGCCTATCTAGTTATTTAACACAGGCTAAAGGGGTGGAGAAAGGGGAAATAAAATAATAATATAACTAGGTTAGCCAAAAAGTAATATTATAAAGGCAAGTTATGTTATTATTATTAAAATAAAGGGGACTTCCTATTTTAAGTGACGTAACGCTAAAATAAAAAATAAGAAAGTCACTTTATTAATTAAAGTACAAAAATGTAATATTCCCTTCTCGGTCAAAAGACCCTTACCTCATTTTGTCTCCCCAACGGCTAAGGAATGAACACAAGGGGAACATAAGTCATAAGTTATTATAAAGTGCATATAAAAGGAAAAATTATAAAGGCACTTATATTAAGTTATTATAAACTTAATGATAAAGCAAACTTAGAAAAGGAAAAAAGACATTTTTGAATGTTTATTTATCCTAGAAAAAATGTGACCCCCTTTTTGGATGGAATAAAGTGAAAAAAAACATTAAATGATGGGATGAAAGCTTATTGGATGTTGAGGGTAGCTATTTGGCCCATTACCTCTATAAAAGCAAGTCGGCTTGCTTGTGGAGATCATCTTTTGACTATTTTATAAAATATGATTTTGTATGTTGAGCTTTGAGCTTGCATCAATAATCTTCTAAGGACGAAAAACCCTTAGAGATTCACACTTGAGGACGAAAACCCTCAAGGAGAGGAAACGTTGGGGACGAAAACCTCCAAAGTTTCACAGAATTTGAGGAATGAAAACTCCTTAGTTTTGAGAGGTGGATCTGTCCGGGGTTCATCATTGGGTTACATTTTTGTTGACAGTGATTGGTAGAAGTATTTTCAGATCTAGACATATTTGGTGTTGATTGCACTTCAAGAATTAGTTGGGCATAAATCAGATCTGAGTATTGGTGTTTGATGTGAGTTTGGACCAACCAAACAAGAGAATTTGAAAAGGAATCAAATATGCAATTTTCTGGGCATTTCTACACCCCAAGCGACCCAGTTTGGAAATTGTGAGCCTTCCTTTTACGGGTTTTTGGTTGTTGGATTTGCAACTTTTTGGAGTTGTTTGGGCATCCTCAAAGAATATATTTTCAACATTTCCAGCCTCATTTGTAGTACACATAAATTAATATTCACTGCGGTAATTTCTAGGTATTTTCAGCCCTAATTTATTTTTATAAAATCAGTCAAGGGTTAGAAAAATCTGGTTTCACTTGTAATTGATTCTAACCACCCAAATCGCCATTTTTGGCCTTGTGGGTATGTGGAAAAGTGAATATTTGAGGAATAAAAATTAAATTTCAGTTGGTTGTTCATTCTGGCAAATTTTGGGCATTTTATTGTAAGTGGAAGTTCAAATTTGTTGTGTTATTTCAGTTTCAAATTTGGGTTTTGCCTAAAATCCATTTGGGGGTAAAAAGAGCCCATTTGGGGACATTACAAAAAATCTCACATGGAGCACCCCACTTGGAAAATAGAGACAAAAAAGTATAAAAGGTGTGGGGACTCATTTGCAATCATCTCTAGCATACATTATATTTTGTCAATGAGATTTTGAACTGCTCATCCAACTTCCATCTGCAAGGAGAACGAAAACCATTCATTGTTACAAGGTTGGAAGATCAAAACCCTTTAATCCTTTGAGGTAACTCCATCACGGGGGTTGCGATTGAGCTACAAACAAGGATTTTCAGTTTGGACGAGCTAGGGCACAGTTTCAAGATAGTTTTCAAAGGTCGACAGCTAGGCCACACATTCAGATCGGATTGTCAGACTTTTCTCAGCTAGCACAGCCATCATTTAGTGGGAAGCTCATTGGAGTGAGTTGTAGCAGTGTTTTGAGGCCCTTCTAGGGTCGACAGCTAGGGCACACATTCAGATCGGATTGTCAGACTTTTCTCAGCTAGCACAGCCATTCAGATCGGATTGTCAGACTTTTCTCAGCTAGCACAGCCATTCATTTAGTGGGAATATCATTGGAGTGAGCTGTATCAGTGTTTTGAGGCCCTTCTAGGGCACGTCGATCCACTTGGGGAGTGGGACGTCCCCCTTTGGGGACCCTTCCAGCTGCATAGTGAGGCATAGGATATGCTAGGGCTTGCAAGAGCCCATAACCTGCCCTAGGGTATAATTTACAGCTAGCGGGCCTTCCATTCTTCATATTTTGCTCATAAGGTCAACTGTTTTTATTGCATATTTTCAATTCGAAAACAATGAATAAAAAATTCGATTTTTGGTATATTTGTGAACTTGGTCATCAAATCAATACATTTCAAGGATTTATCAATATTTCTTATCTTGTGGGTGTGTCTATTTTGTTGATATTTCATTAATAAAAGAAAGAAATCAGACTGCTGTATTTTTGTCCATGACAGTTTGAAGAAAAATCAGATTATTACATGTTTGTCATAAAGGTTTTCTAGGAAATCCAACTTGCTCTTATTGTTGCCCCAAGGGAACATTACACTTTCCTTGCCTACGTATGTAAATATATTCCTTGCCTACGTATGTAAATATATTCCTTGTAATCATAATTCTCAGCTCATGTATATAATTTGTTCTCTGAAGTAATATAAGATGTGTCACTTTTTAAAAAATGCAACTTGGACATACCTTGCACTTTGAGCAACCATGCCTACAAGAACCGCTGGCCATGCTAGGCTTCTAATCTGCAAAACACATCAGGTCATTGACTAGAATATATACAAAACCTTACAAATATAGAAAATAAAATAGCATATGAATACAAAAAAAAGTATAGCCAAAACTACAAATGAAAACAATAAGTAAAGTGTATCCAAACTACAAACCTATGTGGTATCTTACAAAGAGCCAAATATAGCAATGAACGACCTCATACAATGCTTCAGAAAAATTCATATTTGTTAACACAAATGTAGCAAATAATTTCAGATCCAAAGCAAAGCCTACCATAGAAATTTGTACTGCGTCAAAGATCTGCAATGTACAATGTCACTAAGTTCTTCAAAGCTGACACCATATTTCCTTAGAGGGAAGTTCTACCATATAGATGCCTCACTGTTACTCCATCTCTCCTATGCAAAAGTATTGAACTTCACCGTACATAAGAATATATTTATTTTCCTAATTACAATCAACAACCTCCATACATAACTATTGGACTCACAAGTTGCAGAAGAAAATGTTTGTAATATACCAAACAAGCACATCTGTGCAATATTCACATAATGAATAGAAGAGAAATATAAGAGACCACCTAGTTGAGTTCAGAATAGGTTTATAACATGCCCACTCATGTACAAAAGGTTTCATCCTCAGAGCACATGTAGAAGATGAATGATAATATCTTTTATAAGTTCTCAACATAACAATGCATTAAATAAGGATTTGATCTAGATATGCATTGATGCCATATGTTAATACTTGAATTACTGATTTTTGAATTTTGTCGTTGCAATTGAATAATTTCATCATCATGTGCGTGTTAATTGTATTCGAGTTTATGTTGATTTAATTCTTGCTTGTCAATAATTTCAAAAATTTCAACATTTTTAATAGTTACATATGACCCATATAGGTTTTCCTAGCCAAAACAGGGCTCATTACACATGCCAAAAATGGCTCAAAACCCCAATGGGCAGCGAATCTTAGAAATTTCCCTAACATGAGTAACCATACTTTTTCATGACATAGCTAAACAATTATAGCATAATGGTAACGACCTAGCATCAGGGGGATATAAAACTCATACATGATCAAAGGGTAATATAGGCGGGGTAAAATTATTTCATTTACTAGGCCATGGTTCCCTTAACCCTAGGGTCTTCAAAACAATTGTTTCCTTCACCCTTCATCACCCTAGAAACTGTCATAATTCCACCAAAGTGAATTATAACTGAACCAAAAAAATGACATGTGACAACTAAAAATAAATCGGAAGAACATGTATAACACTCCCATAAGTATGTTATAACTTCATTCAAACATATTTTACTTCAAAAATCGCAAAGGTCGAACTCCAGGCATTTGTCTTCACCAAATCAACCTGACCAATCTGGTATGATTTGGCAAAGGTTAGCTCATAAAATAAAATCTATGTTCAAGAACCCTAAAGTGGATTCATTTTATTCCAAAATTCATCCCGGGATGCTTTGACTCTAAAGGTAATCAGAAGCATTTTGGCCTGATCCATCCTCCGCCTTGTAAACAGTGGACCTTCGAAAACTGGACACAAAAAGTGTGAAATCTCTCTTCCTGAACTGCCAAAAAACTTCTTGCTGAAAGAATGCCCCTAAAGGGAACCTTGTCGATTATCAGTGCTCATCATGAGGAAAGTCCATGGTATCAATGGAAATATCTATGAATATAATTGTAACCCCATGGTTTCCGGACTTGAATCCGCATAATTTACTAGTGAGTTAACAGATAAAGTATTTTTGTGGTCATAAATCCTAACTCTCCTTTGCATCAGGGGTATGCCCTGGAGGACATTGGACCAACACTTTGGTCCAAGTTTTTAAAAGAAGACTATCAAGAGAGGAAAATCATTCAAATACAGATGCTGCTCATATGCCTTCGTTTGTGCAATTCAAATCGATTAGAAACAAAGGATTCCTAGATCCCAAGTTCATCTTAAATTTGGTAAGCCTCAGGGTACCTATTGTATTAGATTCATGTGCAAGACTGAAGGTGGTTCCAGATGTAGAGAAAAACAAAAAGACGGGTCATCTGCAAGCTATCTTGTTCATTCAATCACTGACCACAAATCTGCAAGAAAACATATGTATCGACATCTTCTACTGGATGGGAATACTTTGAAAATTCTAGGACAAAGGTGATATTTTTCGAAGTTTAAGGATCATCCGAGTAATCTTAACTCCGAGGGTCAAAGTAGATGTCACCCAAGAAAGAAACAGAGATGGAAGGTCCCGGACACTAGCCTGGTAGTAGGTGGATCAACTAAAGGAGGGTCAACCATCAGAAAGTATCGGAAGCCTCAGATCAGGATTTATGTGTCAGAAAATTTGATTGCATTAGGTTAATCCCAGTGATCTTGCGCTACACATTTCAACATGATCAAATGGCATGTGGCAAGTAGCTCATTGATGCGGAAAAGAAATAAGGGACGATATGGGCAGCTAGGTCTAAAGTATGAACCCATCGCTAAAGGTGGGTGGTAGAATTACATGGGATAATCAGTAGGAAGTATGTTGGAATCATCAAAATCTTAAACCTCACATGTGCTTATGAATGTCCTGGATGATCACAGTTTCAGCCAGGACATATGCAATTATTGATTTACCTCAAGCCTTTTGTTTTTCTGTAGGATTTAGCCTCAATGGATCTTGCACAACTAAAATTGGTGAGTTCAACCCGCCTTAATTGATTAGTCCCATATGATTTTTTAGGACAAGGTCCTGCAAGCTAAAACTACAATTGTCATTTGAGCTGATTTCTAATATGCTCATACGTCGTGCCTTGACATGCTATTGTCCAATCAATGCCAACATATTCAGCCTTTGATTAAGAACTATTTGACCCAAGACATTCAATGTCAGTTTGAACTACTAAGGTTTTGAAGGCATCCTGTTCATTTTGAACTTCGATTAATGGTCTCAAAACTAAGGCATGGCTATGATCCACTACAAGGAGATTCCTTTGTCAAGGATGAATTAGGCCGTCTATTTCCTACATTAAGAAAATCTACCTCTCTTTAGCATCACTTAAACCAGATGGAAAAGATGATAATGAAGTATAATAACTATTATTATGATGGCTGTCAAAGCTCAGTAGGATATCTAGGTGCTGGAGGAGGAGTAATGCTTGTGTCACCTCTGTAAAGAGTATTTTACTATGTATTATTCACCTGTTGAATCTCATTCTCCATTTGTAGTTTACTTGTTCTTGAATAACATTGCAACTGAGTATGCAAGCATTAATCCACAGATTGCACTTGAGAAAGAAAGATGAAGCATTACATAACTTGCAAGTCTTTGGAGATACATTAACTAGATTACTAATAATATTTCTAACAGGGAATACATCATTTCATCAATGTACAATGATCTTCTCAAGAGCTACAAGAGCTGGGTATGAGACCTCAGCGAGGACTTATGAGGCATCGTCTCCAATATTAATTCTGATTCACACAGGAAGATATACAGTGAGGTTTGCGGATTGTCATTGTAGCAATCCGGGCATGTACACTTGATGTGGTTGATAATATCTACATTGAGAGATAAAACATAGCCCCCTGTCAAGGTGGTTGTGAGGCTAGCAGTTCTGAACAACAACATAAGCTGACAGGTATTTGTATAATGATCAACAGATCAACAATTCACGTATAGCTAGTGATAGATAGCTTAATTACATCGGCCAAGAACCGAGATAAATGCTGGAGCAGTGGTATCAATAGTCAAGGTAGTTCTTACTAAGGAAAAATAAGCATACCTAGGGGTTTGGTGACTTTGGAGTCAATCTTCAATCCTTATGATCGATTTCGGAAGACGAAGACAAAAATTCAGGTCAAAGGGGGATATTTGGAGCCCATTTCTGTTAGAGAGGGTAAAATACTCCAAATTAGAAATGTGATCACTAACAAGAATGATCTAATTTCATATAGCTTTGTCAAGAGTTCTCAAATGTCTTTTCTTGGAGCTATGAAGACTTGAGAGGATTCAACCCAAAGCTGGTGCAACACACTATTGAACTAGACTTGAAAGATAATCCTATTAGGAAAAAGTAAAGACCAATCAACCCTCATATTGAGCCTCTCATGAATAAGGAGATAAACAAGCTCATTGAAGCGAGCATTATTTTTCTAATCAGGCACTCTAGCTAGGTTACTAATCTGGTGTTAGTCAAGAATAGAAATGGAGAAATCAGGTTATGCATGGAATTTCGAGACTTAAATAGGCGCATTGATGACAAGTTTTTCTATAAATATCAGTGCGCGCCCAATGTCATTTTCATTCCTTTTTGTCAAAGCACGTGATTGCTCTAGATTTGTCAGCTCTGCTCTGTCGTTGTCATCGACCTGTGGACCCGCTCTTCAATTTTTGATGTATATTCGAGGTAAGAGGTTCTCCCTCTTCTCCATTTTCGTGCTTTTGTGTTCTTGGTCTGGGCGTTTCTTGGTCTGTGTTTTGGTTTGCTGGCCTGTTTTAAGTGGGATATGTTTGAGCTATTTTCCCCTGTGTTGTCCTGTTCCTTTTTCTTTCCTCCTTCCTTCCTCCCCCTTTCCAGATCTGCTGAAAGGGAGCTGTTTTGAAAGGGCTTGGTCTGCTAGGCTTTTTATATGAAACCCTTTGTCCATGCTATCTTTGAAGTGGAAGAAAGATTGAAATATTTGAGTAGTTAGTGTAGTTCTGTGGCGCGCTGGCGCGTTTTGTTGCAACAAAAACAGTTGCGCCCCTCGGCGCACTTATCCACCATGTTACATGACCAAAACCCGCGCCAGTGGCGCACCCAGCTTTCATGCAACACAAGTCTTATTCCCGCGAATATAAAGTTAGAAAGGCGCGGGCGCACCCTCCATTGCAGTAACATAATGTTGTTTAAAACCTTCATGCGCCGCGCCAAAGCCTTTGGCGCGCCATTTGTTAATGTTACACAATCTTCCCATGCGCCAAAAGGCGCACCGAACCCCAATGTAACACACATTTCCTGTGCGCCCTGCTATAAAATGCAACCTGCTTCATCCGTGCGCCATGCGCCTTTGGCGCCAGTATAACCTCTGCAACATTCCTTTTCTGTGCGCCTTATCTATTTGGCCTGCCAGTTGCATTTTTCCCGCGCCCTGAGCCTTAAAATCTCTAACTCTTTCTTCTGCTAGCTTTCCAATGGAAGATCAAATGACTAATTCAACCTTTTTGGATTGGGTCTCACTTCTTCTTCGTGCAGATCAGCAACTGAATTAAGGTGAAAAAATTGGTTAGGGGATAAGGGTTGTGTGAATAACTAGTTTCAAGTTGTTGGTCCGAAAATCTGTCGCGTGGACAGATCTATGGATAGACGGGCCAACGGTGTGCAGGGCTTAGCCCCTCTTTGAGACAGCAAAGTGAAACTGGTTTATTGCTACTTCTACTAGCAGGAACCTATGCAAGTCTCACAGATTCTGCCTTCGGGGGTTGGGATCTCATCCCAGTGCTGTTAATAACGAGTTTATGATGGTTGTTGCACAATCCTTCAACAAAGGACACAAGATGTGTCGAGAATAGAAAGGGCGAGGGTAGTTATAAACCTTACTGCCCATCGCTTTGAGTTGATGCTTGGCATCCCTCACCACCGAAACTATGTGGCTGTTAGCCAGCAAGAATGCCTCAAGGCTTGGCAGGATAACGAAGACAAGTACATACCTTTGATGAATCAGAGGTCTTATTCTGCAAGATCAGTAACAAGGTAGTGACACTGAGGCCTCAAATTAGTCTTCGGAAGTGAGTAAGCAAAAAGAATACTGGGTGCTACAAGAACCTTCCTGAGAAGAGTCCATTCGGTCTTTCAGCATGCTCACTTAGCACACAACAAAAGTGGAAACAAAAAGCTGATAGCAAATGGAAAGAATGAGATAAGAATACTTTGATAAATATCCATGATGGCATCACTCCATGCTCCAAGAACCCAAGTAATTAGCAGCACTTGAATATCCTTTCAGACAATAACAGTTCATTATCAGATCAGGATCTGCCTCTTTACATGGCAGGACACATACCAGATAGCCAATCCTTCTGCGTGTTATGAAACGAATTTTTGATCCAGTTTTCATAAATACCTGTAAACGTAACGCAACTGTGGGCTTCTGGCCAAAATATATAAAATAGCTATCAAGCCCTTGCCTGAAGCTGGGAGTAACAGCAATACAACAATAAGGAAAGATCAAAGTCACTAGTTTTATTCAATCATAGTTTATGATACACTTATTGCTTGTGACAAATTTGACTCAAAGCCGGATCTACTCAGTTATCATAGTGAGCAGTCTTAGTAAGAATATGGGGGGGCCATATGTTCACCACTTATTTGAAACGATCACCTATCTAAGAATGGAAATCAAATTTACATGGGAGATCCGACTAGGTTGCCAAGGTATGACTGGACCAAGGCAAATTTTATTGGAACTGTCAAGTACAGCTCGTCACATAATCATTTTTTAGTAGACGGATAAGAACATGATGGGCGGAACATGCAATCCACTTAACAGTAGGCCGTTACACATGCTCCAATCGTGATTATTCATGTGAAGGTAATGTCCACATGAGCTAGTAATTGCTCAACCTAAAGGCTTTAGTTCATAACGGCAAGGCCAACATGCAACCCTAGTGAACAGGCCTGTTATACCAAGGGCTAGGCTTGATCCGATTCATGACACTCAGATGTGAGTACAATTCTACATTGACGTAACAGTCCATGGGAGGTAGAAATTCAGAATATTGCCACCAGTCTCCATATGGCATGGAAAATGTAAATCATGCATTAAGCAGAAACCATTGTCCCAAATGGCTTCAAAACCACGGAAGACGAAATAGACAAACCTTTGTAATAAGTAATAACCATAAGTGAATGAGTGGCCCTTCCCGGACATTGAAAGAAGCAAGGTTCCTCTATGACAATGCAAGTACAGGGTCTAGTTGATTTATAGTTATGGGGGTGAAATTCTAGAGCATTGCTACCAGTTGTGGAACATGGGTTAATGCATACCTCGGTATAGATTCTCTATTCAAACATTACTCCTTTGGGAAATGCAACTCCAAGGTAAAACAAACAGCGGAATGGCAAAGATAGCAGAAGGTGAGCCTAGGCGCCATTCGGGAGTAAGAAGCCCCTGAAAGTCCTCTTCCTTCAGATTCCTGAACAAGTCATAACCCTGGATCTCTCCAAGAAGGAATTGACAGAGGATAGTCCTATACGCCCATACACCCAGGATGTTGGCATCGCTACAACTAACAGAGGTCCCTTCTATCCCTTCTTCTTCTCTTCCTTCCCCTTGACTCGAGATGACTCAAATAACCACTCCCTTTGGTTGTGTCCTCTGTCCCTTCTTCTACTGAAATCCCCTGCTTCTTCATCCGATCTTCTCCTCTCTTAGCTGATTTGTCTTCCTCCATTTCTTCCCTCATGTCCGAAGCTCCCTTCCCTTCCCATGTCTTCTACAGCAAGCGGGTTCCCCTTCCTCCCGTGGACATATCTTCGGCTATTCTTTCCATGCCGCCGCCGCGTGTCTCCACGTTCTTCCCCTCTTCTACCGTTTCTGCTAAAATCCCCCTCTGTCTCTGGTCCTTCTTCTATAGGACCAGCTTGGATCTCTCAGCAGCTGAGCCAACAAAAGAGGAAAGTCCCCATCGCTCCGATGGACTTTTCAGTCATTCCGGCTAAAGGAGCAAAGAAGCACAAGCCGATTACACGCTTCTCAAAGAGCGCTGCCCCCAGGTGAGAGGGTACCATGGAAATAGCGTACCCTAATCCCACTCAAAGAGAAAGAAGATCTGTCTATTCAAAAAACAGATTTCACAGTGACCCATAGTCACAATGGGGACATCCTCTGAAAGTCTCCAGGGGGGAAGCTCTTTCCGCAGGCTTGATGCACTCTGCAAAAAGCTTCAGGAAACGAAAGACTCTTAAGAAAAGAGGCTACTGAAGGAGCAGAACAAGTACCTGCTTCAAGCCCTACAGAAGATGGGAGAGTGCACCTCCCACAACTGCCGCCGAAACTCCTGAACTGCTCAGTCAGGAGAAGATCAATGAATATTCAAAGATCGGCGAGCAGGGTATGGCTGTTTCTGCTTGGAGGAGCCAAATCCTTAAAGATAGTGAAAAGGTAATCGCCGAGGTATATCAGTTTATACCTGAAACATCGAGAAGGTGAATACAGGAACTCCAAGCATTAGCAAGTCCATGTATCAGAAGAGCTGAGAAAATGCCAGACTCCAAGCACGAGACCTTCCAACAAATGTTCGACTATTCAGTCGAAGATGTTGGTCAAGTTTGGAGTCTTCGGTCATCCAAGGACCCTCAACAAGACCATGTCCACTCTGGACTATCCAGATAGATCAGCTGGAATTTGTTGCTAGAATAAGATAGACAAGGTGAAGGAAGAGGCCCTGGATGCAGATGCATCAAATGGAGAAGGCTTGTCCTGTGCTATGACTCCAGGGTTGCTCACTCCTTCCCTGACCTTGAGATCAGCTGACTGAACACTATCCGGATTTTCAAGGAGATAGCTTCTCAAGGGACAGGGCCAGAAGTCACTTTCGACAATCGAATCTATCAACAACCTACTGCCTGTAGTAGACTTCATCGGGTTACCTATATCGAGGCGGATTAAAGAAGTATTCCAAACTCCCCGAAAAGCTCATTGATGAGTGGGAAACTTGCGAAGCAATCAGTGAACTGGCACAAGGATCCGTCACAGGATCAATTTGCGCCGGATGATGAGCAAGTTTTTGGAATACTCGCGCTCAGTTCCACATATCATCTCCTGAGCAGCATCAGAAACAGGCGACCCCTTTTGGAGGCCTAAACAGGATGATGATGATGAGTAGCTTCTTCTTCTTCTTCTTCTTCTCTCTCCTCTCTATTCTCCGACTTTCTCTTCGAAATGTCTTGAAATGTGTTGGCACAAATGATGACATCATCCATGTTGCATCATGGGATGATGTCATCCATCCAAGTTGTCAAAGTCAACATGACTTTTAGATATTTTGTAAATATCTTGTAAATAAGTGGTTGGCTCCATTTTGCCTTCTCTCTCCCTCACTTTCTATAAATACTGAGAATACTTGTTGTATTCAGAGGTGAACATTTTTTAGATAGAAATAGAGGTGAGGAGAGAAAGACTTTGAGCTTTCTTGTAACAGATAAAGAACAATTAATACAAATTATTCAGACTTTGTGCTCAATAGCTGTGTTATACATTAGATCTTTCTTATGTTAGATCTGTCATGTGTCTTCCAATCTGTTGAATTCATATCTACTTTTCCGTCAAGTTGTTTATCAGTATTGCTTTGTTTATTTATGCAAGTAGGTTTGGCTCTGTTTACTACCAAGCGAAAAACATAGATCTTCTGACCTTTCCGCTTTGGAACTCATTTCTTTTTCTTCCTTCGGATATGTTCTTTCTCTTCTCCCTGTTGAACATAAGTTTCTTTTCGCAAAATGGAAACACTCAAATGGGATGTTGAGTCACTACTGGCTCCGAAGGCAGAATCTGTAGGAAGTACTTGCTTAAGGAGCTCCTGCTATTAGAAATACCCGATGAAGACCCAGTTTCGCTTTGCTGGCTCAAATCAGGGGCTAAGCCCTGCACACTGTTGGCTCAGTCAATTGTGCATTGAATGGTGTCCACGAGACAGATTTTCGCATGGACGCTTGATCTCTTGATATGAACCCTCGAAGCGTTCCTTCTAAAGGTGCAACTAGACTTTATCGTCGACCTTGGTTTCATGACGTGGGTAAAGCATGTCATGGTGCTCTTTGTACTTTTGTTGTTGACACGAAAATATTAGTTGAACTCGCTGGTGAAGTGACTAGATGTGTTGCAAAAAACTTTTGTGCTTTTTCCATTTCCTATTCATATGTGTGTGACTCTGTGTTGGATGGTGTTGTAATGTCCCCTTTTCCAATCGAAGACCTTTGGCCTATTTTGTCAACCCGACGGCCAAAGGAAAAATATAAGGGTGACTTAAGTTCTATTAATTTTATTATATTGTGCTATAAAAAAAATAAAATACAATTATTAATAGCATTTATAATAAATTAATAAACTTAACAAAAATCAAATAGTAATCCCTATGGAAAAGTACGATTTGCCTTAAGGGGCAAAAGTCACTGTAAAGGGATTTATTATATTGTATTCCTCCTAGAAAGGAAAATAGCGACTTGGGCCTTAAGGAGAGTAATGAGAACTTAGGGAAGGATAAGAACATAATCTAATTTATGTATTTCCTCTAGGGAAAAGTGACCAGCAGTTGGGAGAGAAGAAAATAATTATTGGGAAATATATTTTGTATTCTTCCTAAGAGAAATGGAGGGTGGAAATGTTTGCATCGGAAAGAATCATACAAGCTGATTGGCTGGTCCTGAAGGTTGTTTGTTGGGTCTCTTCTTCCTTTAAAAGGAGAAGTAGACTTGCCTCTGAGAGGAAATCTATAATCCAAATTTTTATATGATATTTCTCTTGCGTTTGAGCTCTAAGCTTTTGCATAAAAATATTCAAAGGGCGAAAAACCTTAGTTTATACCTCTTGTGGACGAAAACTACAAGAGTTCTCTTGTGGATGAAAACCCCAAGAGCTTGAGAGGGTTTTTCACTTAGAAATTCCCATTGATGGCAATCAGATTTTCAGTAGTTATTTTCAGTCATTTCCAGCAGTGTATTTTGAGGGTATTTTGAGAGAATAAAATTGCAGCAGTTCATCTTCTATTGGATCGACCCAGTTGGGGCTGATTTGACATTGTATCTTTGGAGGTATTTAAATCTGATTTCTAATTGTCAAAACCATCTGCAGATTTTTGTGAAGTGAAGCTAAAGTGGTTTTATAATTTTTAGAGGGTTTTCACAGTGGTTTTTAGACCAATTTTATAATCAGATTTCATATCTGATTTCTGAGTTGATTTGACATCTGCAAAATTCTGATTCCTATATGAATGAGTTCCTAGAAAATATAGGCAAGCATTTGGGATAGACAAAATAATTTTTGGAACTCATTTGATGCCCTAAATGTGTGGGCCGAAATAGTAGGAGGGTCAGATCTGCATGTTTGGTAGTTGCTATTATAATTCAGTTTACATCATCTTGTTTCTTGTATTTTTCCAAGTTCAAGCAAATGTCATTTGCCTAGATCGGAGTTGTGTAGAGAAAGTTATGCTATCTTGAAGATTGCAGCAGTTAGGGTTTCAAATATAAATTATTTTCCAGCTGTTGTAAAAATTTGATTTTTGCCATAAATTCTCCAGGGTTGTTCTAAAGGTTTGGAAGATAAAAATAATTATTGTATGCTGATTTTGGGTGTGTTTGCATATAAAAATAATTATTTCCCATAGCTGCCAAAAGTATATTTATTATTTTGTTGGAAAATCTCATATTTGGGCAAAAGATCGATTGGGGATCTTTCAGTTTTAGTCAGAGCAATGTTCCTCCCACCTAGAGGGTTTTTGATTTGATGTAGTCACGAGAGTTTGTGATAGAGCTGAATCATGCAAGTCAGACAGACCAAGCTTTCCATGGAATCATGGATAGCGATCTTCTTAGGACTATGATTACTACCCATCAACAGATGATACAGACCATGCAATAGATTATGCAGAGAATGGACGTGGATAGGTCAAGAGATAGAAGAGACAGTTTGAGGGTCAGACAGGATCAGAGGCCTATTTTCTTCATTCCTCTATGATTTCCTGTTCACAGAAGTCCTTAATCTCAGTCACTTATGTCAAAGATTCAGAAGTCATTTTCTTCATTCCTCTATGAGTATCCCATTCTTCCACACTAGATTCGTATATTTTTTAATATTTCATTTCACTTTAACAAACTTATGGATATGAACAAAAAGATTGGCTACAAGACATATTCAGGCAAAATGAGTTTGCACTTTGCATGCTATTCAGCTTCCGAATGGATTGATACGTGAGCAGATGAGTAAAAAATCTTCACACGATCCATGATCCAACTCTTCATGATTAGCACTTTGGTGTCTTCAAATTCTGAAGTAAAAGTAGGAGATCATGCCACATGAATCAAGTTGATAGTGCAAAAAACTTTGAATTTCTTCATATAAACTACTCTACACATGAAGATAACATCAGAGTTACAGCCATAGGGACATACATACTACAATGCAGCATAGAGAGAATAGTGCAGAGTAATCACATCTTGTATTTGAAACTAATGTAGATGCTCAATGGACAAGTCTGAAAAGGTATGACGGATGGACCTAATAGAGCTAGAGCTGCCAGATTGATAGCCGCTCAAGTGACGACATCATTCTATTTATATGAGTTCAAGAAGACATGATGGTTGTTGGTTAATGCACAGGGACTGTCAACAACCACAAAGGATAGGCTAAATGAGAGTCAACTGAAACATAGGAGAAGCCTCACATGGTCAACTTGTTTGGAATTGCATACCTGTTAACAATCATCCAAACCATATCGGCTACTAGACAAGCTGATATGATCAATAATATGCTGATGGCAATACTGAACCATGGTGAAATCATACAGGTATCCTGAACTTAATAACGTATCTTGGAGTCCCTTGCTGACTAGTCCAACCTGTATACAACATGGGATGCATGATATGAGAAGGAAGAGGAAAGATAAAAAAATTGGAGTTTGTTGAAGCATTGCTGCAAATGTATGTGATTGCAGCTACTGAATGATATATGGTGGCAAGATTTAGTTCAACCTTAACTGGAACAGATGCCAGTACTTGCGGATCACTTCAGCATGTTTTGTAAATTCTGAATGACCCATGGAGCCAACACCTGGTCAGTCTTTTTTTAGGGCAAGCAAGTTTGGGAATGGAGGACTGTAATTGTTCCATTTTCGCAGCAAAGAATAACTAGAGAAAGCACACATTGGCCCATTTCTGTGAGCCAATGTGATTTTAGTAGCAAAAAGAACCAAGATATCAGGAGTCAGAGTTTAGGGTATAAGAAATTACTAGAAACTGCTAGAAAGAGATAACCATAATAATTATTAAAGCCACTTCCATATGGCCCGATTCACTGAGCCTGGTTAAAATCCACATTGTAATGGACTATGAAAAATACGACTTGCCTTAAGGGGCATAAGTCTATCCCTAAAGGGATTTATTCTATCCTTACTCATTGCCCCCTTCAAGATCCTGGCGACTTGAACCAAACTCCACAAATGACAACTTATGAAAGCATACAACAATTTCTAAGTGTGTATGGCCTGCAAGGGAAAAGTGGAGCCCATGCAACTGATTCAGAGTAGAAATTCTGTCATTATTAAGGACTAAATAACCATTCTCCCTAAGAGAAATGTGCGGCTAAGTGAAAACACCATACGGAAAAGAATCATATAGGGCAGATTGGTGATCTTGTAAAACAAGGGACTGTACATTGATGGTCTCTTCTCCTGTAAAAGGAGACAGTAGACTTGCATAAGAGGCATTCCATATGTTGATGGCTGCTGCTCTGAATTGTGTTAAAGCACTGAAGCTATTCACCAAAAATATTCTGGGGATGAATACCCTTAGTGATATTGCCTCTAGGGGGTAAACGAAAAGCCTCTTAGGAGCATATGAGGAATTATCTACACTGGATTTTCCATAGAGCTATTGACAGGATATTTCAGTCCTGGTTCAGCGGTAATTATGGGGTGCTTTAGCATCTAAAAAGTTGGTTACCAGAGTTGCAGCAAATGGTTGTACTGAGCCTTCTCTAATGGCTTAGTGACTCAAATGTGACTGTTATGAGATGTTTTGAAGTCATTCTTTGGTCTGATCCTTGCTAACTATCTGTTGTATATAATTTCACAACTCAGGAGAAGGTATTTTCATATACTGTGGACTGGATTTTATTTTTCTGTTTTAGCCTCTTTAGATCTGCAGATCTTCACCGTAATAAATTTCAGAATAATTCCCTTCTACTTTCAAGATAAAATCATATTTATATATGTACCTTATGCTGCCAATACACATAGGTCAGATTTTATTTCCTTTCCTTGCTGTTGTGGGAATTTTATATCATCAATGCATGTGCCTTCAACTTTTTTCAGATCTGCATTAGGGAAAGTGCCATGACATTTGAAAAATATGTATTTGCTGTTCTGTTTGATTTAAAAATCATTGGAGCGTAATAGAGATCCATCTTTTTGGATATGTTCAGTGGTATTTGATACTTCACCTACATGTGTGGGCCATCCAAACCTAGTCAGGATTGTCATGACCTGTATGTTAAGTCATTTACTGTCATAGATTCGGTAAAAAGCATCTAGTTCCTTGTATTTTTCAAATATTCTTGCACTATGTCATTTTCCATCAACCATCGGATTTGTGTAATAGAAAGGTATCCCTAGCTCAAAGATTTGCAGCAGTTAGGGTATTCAAATCATGCATGTACTTCCTCCAGCCTCTTTAAAAATTTGATTTTTTGCCATAAAGTCTCTAGGGTTGTTCCAAGGGTTTGGGAATAAAAATAATTATTGTATGCTGATTTTGGGTGTGTATTGGTCATATAAAAATCAATTACTTTCTCCATAGCTGCCAAGAGTATATTTATTATTTTGCCTCACTCAAAATCTCATATTTGTGGCAAAAGATCTATCTGTTTATCTAAGGCGAGCATGTTATGCATCCAGTCATACTTCACTCGTCCATTTAAAGGGTTTTTGATCCTTGATACCGTAGCTCTATGAGAGTTGGTCATAGAGTTTAATCATGGAAGTTAGACAAAAGCTGATTGGCCATGGAATTATGGACTAGCGATCGTGACATTAGTATTTTGATAAACTACCCATGGGTAGAGTCATACTGTGACCATTGCACCAGATTATGCAGAGAATGGACATGGTATTAGGTCAACTTTTGTTTCTGGAGTATCCCTTTGCAGGGCCAGACATGATCGTGTATCTCCATAGATCTTCAATCACATTGCCCTATTCACAGAGGCTCCAACGCCACATCTCCAAGAAGCTTCAAGTACATTAGCAATCCACTTGGAACACCTCATAGCATTCTTCCATCTACAAACAGAATAATTCGTTGAGGAGAGTCTGTCCTTACCTTGGACTAGCATGAGATATGAACTTCGAGAGCCCTTCATCGTTCAAGACTGAGCAGGCGTACCTTGATTATCACATCTACCAAGCATTCTTCGAATCGGAGTCTGACTCCAATGTAAGGAGTAAAGGTTGCTTCATCATTGATTGCTTGATTCTTTAGACTCTATGATATATTATGCACCTTTGTTTTTTATCTGTAAATTCTAATGAGTTTTTTCAAAAATTTATATGATGACTTTGATAGTGCTGATTTGAATTTGGTCATATCATCTACACATGAAGATAAATCAGAGTTGCAGCCAAGGGAAGAAGAAGAAGAGCCTAGAGAGAAAGTGCAGGAAAGGAAATTTGTATATGCAACCAATGAAGATGTAATGGAAACTCTGAAAAGGTGTGAGGAATGGAATACCAGAGTTAGAGCTGCCAGATTGATAGCCGCTCAAGCGAGACAACACCTACAAGAGTTCAAGACAAAGATGGGGACGAATGATGCAAGGGAGTCTACACCCACAAAAGGAAGGCTCGATGGAGCAACTGGCACATGAGGAGAAGCCTCACATGGACACTTGTTTGGAATTGCAGGTTGTTGCAATCTCCAAACCAGCAGCTCAAGACAAGCTGATTGATGAAGAATTTCAGCTCTTTATGAACCAGGATGAAATCATAAGGTATGATGAACATAATAATGTATCTTGTTTATTGCTGCCTAGTCCAATCTATTTTCATCATGGGATGCATGAAGGGAAGATACAATGCTTTCCCATTGTCCCTAGCGTTTTTATTTTTGTTTGTTCCATGATGGAACCGTTGGTTTCCATAGACTGATGATTTCACAACCGTTGGGGCAGTCTTGGAGCCTTTGGGGCGGTTTCGCAACTGTCCTCTGGCTCAGATTTTGAGCACTTTTCACCTTTGATTCCTCTTTTGGTGTGTTTTCAAAGAACTACAAGCAATGAAATCTAATGTTGAAGATCCCTACGGATCACACCTATGGTGGGGTTACTTAGGAAAGTTAGATGGATGAAACAATCGTTAAATAATGTAGTAACGGGATAGCTAGAATGAGGGAGACATCTAATCTTCACTTTCAATACCAATCAAGTACCACTTGCATTGAACAAAGTTATGTTATACTCTCCCACTTGAGTCCAACTGGTGAAGAAAACTACACGACTTTGGTCCTCCTTTGGTTATAAACATAGATCATTCTACTACAGTACTACATCCTTTTCCAAAATTCATGTTCCAAAGTTTAGTGACACAATGCTTCTAAATGTCAGCTAGCCATTTAACATTCTAATCTTCAGTCCTCAAGCATGGATGAGCTCATAGTAGGTGAAAACGCTTTCCTCACAATTGGACTACAAATGTACATTCAACATGAAGTGTGGTAAGTTGACGTTTGTGGGCATATTATCCAAGGTTGCTCCACACGATTGGTATGAATGCTCCAGTGACCATTGCAAAAGGATTTGAGTTTCCTTGTCCAAAAATAGAAGGAACTTTCAACGGATTTCATTAGGTACATTGCCAACCTGTTAGTCCCCAAGAATCAGATTCACATGATAGTGTATTATCTCATGAAATACACTTCGATTTAAGGGCATGAAGTCTGTAATGTCCCCAAATGGGCAAATTTTGACCCCTAAATGGATTTCAGGCAATTCCCACTCATCCAAATGCAGATTTATATAAGATATACCTGAAGTGTTTATAATGCAGATCTGATTTATATATGGAAAAATGGCGACTAGGGCATGGGTATGAAACCTATAAAAATAAAAAAATAAATCATGATATTTCCCACCATAAATTGAGTTGAAACTTATAATATTTCACCCTTCAATATATTTTGTGCAAAGATCTGAATTTTTAGAGCCCATAAACAACTAAGATTAATTTATTTTCAAACCCCAGTCTACAGAAAAATATGGTAACTTCAAAAATTCATAACTCGCTCAAAAATGCTCCTATCCACACAAATAAACTATACACGGACTCACAAAAATAGGGAGAATGCAATGATGTTACCCATTCATGCAAATGACCACCACAAGTGCCCTAAACAACCAAAACACCAATTCGCCCTTAGGATTTTGGGCTGGAAAATTCTGAAAGTTGGCTGATTTAATCACTAAAAATAAGACTTGTAAACAGCAATAGAAATCAGCTTCTAGACAGCTCCAAAATCTCACAAACCAGCTCCCTAGATAGGTCGCTCCACCCAAAATATTGTTGGAAATGAAGAAGAGACACAGCAACAATTCCCTTCTTCAAACCCTTGTAGAAATCTGCAAAATTACAGCCTTCACACTGCTGGAAAAATGATAGAAAATACAGCTAACTCCTTGATGCCCAATGGAAACCCTTGTATGGAGAATCCTCTCAACTCTTGGAGGATTTGTCCTCGAGAGGTATTTCTAAAGGGTTTCGTCCTTAGCGATAATATAGACAAAGCTGAAAGCTTAGTACAAAATCAGAAAAGGAGAAATACTCAAGTTTGTCTCTACAAAGGCAAGTCGACTTGCCTAAATAGAGCTTGTGACCCAAAATGGCCACTCATGAAAGCCAATCACATTTCTCTTCATTAAATGCTTCTTTTCCCTCCACTTTCCTTCCTAATGCAAGTCACATTTTTCCTAGAGTGAATAACTTGGCCCATATGCTCTTACATTATTTTCCTATTTATTTTTGCTCCCTAGTGCAAGTCGCACTTTCCAGGAAATAAACAATTTGGCCCAAGTGTTTTTCACTATATGTTGTCTTTTTCTATTTTCAAGTCACTAATAAATTATTATAAGTGCATCTAATGTTTTCTTTTATTTTATTTTCACTTTTGCACTTTATAATAAAATATTATAACTTAAGTCAACCTTATTTTCTTCCCTTAGCTGTCAGATAGACAAAATAAGCTAAGGGTCTTCAACTGGGAAGGGGATATTACAAAAGATGTATTTAACACAAGAAATTGTGGAATTTTATGTAGAAAACATCTACAAATTCCATGGTTTTCCTAGGGTGATCATTTGCGATCACAATTCCTTACACACAGGAAATGTTTGGAAAGAGATGTGTGCTCAAACGGGGATATCTCTAACAATGATTTTTTGTATCGTTCTCTGAACAAATGGACATATAGAAGTTGTTAACAAGTGTTTAGAAGGGTATCCTTGATATTTGCTTCCGATAAACAAAATCAATGGTTTAAATGGTTGATATTTGCTTCCGATAAACAAAATCAATGGTTTAAATATTTGACAGGTCAGTGGATAGGTTCTGCACACAGAGGATTGACCCTATGTCAGTTGGTTTACATAGGATTTCTGCGGACACAGATGGCCCTCTCACAACTTATGGATGGTTCCTCCTTCAACTCGGGGAGTCTCAAGGGATGATGATCCTCAACAGGATTGAGCGCTTTCCGGATTCACATTTCTTCACATGTCGTCCCCATGGTGGAGGCACTAGTGTGGTAGACTATATCCTTGCCAGCCCAGATATCTCACCCCTCTTCTGCTCCTTTTTTGTTTCCCCCATTCCCCTTGTCGATCATGCTGTCCTATCTTTCTCTCTGGTCGCCAACTTTCCTACAACCACCACCCCTCCTCCCTCTCCCCACTACCCACCTCGCATCTCCTTTCAATTTGATAAAGGAGATTACAGATCTTACTCATCCCACATCCGCGACCTTCTCCCCTCTGAGCCCCTATTCTCTAACATGCTTAGTGCGGAGGCCAAGTACTCCTGCCTTTCCTCTGCTATGTGGGAGGATGCCCTGACATCCTTTCCCAGCTCCACCACCCTTCCCTCAGCCACTAGTACTACTAAATCTTGCCCCATGAAAAAATGGTACGATGTAGAGTGCAAATCCCTTCACCGTCGTCTTCACCAGGCTTTTACCCAAGCCCTCCCCTCCTTCCACACTCTTCAGGTTGCCTACAGGTGCCTTCTCCGCCATAAGAAACGCTCCTTCATTTCCCCACCGCAGATATATGCTTTCCACCTCCCTTAGGACTAACCCTCGGTCCTTCTGGCGTACTGTCTTTCCCCGCCACTCCCCCTCCTCCACAACAATCGATCCTATCTCCATTTTTTCACACACCACTACCCTTTACGATGTTCCGAGGTAGCAGTCTACCCAGATTAGCATCCCAACACCTGGTAATCCCTTCACTCACCGTAATATCAAAGAGACAATAAGGATTTTGAACTGTAGAAAGGCAGCTGATGTGGACAGTTTCCAGGCTAAGTTCTTCAAGCAGGGTTTTGAGGTTTTTGGTACCTATTTGGTAGATCTTTTCAATCAGGTGGTTAGAGTGGGCTTCCCTCCTACCTGGTCTCATCATATCATTCACCCGATCCACAAAGCTGGGTCCGTTTCTGATCTGAACAACTACAGGACTATCATGGTAGGCCATTCTTTCTTCAAACTATATGCTACAGTCCTCCATAGGTTGTTTGTCCGAGATTTTGGAGCAGAAGCAGCGCAGAGCCAGAGGTCAGGCTGGGTTTCGCCCTGGTTACCACACCATTGTCCACATATTCACCCTTCAGGCTATTATTGAGGAGGGCTCGCCACCGCTCTTCGAAAGTCTATTGTTGCTTTGTAGACTTTCGAAAAGCTTTTGACTCCATACCTCGCATGGCCCTCTTCCAGCGACTCCAAGACATCGGTATTTCTGAGACTCTTGTTATTGCCATCATGCGCCTCTATGAGTCCATCCTTGGTCGTCTCCATACTGCACACGGATTATCTGATCTCATCAAGAGCACCATTGGGGGTTAAACAGGGATGCCCCTTGTCTCCTACCCTCTTTGGCATTTACATTAATGAGTTGGAATCTTTTCTTCGGGGTCACATTCAGGAAGGGGACCGCTACCTTCTTCACCACATCTTGATTTCCATTCTTCTATTTGCCGACGATATTGTTTTACTTGCCTCATCTCCTAAGGAGCTTCAAAGACAACTTGATGCACTTGCTTTATTCTGTGATCTTCGGCATTTGACGGTCAATCTGGGTAAGACCAAGGTCATGGTCTTCAATGGGTTGCGGACATCACACCTCCATTTCTTCTTCAAGGGGCAGGAGGTTGAAATTACTAATACATACACCTACCTGGGAGTCCAGTTCTCACGGCCTAGATTCAGTATGAGGCATGCTCTTCAGCCGAGGGTGAACAAAGGGTATGGGTCTCTTGCCATTCTCGAGAGACAGTGCTTTCGGCACCACTTCTAGGACGTCTCCTCCAAGATGTTTCTTATGAACTCCCTCATCCGCCCCACTGTTCTCTACGGGTCTATTGTCTGGGGGCCCTCCCTTTTGGACACAAATTCGGCCTCAGCTGAGAGGATTCAAACTCTCCTCCTTCGTCGTTTCATCAGATGCAAACAGACAGTCCCCCAGCATATTATTTTGGCAGAGTTCGGAGCTCGACCTTTCCGTCTAGAGACTATATTTGACATATCATCCTTTCTTCACCGTATCAGGAGGTTTGGTGATCTTTCCGATGAGCAGGACAGGTATCCATATCTCGCCTATTGTTCTTCTATGAGTATTGCCCAGGCTGCAGGCCGTTGTTGGTTTGCCAAGACTTCTTCTCTGTTGGACTCAGTTGGTATCCAGATTGATCTTCTCCCCCGCTTCCAGTATTCTTTGAATGCTCCCAATCATCTCTTGCCCACCAAGCAAGTGTTGAACAGGTCCATCCGGGAGGATATCTACAGGAGCTTCATTCAGACTACTTGGGTGAACCACCCTGGGGGTTTGCAACCTAAGATGTCTTTTTATGCAGAGCACTTTCTTGAAATCAGAGATGGGCTCATCATCCGCCCGCAGTACACCTCTCGTCATTGGATGCATGCCCTTCGTATACCTTTGGGTCAGTTTCGAGTTGGCTCCCACAGACTCCGGTGCGAGACTGATCACCACATTGATCGGGTGGATAGACTTTGTAGGCTCTATAGCCTTCATGAGGTGGAGACTGAGACTCATTTCATCTTCCGCTGTCCCATTTACTATGAGATTAGAGGACGCTTTCACTGTCTCTTCAAAGAGATCCAAACTCTTTCGGTCTTCTTCAGGTATATCGACCAGCGATGTCTTGCACTCTACATCCGTGAGTCTTTGTTGTTACGAGACCAGATTCTTCATCCCCCTCCGCGAGTCGTCCCCACGAGACGAATTACAGCCTTCTTTCCGGTTCTACCCATTAGTGGAGGAACTAAACGATAGAGCCTTCTTGGCACAGATTCAGTGCATAGGTCAGTTCTTCCTGACTGGACCTTCACACCTCCCTCGATCACCGCCAACAGCATCAGATGCACACACGTACCAGAGGGAAGTCCAGCTCCATTCGTCCCCCTGGTCGCCACATCAATTTTAGATCTCAGCTGGGGAGGAGGTTTTCACCCCCCCTCTTCGGGTTGCCAGTCCATCAGGAGCTTCTTTTCGTTGACCTCTAATGTTAGGAGGGGTGTGGCTACCATTCCTGATTAGACCTTTGGTCCTCACTTGCTCCCCTTCCATTCTCTTCTTCGCTTCTGTCATTTTTCTCCCCCGCTTGCTCCTTTGCCCCCGCATGTGGGGGCTTTTAGCTTCGGGTTTCCTTTCTGTTGTCTTTTCTCTTCTTTTCAGTTTTTGGGAACTCGTTTTGAGTTGTCCCCGCTCGCACTTTGTATATTGTTTGGGCTGCAGTCCCATTGACCTACTTTTGTGGTCATTCTTTGGACATTAATATATTTATCTTATCTTATCTTATCTCGCAGAATGGTAGTATAAGACTACATATCATGCATCAGCGAAAATGACGTAAGCCACCAAAGCATAAGGATTTTGTACTTTCTCAAACAAAAGTCCTTGCACGTGATTTTCTAAAACAATATAATGCAACAATTCAAACTTTAAAGGAGAATTTGGAGCACGAGTAAAATAGGATGAAACAGACGGATCAACGTCACCCTAAGAGAGAATTTCAAGAATCTGATTGGGTTTTTCTGCACCTACAACTCTAAAAGCAGATGTTAAAATGGGGAGCAAAGAACTTTAAAATTATCTCCAAAATACTAAGGTCCTTTTTGAATTCAAAAGAAGGTAAGGTAGCATATGCTTTAGACCTTCCAATTACGGGACATATGAATAGGATGAAACAGGTGGATCAACATCACCCTGAGAGAGAATTTCAAGAAACTGATTGGGTTTTTCTGCACCTATAACCCTAAAAGAAAATGTTAAAATGGGGTGTAAAGAAATTATCTCCAAAATACTAAGGTCCTTTTCGAATTCAAAAGAAGGTAAGGCAGCATATGCTTTAGACCTTCCAATTAAAGGACATTCACGAAGCTTTTCATGTATCTTGTCTAAAAGTCAGGAGCACGCTCTATGGTTCAATCTGAGCTTTCCGTTTTGGATGATGGATGTGGCCTATTCTAGAACAAGAGTATTTTAGCAATGTGACCCAAATCTTTATGAACCATGAAGATTAATGAATACCTAATTAACTAGAAAGTTTTACCAAAGGAAGAGGCTTCATGGTACAACCAATTCTTTGAGGATGCTTATGCGTTGCTTCCTATGCTTTGAGGACAAGACATTTTTGGAAGGAAGGACTTACTATAATCCTAATTAGGTACGACCTATGGATGTTTATCCTTCACTTCCAAAGCGTCCCTAAGCACACATCTCCTCCCTTGTCTACTCAGTCATTTCATCTCATCTCATTTATATCAAATCAATCTACATATATTATATATTTTCCATTGCTCCATCCTCTTTGTTTCGTTATGCAAACAAGCAATTCCTCAGTGCATTGTCTAAGTTGAGTTTGATTCCAAACTCTAGAGTATCTTTTTTTTATATAACAGAACCTTATATTATGTAAAGCTCGAAATTACAGATTCGGCTATGCCAAGCCTAAAAGCTATTGGCCCAAGCGTGAGCATTATACAACAGAAAAGCAGAGAAAACAATCATGACAGAGGTTCAAGATTAAGAATAAGTCTGATATCCTCATGAAGCATGTTGGACCACCATGGAGGGGGCATGCCATAACAAAACAGGTCCTTATTGTCAAGAGCCCAATTAGCTAGTCCATTAGCAACTTTGTTCCTTTCACGAGGAATGTGACCGAATTGGACCTCATGGAATTTTCCTTTTAGTTGTTTTATCTTCCACACCTCTTTGGCAATACGCCAATTGGGAGGGGAATCCAATCTATTATCAGAAAGCAAGTGGAAAATAATTTGGGAATCCAATTCAACCTGTATTTTATGCCATCCAATTTTCAAGGCCTCTTGCATGCCTTTGTAAATAGCTTTCACCTCAGCCAGATTATTGGTAGTAGAGCCAAGATTCTCAACAAAAAGGAAATGCACCCCACCTTCAGCATCCCTACCAATGCCTCCCATAGCAGTTTTCCTTGGATTTCCTTTAGAAGCCCCATCCATATTCAACTTACCATATCCTGGAGAAGGATTCTTCCACTAGTCGTCCTTTAGGACTTTGTTCTTGTTGTGCATCCTAGGGTAAGAAACATCCTTATGATCCATATTTAATTGCTTACAAATGTTCTCCCATTCAGGGGAAAGATCTTGAGGTGGAGATATCTTATGTTTCAAGCTTTCCGATATGTTGATTTTGGTCTTCTCCCACACAAAAGAGTTGTCTTTACTAATTTACATGAAGATTCTACTATTTCTTTCCTTCTAAATATTCTACAAGAGAAGCGAAATACCACTCTATAGTATAGGGATAAGTTTTTGGCCTCTAGGGAGGGATTCCTGTAAGGCTCTAAACATCTGCTCAAGAGAATCAAAGTTTATCCAATGCATCTTAAATAAAGAAGCAAGAAGTCGCCACAGCGGGATAACCCAAGGACATGAGAAATAAAGGTGAGTAGAAGACTCTTCATCATGAAGGCATAAAGCACATCTAAACGGGCCATACAAACCTCTCTATAGAAGACGGTCTCCTGTTAAAACTCTTCTATGTATGAGAAGCCACAGGAAAAAACTGACTTTTGGCCACATACCCGGATGCCAAATCTGTTTTGGCGAGAAGGGCCCACAATTATATACACTCCTTTGTTAAGGATGATGGCTCAAAGGTTCATTCCATGCTTAAAATGCAACAGGTGGCTGCGCAGTATTTCCAAACGCTGTTTACTTCTCAATCCTTAGATATGGACGTGCAACAACAACTTCTAAATGTTCTTCCTAATTGTGTTTCGTAGCAGGATAATGAAAACTTGACCCAACCGGTTACGGAGGAAGATCTTCACAGAATTGTTTTCAAAATGAAGAAAGGTAAAACCCCTTCTCAAAATAGCTTTCCTATTGAGTTCTTTCAGACCTTTTGGGACATTATTAAAGGATAAATGTTACAGGTCGCTGAAGAAGTTAGAATGACTAATAATTTGCTTGAGGACATTAACAAGACGTCCATTGCACTTATCCCTAAATCAATTGAGGTGGAAGATGTTTCCGGTTACCGTCTTATAGCCTTACGTAATGTTCTATATAAAATCATCTCTAAGGTTATAGCGGAAAGACTTAAACCCATTCTTTACAAGATTATATCTCCTGAGCAAGGGGGCTTTGTTCTTGGTAGCCATATCCATGATGAGATTGTGTTAGCTCAGGAAATGTTGCATTCTATGGAAGTTCATAAAACCCCAGCTATGTTTATTAGATTGGATCTCTACAAAGCTTATGATAGAGTGGATTTAGGTTTCCTTTGTAAAATATTGGATCGATTTGGGTTTTCCATGAGATGGATTCAATGGGTGAAGACTTGTTTCTCGTCAGTCTCTTTCGTTGTGTTGGTGAATGGATCTCCCTCAAGTTTCTTTGGAGCTTCTAGAGGTATCAGGCAAGGAGATCCCTTATCTCCCTTCCTATTCATAATTATGGCTGGGTGTTTAGACAGACTTGCTCGTAAAGCCTGTCAGGAGAAAAAAATCCATGGTATTCAATTGGCCAAAAATAGTCATCCACTTTCTCATCTTCAATTTGTTGATGATTCCACTATGCTAGAGAGGGCCACCCAACAGGAAGCTAAGCAGTTTCAGAAAGTTCTTCATACATTTTCAACTGCTACAGGTCAAACTATTAATCATGGAAAGTCTAACATTTTCTTTTTTCATTGCTCTGAAAGACAAGAGGAGCAAATTCTGATAATTTTTCAGTTTCAGAAAGGAAGGTTCCTGTGTCAATATTTGGGGGTTCTTTTAGCTTCCAAGAAGTTAAGAGATTGGCAATGGTTAATCAACAAGTTTGAACACAAGTTAAGTAAGTGGACTAATAAATGGCTTTCCTCTGGAGGAAGGATGACTTTGATTAAGTCGGTCCTTCAAGCTATTCCAATCTATGTTGCCTCAATCCTAAACATCCCTGCTACTATTTTGAAATAGGTGGATATTATTTGCCAAAACTTCTTGTGGAGTGGAGTACAAGATAAGAAAAAGTGGTCCTTGGTTAGATGAGATGTTCTTTGCCGGCCAAAAATGGTAGGAGGTCTGGGATTCAGCTCTTCTCCCAAGCAAAATAAGGCTTTGGCAGCCAAGTTATATTGGAGAATGTTGGTTTATCCTAATGATTTATGGGCAGCCAGGTTCTGAGCCTAGAATGTTGAGAATAATCCTCCTGACCAAATTATTAGATCTACCCTACCCACTAAGGGATTTCCCACCTTGAAGTTCATCAAAGTGGGAGAAGATATGATCAAGAAGAAGCTTTTTTGGATTGCTAATAATGGGCAATTTGCCAAATTCTGGACTGATTCTTGGGATGGGCAGGCCTCTGTTATCGATCAATACCCCGAGCTCAAACCTATTATGGAACAAAGTAGGATCTGGGATGGGTCAGGGTTTCCCATTATGGTAAACCATCTAGTCAGCTATGGGAGATTGGGAATTCGGGAATTCTTGGATTCCGTCTGAGAAGTGGCCAATTACTATGGATTGTCAAGTGCAGTTGTTGCTTCATCATATCTTGAAAACACGTCCTATTTCTTCATCCCCCGATCCTGATAAGATGGGATGGGGAAGGGACGCTACTGGTACTTATTTCGTTGTTGGCTATGCCTCTTTGGTTAATGAAAATCCTCATCCCCTTCAGTTTCTTTTCAAACTCTAGAGTATCTTCATGTCTACTTTCTATATTCGATTGGGCATCAAAAAAATCCCTTGGTTATTCAATCATTGGTCGAGAGATGCCCATATTGCTTTTTTTAATCCCGAGTGGGTTTCCTCGTTTAGTCTCATTGTGATCCAGAAGGATTCTCCAAAAATAGTTATAGCGATACAACCAAGTCCACTTTCATGGCTTGAGGTAATGATTGTGCATACTCTATGCTATGCAATACTTCTAAACCACCTCCAAAGGTTCTCAATATCTCCAAGATCATTAATTTGTCCCCACCAAAAGGCGCACACACTTCTATAGAAGCAGAATGCAATCTGAGTTTGGCACCATTCAAGCAAACACCAAACCTTATGTGATTTTCATCATAGCTTTGTCAAGGTCCCAAACACCTACCAACCAAATTGCTGAAGTCTATTCACAACATGTGGTACTAATGACTTCCAACAACGTTGTTGCCTACATTTTTAAAAAGGGTGTAATGTACCCTTCTAGGACAATTTGGAAAATGGAGAAATACTTATCGAGATTCAGAAAAGAATGGGAAAACCCTTTTGCTTCAACCTAAAATACCCCAATGTCAGCTATTTTGAACCCAAATGGGGTTGGAACTAGCCAAGGTGGTGGGATAAATTGGAAGAAAACAATCAAAATTCAAACACATTCAAATCAGATTTTTAACAGCTGAAAAATAATTAATATTCAAACCCCAACTGCTGCAATCTTCCAAAATTATTTCCTGCTTAACCATCCAAGCAAAAATTCTCAAACTTCGGATTTTGGGCCACAAAAAGATGAAGAATAATATTCTAAAACCAGATTTTGCATAGCAAACACAAAACCCTAATTTTTCCCTAAAAAGTAGGTCGCCCAGCACATTTAGGGCATCAAATCCACTCCAAAAATTATGAAATCACCTTCTCCTTATTTCTCCTAATTTTTACAACCACATTCAATATTAAATTGACCCCAAACTGCAGATCTGATTTTTATAACAGCAGTTAATCAATCAAAATGCACCCAAAACAGCTGAAACTTCAAACATTAATATCTTACTCAATACTTGGAGTTTTTGCATGAAACAAAATGCAAAATGAACTAGAAATCTAGGGCTTTCCACTGCACCTTAGATGTGAATTTTTAAATCACTGAAACCCCTTCAAAATAGCCCCCAAAATCTGAATGCAAGTCTTTAAGGTTAGAATAAATGGCATAAATTATTTGCAACACTTTCTAACCTTTCAACACACCCAAAATAGTTGTTCCACACTTAGAAAACTATGCCAATTGAGATCAGATTGAAGATCTACCTCAAAGACACCCAAACATGCCCAAACAACCACTTATGCAAGTCGTTATGGCTCTAATTAATGCAATAATAACCAGCAGATCATAAAGCACCATAAAACCCTTCACAATATTCAATAACATGCAGATTTTACCCTCAATAAAATGCACCAATACTCTAGACAAGTCACCAATGCTTAAAATGGAGAGACAATGCATAAATTCATTCAACACAAGAGAGCACAATGGAGAGAACAATGAGTCTTCAATATTCTTCAATAATGGATCCAAATGAGAGAGAGCACAATGCAAGAACTAGGGCATACATCCCAATACTCCAAGCATAGATTGAAATCAAATGATCAATCCAACATAAATCTCACAATGATCCCAAGCTCTCCTTTTATAAACAAGGAGGCACAAAATTCGAAATCCCTAGGAGAGGGAAATCTTTAAATAAAAATATTTTATCCTCCCTAGGTGTGGCGTCCCCTTTCTAAGGGTAATTTTAATATTAAATGCCACCCAAAAGTTATTTATTTAATCCCTTTTTTAATTTTGCATTGTGGGAATTAAATTAAATAAATTACATAATTAAATAATTATTGTTTTATAATGTCAAATGATAAAAATCACTCTCCGAGCAATAATATTTAATTATTTAATATAATTTTCCCCTTGCAACATCCCAAAGCCCACGGGGAAAGATAGGCTAAGGGTCTTCAAAAATGGGGACATTACAAAGGGTGAAGACTACACTATGACTCGACAGGTTCCTCTTGCCAGATCAAGGGGCAGTTCCCCACAAGATAAATTTATAGTAATACATTTTCACACCATTCAACTAAACCATCGAAAGGTGAAGAGGCACACATGGAAGTTCAACTATTTTACTTCCATAATGATTTTGTATCCTTCAAGGCTTTATAACATATTGTACACACATCTAGATGGATCATTAGCATCAAATATCATACATTTAAGTAGCTAGCAGAAGAGACAAACATATATCTCCCTCGAGATTATGTCACATATCGAACATTCAATTTAATATGATTTACTACTTCAGTTTTATTATCCCTTTTGTGTCTTTCTCTAAGCATTACTAAGTTCGGAAGAATTTAGTATTGCTTCAGCACATGCATATAACATCTAGATTCTCATTTAGCGTGTTGTCTCTGTATATCTCCAAGGATCCATATCATACTAGTAATCAACAATGTCGATACTCAGAGAGTGTTATGTCCTTCAATCGATCAGCGTCTCTATTCACCACTTACTCCATTCAAATACTCATTGGATGCACCTCCTTGCCTTCTTCCCTTGAAAGAGTGATCAAAAGAGTTAGAGAAACGCGTGTTAGAGTTCTCAATATCTTTGCAAATTTCTCGACCCCAAGTTGAATTTCTATGTTGAGTGTTTCTTATAGATTGAGAACGGCACTATCATTTGGTCCTAACTATTTCCAACATCATTGATCATGACTTGAGGATCCCCCTTGGCCAATCCAGGGGATGATCCCGCTAGTTCTAAGTTGAGATGAACAACCATACTCTGTGTGATGACAAGTTTAATCATCTTTGTTCCATCCAAGAAATGGCAACTAAGGAGCACTTTTTAGGTGTCTTGTCTACTATAAGATCCAAGGGAGGTATCATTTCTTGTACTAGAACACAAGTGGTTCTTTATTTGCTTTCTTCATTTGTCTAGATCAAAGGCCCTTTTTCTTCAAGAGGTTGTCACATTCAAGCAAAAGACCATAGTTACCAAATTCGAAAATTCAAATCCATTCAAAAGGGTAAAAAAAATTGGAGTTCCTAAAAAACCGGTTGAATACGGTGCAGTATATATATACATATATTATTATATATAAAATGTATATATAGACAAATACACACACAACATAAATCATGTAAAACATACAAAAATATCCATATGCGAAAAAATGAGCTTAAAATTAAAGCTTGTAAAATTGAGAAATGCATAAGAGTTGAAATTTGAACAACATTAAAAGAGAGCCATGGTTTAGAGCTTGATCTTAATATTGAAATAAAAATTAGATGTTTCAAACATTTACAAAATCAAAACTTGTTTCCACATCAAAACCTTCTTCAAAATCAAAACTAGCACTAGCACCGTTATCTAATCCATGCTCATCATCACTATCAATATTTTCCTAAACTTCTTTGAAGAATGGTTTTCTAAGGTGAGCATCGACATCTTCTTTTGCAAGATTGTTCTCAAGCAAATGCAACTTGATGTGGACAAACATGAGATCTGAGAGTTTTTTTAGCTCCTAGTCGATTCCTCTTGTAGGTGTCAATCAAATCATGCATACTCTAGTTTCTTTTGCATGCAAAAGCACTAGTACATTGGACACGCACGACAAGCTTTTGAAACTTTGAAGTAGAAGACCCATAAGTTTGCCACCATAAATGGGGATCCATGTAGCAGATGTCGAAGATGTCTTCATGTGCCTCGTTATGAGAAAACATGCCCTCTTGGTTCTTGAATGTAGTTAGTTGCCTTCTCACTTTAGCCTTCTTATCATCATCATGAACCAACCTATATATTGTTTCAAATGCACTGTTCTTTACCTCCTCATCTGCATCATTAACCACCTCTATAAGCTTAGAATTTAAATAGCACCCTATTGCATGGATAAGGCGATGTAACATATCCCATCATATGTCCACAATGTCCCATATTGATTGAACTTCAGCATCATCTACAAGTAATTTTTGTATTTGTTCCTTTGCATGTTCCATGCCCTCATGTACAAAGCTAACATAAGGTTTCATGCCTTCGGCCAATCTTAAAAATTGCACAAGTGGCTAAAATAGTTTTAGAGCCTTCTCAACACTCCCAAAATGAACTTCCTAAGATGATTCTCAAAGCATCTTTTGCAAGGCTTTTCTTAGAAAGCTTAGATTGTGTCCATTCTTCACGTATCACAGGTTTTCTAAGAGCCATCCTTTTCTCCACCTCTCTCTAAAAAATGATAAAATTATATGTAAATCTTCTTTCAACAGGAGTAAGAAGTTCAAGCTTTGCAAATGACCAATACAAGCTCAATAAGTATGAACTTGGAAATTTGTTTCCCTTCTCTAACAACAATATTTACCCACTCCAACTTTGCTAGATCTTAAAGCGAAAGATCTAAAATATCAGTTGTACATGGGGTCCAAAACAAATGAAAAACTGTCCATAAAAAGTTCACATGTTGCTTTACAATTTGTTGCATTACCTTTCATACCCTGGACTACTCATTCTTCTCCAATTTCTAGAATGGAAAATTCAATGTATTTGAAAATGAAATCTGCAGTCTTTACCTCCTTGTTTGTATCAATTGATTTGAAAAACAAAGCACCTTTTGAACATTATATCAGAATATTTGGGTGGGAGCTTCGCTTTGTATCACACCACCATCACTTACTACAGTGCAACCTTATTTTCTTCAATTCTTTTTCGTTTTATCTAGTTCGCTAGATATTAATGACACCTCTCCTAGCAAAGTAGTTCCTAGGATTTCAAAAATGGCATTGTGTAACCTTTCCCAAAATTTGTAATCCCCTCTACCATGGCTTTTGTATGCGGATTGCGAACAACATTAAATAGGATTTCATTTGCATAAAAAACCAAACCACCAATCTGTCCATCTCATCCTATTCTTGTGGCTTCCACATCAATTTCAATGAATTCTAAGACATCCCCCATGCACTTTTACTTTCTTGGAAAAATGTTGATGAAGGAGACAAGCTACTATATATATATATATATATATATATATATATATATATATATATATATATTCCAACCTACTAAATAGGAATTAACCACATAATATGCATATGAAAGACAAAAATAAGCTAAATAACCACAAAAGGCAACTCACAATTTGTTAAAGACTTAAATCAAACATAAAGTTATGATATATTAAATTCAATTTATTACACCAATAATCAAAATTCAAACTAGTATTCAATAGTCATCATATTCCTTTTCATTGAGAGCATCAACATCAACATCAACATTGTGATGTGGTTCATTAGAACCACACGAACTCAAACCACTCCTATTAAGGCCATTGCCACTAGTACTCCCTTGTGCATGTAGGTTTTGCGGTGCCATAGAAGTCTCCAATCCCTCGTCAACTAATAATGGGTGGAAAATGAAGGCATCCAAGTCAACTCTCTCTGTGTCAATAGCCCAATGTGTTGTTGACCCTTGTACTCCAGTTATTTGTGGGATAGAAGGCACAACTTGGAATGTATATAAACCAAACCTTTGGCATTTCTAGCCCCCAACTTGTCGTGCTTATGTAAGTGGATGAAAGTGTATGGACTCCAGTTGCACTCAGAGGAAGATAAACTCACAACCTATTGTGGCAAAGTCAAATGTGAATCTAAAATTAAGCACTCAAACTTAAATTTTAAAAAAGTTAAAACAAAAAAGGAAGGAGAATTAAAAAATAAAAAAACTTACATGTGCCAAGACCTTGATTGCAAGAGTCTGCAAGTACAAAGATGTTTGACCATGGAAGTCCTACCAAATATGAGCATCCATCTTGTATTTCAACTGAAAAGCACCAAGGATATGACTTATCTCCACTATTAAATTGGCAAACTCTGTCATAATCATGTCCTCGGCCTCAAGACTAGGGAGGAGCCTAGATAATGCCAACATATATTCCTCACTGACTTTCGCATCATTGTATAATGCCAACCACCCTGGCAAAGTAAGGATCTTTGTGTTGTAAAATATAGGAATCAATCCAGAGGTAAGCAGATGTAGTGGGGTGGTCATTTTGTTCAACCGCATGATGAGTATTGATTTTACTTCTTTGAAAATTTTCTCTTCAAGATCTTGTTCTTGTGCAAATATGATGGGCTTTATCTTCTCAATCATTGAGTTGATACCATCATATATCTCTTCCAGACATGGTTGATCCATGTCAGTAAAGCAAATCATGCTCATAATGGGCTCAGTAAAACTCAGCAAATAATATGCTCAATTTCACCATGTGTTATCTAAAATCAATGCCTTCACTTTTTGGGCGTGTTCAGTGTTTGATTGCCTCCATACAACCCATAAGTTGGAAGCTAGACTGCCCCGAAACACCTTAGACCCCCTCGTACCAGGTCTGATACGTACCTAGTACGAATATAGTACCTGTACGCTACGGGTACATACCCGCAAGTCCCAGGTATAGATTTTCGTACTCGGGAAGTCTCCGGGGTCTGTGGGTACGGACCCGCAACGTACCAGCCGTAAAAAGACTATTTTTTAAACTTAAAACAATGGCCCGGGTTTGCAAATTTACTGTTAATAGTTGGGTTCGCAAATTTACAGTTATCCTATGGGCTTGTGTTGCAGTCCCGACCTGTGTTGCAGTTCTGTGCACCATGTTCCTTCACCACTACTGCCTATTGGAGGACTAAATATTCACGGGTTCACATTTTAGGTTAAACTTACGAACTATTAAAACCTAAAATTAAAACACCAAGTCAATGTCTATATTAACTTTACCTATGTTTATATTTATTAGGCTACATTTATATTTATTATTAGATTCAAAGACTTTAACTTTTTAATTTTTGTGTATAATTTTGTATTAAGTAGGTTTCTATTTTTATGTGCTTATTTATTTTGATGGACTTTATTAACTTATTAGAGTTTAGACATACAATTAGTTTTTTAAGCTTTAGACTATTTTTTAAATTATAAGATTATACTTTGTTAAAAACTAGATTTTAGTTATTATTTATAATTTGACTAGTGTTAACCATTTATTGTTTAATTTTATATGTCTAAAATTTATGAAAGTTTAAATTTAAAATATAATTTACAGATAAAGAAATAAAAAAGTTTTCAATGAATATTAAATTTCAATAAGTATGTAAATGCATCTTTAAATTTATAATTTTATATACATATTTATATATATTAATATAATATATAATATATATTATATATAAAACGTACCCAAAAGCATACCGTACCCAAAGTTTTCAAAAATTTGTCGTATCAATGTACCACACCCATATCCGTACCCGTACCGAAACGGTCTAGGTTGGAAGTTAACATCATGTTAAATGTTTTTCGCACCTTTACAAGTCGTCTCTTGACAACCGTGTGTAATACAAATCGAGTCTCAGCAACTTAAGAAATTAAAAACCAAAAAAAAAATTAAAAAAGAAAATTTTTAAGTACTATATTTTAAAAATAAAAAAACTTACATTATAATTTATAAATAAAGGTAGCTTCCCTTACCTTCAACAACTCCAAATGTGAGAAGGATCTAAAAATGCCTTGCGGGTGGAGATGGTTGATCACAAACATTTAGATCTCTTCACCCTCAACATGCACTTGTTGAATCCACTCTATTTTACTAGCCAACTTTTTTAGCATTAAATTGAGTAAATGGACAACAAATGGTGTCCAAAACATATGTCCATACCTTTCCTCAACTAACATCCTTGCGGCTTTGCAATTCCTAGCGATGTCTGTTATGACTTGGACAACATTTTGAGGCCCCATCACCTCAATGGCTTCGAAACGGATGTCGGCAATGAATTGAGCATCCTTCAATTTCCCCTCACAATCAACTGCTTTCAAAAACATTGTCCCTTGAGGACATACTGCCACCACATTGATGAAAGGGCGGTTTCTTACATCTTCCATCTATCAGAAACGATGAACGCACCCGTTTTGGCTCTTTCCACTTTAAAGGTTTCTCTTTCCTTGTGTTTCTCTCTATCATGGAGTCTCCGATGCTTCCTTTTTTGCAATTCACTGGTTCGGCTCATGAGATGGCCTTTCCCCTATTGGTATCTCTCAGAAATGATTGAGTTTAATTTTTTTCATTGATTCTGAGAAACCCCTAGCAGACATCGAAGAAATTCTTAGTGAGAAATACTTGAGGCTCTCTCGTTGTCTTCGTGTTAATTCTAAAGTTGTTTCCAAAATTGTGGAGCATCTTTTAATTTTCGACCTAGATAAGGCTAAGGCATTCCTGATCAGGCGAAAGTGGATTCGGCCTCAAAACAGACAAGGTATGGATGCGGTCGTGGAGAGTGTGTTATTTGCCTCTTGGCCCCTATTTTCAACGAACTTCACTTGTCAAATGGACTGGGTGGACAAGGAAACTTTTGCAGAATTAGGAAGGAGAATGGAAATTCTCAAAAACTTTGAAGGATCTGTGATCAATTTCTGCAAGCAGAAAGAAAATGGTGTCTTGTGGATTCCCCTTTTGGACATGGAAGCCCTCTCTGCTCCACTTTCTTCGTCTCCCTGCTGGTGGGAGGAGCTTCGTGGTTCAGCATATGTGGCTTATTTAAGGCTTACTTCAGTGGCCGAGATGAAGCCCCCAGCGGATTCTACCGAGTTGCTCGATGATGGGTCTGAGGTGGCCAAGGTATCCTAAGTTATTGTTATCTCGTCGGATTCAGAGGATTAAATCAGTTTGTTGTCTGATGTTTCCCTAATAGTTGTTCAGAATTTATTATTTTGATGGGTTAAATCCCAAATGGTGCTTAATGCACAATTTGGTAAGCTTTTAAAAATCTTCTTGGTATGTAAAGGGAAAGAGCCCCTTCAACCCTAGTTTACCTATAAAAAAAACATGAAAAACAAAAATTAAAAAAAAAATTGAAAAATTTTGAGTACTATATTTTAAAAATAAAAAAGCTTACATTATAATTTATAAATAAAGGAAAGGTAGCTTCTCTTACCTTCAACAACTCCAAATGTGAGAAGGATTTAAAAATGCCTTACAGCTGGAGAAGGTTGGTCACAAACAGTTAGATCTCTTCACCCTCAGCATACAGTTGTTGAATCCACTTTATTTACTGACCAAATTTTTTAGCATTAAATTGAGTAAATGGACAACATATCATGTCTAAAACATATGTCCATACCTTGCCTCAACTAACATCCTTGCGGCTTTGCAATTCTTCACGCTGTTTTTTATGACTTGGACAGCATTTTGAGGCCCCGCCACCTCAATGGCTTCAAAGAGGATGTTGGCAATGAATTGGGCATCCTTCAATTTCCCCTCACAACCAACTAATTTCAAAAACATTGTCCATTTAGGGTATATTGTAACCACATTGATAAAAGGGTGGTTTCTTACATCTTTCATCCATTAGAAACAATGAACACACCTATTGTGGCACACGATTCTCTAATTGGCCACAATAAGGTTTCCACATATTTTCTTTCATTTTCCAATAAGGTGGTGTAGAGCTTCTCATAACCTGGCCTTTTGTACCCTTTTGGGGCCTCATTGATTGTTTTCACCATCTCTTGCTAATATGGTGACCTAACAACATTGAATGACAATCCATTTGCATACACACATCTTGCAATGCACTCATCCACGATATCCCTGTTCTCATTTTGAAAGGACTTTTCCAATGGTCCTTTTGTCCTCTTTTGCGAAAGAGATGAATACTCATCTTGTATGGAGGTAGCCGTCATAAATGGATGTGGCAGGGTCACAATTCGGGAGCCAATACTAAATGGGGCAACAAGTGACCTCCCTAATTGAGATGAACTTCAATCATTTTCAAAGCAAATGTTGCTTTTGCATCTTCTTGTTCTTTGTTATATTCCAAAACCTTTGTTGTTGGCACCCCTACATTATTATTCCCCTTGCAAATTCGTACACCATGACCTGATATTGCACGCAAGTGGGTCTTTACCCGACTATATGAGCCTTTCGATACAGTTTCACAATCATTTCGTATCCAAACAGAACACCCACCACCTAGAAATTGTGCTAGTATAGTGATATGCCTCCATAATGGTGAATGTAGATCGAATTCTTTGAACAAGGATTGCCTAGAGGAGGTGGAACTTGTTGTCATTGTACTTCTACCTACAAGTTTAAAAACCAACATCATAAGCAAAGAAAACAATGGTTAAAAACTTAAACCCTATGCCTTGGGGCAGAACATGTATTAAAATGAAAATAACAATTTAAAATTTTAAAATGAAAATAATAAAACATAAAAAAAAACATGGAGTGTGTGAAGGATTTTTAAAAAATGAATATAAAAAGTTAAAATCAAACTTGAAAATTAAAAACTTGAGACCTTACATTCAATGAATAATCCACAAATCCTCCTGCTTTAAAGCTCTTCAATGACCTTGGTAGTGAATGGGCACTCATACTAGCTTAGGAAAATGATTGCAATGCTTGTTGACAATGTATCAAACCTAAATGAGCAAAATGGAAGTTTAGAGTGGCAAATACTCAATGAGGGAATGAGAGGTAAGTTGTTTTGATTTTATGTTTTGATTTTGTGTTTTGCTTTTGTTTTATTCATCTAGTTCACTTTTTGGGTTTTAAATTATTAAATATTATGTTTTTTATTACTTTATGTATTAAAAATAGTGAGAAAACATGCCCGAGTGCAGTCGGAACCCCTCAGGTATAGTCGGGTAGATCTACCAATGTAACCGGCCATACCCGGAGGGTGCCGATCATACCCTAGCCACTCTCGGGCACGATACTTGTACCAGGTATGTACCGTATCGGTGTCAAGGGGTTGCAAGGTTGTACAGGTTGTACTAGCTCCTTAGGATATTATTAACATAAATAACTATTATTCATTTCGTTATTAATATATTAATATTAGTTGTTAAAGTAAATATTTAATTATAAAAATAAATTAAAAACAAATTTTAATTAATTAGATATTAAAAACAAAAAATATTATTTAGTAACATTAATATTTCATTGTAAATAAAAAACAAATTGTACTTTATTATAAAAAAATAATTTATTTTACATCTATTAACAATTTAATAAATAATATTTACTTATTAACTATTACGTTAATAACTAAAGATTAGTTATTAAATTGTTAACAATGAAATTGAGTACTATTATTGTAATGTTAACTTGTTAAGTTGAAGCCTTGAAGTGGGGAGGGGAATAGATTCATTCCCCCCCACTAGGGGAAGCCTACAATGTACCGTGTTCAAACAAGTAATATAAGAGCCCTAATACATGAGAATTGGGACTTACCTCAACCAATCGCCCATAGAATCCTAGATTGTCGCCATCGCCAAAAACTAGACCACTACCAAGGTCCTCCGTCAAGTATCGACTTTGCACCAAACCACCACCAGATTTCATCCTGAAATCTACGACTACCCTATTCGAAAAAAAAATTGTACTTTTAAAATAATGGGTCGTTTTGTGTTTTTATTGCCTGAAAGTTCTTGTATTGCATCAAGATATTCCCAAAGAGCCATATTAGCCATTTTCGCCAAATACCCAGATACCCAAAATTGTTATATTCTGTCGTCGGGATTTGTCTGCAGGAAATTTGTATTTAATTATTTTGAGCCCCGTTTGAGGCTATCTGCGCTCCGTTTTAACTCTGTTATGATCGAACATGTCATTATTCCTATATACCAGAAGGATTTTAACTTGGAATAAGTTTTGGGCTTTATTTGTGACTTTTGGCAATTTTTTGTGTTTTTGTGTTGTTCCCTTTTCGTTTTCTGTGAAATTTCTCTAGAACAATTCCTTTGCCGGGTAAGCCCGATTCTTGGCCTAGAGCAGTTGGAGAACATATACGCACATTATGCCCGGAGGAAGTCACCATCGGAGGTCTGGATCACTGGGAAAAGGCGAAGTTGTGCACTAGAAAAGCCCTTGCGGGGTTGGGCGCATTTTTGGAAAACAAAGGATTTAAGCTACAATGGGAAAAATAGAAGCAACAGGCAAGGTGGGAATTTATGTACCTGCCTAGCAGGATACTTTTTCCCATGATATAAAATTCACTTAAGCTGCAGTGGGAAAGTTAGAGGCAGCAGGCAGGCGGGAATTTATTACCTGTCTTGCAGGGTAAAAATTCCCATGGTGAAATAAAAGAAAAGTGACTTAAGTGAAATCATAGGATTTTATTGCCTGCCTTGCAGGGTAAATAATCTCATTGTCAAAATCAAATCACTTAAGTGGATCATGGGATCTCCAGGGCTGCCTTGCAAGGTAAAGAATCCCATTGTGCATAAATTCTTAAAAATAGAATTTTATTATGCAAAAAAGTGTGCCCCCTTTGGAGAGATAAAGGCAGCCTTTAAGTGGAATAAATTAATTAATTTTTCTTCTAAAAAGGGCGCCCAAGCATGGAAGAAAGTCAACAAAGCCAAAGGGAATAAAAGAAATAGAATTAAATGGATTAAAAGGATTAAATTTAATTTATTTAAAGGCTGCCCCCTTCATGTCAAAAAGTGCGCCCCATTTAGGATAGATTTAATGATTTTTGAAGCATTAAATCATTAAATTAAATTCTATTTTCAGTGGCTATGGTCAAGGCACACTGTGAAGCTTAAGTGAAGTGAAGTGTGAATGATTAAATTGGATTAATTTAATTTATTGGATGGTTGTCCTTAAACATGCTATTTTTAAAGAGAGAAGCATGATTTTTAATTAATTAATTGCCAGGAATAGGAAGGGCAATTATTAATTATAGAATTGTGAGGGTTATATAAGCATGGGCTGCCATAAGGGTGAATTATTTAATTCACAGGTAAAAAATTGCAGCCAAGAGGAAAAGTGCGCCCCATTTGAAGAAAGGATTTTGCTCAAACAAAGGTGAAAACAAGGCTAAAAGCTTCCAAATTTGGCGCATGCTTTGAAGGAGGTTGATTTGTGTTTGCATAATTGTTTGCATATGTATTACAGGTGCTAAGGTGAAGTTGGAAAAGTTCATGCTCTCTTTATGTGCAAATTAAACATCAATTTTTGGGGCAGCAGGCTTGAAAAGTGCAGATTTTTACAATTAAAATTCAATATTCATGCGCCGGTGGCCATCTTTGTCTGAATTAATTGCAGAAATTCATTACAGGTGCTTTACGAAAGAAAATGAGCTTTAATCAATGTCCAATACATTACATATATTCTCCGAATCTGAAGAAGTATCCAGATCTGCACCAGTTTTGAAGAAATCCGACCAAATAAGAAGAAAAAGAATTATTCAGACAAAGATAGACAAAGCCATGGCGAAGAGAGATGAAAAAGAAAGCACAACAGAGTCATGCATCACTTCCAAACTTGCAGACATAGGAGACACAGATCTAGGTCCGGAACCTCTTTCCGAATTGATTGATAGATCTAGAGCGGGAAAGACTTCACTCATGCGTGCGGTTAAAAGTAGTGGAATTATCCGAGCTGCAGCCTTTCCATGCACAACCCAGTTGCCAGAGTTTGTTATGGAGTGCGCTAGATCTTACCATCCTTCATCCAGATCAGTGCGAGATGCTACGAGGAAAACAATAATTCGATTGGACGCCGAGTTCATCAATTATTGTTTGAAGATTCCAGTGCGAAAGGTGGTGACTTCCATTAGTCTTCAGGATGTCGGCAGCAGGTGGGAGAAGCATAGAGCTGACTGCGTGAACATAATGAACAACAGATACATGAAAAACCCTAGATCTCCTTCAAAGTTCCCAAGAACTCTTCCGCGGTCCAATTTGGTGCAGGAGGTCGATGATATTGTCAAATTGCTATGCAGGATTAATGGCGAGGCGAATGCTTACACTTTCCGTACATGGATGTATGCTTTCATCAGGACCATTGAAGTCAACAAGGTTGATTCCATAATCAATTGGTCGAAAATTATTAGCGACAACATTGGTGAGCAACTCCGGATCGTGAAGCGTACTTTCAGCTTCAAAATGACTTCCTACTTGGTGTATGCTGCAGCTTCACAAGGCATCTTTTCCAAGCTGGATAGATGTGGTGTTCTTTCTAAGGACCCCATTTTCGAGTGCTACCCACAGCTTACTGTACCTGCGTGCGAGAAAGATTTCAAAGTGGTCAATGATGAATTCTTCTACGATTTCATTTGCAGGCTAGACAAAGACTTGAAGGCCAATAGGGTAAGCAAGGAAGCTTGGGAAGCCGTGTCCAAGATTGGCAGTCTATTCATTCAGTTTGCAGATTTCACATACCTCAGGGTTACGGGCTTTTCTGGAGAACCAATAAAGATGCCCAGGTATCCGAATGATAGATTGATCGCCATGGAGCTGAGCAGGCAACTTGTGGAGATACACGACCTTCAGTCAAAACGGCACAAGTCTACGGGCTTCTTCCCAATCATTGTGGGACATTACAGCTGCCAGAGCATTCATAGAGCTCGAGGAATGGAGACGCAGATGTTATCCGAGTATGAGCAAGAGTTCTTCCCGGCACGGCTGAACTTCGATCCATTTGGAGTAGCCAGGAAGACGATCTCCCAGGAGTACGCACATGTGCCTTCATTAGAAGATTTCTGGATGAAGTGCAAAAGTGAGTACAAGGTTAGAAAGAGGGATTTCAGCAAGCTATCAGCAAAGCAAGTGTTCGACTTTGGACTAGCGCGGATACCTGCGGATCTTAAAGATGATGGGAATGTGATACTTGACACTTACCATCAAATGGGAGGAGATAAAGCCGTACTTCAGGATAACGTAGGAGGCTGCCATACAATCGAAGAAAGGTCTGAAGCTGTTTTGGTGAATACTTCAAACTGGTTGCTGACGAAGGGATATTGCCTTGATGAAGCATTGATGAATCAAGTCACAGGCAACTTTGGCGCAGGAGATTCCCTCAAGCGGAAGCACGGAGGAGAAAGCAGCAGAAGGTCCGAGAAGTTGAAAGTACACAGAAGATCTCAATCAAAAGAGAAGATCACTTCTACGACCATGGTTTTATCTCCGGCTTCTCCAGCACCCAGTACTTCACCAACTATTGCACCGCAGCAGGATACTTCCATGCCTCTACTGAATCCGGCGACATTCATCTTCTCTCCTCAGCCACTCCGTTCAGCACCTGTTCCAGAGGAGACGTTGAAGCTGCAGATGGCGGAGTTCGAAAGGGCTTTGTCCTTGGATGATTCAGAGGATAGCAGCCATAACACTGTGGCACTTTCTGATGGAGAGGATGCAGAGCGGGAAATGGTAGTGCACTCAGCGACTTCTCCTTCTCTGAGGAGTAACTTCTCGGAATGGTTGGCTTCGCAGTTGGTTCCAGAAGCAAGAATGGAAATGAACTTAGATGAGCACGACTTGCAGCTACTCCAGAATCTGGGCGGAAGAGACAAAAGGCCTAAAGTTGCTAAGGTAACTTCAAGGTTGATCATCGAGGATTCAGGAGAGAAGTTTGTTGAGATGTCAATTCCGGCAGAAGGAAAGAAGGAGGATGAGCTCACGGCAGAAGATGTGACAGTAACCAAAGTACCCCTCGGTCAAGCCACCACTGAAGGATTAAAGCAGGATACGCAGACATTGATAGATGCTCTATTCCTTAGGCTTGACAGAGAAAAGGCGGAGAAAGACGAGTTGCAAAAGCAAGTATCTCAATTGTGCAAGATCATAGCCAAGGTTGCTAAACCTTCCATTCAGCCCATTTCAAAGCAGGTGAGTGATCATCTTATGCAGGAAATGGAGGATGCAAGCAATCAAGTAAAAGCTATTGACGAATGGAAAGATTTGATTATTCGTCAAGCTTCTGTACAACTTGGAGAGGTGCCAGCCCGCCTAAAGGTTATGAATGATGCGGCAAATCAGCTGCAGCAACTGGTGACGAGCATAGTGGACATGAACACAGTTGCTGAGAGTAACCTGAGTATTTTGGCCGAGATCAACAAACTGTCGGGAGATGTATTGGTTGCGGAGCAGATTGTACCGGATGGATCAGTTGAGAAGGGGAAGCAGCTGGAGTTTGCAGTATCTTTCCGTTTGGAGATCTGCAGAGTTTTGCTAAAGAGGATGCAGGCACTTGAGAGTAGGACATCATCCTTACCAGACAGTATCATTTCTTTCACTGAGGAGGACGTGGTCGGAGGTGTTACTTCATACTTGCGGATTGTTCCTAGCAAGGTGCCTAATTCCCTGGAAGGGTCTCTTCTGATGGTACAAAAGAGAATTGACAGAGCTACTAAGCCTTTCACGATGAATTCTATTAGTAGACTGGTGGCGTTGCAGGCAGACATTGCGAAGTTTGGGCCGAGCTTGGAAGATGTGGAAGCATGCATCAAAGTGTTGAATGAAGGGTTGCTGCAGTTCAGGACAGAGAAGGAAGCAGTGGCTAAAACAGATGGAAAGATGTTGAATCACATGTTCGACAAGTATATCCGATATCAGAACAAAAAGAAGACATAAATGTTACAGCTGACATGACTTGTTTTTCTATTCTTTCTTCTCCTACTTTCTATGTTCCCGGATGAAATTGTAAAACTTCTAAGTTATTGGTTTTGCAACCATTACTTAAAGTTATGTGGAACAATTCTATTAGTTAAGTGATACATGTGTCACTTAAGGAGAAGTTAGTGGAGGATGATTGTCAAATGTCATCTTTACTTGTTTGTATTTCAGTTCAGTTTGAGATTTTCCATTTGTACTTTCCCTCCTACATTCTATAAGTAGGAGAAGAACGTCCGGGTTAATGATCAGAATTTGTAAGCAGCAATCTTGTGTTCTAGACTTTGTGCTGAACCCCTGAGAGCCACTTGGAGCAAAGGAATACAAAGGAGCAGGTTTCCGGAGAACTTTGTGTCACGGTGTACTGTGTTTCTTGCTTTTAATCTTAGATCTCTTAATAAACTGTGTTATTTTAGATCTAGATCTAGAGCTGCCTTTGTTTTAGAATTATGTGTTTATATCTATTAGATTCTTCTATGTGCATGCAATCAGCTCTGCCATCTACTGATTGGGATGCATATCTTCCCCATTTCTTCTATGTGTTTATGTAATTACCTTCTTCTATAACTTTTCCTTTCTTTAAAACAGTTGTTTACTTGCTGCAGAATTGTTCAGTTATGGTTCATGAACTGAGTAGTTAAAGTAAAACCCCATTTAGATATTAGCATACTTAAATTGACAAATCTGACACGGGAGTCTCACCGGTCAAATGAGGGAGATTTATCTCATAACTACCTAGGTTTTGTGCTATGCAGAAATTCTAGCCAACACGGTTGATGGCATTATACTCTACAAAAATAGAGTATATTTGATTCCGGAATCCAAGGTAAAACATCACATTTTGGAGGCTATGCATGACTCTCCTTTGGCTGGTCATTCGGGATACTTTAAAACATACAAACAAATTAGGGAGAATTTTTTTTGGAAAGGGCTCAAAGGAGAGGAACATGAATTTCCAGTAAGTCTTTTGCAGCCTTTGTCTATTCCAAATCAAAAATGGGAGAGTATTTCTATAGATTTCATTACCGAACTTTCCACGGTTCAAGGTAGGAGTGTTATTTATGTTGTGGTGGATAGACTCACTCAGTATGCACACTTTTTCCTCTTCCCACTAAGTTTGATGGACCATTAGTGGCTGGGATATTATTTAAAGAAGTTTTCAAACTCCATGGGCTGCTAAAAAACATTGTGAGTGACAGGGACAGCAGGTTTATGAGTTCTTTTTGGCAAGAACTCTTTTATCTTTCAAGGACGGAGCTGACTCCTAGCACAAGCTACCACCCCCAAACGGGTGGACAAACTAAAATTGTCAACAAATGGATAGAAGGGTACCTAAGGAGTTTTGTAATAGGTCAACAATCAGCTTGGATCAAGTGGTTATATTCGGGGGAGTTTAGCTACAATACTTCCTATCACATGTCTATTGGTATGTCACCCTTCAAAGATTTTTATGGTTATGATGTTTTTTCTTTTGTGGATATTGTCATTCCGGATAGTAGAGTTCCAGGGGCTAAAGATTTGGTACAACAAAGCCAAGACATCATAAAAGCACTCAAGGATAACCTCCTACATGCTCAAAATCAACAGAAATTGTATGCAGATCAGCGTAGAGTTGAGAAGTCATTTGAGGTAGGAGATATAGTTTTTTTGAGGTTGCGGCCCTATAGTGTAATATCCACTTTTGGGATATTAATTAATATTTATTAAACTACTTGCAATGGAAGCAAATTTAGAAGAAAAACCCTTCTAGATTCACTTCAACTAACCTAGTGTCGGCTTCAATACAACCTAACCCAGTGTGAGCCAAGGTAAGGGTTCAGATGGGTTAACTAGTCAGAATTAACAATTCCTTAACCAATTAAATTTGCAGTAGTAGTAAATAAATTAAAATATGTTGGAAATGTCTGCAAACTTCAAAAATTAATATCTCCTTCAATATTTGCTCTTTTTGTATGAAATAAATTGCAGATGGAAAATAAAATAATGAGTTTTTAAATGAATTAACAATCTGAATTTTTAACCCACTGAAACCCACTCAAATTTGTCCCCAAATCTACAAAACAAGTTGCTAAGGTGGATAAATATTAAATTAAGTTCAGTCTTATTTTTGACTTCCCAACACTCAAAATCACCACTTTCAGATCTGCAATAATTAATTTATGACAGCAGATTGGAAACCCTTCAAAACCCTCCAAATAATGGTGAAAAACTCTTCAAACCAATCGCTTTACTAAGAATAAATTCCAGCAAGCTTAACAGCCCAAAATATTATGAAATAAAGTGTATTTGCAATAGAATAATGAGCAAGAACAATTCAGATTTTACCCTTGCCAAAAACTATTCAAAAACACCATAAATCTCCTCCAAACAAGTCGGTTTATACCATGAAAAACCAGCAGCAATATCCATATTTTAATTGATCAAAAGATAGCTCAAAAACCATCCAAACAAGCTCTCACACTCTCTCAACAATGGCGACTTCACATATGCAAATAAACTCAAGCAAAACTTATCATTTCATAGCTCAAGAAGAAACACACACTTCACAATGGGTGGTGTTAATGAACACCTTTTGTTTTTTCATCACTAGTAGGTATTCATCACTCTTCAAGCATGAAGATAAATTATAATAACCGTCAACATGCGAAAAGGGGTGCCCATCATCTTCTTTTATAGTTTTTCTTTATTCAATCTCCAAAGTTCCTTCTCCATTTTGGCGCCATAGTCTAGAGATGAGAGCCTTTAATTTGAAATAACCTGAAAGTCAAACTCCAATGTGAAAGTTAATTCCCCAAGGCAAGATTTAGAAATAAAACACAAAGGAGAATTTAATATTTAAACTTGATGCCCAAAAGGAATCGACCCATACCAAAAATATCGATAAATGTGCCCAAAGAAATAATAAACCATCCTCCAAAAAATGCGACTTGTCTTTATTAATTTATTTACCTCAAAAAATTATTAATTATCCCAAGCTAAATTGATTTCTCTATCTTATTTTTAATTTGCACAAATAAAATATATTTTGATTTTTAAATTCATGTGCAAATCGAATTTCTCTTATTTTAATTTTTATTTGAAAAAGGGGACATTACATATAGACAATCTTCCCTTAAAGCGAAGGGAGCTAAAAATTAAAACCAAGGTTTTATGGTCCCTACAAAGTCATAAGAAAGGTGGGAAATGTTGCTTATGAACTAGAACTTCCAGTGCAAAGTAAAATTCACAATGTCTTTCATGTTTCATGCCTCAAAAAGGCATTAGGACATCACATCACTCCTATTGAGCTGCCCCCTCTTGATGATGACGGAAAATTGATTCTAGAACCCGAAGCCATAATGGAGGTTTGTGAAAAGAAGTTGAGGAACAGGATCATAAGGGAATATTTGGTTCGATGGAAAGGTTTACCTCTTGAGGATGCTCATGGGAAGGTGTAGCAATTTTGGAGCATCCAAGCTTGCAATTACTTGAGGGAAAGCAATTTAGAGAAGGAAGGATTGTAATATAAATATCCCCTTCTCAAAAATAATAGGTCGAAGATCCTTAGCCTATTCTTTGTTTCCTGACAGCTAAGGTGTACAAAATAAGGGAAACTTATCCTAATAAATTAATTTTAGTGCATAATGATTTTATTAACAGTACTTTAATTATTTATTAGTAATAAACTAATAAAATAAAAGGTCGTTTTATTTTTATTTTTCCCCAGAGAGAAAATGTGACCCATGTGGGGAAATAAAGCAAGGAAAATAAAAATATTAAAATAAAGTAATCTTTACCCAAGTGGAGTGAGCTGATTGGAATTTTGTGTGGGCTCATGTGCCAATTGAAATTATAAAAGGAGGTAGCCACACTTGGGAGAGACATCTCTTTGCATATTTTGACGTCTGAATTTTGGTTTAGTTGATTGCTTTCCACTTTTACATTGAAGGACGAAAACCCTTTGATGTATTTGCATTAGAGGACGAAAACCCTCTATTGCCAAGGTTGAAGAACGAAAACTCTTCATCCTTTGTGAGAGGAAGCTCTATTCAAGGGTTTCTATTGAGTTTCAAGTACAAAATATAAATTCCAGCAGTGTTTGAAGACCCAAAATTGCATATTTATGGCATCTCCAGCTAGAGTTTGAAGAAGAAAGTGTTGTGGCTGATGTTTACTTGCAGTTCCAGTAGTTTTCTAAAGGAGCGACCCACTTGTGGGAGGAATATGAGCACCCTAAAGCACGGCTATTCTAGATCTGGTTTCTATCTTCATTGCCATAATTTTAGATATCATTTCCAGCTTGTTTGCATGAGAATTGGGCTTGGGAAACCTCTTTTCGAGTCATTTCTGTAAGTTGATTTTCTACAGACTTTTAATAAAATTTTGGCTTTTCTTCTTGGGTCAAAAATTTATATTTTTGGTATTCATGCATATATGATAAATTCTGATTATTTTTGGTAACTATTGGATCAAGTTTAAATCAGTTTTGAGGGTCAACAATCTCTAAAGCAAGTCGCATTTTTTAGAAGAAAATTCACATCTGCATTTTTATAAAAAAAGCTTCGATCAGTTGGCTGTTATAAATCAGATTTGTAGGTGTTCCTTTTGGGTTTATAAATTATCCCATTGGGAACATTACATTGTAGATCATCCACCCTTGCTCTTAATTCCTTCCCAAACAGCCATAAGGGTGTTGGAATATTTGCACTCACTGATCTCATCAAGTGACCGCTTTATACATCATATTAGACCAAGAGAACTTCATCCAACTTGCCAATCTACCTTTGTCCAGGGAAAGTACTATCATTCCAACACATGAAATTAGAAATAAAATCATACCCCAGTTGTAGCACGGTACTTTCTTACTTAACCTTGGGCTTTTGGTGGTTGGAAACCATCTTGTAACAGTTGTCAAGACCTCATCAATGATTGTAGGTGGAATATGCATCTTTCTTGTGGCAAAATCTTCTTCTATCTCAACAAAACGTATATGGGAGAAACTGGAAATGTGGTGGACAGTAGTCCAAAAATTTGAGACAAATCCCATATCCATACCCACTATGTTAAGTTAACACAACCAAAAAATCCCATTTTACCCAAGTCTCACCCTTCTTGAATCTCCAAAGATCCCCCAGATCCAAACTTTCATGTACAAGCAATTTGGAACTTGTATGAAAGTATCTATGTGCCCTTTACACCTAAAAGGGTTCTTCACTCTATCACCATTTTCACTATATTGTCCATGATGACCACAAATTTGTCGTGATATACATTGAGGCATCAAACTTGACATAAGAGCAATCCTTTCAACATGTTGCCATTGATGACAACACATCTAAAATGACATGGTAGGAAGCAACAAATCCACAAAACTTCCATACCTTTGGTTGTAATCAACTTGTTCACCTTCCTTTGCCGAATGGAGCTTAGTTGAGATATCTTCAACATCCCAGCCTTGTGACTCGGAAGATCTGGGTTACGATCAACATTCTTGTTCACCTTGAACTTTTCACATTGAACAAATGAATCTTGTTGACGCATGCAAACATTACAAGTCAATAAAACATTTTCATGATTCTTGCTAAAGTCATGAACCCAATCAATTTGATTCCCATATGTTCTAAAAATTCCAGCAAACTCAAAATCAACATTAGCAACCAGTAACTTTTTTATGTTTATGCCCCCCTCAACATGGTCTTCTTACTCCACCCCAAAACCTTCTTACAGATCTAATTTTCCTTCCCCGGTTCATACCCCGTGATTTCTTCCTTGACCTCTTGAGGTGCCGATGTATATGTTACCTTTGTTTGTTCTTTTTCTTCTTTCAAGGGAAACTCTTTTGGGTTTGGCTCCTTGGCATATTTTTATGGTCTAGGGTTTAACCCTAGCATCTTCATCCATGCACCGGCTATCCCCTTGTTGGAACCATCAAATGTGGAGGGTGTTACTTTCCCCAAGGTATGTTGAAGATCATTCTGTGGTGATTGAGATCTAAGCTCGGGCCTTGATCTACTCTTACTTACTCATATGAACTCCGCAAGTGAGACGGCATCACGAATCCCATTTGGAAGAGCCCTATATCCCTCATAGTTGGCCGCAATGTTGTGACCCACTGAATGTCGTGTTTCAACCTCCGGAATGACTTCTTCTCTTGGGAGGAAGGTAGGCTAAAAGGCCTAGCAACAAATCCAAAATCTGACCCTTGGGTCTGCCTCACATTTTGAACCCCTAACGAATTGCCCTCACAATTGTAATGACTTGGCTCATGAAGTTTTTGCAAGGTTAGGGCCAGCAAATCCATAGTGTCCGCCAAGCTCTCTTGCCCTTCAATAAGTCTATCAATCCTGGCCTCTTCGAAACCTTTATAGGTCATGTTAGGTCTTTCAAGAGGCTAATCTGAATTCTTCTTGCATGAATACCCTCTAGGTTGGGAGGATCTTTGCTCGGATACCACTGTAATGCCCCTTTCAGAGCTGAGCTGAAAGAAAAAGAGAAATGGCACCAACCCAAATCACAGTAAACTGAAATTCATAACGGCAAGCTACAGCAGTCTGAAATCTTATAACAACAAGAGGGAAATTGCAATTATTCGCCACCAATACCACTTTTACACCATCTCAGCATGTAGGGAACAATAATAATTATTTTAGAGCAAGTACAAACCAAGAAATGAGCTTTCAAAACCCTAGCTGAATCATAATAATTAATTTTGCAACAGCAGCGAATCCACTTACAAATATGGCCGAAAATAATGATTCTAAGGCCCAAAGTTCAATCCGTAACATGTAGTCAACCTTATAAATTAGGAACAATCCAAATGTCAACAAAGAAAGGAGTGTCATGCACTAGATATCACCAAAACCTTCCACTATGCAAGTCGCCACCCCGGGAGAGGGTTGGAGAGGGTTTACAATGAGCTGGAAATGGCATGTTCCCAAGGAAAATCTGAATGTAACACCAACTCTGACCTCTGTATGAGGTCACCAATGACGAAATCAGGGGTTTTGTCCTAAAATCAAGTGCAAAGAGGGTTTTTGTCCTCAATTGCAAGAGAGAGAAAGTAGTTTCATGCTCCAACTCCAAGAAAATAAATTCCAAAGCAAATGTCCTTCTCCAAGCCAAGCAACCTCTTTTTCTATCTAAAGGTGGTGCCAAAACCAAAATATAATCCTCCCAAATTTTCTTTTATTTTTCACGTGGCTTTTAATTTTTTTCAAACTGACTTGACTTCTCTAAGCTATGATTAGAAAATTACTTTTAAAATAATACAAAGCTACAAAAACAAATGAAAATCATGACATTAAATATTTCCCTTGCTCTTTCCCTTTTAGCCCACGGGGAATTAGAATGCGCCCAAGGTCTTCGAAATGAACTAGCCCTGAGAAAGGGACATTACATATTGACTTTCCAATTAAATAGTAAAAGCCTAGGTACTTAAGACTTCCTAAACCTTTTGATAGTTGTAAACACTGGCTATTATGCTGACACCCCAGGGTTTTTCTCCTGAAAATTGCACCATAAAGGATACATACCAGTCTGTTACTCATCTGGCAAGTTCCATTAATGATAGGCCTATTTCTTGTTGAGAGCTAATGCTGCTCTATGAAGGAATGCACCAATTGAAGATGTACATACTCACAAGACTTGAATTCTTTGATCATTGAAAAGGAACCATCCATTCCTATTGGAAACATCTGATTTGCACCACTTTTAATTTTATAACTTGTACCGTGTGCATACTGCATTGATGTTTTCTAGACTTGCATGCCAGTCTCTTAGATATACACTTTTGTGATATAATGTACTTCATGAATTACAGAATCAAAATAGCTTCTCTTGGTTGATGAAATATACTTGTATGTGGCTGTTGGTAGATTATTTGTGTTTATATGATGCAATAGTCGGTTGATATGATTGGATGAATTCTCTTCTGTTTATTTTATGGTGCTTTAACAAGTATCCATTGTTCAATATAAAAGACTGTCTCTGATTACATGCTTCCTGTATTGCAGGAAAAAAAATCATTTAAAACAACTCAATGGTGTGCCCAGCAACTAGGTCTTGAATAAACTTTGAGGATTAAAAATTACACGACAATGATATGATAGAAAAAATTTACACTCAACCAGTTCATGCCCCATATTCACCTGAACATATGTGCTTGCTGCAGGAACTAGACTGGCGTTCTTGGACCCAACAAAAGCTGGCAAGTTCAATAAGCAACAAATGTAATAGAAACTTCAATTCCAAAAATTAGGAAAGACCTTCTGATCACATGTGATAGTTATGACTTCATCCAACTGCATGAAGCCACACCCATCCAATACCAAGATGCATTGACCAAGTAGAAGCTAAAAGTAAAATATCAAAATAGAAGCTAACTGTCTGAGTTTATGTTCGAGTTACCCATACCATGAAGTACGGGTGTACCAAATGCCTTCGTAAAAAGAAGCATCCCAATTCCACATGCTAATGCAACAAACAACAACCTGGATAGCTGTTGTTGCATTGCAACTTCATCCTGAAGCCACAGTTCCCATATTAGAGTAAACCATGAGACGGACCAAGAACTTGAATGTTAACAAAGCAGTAAGTCCTAAAAGTGAGATAACCTGATGTCTTTCAAGATAATATATGTGCTTTACTAGAAATTAATTGTATAGTTGTATTTAAAATTGAAGGAAGCAAGTTGATCATGTTACACCTTATTCATTTACATAGGCAGAATTCCTTGTATTCACCTTCGGAAATTCAAACTAACCTACATGGTAAGTATCGCTGTATACCTATTAGGCTATTAGTAATAGTAATCCTATAGATCCATACAAAGCTCTCTGGTGTATTCTAATTTTTAACAATTGAAAGACAGTTGTTTCAAAGTCGCTTTATTCTTGCATTGTATAAACATCAAGGAAGAAGACTTTGATTTTGGTTAGTTCAAAGTTCAAGTACTTTATTGTATTGAAGATAACTACACAAGTAGGACAAAATATTTGAAGTGTGTGCAGCAAAATCTTAAAGCTGTTTCAAAATCTAATCTCAGAAAATATAGGCAACAGTTCAGAAGGATATCAGAAACTAACTTGGGTCAGATTCCAGAACAAACAAAAGCAAGTAAGACATTTTAGCGTGAATTTGCCCAGTAAAGATGCACTGGAGGAATCTCTGGTGAATCAGAAGATTCAACAAGCAAGGCAGATGCAATGGTAAGAAAATCCAAGAACAATATGACATTTATTCATGCTAAAGCAATGAAGTAAAATTCTAATTCTCGAGTAAACAGACAAACAACAAACAAGGAAGATACAATGGTAAGTAAAACAAATAACAATGTGGCATTGCTGCATGTTAAAGCAATGATATAAAAGTCTAGTGCTAGAGTTCCCACTTCGAAACACTTAAAGATCAAACAAAACCCAAGAGAGACAAGAAAAATGACTTCAGCTATTCTTTTCTCATCTACCACTATATAGATTCAAGGTTTCCTTGCTATAAGCTCGGTTTAAATTTAAATCAGTCAATAGAAGATGGGTGTCAAGTTTTCTAGAGATTTTCCATCACTATAAGAACATGCATTGAACTGGAGTTTCTTTCCCTTAATTATGTCTGCAGCTGTGGAATCCAGCAGCTACTAGAAAGGGTGCATAAACAAGAGAAAAGAAAATGGAGATTTGAAACATTATTACCATCATATTTCCATCTTAAAGACCCAGAAGTATAACTTTCTGAATAGGTATAAAAAGATGTTATTCAAAAGAACTCGGATGGCTTGGGAGCCATTCATTTTCTGGTTTCCTAGAATTGTTTCCTAGTTTTCTACTAATACTAAATGAATATCTCAATCTATGTTCTACTTTTTCTATAACCCTAAAACAAAGTAATGGCTCCTCCAGTAACGATTCTAAGGTAACTTTGTAAGTACTGCAACTGACCTTTTGAGCAAGGGAAGTAGCAATCATGTTTGAAGTAGCTATAGGTAGAAACATGAATACATAACATAAGTAATCACAAACAACAGTGGCTGGTCCTGCAATTCACATTGCAAACAAACACATAATTAATCCTTTGATTTTCAACTTTCTTTTCACTCAGTTTTAAACCTTCATATGAAAGAACAATACAACGTATGAAAAATCCAAGAGCTATGTCATTGTCCATCACTCTGAAACATACTTGATGCACAGGATTTTATTAAACTAAAGTTTAGCAATATTTTCAACTTTCTTATCATTCAGCTTTAAACCTTCATATGAAAGAACAATACAATGTATGGAGAATCCAAGAGCTGTGTCATTGTCCACCACGCTGAAACATACTTGACACAAATGATTTATAAACTAAAGTTTAGTAATATTTTCAACTTTCTTTTCACTCAGCATTAAACCCTCATATGAAAGAACAATGCAACATATGAAAAATCCAAGAGCTATCTCATTGTCCACCATTTTGAAACATACTTGACACACATGATTTTATTAAACTAAAGTTTAGAAATAGTAAATTTGTCTTTCATGCTGAAACTATTACAGTAAGACCACAAGATCAATCTACATGCCATGAGATAAAATGCTGCTGACTTGTTTACATTTGAAAAATTGTGAGAGAAATATCATTAGCATATTGATTTAGTGTCAAACTATTACCCCAAAAAAATAACTAATGTTTTGGTAAATATTACAAGCAAGTCATGGAAGTCAGTGTAGATATTTTTGCTGAATGAAGACTGATGAATGACTCCCACCTTATAATTTGTTACTAATGTATGGTGCTTGCCATTTGGGATCATTTTATGGATTATGTTTGCCCTCTGAAGACAGGAAAAATATGTCTTAATTTCACAAATACTGTACAATGGTACATAAGACTATTACGGCAGTTTTAGTATGATAGTGAAATTCCGTTTGTGCAGAATAATTAGAGGACTACTGGTGATTTGATTATCTCTTCTGCCCAATCATCCAACTCTTACCATTAAATTTATTTAATTACATTCCCCAGTTAATAATACCAATATTTAGAATCAAGCAAAACTCGAAATATTGATTACAATTTTTCAATAGCTCTCAAAATTGCCTCTTTTACTTGCACATCCTGTTGGGTGTTCCTATAGTTGTTCAAAATTTTGGGTTTTGGCATGTAGATGAGACATGTCAATGTCAGTAAGGTGCACTTGTTGATGTCAATACTAATGCACTGTCAATACTAATGCACTGTCAATACTAAATGCAATCAATTATTGAGTCAAGATCTGTTGTTGGTCGGTGACCACCTCCATGTCCGTATATACAATCTAAATCAAGAACCTTAGTAATACAATCTTGCAAAGTCATAGGGTTATGTAATATCCCACTTCCGGGATCAATAGAAAATTAGGCAAACAACCAATTCTTCAATGCATCAATCAACTGAAAATAGCAAACTATTTATACCAGTTGAGGGAATGACTCAATAAACCCGAGGGTAGGGGTTTAATGGCCTTTATCACACAAATAGTCTCCAGCTGAATTTAAAGATCAGGCCTAACCTCCTAATGCAACCACTGACAATCCACCTATAATGAAGTCGCTGTTTCATGGAAACAATGGCAGATCTTACTCTATCAAAACCAGACCATATTAATGAGATTTATCTTGTCAACTATTGCCCAAACAAATCGCTGCCAAAGGAAATCATATCATGCATTAAACTTGCCCATTTCAAGCCGCCATAAATTAGAAATAATCAGTCATGTAAATCACTGTCAAGGGGCTCAAAATATCACTAAAACAGGCCTTATTCAAATCGCCATAACTGGAGGATGTCAAACATAGAAGTCGCTGTCAAAGGGGAATGTAAAGTTCACAAATACCATGCAATATCCAGTCAACCCTACAATAATCAATATGCAGATTTTGCCAGAACTTGTAGAGGGTTTATTCAGTGAAATATTGCTTAAAAATCACTTGCTAATATTAATTGAATAACACCACACAGGTCGCTGGTATTTTAAGGCACCAAACATGCACAACACTCTTGATAATTCAACCCAATGGAGTCGCTGTTGCTCAGGAAGAAATAACAGATTAAAATAAAAAAAAAACAGACCCTTTTCTTATCAATTTAACACCAACTTGCCTCAATAGAAGTCGCTGCAATTTGAGCACAATATCCAGCAACCAAACAGTTGATTCACATCAAGCAATAACCTCTAAAATAGTCCGTGAAACATCATAGAAGAAGTCGCTAGGGTTTAGAGGTATCAAACACCAAGTGGATTTGTAAAAACACTCACAAACCAGCTGTTACAGTGAATCGCTACAGTGAAACATGCAGATTTCAATAGTCAACTTCATCTAACAATTTGCTAAAGCCAAAGATATGGATCTCACAAATAAATACTTCAGTTGAATCACAAAACCAGCTCCATACAACCTCCCACGCAAGAGAGAGAGAGAGAAAACATCGATGGGCATGCATCCCAACTCCAAGTATGAAGTATCAAAATAAGTTCATCATAACATAATAATAATAATGACCCTAGCACTCCTTTTATAAGCAAGGAGACAAAATTCGAAAACCCTAGGAGAGGAAAAATATTAAATAAAAGCAGTTTGTTTTCCCTAGGTGTGGCATCCCCTTTTCAAAGGATGATTTTATCAATAAAAGCCACCTAAAATATTTATTTAATTAATTCCCCATTTAATTTTATATTTTGGGAATTAAATTAAATAGTCTTCATAATTAAATAATTAAATAATTAAATAATATTGCTCATCCCCTTTTCAAAGGATGATTTTATCAATAAAAGCCACCTAAAATATTTATTTAATTAATTCCCCATTTAATTTTATATTTTGGGAATTAAATTAAATAGTCTTCATAATTAAATAATTAAATAGTATTGCTCATCCCCTTTTCAAAGGATAATTTTATCAATAAAAGCCACCTAAAATATTTATTTAATTAATTCCCCATTTAATTTTATATGTCGGGAATTAAATTAAATAGTCTTCATAATTAAATAATTATTGCTCCAGGCAATAATATTTAATTATTTAATAAAAATGTTCCCCTTGCACATCCTGAAGCCCACGGGGACGTATAGGCTAAGGGTCTTCAGAAATGGGGACATTACAGGTTAAAAGCTCTTACCAAACCTTTTAGAGGCTCGATCAAACCCTCCATAAAGAGGACAACCAACCTCTTTTCACTAACTTTGGAGACCATGACTACAATTCTTTGGAAGTCTGTAACATACTCATCAACATTTCCCACTTGTTTGAGTTGGGCCAATTCTCTAAAATGAAGTTCCAGGTCCTTCCTTTCAAACCTCTCCATGATCCTTCGGCTAAATTCTTCCATTGTGTGAATCAAGTCATGACCTTGGGTGTGCATACCATGGAACCACCGCTCATGTGCCATGCCTTCCAAATGGAGGGTAACAAATTTGAGGGCCTCTTCTTCTTGCATGGGATTGAGGGAGAAGTAAGTCTCCATCTTTTGCAACCAAGCTCTTATCGTAATCGTATTAGAATCATCAAAGTTGGGGAGTGAAACTTTTCCCAATCTTTGTTGAAGATTCTTATGTGGTTGCTTGTGGAGCCTTTTTGACTTCTTGCCCAACTTGAGGGCACAAAAATCATCAAATCCCAACATATCTCTTGTGGCTTGGCTCAAAGAACCATACTCCAACCTTTGAGCATCTATGAGTTCGGCTAAGGTGGGTTCTTCTTCTTCCTCTCTCTCTCTAATGGTCTCTTTAGGTAAGAAGACATCTTTAAAAAACTTAGAAGTAGAGCCTCCCTTATGTGAGCTCTCTTCATTGGAGCTGGCATATTTATCTTTACCCATAGCCTCTTTGAGGAGCCGGGGCATTTGCTCACTCATGGATCTTTGTAGTTCTTGCCCACATCCTTGCATTAGTTCATGCAAGAATTTTACTTGATCCGATGTGAATGCTCCTTCATCCATGTTTCCCTTATCTCTCCTTTTATAAAACAACCACTTCTTATCACCCTGTATGCACAAATCACTCACACGAAAAGAGGAAGGAAGCTCTAATACCACTGTAATATCCCCTTGTGGGATATTAATGATTTATTATCAACTACTTGCAAAATAAACAACTTAGAAGATAAACCCTCCTAGGTTTACCTCAACTAACCCTAGTGTCAGCTTCAATACAACCCAAATAGGGTTGGAGTGAGTCAAGGTGAGGGTTTAGATGGGCAATCCAGTTGGTATTTACACTCCTTTATCCAATACAATTTGCAGAAGTAAAAATAATAAATAATAACTGCGGAAAATTATCTGAAAATTTGAAAATTAATAACTCCCAAAATAGTAACTCTTTTCACTTGAAACCAAATGCAGTAGAAAGGGAAAATTATGAGCTTTTCATCAAAATAAATATCAGATTTGTGCATGCACTAGAAACCACTCAAATCAGCCCCCAAAATCCCAAACACAGTCGCTAGGGTTAGGGTAAAATCTGCAAATTAATTCCAGCACTTTTTCCCTTCACTTTAGAGTCAATAACTACAGTTTCAAATCTGCAATTAATAAATCTAAAACAGCAGCTTGATAATCACTTCAAAATCCCTCAAAACACTCTTAAAACATGCCCAAACAAGTCGATTTCATCAAGTAAAAACCAATAGCATATAATAAAAGATATTCATCATAAATCACACTCCAAACCCTCAAAGCAAGCTTATATCTTCTCCCAAAAATGGCACCTTGTACATATATAGAGAAATGATTGCAAAAACTTATTACTTCAAGCTCCTATAGGCACACACACACTTCACAAATGGTGGTGTTAATAAACACCTTTTGTTTTTTATCATAAGTGGGCATACATCCCTTCTTCAAGCATGAAGATAAGTTTTATAAATCGTCAACATGCCCAAAAAGGAGTATCCACATCTTCTTTTATAACTTTGCCTTGCACATCCTCCAAAGCTCTTCTCCATTTTTGGCACCATACTCTAGGAGGGGATCTTATTAAAAATATCTTTGAAAATCATATCCAACATCCAACATTAAATGCATAGGGATTTTAAAACAAATGAGACCCATATAAATCGACCCATGCATAGAAGGGATCACTTTATTTTTAAATATTAAATATTAAAAAGTCTCCCAAAAAATGCGACTTGCTTAGTCACTTGATTCACCCTTTTAAAATGCGTTGATTAACCCAAGGTGAATTCGACTTGCTCTTTTATAATTGATTTGCACAATTTAAAATATTTTATTTTAAATTTACATGTGCAAATCGATTTCCTTTTCTTTTTAATTTTTAATAAAAAAGGGGGACATTACAGAGGGGCATTTCAGTGGTATCAAAGCATTGATCTTCCAAGCCTGCAGGGTAGAAAGCTAACATTTCAGGCAAATCTACAATGGACACATGAGTGAAAGGGAACTTAGGAGGGAGAACATGGATTGGCGACCTAAGTTCTTACCAAAAAAAGATGTCATTCCGGAGGTTGAAACATGGCATTCAGTGGGTCACAACATTGCAGCCAGCTATAAGGAGAATAGGACTCTTCCAAAAGAGATTCATGATGCCATTTCACTTGCAGAGTTCATAGGAGTAAGCAAGGGTAGGTTAAGGCCCGAGCCTAGATCTCAAGCGCCACAAAAGGATACTCAACATGCCTTGGAGAAAGTGACACTCTGATTAACTAAAATAGACTAAACTCAGTAGTAAAGGATAGTTAATCTAATCTAGGACATATAAACGCAGCAAATAAGTGTACTAAGACAACATATAAATGAGATAAATAAATAAACTAATGAAATTAAAAACCCTAATGTGCAAGAAGGGAAAGGAAATAACTTAGTTGATAACTGATGACTGTCGGAGTGTGTCGCAGTGATATGCAGAAATTCAGAAAGCAGGAACGACTGTACCGGGGTCCCATAGAGGACAGATCTAGATAATGCGGTTGGACTGGAGCACCTAGAAGAGGACTAGGGCGCCACAGGCGCTCTGGTAAGGAATCTGGGCGCCCTGGTCTGGAAGAAATGTCCGGAACTAGTGCTCACAGGGTCGGAAGGTGATCTAAAACCCTAATTGCCTGTCGTATTAATTTTCCTGTACTGCGCTAAATGCTCCAAATATTCCAAGAGGAAGAAATAACCTGCAAAATACCAAAAAAAGTATCAAAACCCTAAAAAAGAAAGATGCAGAATGAATGGATCGGATTGACCTCAGCTGCCACAACAGTGGGTTTACTAAGCGTTGCACTACATTTCGAACCCGGATGTAGTTCTGGTGTGTGTGTATGTCATGCCCTAGGTGCTCTTGTGTCAGTCGCACTTTGTGAAATAGCGAGCAATACCTAAATGTAGAAAATGTAATAGACTGTGTGCATGGAATAGAATAGAATCCCTCCCCCTATGAAGTGTGATGCAAGTGTCCTAGCTTGTGCCTTAATGATGGAGGTATGTGGATGCCAATGCAATAGATGGATGTAACTCTAGATGAAGTGATAGTAGTAGATGATGCTAGGTCCCTCATTATGGTCTCATAACTTTATATTTATAGGGTTATCTTGCTCTAATTTCGTAATCAACCCCGAAAAGGCCGACCACGAGAAAGATAAAGATGTAAAATGGCTAGAAGAGACCCAAAAAGTAGAGGGAAAGTGTAAAAGGGGTCGGGGCGCCCCCAGGTGGGACAAAGGCGCCCATGGGCGCCCCAGCCGATGCTAAAATAACGCAGAATGTCAAAAAATGGCTAGGTATGTGGGTGCAATAGGTCACAAATTACGAAATAAAATAAACAAGATGGCCAAAGGACAAGGGTTAATTAGTACTTTCTTCACTCAAGAACATTATAAATAGTAGTATGAGACCGAAATAAATAAATGTCTAAAGTGCATGATTTTGTGACTGCACTCCACATTTGATGGTTCCAACAAGGGGTCAATCGAGGCATGGATGAAGATGTTAGGGTTGAACCCTAGACCATAAAAATATGCTAAGGAGCCAAACCCAAAAGGGTTTCTCTTGAAAGAAGAAAAAGAACCAACAAAGGTAGCGGATACATCAACAACTCAAGAGGTCAAGGAAAAAATCATGGGGCATGAATCGGGAAAAGAAAAATTAGATTTGCAAGAAGGTTTTGAGGTGGAGTCCCAAGAAGGCCATGTTGAAGGGCATGCACATGAGAAAAGAGCTTTACCGGTTGCTAATGTTAATTTTAAGCTGGCTGGAATTTTTAGAACAACCTATAAGGAGCAAGTTAATGGTGTTCATGACTCTAGCAAGAACCATGAAGATGCTCCATACATGTGTCAACAAAGTATGGATGAAGTCAAGGCGGAATGAGCTTCTTTTGTTGAATGTGAAGAGTCTAAGAGGAAGGAGAATGTTGATCTAACTGTTGGTTGGAAATTTGGTCGTTGGAGACAATCAACAATTCAGGGGACAGCCTTCCGCCTCTTTATGGGGAGGTTCCCTTATTTCACCAAAAACTTGAGAATCTAAATATATACAAATGTACAATCTAATCAAATCTAAATGAGGATATTGATGCAGTGAATGATTCCATATTCTCAATACAGAACACAAGTAGGGAATAGGGTTTTGGAGTAAGAAACAACAGCTTATAAAGGCAAGAAGTATGAATCAGGGAAACAAAGTTCATGCTAACTCATTTATCAAGAATACAAGTACCCTCCTTGGTTGCACAAGATTACCCAATACTGTAAGGAAAGAAGGGAAGAAGGCAACACTTTCAGATACAAAGAATGTAGATTAATATCTTATTGATGCATGCATAAGCTTAAGAACATGTGAGCCAATATATATGAAAACCCATATAATATAAATGCAAAAGACACAAAGTTCTTCACACCATATCCTATAGATTGAACACAAAGTTTCAAGATTCACATATAATAAACAATCACATTCACAGATTACAGGAAAGGAAAGTAGAAAGAACACAAATGAGACGGAAAGAAGTATTCTTCGGTATTGATCAAAATTTTGTATTTACATTCAAGAGCACCAATATCAAACCCCCTTACAAATGAGAAAGAAGCCTTATACAGGTTGAGGGGAGGGTGTAACTACCTTTCTAACTAATTGCCTTTTAATTAAGTGGTAAACACTTAATTAGTCAATTACATAAGTTGGCTTTATTTTACAATTTCATTTTTTAAAACAATAAAGCCAACTTCAAAATATAGCAATTGGATAGAAAAGAACTATGAACCAAGAGAAGAAGGAACGTTTGAAAGAGGGGAAACTGGGACCTTCATCTTGAATCTTGAATCTAGTCACAGTATCAGAAATTTCCATGACCTTGGGGATAATGGTGTTAGACATGGCAGTCAACCAGCTTCCGAGGGGATACTCCATCTCCTTTGCTATTCCACCATTATGTAGTAGGCCCTTGGTGGCTTCCACAACTACATTATACAACTCGGAGAGCTCTTTCATTTTATCTTTGATGACTAACTCTGATTTGAACAAATCTTATTTTATCAATGAATTGAATTTTGCTTTGACTTCATCAACTGAGTTTCCCTCCGCAGAATTGTCTTTATAGAATTGGCAACGGAGAGCTTGCAGGTCAGAAAAGATTTCTGATTTCAAAGATTCGCCTCTTTGTACCATATTCTTCAATTCATTTGCAAACTCCTCAAGGACTTTGATCCTCCATTCAACACTGATAGGTTGTTTTTAGAATCATCAAAAATCTTATGAGACAGTAAAATCTTCCCATCAGTGGTACTCATGATTCTGGAATCTTGAATACTATCCAGCCAAATCTTGAGTTCTTTGTCAATGGCATTAATTGTTGCATTGAACTGCTCCTGTGCTGAAGAGATGTTATCATACATTTTATATGCTTCATCAATGAAACTCAATCCGAAAACCGGTATTCCTTGTACCCAAGCTTTGGCAACTTTGCCAAGTGTTGCATGTTTATGAATCTCTATTATAGCTTTGATATCACCTTCAGAAAGGACAGTTGCAGGAAGCAGTGAGGAGAGAGGAGTGGGATCCAAAGGGGTTTTGTCTAAGTTACCGAAACGTTTTGGATACGGGAGCGGGAGCGGGGCATCCGATACGCGGAAACGGCAAATTTTTTTTTGACCCCGGATATGGCATAGGATACGGCAGTACAAAAACTATATAAAAATTAAAAAATATATAAATTTCAGCCTTCTAAATAGGAATTTAATTATTAACCACATACTATGCATATGAAAGACAAGATAAAAGACAAGTTATAAGCTAAATAAGTGAATAACCACAACAAACAAGCTAGGATACCGATAAAACTTAGAAACTTAAAAGCTTAAAAGTTAAATTAAAATTTAAAATACTTAAATCGAACACAATGTGAATGTCATGAATCTCATGATATATTAAATTCAATCATAGATCAATATTCAAAGCTCAAACTATCTTTCATTGTCAATATTCATCATATTCCTCTTCATCGAGAGGATCAAAACCAGCTACATCATCATCATTATGTGGTTAATTAGAACCACATGGGCTCAAACCACTCGCACTAGGGCCACTGCCAGTTGCACCCCCTTGTGCATGTATGTCTCGTGGTGCCACAAAACTCCTCTCATCATCATATGCTCCATGGTGGGAAATGGAAGCATCCAAGCCAACTATCTCTGGATCAATATCCCAATGTCTTGTTGACCCTTCCTTGTACTCTGGCTGCTTGTGGGATAAAAGGCGCAAGTTGGAATGTATGTATACCAAATCTTCAGCCCTTTTAGCCCCCAACCTGTTGCGTTTCTGTGAGTGGATGAAATTATACGTACTCCAGTTGCGCTCAAAGGAAGATGAACTTGCAACCTATTAAGGCAACCCAAACTTCAAAGTCAATGCAAAGTTCAACTTCAGATTTAAACACTCAAACTTAAATTTTAAAAAACTAAAAGAAAATAAAATTAAAAAATTAAAAAACTTACCTGTGCCAAGACCTTGATTGCAAGAGGTTGCAAGTAAACCGATGAAGTACCATGGAGGTACCACCACATATGTGCATCCATCTTGTATTTGCTCCGAAGAGCGAGAAGGCTATGACCCGTTTCTACTATGAAATTGCCAAACTCTACCATAACCTAGTCTTGGGCCTCAGGATCAGGGAAGAGCCTAGCCAATGCCACCATATATCCCTCACTGACTTTCGCATCCCTGTATGGTGCTACCCTCCCTGGCAAGGAAAGGATCTCTGTGCTATAAAATCTAGGAGTCAATGCAAAAGCTAGTAGATGTAATGGGGTGGTCATTTTGTTCCACCGCTCAATGAGGATTGACTTCACTTGTTTGAAAAATATTTCCTCGGGATCTTGTTCTTTTGCATTTATGACGGCTTTTATCTTCTCAATCATTGAGTCGATGCCGTCATATATATCTCCTAGACATGGTTGATCCGTGTCAGTAAACCGGATCATGCTCATAATGGGCTCCGTAAAACTCAACAGATAACCCACTCCATCCCACCAAGGGTCCTCTAAAATCAGGTTCTTCACTTTTTGAGCCCCTTGAGTGTTTGATTGCCTCCATACAGACCAAAGATTGGATGTTACCATCCTCATGAGTGCCTCTCGCACCTTCACTAGTCATCTCAAGACGAATGTGTGTAATGCAAACCGAGTCTCAGCAACCTAATAAGAATGAGGAACAAAAATTAAAAATAAAATTTAAATTATAAAATTGAAAGCTAAAAGAATACTAAAATACTTATATTAAATTTTAAATTAAAAAGAAAGAAAGAAATAAAGCTTTTCATTACCTTCAGTAGCTCCAACTGCGAAAATGATCTAAAAATGCCCTGTGACATGTGGTGGTTGGTGACAAACATTTGGATTTCTTCAGCTTCTGCATACACTTGTTGGATCCACTCTATTTTGTTTGCCATTTTCTTTAGCATTAAATTCAATGAATGCACAACACAAGGTGTCCAAAAAATATGTCCATACCGTGCCTCAACTAGCATCCCCGCAGCTTTGCAATTTTTGGCATTGTCCGTTATCACTTGGACAACATTTTCAGGCCCCACTGCCTCAATGGACTCAAAGAGAATGTTGGCTATGAATTGGGCATCCTTCACTTGCCCCTCACAATCAACCGCTTTCAAAAACATTGCCCCCTTAGGGCATACTGCAATCACATTGATTAAGGGGCGGTTTCTTGCATCTTTCCATCCATCAGAAACAATGGACACACCAGTTTTGGTCCATGAGTCCCTAATTGGTTGCAAGGAGGTTTCCACATATTTTTTTGTCTATCCAAAAGGGTGGTGCGGATCTTCTCAAATCCTGGTGGTTTATACCCTTTTGGTGCCTCATTGAGGCTTTCACCATCTCATGCCAATAAGGTGATCTCACAACATTAAAAGAAAGCCCATTAGCATATATACACACCTTACAATGCATTCATCTGCAATCTCCCTGTTCTCATTCTGAAAGGCCTTTTCCAATGGCCCTTTTGTCTTACTTTTCTTTCGTGCAAGGGAAACATCTTCATCTGTGGAGATAGGAGCCACAAATGGATGTGGCATGGCCACAATTGGGGATCCACTAGGTGATGGAGCAACTGGAGGCCTTGCTAAACGAGATGAACCTCCTCTTTTGGCCAATGGATGACCCGCTCTCATAGCCACTTTAGCCTCTGCATCCTCCTGCTCTTTGATATATGCCAAAACATTTGCTTTTGGCACCCCAGCATTATTCCTCCCCCTGCATACTCTTATACCATTACCCGTTATGGCACACAAGTGGCTTTTCACCCTACTATAAGAGCCTTTGAATAGTCCATCACACTCATTGCATTTCCATTCAAAACAACCACCACATGCAAGTTGTCGAACTATTGTTACGTGCCTCCATAACGGTGAATTTGGGTCAAAGTCTTTGGCCAAAGATTGCCCAGAAGAAGCAGAACTTGTTGCCATTGTAGAAATACCTACAAGGTTTAAAAAAAAAATTAAGCAAAGAAAACAATGGCATGCAATTGCATTGTGATTGAACAATGAAAATTTAAAAAATTAAATGGAAAGAGCAAAATAAAAATGAACATAAGCAAAAAAATGTAATGTGTGAAAGATTAAATATAAATAATAAAAAAAAAAATAGAGGAACAAGGCTAGAAATTAAAAAAAAACTTACCTTCACTTAGTAAACCACAAATCAAATCCTTCACAAATCCTCCTTTGCAGCTCCTCACACTCTTACAAGCTTAGCAATAGCTCCTCAAACCCTAGACAAGCACAATGCAATTTTGGAGAGCCACAATGTGAGTTTGTTTGCTTTATGTTTTGTTTGTGTGTTGTTCTTTTGTTTTATTGTTTAGAGGTAGCTGTTAGGTTTTAGATTAGAAGAATTTATAATTTTTTATTGTTGTGTGGCTTTAAAAACATAAAAAAAATTAAAAAAAAAAAAAAATTTTTTTTAACATGGGAGTGGCCAGGGGCTGCGGGAGCGGGCAGGGGCTGCGGAAATGCCCGAGTACGGCACAGGCCGTACCCTGGCGTTTCCGCAGCCCCTGGCCGCTCCCACCACCGCTCCCGCTCCCGGCCACTCCAACTCCTGCTCCCGAGGCCTTCTAAGGCGTTTCCAGTAACATAGGGTTTTGTTAGTTGAGAGAAAGGATTTAATAAAGTTTGAGAGTATTTGTACTTTTTCCTCAAGTTGTTCTTGTGTTTGCTTCCCTTTTTCTACCCTCTCATTTACTTTTGAGACAGTCTCCTTGAGATTTTGCACTTCTCCTTCAGGAGTGGACTCTCCAAGTGGAATCCTTGTCAGCTCCAAGTCTGTAACAGTTATTTCTTTTTCAATTTATCTCCCTTTGGCCTAGCAATTTCTAGAAATTGTTGTCCTGTAGCATCTGAAAACAAACGGGAGGTTGCCTTGGCTTTCTTTGGAGGATTTGTGCCAAGTAAAGCAGCCACTGCATCAAAACCAGGAACAACAATCTGTGAAGAAACATTCCTCTTTCTGTTGTCAATCATGAGCTGAACCCATGTGAATGAATCACTAGGTGGAACTGGAGGGGGTGGAAATGCAAGGACATTGGGAGGACCAAGAGGTTGAGCAGTGGAAACCTCAAGAGTAGGAACCTCAATAAAAGAAGAAGATGGTCTCCTGACTTCAAGCTTGGACCTAGTAGTTTTTCCTGTGTCAGGTTCAATGATCTCCACCTCATTTTCTTCATCTTCACCTTCCTCATCACCCTCCTCTTCTTCTTCATCATTCTTTTCTTGTTCCTTACCCTCTTGTCCTGAATCATCCTTTTTCTCCTCGGTTACATTTCCACCTTGTTCAATGAGCTGAGATGTTGGGTCAGGGGTAAGAACAACTTCATCAGTTGTTTCAAGGACCTTTTCTAGCTCCACGTCTTCCTTAGGTATTTCCTCATTCTTCTTTGTCTCTTTAGCTTTATCTTTCTTTATATACACCTTGTTTGTTGAATCCAAGGGTGAGGAAGGAGTCAATTGTACTGGAACTTCTTGATGAGAAGTAGAAGCTTCTTTGTGTGAGGTGGAGGCTTTCTGAGAGGAAGATTTTTTCATTGTTTCTTTATACTCTTTCATTCTTCTACTGAAGCACTGCTTTGTCCTTGTTAGAACCGGATTATTTAGCTCAAAAGGATCATCTCTCTCTTTCTGGGACCAATCAATAGTTGGGATAGGCATATGTCGAATGGTTCCAAGATATTCCACATAATACAAATCACATTCATCATCCTCTAAGCCTTCAGGAACCTGGTACAAGTTGATATTCTTACTCTGTTGCAGAGATAGCCTTCCAAAATAAGTTTGTCTTACTTCATACTCGTCTACACAGTCTTCCCAGTAGTCCTCAATTGTGGGAATATGATAGTAAGTCATTCTTAAATGCTTGGAGATGAAACCCTTACTATCAAAGAAGGACCTCTTTTGATAAGTATGAAATTTGAAATTAGAGATTGTTCTTTCCACATTTTGTGCATCCAAGGCAGATTTGCATGTGTAGTTTCCCAAGGAGATAGGAAACTGAATACCAGTGATTTTCTTGTCCCTACATGTTATGTGCAACATATCCAACTATCTGCAAACCTCCACAAGAACCAATTTGTCATTGCAATACATAGGCAATTTGTTGCGTACACCCTCAAAACCAGTTATCCTAATGTATCAGAACTTTTTGAATTGGATGAAGAGGTTGTCATAGGTGGAGATCAATTGTTTTGCCTCTGCAGAGACCCTCTCAGCCACATTTCCTTCTAATCGCCTGACTATGAACATAGTGTAGGCATCATTGACTCTCTTGTGGTGAGTCTTACTATTTTCATAGGTAAGTTGAGGGTAGAACTCATACACTAGTGCATTCTTCTTATCATCTTGTGGTGACAACCTTACCCATACTCTGTAGGCTGCAATGGTGTACATGAGGTAGGATGTCATGTGGAAGGATTTGCTTTGTTGCACATTCACCAATTGTTCACTTAGGTTCTCACAAATGATCTCCCCCCAATTCAAACTTTGTTTGCCCTCACAGATGATACTAATGTATACACACATCCAATACTGAAATTCACTTGTGGAAGGCATGCCCATCAATCTAGCAAGCAAGGTAATCGTGTCTGACAGTTCTTCTTTGAAATCTGACTTGAAGAGAACCTTGGGCAACTTGGAAGCTCCTTTCTTGTGAGACTTGAGCCAAGACTTGGCTATCATTGTTTTATACCTATCTTTGTCTTGATCAAAGAGCTTTTGAGCCTGAGCCCAGGTTAAGCTATTGGAGTTCTCAAAGGTGGGAATCCCCACGGCTGCATTTATGTAACTGGGATCAAGTTTGACAATTATTTGGCCTTGAGGGTCCTTGACTTCTTGGGTTTCTGGTGTATTTCTGTAGCAATCATTTCCAGTTTTGAAGAATAATATTTTGAATGGTTTCTATATTATTTCCAGCAAAGCAAGTTAGTGGCTGGTTTCTATCATAAATAATAGGTTCACAGCCTGCTGCTACGGTTTGAGAATTTAATTTCAGTTTTGCTTCAGTTTACTATTTGGATTTGTCCGAGTTCTTTGGTTTTCAGTTTTAGCCCGGAAAAGGGGCATTACATCCTTCACTCCAATGGTTCCACTTTCATGAGCCTTCATGGCTTCAATCTTCTTCACTCCCAAATATTGTAGGGCTGTTTTCATCTCCGTAACCTCTGAAACACGGGCTTGGGCTGATAATATCAGCTGCTCCATCTCCTCCTCTTCTTCCTTTTCTTTTTTGTCATCTTCCTTCTTCTTGCTCTCCACAGCTCTTGGTTGTTCCTCACATCTTTTCTTCATTAATCTAGGCATCATTGCATGCTATGTGCACAGGATTTTACACACCATTTGCCGTCATTCTTAAAACACTTCACTCCTCTGACTAATTTATACTTCATCTTATGACTCATAAGAGTCCTTTCCACCTCATCATTCTCAGAATTGCACTTTGTGCAACAAATTTCATATCCACTAACTCCATTGTCAGTTCCTCCTCTTTCACCTCCATCTCAAGCTTACTCATCAAACACCCTTTTGCCTACATATCAAATGGATGGCATTTTGTTGTAATCGTGTCCTTATGAGGAATTTCATTCATTGTTGCCCCTTCCACATTCATGTCCTTGTGGGGACAAACTGCTGCTGTCATATCACCATTTGCTCTTCTCCACTCAATGCTTACTCCAACAAATTCCCAATGTCCCTTACCTCCTCTTCCAACATGAGGCCCTCATCTCCACCTCCTTCATTGTCAAATATGGGGCCTTCATAGATCACCATCTCACCTCCCAAATCTAGTTTTCTCATAATCTCTTCATCTTCATTCTTCTATAAATAGATGTCCTCTTCTCTTCTTTCTACTTCTTTTGCCTTCAAAGGTAAGGCGTCCATCTTTTCAGCTCTTGCTTCCCCTTCTATAGAAGCGTGTATCTCGTTATAACTTTACTCCTCCAAGCACTCCATGTCCTCTAAATTCTCTCCTTCTTCAGGGGGAATACCCTCAATATTTTCTTCTAGCACGCTTACAGCTGCAATATCCCTTTCAGAATGTCTAAAATGGATAAGACAGTCTCAATCTACTCCATCTTTTCAATCACCATCAAATTCCACTTGGGCTGCATACTCATTTATTGCTTCAAGTTTTGCAACTTTTGGCTCTTGAGAACCTTTCTTCTCTTTCTTCATGGTGACTCCACTATGAGCCATAGATCTGTACATATAAATAATGCATAAAGGCCTCTATAAACCTGTCCTCCAAAAATTTGACTCTCTTCACAAACCTAGACCCACTGCTGCAACCTCCCGTTATTGCAATCCTATGTAGGTTCCCTCACTTTAGGCCACTCTTTACTCTCTTCTTTTCGCTCATTGCCACAAGACTCAACCTGGACCTGCAATTCTCTACCGATCTCTGAGATATGGAGAACAACTCTTTGCTCTTTCCTCAACACCTTCTACCCACCAACTCTGGAAGATACTGCTCTCTCACACTTAACCTCTGGATTTCTTGCTCTCTACCCACCAATTACTAGGGGAGAACAAGTTTCCCATTTCACCTTTTGTTCTTTACCCACTCACGATAATGGAGAACAACTTTTTACACTACACTTTTGCCCTCCACCCGTCATTGCTTATAGGAGAACAAACATATCATCCCATGCACCTGCACACCACACAGAAGGATCAAATCATCCAAGTGACAACAACTGGCACATGCCAAGGAATACATACGTTGTTTCAAATGGTCAAGGTGGGGCAACACATTGATAAAGCTAAAAAGGTATAACCTTTAGCAACTTAGTTTCAGTTTTCGAAAGTAATCGAAGATGCAATGGGAACCATTTCTCCTTAAGTAAGGGTGAATGATTCTTGCGCAACCTCATAGTTGAGCAAGCCTACCTACTCTTCCTTGGGACTTTGTTCTCCTCAACCTCGTGGCCTCTTGCACCAGACACATGGACTTCCGATACTTCAGAGCGCTAGCGCAGCACCTCACAACATACCATGCAGCACTATCGTGACTTATAAAACGTCCTTCCTTTGCACCTTACATGAAACCTTGTGGTACCTCTACATACTTAACCTCGTAGTACTCACAGCTTTGCAGAGTATCACACAGCACCACGTAGTACCACACAACCCTTGCAGTGACACACAACCCCTCTAGAACTTTGTGTCCACACGTCAGCTCCCAATTGTCATGTGGCACACCACATGGCACTCCCCACATTCGCACCATGTCAGAGCATCTATCAACATATTGAACATGCAAGAAGTTCAACCACCTCTCCTATAGGAAGACCAACCATCACTTGGCCAAAATATAAACCGTTGTAACCATTCTCTTTGTAACTGTTGTATATTATAACCTCCTTTTAAATATGTGTGTGTGTGTGTGTTCGGCCCAAAGGGTGATAGAATGACCAGATACTAGATATTAGGAATGGTTGCATGCCCTAAGTATCTTGTATTTCTCATAAACATTTGTATCTCATTTAGGTCTAGGCAAATCAGTTAAGCATTCCCTCACTAATTATAGGAATCCTCATTCCTTATCTTACTGAATGTTGTACACCATTGTACTATTCCCTATTTTTCCATTTGAATAGAAATCGCACTATTCTACAGGAACACTTCCGCATTTGAATGTTTTTGGTTTACTATTGTGTTTAGTTCTCCCTACACATACTATAGCCCGCAGCTTGTCTCCAAATGGATGGATTTCCTCCACACCAATATCATGGGCCCTATGGTCGATTTCCTCCGCACCAATATCATGGGCCCTATGGTGCATATCACTCCATTTCCAACTTATGCTTTTGTTAAATATCCAAGTGTATGGTATATGTGGTGCAGATCACTCCCTTATGCTCGACTGCCTTAGCTTCATTTCTTTGATATTTAGTTATCTGGGGGAGAATCAAATCGATAATGAAACTATGCCCCTTGAGAAAGCTACATCCTTCTCTGCCAGTTGGCTTCTAGATGCCCTTCAACAGATACCCAACTTACAAAAGATGTCATTCCGTCAAATTCATATTCCATTTGCCTGCATGGTGCCTTATCTAAGAATCCTAACAATAATGCTACTTCAGTGCTTTCATTCATTCCATTATTTACCTTATTTAGGAAGCTGAGAAAATCAACTTCATGCATGGGATATACTTCCTAAACAGGCATATCTTCTACAGCCAAAGTAGCGTCATCATCACCATAGCCTACAATCAACTCCAATGCATTACCCCTTTGAACTTCTTTTACTTTTCCTTTCTTATTAGGTGCCTTTTTCTCCAACATTCCTTTGTTAGATTGCAATGCTACACTCAAATTGTTACCTATTGTAGATGAGATTTTTTCTTTCTTTCTCTTATTTCTTTGACTCAACTCTCCCAAATTTTCTTCAAAGCACTTGAATCCTTTAAAAGAAGTCGTCTTTGATTTGCTCCTACTTAAATTGATTTTCCTCAAGGATTTGTTGCTTACCCTTCGCCCTTCTATGGGTTCCTACTTTATTGGCTTCGAGACAACAAGGGGCTGATGATTCTCATTGTCATCTAGGAGTTCAATAACATCTTCCTTTTATCCTCCTCTTGTATTGTCAATTTCCCACAACCTTGTTCCACATTGTGTGTGCCTACTTGTGTTATATTCACAACATCAACCTCTTAACTATCATTGCCCTTGGACTCTTTGGTTATCCCTTGGTTGACTTGATTGTCAACACCTTCCTTGCGATTATCACCAACCAGATCTTCCTTTTGTGCATCGGTATCATTATGAAGCTATTCGTCAACACATAGCTTATTTACATGTTGGCCAAACATGCTAGATTCACCCTTATTTGATCAGAACACTTTTGGGCTTCCATCAATCAGTTTATTTGTAAGGATCCTGAATTTCATTGAAGGGCTACCATATACTTTAGTGGGATAAGCCTATATTACAATTTGATCTTTTTCGCTATCAATATTGGACCCATATGCCTCATCTACTAGATGATTTAGCAAGATTAACTTAGGATGCAATTTGTTCTTTTTCATTATCAGTACCAAAACCAAATGTCTCGGCTTCATGATTTGCATAATTACCTAAGACTCCAAGAATTGCGAGACGGAGTTTCCAGGAAGGTTGAAAAAATCCAAATTTTGGGGATGGCAGGGGGACAGCTGAGAAAATAATATAAAAATTTTACTTATAAGTTATATTACAAATATAACATAAATAAACTAAGACTTAAGCTGAAAGCCTTAATGCTGAAACCAATCCGATTATTCATCATATAGGCCAAAATGCTATATTTATTATTCGTATTTCATATTGAGTCATTGACATTAACATAGACACTATAATCAAGATACATGATAATGATACAATGATACATCAACAATATGACAATTAAACACAAAAGTATTCATTAATCAACATGAGAAGAGTACATATGCCATAAGTTCATAACCAAAATGGAAAAAACTAGAGTCTAAAACACAGTCTGCATACTGCAACTCAATAATCAGAGTGCTCTGAGGGAATACTCGCAAGCCGCTCCTCATCACTAGAAGTATCAGCATCATCTACATCCTGGAAGGGGATCTCAACCAATCCCCATTTCTCTTGATCCTCATAATTCCGCCTCGAATCCTCAAGATCTACATCCTACCGTAATGTTGGGCTCTCCTTGTATGTAGGTGTATTGTGATTGATGAGACGTAAGGCACTATGTACAACAACAAGTTTCTCTATTCTTTTAGAGGTAAGTTTGTTCCTCTTAAGAGAGTGAATCCCCCCATATGTTGACCATTCCCTCTTAGAAATAGAGGAACTAGAAACTTGAGAAAGAAGAATGGAAAATGTACGCAACAATCCTGAACGTCTATACACTCACCAACTCATTGGACTCTCCTGTGCCAATGTGCCCATATCTATATTCACTAAATTTTTGTAGCCCTAAAGATAAGCAAACTTGAGCCAATCAGTTCTGATCCATGAAGCATTCTTTGCATTATACATTTTTCAGGGCTTTTAAGAAACCCTTCCTTGCCTCCTCGTCATCTATAGGGGCAATCCTATCAAGCCTCTCCATAGACCATTTAGGTGCATATGCGTCCATCTGTAAAGGGGTGTTCGACTTGTCCCACCTTTGCTCAACGAAGAGTTGAACATGGTGATGGTAGAACTCCAGAGTGGGGTCCCTTGCTCAAATAGCGACCTTCATCTAGCCAAGCATACTATCAATACACTCGTGTATCTCACAGAGGTTAAGGTTTTCATAACCCCCATTTTTTATCACACTAAAAACCAGAGATACAATTGATGTGATGTATCTCACATTTATCCAAAATGTGTCTCTCACCACCATTGCTTTCACCCTCTTCCCGGCTTTGTTCTGGACCCATCCCACTTAGACCACTCTGATGTCATGACCATGCATTGTAAGGACTCTTACAACTCAAGCATCTTATCCAACAAAATAAAGTAGGATGCAAAATGTGTGTCCACTGGCTTCTGGAATTCCTTCCTTGAAAAGCTACAAAAGAGTACCAATGATGTATGGTAGTTACAGATGAACATTTACACCTTTCTAGCCTCTACCACTACACTTGAACCAATGAATTCTTACAAAAAAATTTAATGCATTGTTCATGGCATGCAAGCAACATAGGGTCCAAAATATATGTTGGTAGTGAGCCTCAACAAGCTTAGCTATTGCCCTGCACACATAAGTTCCATCTGTGATAACCTACACAATGTTGGCAAGGCCAACCTCCTCAATGGCATCACGCAAAATGGTAAATTAAAATTTTGCATCCTTCTTCTATTGTGAACAATTAATGGCCCTAAAAAGTAAGGACCCTCTCTACATAAAACAATGATATTGATGATTGGGTGGTGTCTAATATTTGTCCACCCATCCATGATGATGATGCAACCATGAGAGACTCGTGTGAACCTCATTTCTTTCATCCGTAAGTTAAACTTGCAATATAGTTCCTATCCAAGATTGTGGTCCTCAACTTCGTGTCTCTTAGGGGCACATAACCAACACCTATTTTTGCTACATTAGCCATAGCCCTTTGTAATAAGGAGAGCGAGCAGCATGAAATGGGATGCCATGCAAATTAAAACAATTTTCCAATGGCATCATTAGTCTCGTCCCTAGCCTTTGTATCATACATATCCGCCACTGCATTGGAAGACACAACCTTCTTCTTCCCCTACTACAAAAAGCATCCACTTCAGTTACCTCAAAGCTTGCTGCAATATTTGAGAAAGCAGTCCTATAAGTTTTTTAAGAACTAGAAGGGGTGCCACCAATGCCGCAAATTCTTGAAATTTTCTTCGTGGTATCTCCATTATACAACCTCGCTATTTGTGCCCTCCCTTCAAGTGATAATTGTCCACATGGCATAACACCTTTCTTCCAAATGTGCAATAAGTGTGCATTCAACCTAGTAATGCCACCCAACCAAGTCAATGAGCATATATTGCACTTCTATGTTTTAGCATCCCCTAAAGTGTTTGATCTAGGACCTTCAACAATTTGAGAAAATTGTTTCAAAGATTTTTTTAGTCAAACAGTCATCTAGCATATTTGCTTAGCATCTTGGAGGAGCAGCTAAACTTTTCAGCACTTCCATGTGAACTGTTATTTGTCGTTTGTCTTTCTCCTTCCACACCCCCACCCATCTCATCACTCGTTTGAATATCACATTCAGCTTCATACTCGTTGTCTTAACTTATTTTGGGGCTGAAATAATTTTAAAAAGCACTATAACTATTCTAATATGACCCATTTTGGATTTGAAAAAAACAACAAAGCAAGAGTGCCCTTCTTGAACCCACTTTGCATTTGGAGGGGAAAAAAAACAACAGTAATGCCCTCCTTTAAGACTTATAAGTTTTTAACCCAAAATATGGCATTTGGGAAACAATAAAAAAATAAAATGAAAATAGCAATGCCTTGCCCTTCTTTTAAGTTTTTGACCCACTTTGCATTTGGAAATTTTAAAAAAACAGCAAGCAACAATGCCCTTGTTTAACCCACTTTGCATTTAGAAACTTAAGAAAACAGACATGTGAATGCACTTGTTTAACCCACTTTGAAGTTTGCATTTGGAAATTTAAAAAAAACAGCAAGCAAGGGATCATCGTACATACCTCTTGCTAATGTGCTTGCTCTTCCTCTTCCTCTTCTTCTTTCTCTTGCTCTTCCTCTTTAGCTTAGTGTGATTAGAATGAGCTTGAGTTATGGCTTTTATAAGTTTTTTGGAGTGTTTCAACATTAAGGATGTAGAATAACATTTTAAGTAAGAATAGGAAAAAGTTGTGTTTTAAAAGTGTTTATTTTTTTTAATGTGGAAAAAGAGTTGACCGCAGAGAACACCGGGACGTCCCTTGACTATCCCCGAGACGTCACAATGTCCCTTGTGGCGTCCCCTTTTCTTCGAAGCACCCCGAAACATCCCAGGTGCATTCCCCAAACTCAAGGAACATGCTCGGGACATTCCATTCTTTTTTTCAGGCAGGACATGGGGGGGGACGTTTTGTCCACATCCCCAAGCACCCAAAACGTCCCGAACATCCAAGACGGCTTGGGGATGGGGTTGCACATCCCCACATAACACTATGATTTGGCCCTACAAACTCGTCTTCATCATCAATATCCCTTGCAGGACTAAACCCCTTCATCTCTTTGGTGCTTTTCCTGCCACATGAAAAGATAGGATTAGAACTTAGGACTGCCATCATCTTCTCCTTGACCACTCAATAACCCTTGCTTTTTAGGGAACTTCATTGCCTTTCTGTAACAAGTTCTACATTTTCCTTTTGGCCGTTGGCCTCAATGAGATCATCCCAGGAAGTGATTTCTCCATTTCTCTTCTTAGTCTTCCCAACTTCTTCAACTTCAATTTCCTAGTATAATGCCCATTAGGATGATATGGTATGTCCCCAAGCATATATGCAACTAATATTTTATTTCCGCATACAACTTATAGCTTCTTCAATGGTGTGATAGCTCTGAACGCATGAGGCACATATAAGTTTCCCCCCCCCCCCCTTGAACAGTGAATACACCATCTGCAAAAAACACCTGCCTAAAGAATTCCAAAGAGAAAGTCCTATCATCCACATACTTTAGTAATTTAAAAGGATTCACTCGAGCACCAATATACACTTAAATAACAGTTTCCTCCATATATACCAACCCCTTTGTCAACCTCGCAGTTTTATCACACATCAAATAACATGCATCCTTCCCACAAATTGATTGATAAACAAGTCATAATTTTCCATTGTCATCTTCAGCCACAAGTTCTTATAATGAATATGAGCTAGCAAATTGTCTTCTGTTTGTATACCTAATCCAGTGAAAATATTCAAATTTAATACACATATAAACAACACATCATAGAATTGTACTTGAATTCTCCTACTCCAAACAAGGCTAGTTGATAATGTATTTTCTCATGCATGATGGTAGCCCAATCATATAAAAAAATATTTGTTGCATAAAAAATGGCTGATATGACTAGAATCATATAACCCTCAAGCCAGGAACCATTAGGGAGCCCCATAAACTATAAGAACATAGCAATATCCTCACAAAATAAAGACCGAAATCTATTTGTCTCGTGAGGAAAAATCTCACCCTGTGCTCTTCTTTCCTCCATTCCAATATAGGGATAAGAAATCTTCTTCATATTTGGCATTATTATTCATAGATTCACTAAAAGCCTATTATCAAGTTGAGCTCTCCTTCAACAAAACATGACATTTTTCTAATGGAATCAGCAGTTATCATAATTACAAATTTTTTATGATCATTTATGACATGCCTGGTTCTGTGGCAATACCTATCAGAGGTACATCATAGTCATTTGAGCCATGATGTTCCACCAAAACCATTATACCAGGGACTTCGTGTTAGTTGGCTTCTTGAAATATTTAAATTGCATGGTCTTTCATGTCAAAAAACACTGTCTCATGTGCATCTTCTCAAATATCCACAATATCATCTTTTGAATTCAAATTTGGATCCTCCCTGTATATTTGTATCTTTTCTCCTATTGCTGTCACCATGTCTGCCTTTCCAGAACACGTTCCGGTAATGATAAGTAATCTCCAAATAATGTTCTCTCTGAACTCTTGGAAGTTTTATGAAGAATGAACACACTATTACCTTTATATAACTTCGGCACCCAAATCTCAGCTTTAAGGTTAAAACCTGCAACTATTGTATCCCCAACTTTGAGTTGATGTTTCAAGTGAAGTGAAGTAATAGAAATATCTTTTAAATGACTTAAATCATAAGTTCACTTCAATCTTGCATTAATTTCAACCACCACATCAATTGCCATATTCAAACATCACCGCCTAGCCCACCACTTCGATCCGTTGTTCAGCAATCAACATTTGATGTACCCATAAGCAAAGAAGTCGATGAGCAAGAAAGAATATTACTTTGTCCCACACCGTATTCCCTTTCCGATGATCAGAGGATCAGTAGATCAGTGAAGACACTTCACCAATGAGCCGAGAAGCCAATGATCAAGGTAGCTCATGCCTTAGAAATTTTCAGCCAGATTCATTTCCTTGGATAATCAGCCCACACCCCTCAGCCAAGAAGCCCATCGATGATCAGAAACAATCAACAGTCAGCCACTTTTATGATGCAATAATTGATCAGACAATCGCCGATTAGTAAAGATCCCCTAGCTGATGAACTGAGAAGCTTATGATTGCTCCAAGTACTTAGTCAATTTTCATCTTCCATCGTTTACAAGGTGATCGCTACTCAACACAGACTCTCCAACTGATGAGCCTTGATGTCAATGATCAGCATGGTCCATGACAGCCAATTTTTCATTTCAAAGCTTCTCCGCTGATAGCATGATCGGCAACGCTAATATTTTAATGTAGTGATGCCCTGATATTTGCAAGAGCTCCATAAAGCATTTTTTTATCAAAACACCCTGAAATGAGCCACCAAATGATCAGGCAACTGATTCATATACTCTAATCTTCACAGACTGCCATAATACTTGGGAAAAATGAGGATTTTTTCACAAAACACTCCTGAACTAGATTGACTAATTAAATAGGATCAACGAGTCCTATTGTTCCAAACTGCTCTGATAATGAACCAAAATCAACAGCCTGCTACTCCTAGAGATCTTCCTCTAAAAAATCCATCACTCTGGATATGATAGTCATTGGACTTTTTGATACTCAGTTACGGTCTTGCAGACAAGATATTAGAAAGACTTGCTACGGCACCCCTTTTTAAATGGTCTTCCAATTGAAAACACATCATCGGCTGAAAAGCATGGGATGCTTATCAAGGCATTAACATGTGTAACTTGGCATTCAATGAGAAGAAGGAAGTTAATAAAAAATACAATCAGGTAAATATGTATCATTGATGTTTTGTTTTGTAAGGTTTATGATAAGGATAGTGAGGTATATGATAAGGATAGTGGATAAGTTTAAAGAAACAGGTAGTAGATAAATGAGTTTCACAATATAAAGCTAGGTCCAAACCCTGCCGGCCCTTGGCCACCTTGTAGTAGCCATGGGACATCCAGAGGTAAGGTTCGAACTTATAGCAATGCATGGACCAAAGTCCACCCCTACATGTCACCATGGGGGCATCTGGCGGTAGGGATTAAATGTAAACAGACTGAGGATCCAAGCTTGCCCTCATGTTCTCTATGAGCCCTACTCTAATGTTCTCTATGAGCCCTACTCTAATGTTTACCCTAACATTTTAGTTGAATGGGATGAGCTTGAGTGGCAAAACCATTGGAACTTCCAAAATCAAGCCCCGAGTTCAAATCCCCACAAGACATGATAAAATGTTGAAATTGGGTAAAATAACACATCGAACTCACTAGGTGTAGCGAAGCACAACACAATGCCAAGTGCAACTTTTAGTGACTTTGACTAGAGACACCCCACATTTGTGGCATCTAAGCCAAAGTTTACCCCACACGGAAAATTTACTAAACCAAAATAGAAAATAGTGTATAAAGGAAAATCCGTATTTCCATGGTTGTGTTTTCTTCTAGAAAACTAGTTTTAGAAAAGGATACAAACTATATTCAGGGGTTCTTACAGAATTTGAAACAGAAGTAGTGTAACTTGGTTTCCGATTAAATGAAGAAACTTGCAGATGAGTTCTGTTAGGTAGAATTTCAAGCATGGAGGTTCGCATGTCGAATATAATATACCATTATCATCATCTCTCATGAGATGGAATGGTCCACTCGACACTCATTGCATCAAGTGATGCAAAGAGTGCCAATCCCGCAAGAATGATATTTCATTTATCTTTATTTTCTTTGAGGTTTATTCTAGTATAAGTGATTCTCTTCTGTGTCCTGGGGAATTTCGTGAATTACACCATAACATATGTTAAAAGACAGAAACATCATCCTCTTTAAAAAATTGTAGAAAGTAATACATACCTAATGCTGCGAGCTCCAAAGAACTGCTCTGGCCAATGACTGCTGTATCGATGAGACTCATAAGAGGCCCACATAACCATATTCCAAGGGCAGGCCCTGCGAACAGGACCACATCCTTCATCTGTTGCCACAAACTCTGAGAACTCTCCATAAACTTAAATCTATCCACACTATTCTCTTCCAAATCCCCATTGGCAGCATTCACCGATAAGTTTTCAATCTCTTCCTCTTCAGCTGCAATACTGCCCTTGCCATTGGATACATTTTCCTTAAATCCCACTATTCCCACCGCACTTCCCTCTACAATTTCTGAACTAAAATCAGAGGATTTGTCAATGATATGCTGCGTGCTTTCGCTCCCAAAGCATGCTGGTCTGAATTGGGTGCCCCTTTCTCTGCTGTGCATTGTATGATTCCAATTCTCATCATGCACGGTGAGTAAAACATGTTGGGTAGGCATATATTTTTTGAGGGAGTATTTCTTTGTAGCTGCTCTGAAAGCTACCGTGCGACATCGTAAGTAGCCAAGTTTGCTCCGTAAGTAACGATGATTACTTTTGAAAACGTTGTTCGGAAAAAAGTTTAGGATATGGGACTCCATTGTTTTTTAAATAAATTAAATTAAAATGAGAAAATTGCAGAGAAGAGCCCTTAAATTTGAGGACTAATCTGTTCGGCTCCACCCGTCCTTGGGCATATATCCTGATCAAACAGGTGTATAATTTATGCTTTCAAAACCAGCCCACTTCTCGGCATTTTTGTGCCCTTGTACAGAAGAGTTTTCCTTGCCGTGCACGTGTGTTTCTAGTGAGGCGCGCTTTATGTGAAAATTCATATTTAAATGGGTCCTCCATTTTTAAAATTATATTGAGCACGCTTTGTCCCATAGGCGGGCTGTCTTTGGTAGCCTCATGGATGGACGTTAAAATAATAAATACTAGCAATCGCACGAGCTGTGCGATGTGAACACCGAAATGTAAACGGGCAGTTGAAATTAAATCGGTAATGAGGAACGTAAGAATTGCCACAATGGAAGAGAAAAAAAGAACATGATAGGAGAACAGAAAATAATGCGGAATAAAACGAATATAATTGCGAGAACGTAAAGAGCAATGAAGAGCGTGCCAGAAGATAATATTATTTAGTATAACAAACCAAATATGTACATCGGAGCTTGATGTAGAAGAAGAAGCGGAGAGGAAGGCCCGAACAAGGTAAACAGAAAATGGTAAGATTGTTATGCGTGGAGGATTTTACGGGGGCGGGGAGTTTTAGACGAAGAAGGTTACAGGGGATGAACTAGGAGGCAGGGAAGGACGGCAGGGAATGGAGACGAAGCTCTTCTTTTTTTCAGAATTGAAGGAGGGAGGCAAAAGAAATTCTTGAGTAACGGTCAAAGGAGAAAGCTGGGCAGATACGAATGTTATCCAAGGAGGGAACTCGCGAAAGAGCAATAAAAGCAAGGCCAGGGCTCTCGGTGGATCCAATGTCTATGGTGGCACGAGCAAGGGTGAGTCCTTCGGCTTTGTGAATTGATAACGCCCAGGCCATTTTTAGAGGGAATTGTCTACGAGAACCTCTTGAAATGGGGGGAATGGGGATGTGGGAGGGATTTGACAGATTCCATGGAGGACCAGAATAGCGATTGAAGTCGACAATAACGAAAGAAGGCAAAGAAGGTGGAGCCGAGGAAGGGCAATAGACAATGTCAACGATAGTGCCAGATGCGCCATTAACAAGCCCGGTAGCAATCCATAAATTCGCAATGAGCATGATTTTTTGGTCTTTGCAAAGGAGCACTATTTGTTCTAGTTGGTCGTCATCAGGATAATTGTAGTCACTTCTTCTTGTATTCAGAGCAATGGACAAGGCAACTGGAGAATTGAGTTCCTTCAGCATTTGTAAATTGTGGTTTTTAACAAGAATATTTGTTGAGAAGAGGTAGGGGGCATTGTGGAAGTATAAAAGTTCTTGTTGTGAGAGGCATGAATCGGTGCGGGACATCAAAATCTCCCAATCTGGAAGGGTGGCCACACCGTTTCAGATGTTGAGAAGCAAATTGCGAAAGGAAACTTGAGTCGAAGTAGAGCCTTGTTGTCTGAATATAGATCTCAACAAGATTGAATTAGGAAATTTGCACCAAAGGGATCCATCGTAGGAATTACTGGCATATAGTGGAATGTCCATAATGGGTGGAAGTTGACCAAGGTCCCCAACTAGAATCATTGATCTATTTCCGAAGGAGGAAGTACGGAAATGCGGGAAGGCCTCGCGCAGGCGGAAGTCAATTTTTGCAAGAAGTTTAGGACCAATGAAACTCATTTCATCAATCAAAATGTATCTAACATGTTTTAAAGAGTCTTGAAAGGAGGCCAAAGCTTGGCCTTCAAGGGGTTTTAAATCTCGAATGGGAATTCGGAGGCTGGAATGAATGGTCGACGCAGAAATGTTAAAAGCGGCCACACCAGTAGGGGCAAGCAAAAGAAGGGGTGAAATGGCAGGGGCAGCGAGGGAGGAGAAGGCAGACTGGAGAGAGTGGATAAGGAATGACTTGCCTATTCCTGCAGTTCCTTGAATAGGAGAAGAAGGGGTGGTAGGCTATGCGTCGAGGAAAAGTGGTGGAGAATTGTAGTGAAGGCTAGTTGCTGGCCATCGGAAAAAGTTGACAGAGAAGACAAACTAGATGGATTTGTATGGTCAGGGCAAAAATTCGCCTTACAATTTTCGACAAAAGATGGGGTGATGTCGACCAGGTGAACCGGAACGTTGTTTGAGGACCAATTATAGCGGGAGTCAAATTCTCGGAGGCCAAGCATTTGTAGATGGTCAAGACCTGTAGAATGTCCCGGATGGAGGCCCACCAAAAGTTGCCATTCATAGATTCTCTCACTTGTTTGCATTGGGTCTCTGTTAGATTCAGACGATTCATCTAGATATGTATCCTGTTCCATGTCTGTTCTTCTAACATGCCACGGTTTGTATGAGGTTTTGAACAGGCGCCAATTGGAAGAAACAATATCTGGTGAAGAACCAATATTTGAAGGAATGTTCCGGAAAGGCTTGTACAGCAGGAGCTCAGACCAACAAAAAAGGTGGAAAGCCTCTATATTAGTTGGTGGAATGATGGAAAACCTCGGATACACACGGACAATTGCTTGTGTAGTGCGTTGTTTCCATTTCTCTTTTTTCGGTATTTGTTGTAACTCCAATCTCGAGCAATTTGGATAAGGGAAAGGGACTCCATTGATGGAGGGCGAACAAGGTACGCATCAAGAAGCTGTGATGTATCTTGTTCCTAAGTAGCTGATGCAGAAAGGTGCCTAAGTATTTTTTTGCCCACATTCAAATAGATGGTCTGGCGGCTAGACACAACAAGAGGAAGTTTGAGAAGCAAGTGACAAGCTTCTTGTGCACTTATGTCATGTTCAACAACACTTTCTGTGAGCATCTTCCGTATTGCAAAAGATGAAGGCAAATCAGGGTTAGCATGCGAACAAATCCTAGACAACATTTGGTGGTATGTCTCAAAGCGCTGCTTTGCTTTAGAGGCATACTTTGCAATGTATTTAAGAATAGCGTGTCGGGATAGTACAGGCTGACAGTCAATGTTGGCTCTCCATATAGCTAGCATGGCTTTATTGTGAATGTTTAATCTGTCATCATTCCTGAAAGGAAGGTATTTAATGCTTTTGTTGGCATCCATGGTCAAGGAAGAAAAAGCCTGTGTTTCCCAAGGCGCACTGTAACGACATATAGTTTTGGAACCCTTTTTACGGAGACATGTCTGCGTAGAACATTTGGTGTGGCGCTGAACCTGGTTTATAAGTTTCTCGAGGTCGTGCAGAGGGTTAGAAGCCAGTACCTCTGAAGAGGAAAGCAAGCAAGGATCATCCTCGAGAGATCTTTGTAAGAATGCCGGTCTACGTTCAAGAGCTCTAGGGTTCCATGCAGAAATGTATTGATCAAAGTACAGTTTTGTTGTTTCAACAGAAGCATTGTCTTTCCAATCTATTGTGTCAACATTGGGGGCGCCTACGAGCCAAAGGAAACCGTGAACATGTGCAGACCCTCTATGTTGCCATTCATATCTATAGGAAGAAGGTGGTTAGAAGAAAAGAGAAGTAATAGAATGGCAAACAAATCATTTAATTTTGTTTACCTGTGCCAGTAATCCTTGGCTCCAAGGTGTTTCTGCAGGACCTCCTCGTGGAATATTGTGAACCTCTGGTGCAAGTAAGCAGAAACACAATGGGGGTGGTTGATAATATTGTGTGTTCTAAATCTTTGTGCGAACCAATGATCAGGAGGCGGAACACCCGGCATACAGTTATGCAAATCAGGCCATTTAGTATCTGCAACACTAAGAGTGAAGAAGAATGTAGGTGCACCCAATTGTTCAACCATGTCTGATATCTCTCCTCTGTATTTGGACTAGAAGGAGCATGTTCCTCGCAGGTTGTTTCCAAACCACATCAAGGTATCCAGAAGCGAATATGCAGGGTCTTCAAGCAATTTTTTTCGGAGGTCTGTTATAGTTGGTGGTATGCCATTTTCTAGGTTTTGCTGCATGAAAACAAATGTTGTCGATTGGCTCCTATGGCGCATGATGAGGTTAAGCAAAAAGTAGCGAAACCGGGGGTGGGAACCGAAGCGGTTATCATGGCGTATTCATGAAAAAGCACCTCTTTCATGCGAGGTTGTCTAAACATAGCCTTACCTTCAGGAAACAAAGTTGGGAATGCCATGGAAAATAGACCCTCAGTGGTGTATTCATTTATGGGAGAAAGACTTATGTCTCGCCAAGGCATGGTGGAAGGCATGTTTTGATCATGGGAGAGAAGGAACTGTGAGATCTGCTCCTCTTCGGTGCCGGAGTTGTGGGCAGAAGGGACAAAAGAAGAAGAATGGGCGTCAATTAAAGTGCAGAGTGAAGGATCATCGTTGGAATCAGGTGCGATAATGTCTAAAGAGGTAGGGATGTCCATTGGTATGGAGTTGAGGGAGGAGGAAATATTTGTTTGTTGTACAGGAAGAGCGTTGAGGGCTTCATTGTCAACAAGAACATCTTTGTAGTAAGGGTCATGGGTCAAAGCACAATGTTGTGTCCCACTTCATGTCCCAAAAACGCGAGTAAGAAGTTGGGCGGGATCGGAAATCGAGGTTGTTCGCGCGAACACCCCTTTCGCGTGAACCCCCTTCGCCTGAACTGCCACGTAGGATGAAGAAACTGGTTCGCGCGAATGGGGGTTCGCGCGAACACCCCTTCACGCGAACCCCTTGAATTCAAATAATTTTGGCAGCAAAGAGTTATATATAGATATTTATATAGTTTTGGGCGGTAGATTAAGGTTTGGGGGGGTTCGGGCGAAGGGGGGTTCACGCGAACCCCCTTCACGCGAACCCCCCTTCGCGCGAACCCCCCTATGTGGCACCTATGTGGCACCTTTGTGGCACATTTTGGCGCCAAATCCATTTGGAGGATAATTTTATGCCAAAAAGTGCCACTTAGGTGCCACGTAATTAGGGTTAACGAATGAATAAAATTACAAAAATTTAACACAAAGTACAGAATTTTATTAGCTTTCTAAAAATATAATTTTTATTGTTTAAAAATATGTTTTACTATTTATTTTTTATATTTTGCTAACATATGGTATTTTAGGACAATCAATTGTACACAATCAACCCAATTTGAAAAATAGCAAAAAATATCAAAAAAAATTGAAAAAATTAAAATTACTATTTATTGAAGTCTTCTTCTTACCTGTGAAAAAAAAATTCAATTTTGATAAAAATTTTAAAAGTTATTAGCATAAACATTTGTACACCATTTATTTGAAAATATTTTTACTAAATAATTAATTAAAAAAAAAATATAAGTCCAAAAAATATGAAAATTTGACAGCGCCTCAAAATTCAAATCTTAAACATACATCTAAAATTTCATGGTGAAAAAATAAATTTTCATTTAAAAGAACCACCCAGGGACAGTCATTCCTCTTTTATAACATAAGAAACAACGTATGAATAAAATTAAGAAAAAGACCATTTTTTTTGTATTTTTTTTTTATAAAAAATTTACATGTATTTTACACTCTAAATACAACATTTTGTTAGTTTGTGAAATTTCATGAATGTGTATGGTTTTATGGCTATTACCTTTAGAAAATCAATGAAACTGAAAATTCATGTGTATAATGGTACAAAACATACCAAAAAGTGGGACATTTTATTGTGCTTTTACCCTCATGCAAAATTTTGTATTGAAGTGCCTGCCATACATGAGATCTACTAACGTAGAAATCGTATTTTGTTTGTTGGGAGCCTGCCTTTTGCACAAGAAGTAGATTTAAATCACCGAGACGTCAAGGGAGGTACTTTGCTATGGAAGAGATATTTTGGGGGAAGCTTATAGTGTGCCCAGAGTATTTGTATTGTCCACCACGTGCATGGGTTACTTGGAGAATTGGGTTAACTCTAGCAATCAACATTTCTTCAACTTGTGTCAAAGGTTGTAGTACGGATGGCTGGACACCAAGGTCCATGTTGTTCCAAGAAGAAAAACGGTGTCCTTGTTTCTCAAGCCTGCACCTGGAGCAAAGGACAGATCCTAAACAACACCTTGTTTGAATGCCAGGGTAATTCTCCAAACAGATAGTGCATGTGCTTGTAGTGGAAAGGGAATCTATCCTTTTGCGGAAACGCCTTTGTGCATCTGGGAAGGAGGATGAAGAAGAGGTCGATGGCTTGGAAGGGAACATTGTGGCAGAACAAAAGCCATTAATATTTTGGCATGTATTGGTAGCTGGGGAAGGTAGCACAAATGAATGTGAAGAGGTCGACAGAGCATCAACAGGAAGGGAGAAAGCAAAGGAAATTGGAGAGTATGTGGTTGATGGGGGGGAAGAGGAATGCGTCGATCGAGAAGGGAAGTGTTGTGTATCCAAGGGTGCACGGGCCTCGTAGAAGGGAAGGGTGGAAGTGTTTTGTGAAAGGAACGGGTAAAACGGAGCGGAAGGAGGAGAATGAAAAACATTTGCGGCATCGGACGAGGAGGCACTGCAAGAGGTGGAATGGGGCGAAGGAAGGGCAGGTGTCGAGGACCGGAACAGGGCGAGATGGGAAAAAAAGATGTGCAAGGTGTGTTTTTTCTTGCATGGTAACGGCGGCGTTGATCCACATTTATCTGCTCTTTGTTTTTGGCGTAGATTTCTCTTCTTCGAGCTAATCATTGCTCTGCAGACATGGGGAATGCTGCAACGCTCTGCGGCAGGAGCAAAAGTATGAGACAAGTAAAGGAAAAAGTGTGTATCTAGCCATACATGGAGTAAAACAAAAAAATACGAAAGTTGTTGTGCGCATGTATATTACAAGTAAAGGAACATAGCACTAGCAAAGCTCATTCAACAAAAGTTATGAATACAGGAAAGTGTTCGAAGGAAATAACATTTCCATACAATATAAAAGACCATCACTAGTATTTAATTTTTAAAGGAAATGGCCTAGGAATTCCAATTATTGATATTCAATAACATAGAGAGTGTGTAAAAAAACAAAAAACAAAAGGTTTATATATCGATATTCATTGAACCTGAGTTTACATAAACAAAAGTAGAGCAAAAAAAAACAACTAAACATTAGTTTGTGCAAGAAAGAGTTATTGGAAAGGGTGCTGGCATATCAAGAGACCAAGAGAGCTTTATAAGGGGGGAACATGAACGTAGGGAAGCCTATTTATTGTTACGCAAACATAAGTCAGGGAAGGGAAGCCATAGCTTCAAGTTTGTGCGACTTTATAATGACACATTTAAACTGCTTCTTCTCACGGTATGTTTCAAGTTTGATGGAAAGCGTAAATTGATATTCATGGCCTATAACCTGGTCTACAATTTCAGTTGTTGCACCAACATCTATGCTCAAAAACTGAAAGTCTTCAGCTTTGACGCCCATTATATTTTCAGCAGTATCATCAAATGCAGTTACGGATTGAAGTTCTCCTGTGCCATCTTTTAAAGTGACATGGAGTGCATACTTGTAGTCGCATTTTTGGATGGGAACATTACATTTCCCACAAAACCATGACCCGTTTTCCAGTTCTTGCACTTTCTTGCGACATTGTGTACCATTTTTCACTAAAGGGCATGCTAAGTAATAAAAATTGTCCAATGCAATGTCTGTGATTTTTGCTGTAATTGTAGCCCATTCATTTTTATCTGTGTTACCCATTTGCAGGACCTGAGCTATTGTTGCCAGAGAGGACAAGGCAGATGGAGGCCCCAGAACCCTGTTTGTGATAGATGGTGCGGGGACATTGAAAGCATCAGATGCAATCCATTCTTGTAGACAGAGGCTTTCAGGGATCACTGGATTGACAAACCATTTTGTAGTGGATATAGTATCAAGAGATGTTCCGTTGAAGCCGGAAACACGAGCTGTTTTAAGAGCAAGAATTGGTTTCTGTGGAATTGAAAGGAATTCTTCTAGCTCTTCTCCAAGTGCAGTTGAATGTTGACCCCCACAAAGTGATGGAAACACTAAATCCAGACATGTCTTTAACCTGCACTGTTCGCTTCACCGTTTCTGTCTGATCACGTCTGCGAATGGTGGATCGTGGAGAAATAACAAGAACAACACCAAGAATGTCAAGAAAAGATCCGGCAGGTCTTCCAGGTATGTCTTTGATGGGGACAAAGTGGAAGTGGTGTAAAGGTATGATTTCATTGTTGACATGTAGAGGCCGAACAATGGATGCTGCCGACAGGAAAATTTCAAGTGCGCTGTTCAAGTTGTTGAACTTTTCTTTTGCTTTTCTAATTCTTCCGTTAGAGATGGTGTACGTTTTTTCATTTTCTATCGTGCCATAGAACTTTTCCGCAATCTCATTGAAACAAGTGACACGGATTTCACCACCTTTGCTATCCACGAAATCAAATCCAAAGAAACAACCATTGCCGTTATCATTACTATATGTCTGCATGGAGTTTTTCGCCACCGCTCTGCCCTCTATGGACCAAACACGCATGGTTGTGTTCAAGTCGTTTATGAAGATGGCCTTCGATGTTGATTTCGAAGAAGCATAAATCTTTTGAGGCGGTGTTTGCGGAAACAAAGTATTGAGCACACCCTCAGGCTAGTCAACACAGACTTGTTTGCCCCGAATAACATGGCTGGGGATCCAGGAAGGAGAACCAATCTATGGATATGTTTCTTTCACTATATGCATATCGGTAATTAAAACGGTCCTGCAGGCAAGCAGTGTAAGGAATGAAAATGTTAGAAAAAATTGTGTGAGATAGAAAAGACGAAAGGGAAGTCAAAATATCGACTACTTACATTTCATGCTTGACCATCCTACAAACGGTTTTTTGTAGCTGAATTATTGTGCCTTCTTTCAACGTTTTGTCTGCAACCAGTTTCGAAAACTTAGAGGGCAACAATGCCTTTTGGATGTGAATACCGTCAGAAAGGTCAACTCGATGTTGGGTGTCACTATTCAATAGAGAGCGCACAGGACAAATGTTGAGGAGCTGGAACGTGGAACTCGTATCTGAGCAACTGGACATTAGGCGCACAACACCTCCTTCTGTTAAATTTGTGTCCATGTTTTCAATGCAAAAAGTAGAGGGGAATGGATGCGCTGCATGACAAATGCAATGATCAACAAAGAACGTGAAAGAATACACCAAAACAAACAACCAAACCGAATGTTATGCCCCCACCTAGAAAATCGAACCCGATATTTCTTTTTAGTAAAAGCAAATGCGGAAGGGAAGGTTGAAGTGGATGAAAAGAGTGATGGCAAGGTAAAGGATAGTAGCTTAGAGTTTGCACAAAAAAGGTAAAATCGAATGCAATGCCACCAATCACAAAAGGCCATTTTTTTTTGTTATTAAATTTCATTGTGGAAGGGAATACAGAAACAAATGTAAAGAACAATAACAGGCAAATAGATAGTAACGGTGAGCCTGTATAAATAAGTTTTTTTAAAAAGGAGGAAGCAACAAATTAATGAACGGTGAAGCAAACATGTTATCATTGAACAAATCTAAAAACTGCGAATGCACACGCAGCCATACCCAAGGAAAAAGAGTTTGAAATAACAGATAGCTGTGGAATTTTTTTTTTCAAATGAGGACAAATTTAATAGAGATATGCATTATATAAGTGTATTATATAACTGTCATTTTAGCACGGAAGAAGAGCTTGCATAAGAAAATGTGTCTGAAAAATGATCAAGCGAAAAAACTTACCATTTGTGAATGTACCTAAATATAAATATCTTTATTGAATTCCACTACATAATAATTAAGAGATACTTATTATATAAAAAACATAAATCATTATATTAAAAAACTTACCATAATTCATTTTGAACTTTTGTTGAGATATTACTTTGTATTCATATTTAGAGAATGCAGCCTAAGGGCCGTGGTTCAGTGATGGGCAGCTGGCTTACAGCTAGTGAATTTCTGATTTGAACCAGGCTGTTTGCTGATTTGGTAATGAATCCATCGAGTTTTCGAACGAAAAATTACCATAGGCTATGAGCCTAGCTATGTATATACTCCATTTACCCTTGTCAAAAACATGATAATAACGATAACACAGTGTCATCCAGAAATATTATTTAAAATGACAAGAAAAAATCAAATGCACCACTGTTTCCAAGGAAAAAGTTGGCATTTCATACAACCAGAATCAGTTAATAGACTTCACTGCAAACCTGAGATCGTTAGAATGGCCAGACCAATAGATTGACTAAAGGTTGCCAACTATTTTATGAAACCTTTAACTGTCTAATCCCAGATATCACCTAATGTTGTATTAATATTATTCATTTAGAACCTAGTTTCTTTTGTGTGCTGAGTTTGTAAATTATTCTGTGTGATAGTTCTTAGTTCTACCATTTCAAGTCGGCCCGCATCACAATCATCAGAAGGAAACTTGACACATCAACCATATTTCTACCAAATCAGAATTGCATACAAATCATATATCATGTTTGATAGTAAAACTCTTAATAGTGAATCCCTTCACTGTGCTATACATTCCACTTCGCGATTAGCTTGAAATTTACAGGTTATTAATCTCTTTTTCCAGACAATATGTAGTAGAGAAATTTTATGGGCTATCTTTTGTAAACCGTCTAAGACAAACAACAAACTTGGAACAATCATGATAGCCACTAGTTCTAACCATGGCGGAATTGAATATCATCAAATATTTTATAAACTAAAAGTAAATGTAGATGTTAGAAATGTAGAAGTTATACTATTTATTTAGAACCTAAGTTTCCATAAAATTAGAATGACATGTGAACAATTCATTTTGTAGGACTCATCAACCATATTTTCCATATTATATTCTCAACAAAGAATCCCATCAAGGGAACCTCCTTCACGGTTTATATTGCACATAGACTTTCAAAGCTAATAATTTTTTCTTAAAAGAGAATCCATAGCAAATATTTGACGGGCTATTTTTGCCAATTTTCAGAATTTTCAGAAAAATAACAATAAACAGCAAACTTGGAACAATCATGATAGCCACTAGTTCTAACCATGCGGAATTGAAATATCATCAAATATTTTATAAACTAAAGTAAATGCAGATGTTAGAAATGTAGAAGTTATACTATTTATTTAGAACCTAAGTTTCCATAAAATTAGAATGACATGTGAACAATTCATTTTGTAGGACTCATCAACCATATTTTCCATATTATATTCTCACAAAGAATCCCATCAAGGGACCTCCTTCACGGTTTATGAACAATTCATTTTGTAGGACTCATCAACCATATTTTCCATATTATATTCTCAACAAAGAATCCATCAAGGGAACCTCCTTCACGTTTATATTACACATAGAATTTCAAAGCTAATAATTTTTTTCCTAAAAGAGAATCCATAGCAAATATTTGACGGGCTATTTTTGCCAATTTTCAGAATTTTCAGAAAAATAACAATAAACAGCAAACTTGGAACAATCATGATAGCCACTAGTTCTAACCATGGCGGAATTGAATATCATCAAATATTTTATAAACTAAAAGTAAATGCAGATGTTAGAAATGTAGAAGTTATACTATTTATTTAGAACCTAAGTTTCCATAAAATTAGAATGACATGTGAACAATTCATTTTGTAGGACTCATCAACCATATTTTCGATATTATATTCTCAACAAAGAATCCCATCAAGGGAACCTCCTTCACGGTTTATATTACACATAGAATTTCAAAGCTAATAATTTTTTCTTAAAAGAGAATCCATAGCAAATATTTGACGAGCTATTTTTGCCAATTTTCAGAATTTTCAGAAAAATAACAATAAACAGCAAACTTGGAACAATCATGATAGCCACTAGTTCTAACCATGGCGGAATTGAATATCATCAAATATTTTATAAACTAAAAGTAAATGCAGATGTTAGAAATGTAGAAGTTATACTATTTATTTAGAACCTAAGTTTCCATAAAATTAGAATGACATGTGAACAATTCATTTTGTAGGACTCATCAACCATATTTTCGATATTATATTCTCAACAAAGAATCCCATCAAGGGAACCTCCTTCACGGTTTATATTACACATAGAATTTCAAAGCTAATAATTTTTTCTTAAAAGAGAATCCATAGCAAATATTTGACGGGCTTTTTTTGCCAATTTTCAGAATTTTCAGAAAAATAACAATAATCAGGTTCTTAAATCAACAAAATTTTCCAACTAAAAAATTAGTCAAATATTTGTACGAAATTGGAATCATAAACCGGCAGCATAAGAAAATACCTGGTACAATCGATTTGTAGCAAGCAAAAATCATATTTTATATATCAAATTGTCAACAATGAATCCTATTTAGGGACCATACAACACACTTTGTAGTTAACTTTGGTTTTGAAGGCTAGTAATGTGTTAACTCACATACCATGCAATAGATATTTTTAACGGGGAATTGATCCACCAATTTGCTAATTTTTTAGTTTTGACTAGTTTTTCAAAAATATTCTGGCAAATCAGAATAATAAATCCCATGATTTTTCTAAATATAAGTATGTAATACAATATTTGCCAGAATTTATGAGTTGTAAGAGTATATTCTATGAAGTATTCCATATTAAAAGTAAATTCTATGTTTTTCATAGATATTAGTATGTTATAGAAAGATTCACCAACATTTACAAGTATTAACAGTAAAATTATATGTTTTTGAATTCAATTTGTCCTGCAACAAAAACATTTTCCAAAAATTACAGGTATAAGAATATATTCTATGTTTCTCATCGGGTATTAGCTTTGTAAGAAAAGAATCAGTTTCCCTCAAATATTAACCTGTAATAGAAAGATCCACTTGCTACCCTTCTATTAGGAAAGATCTTTGATTCCCTTCAACAAATTCCTTGAAATTCAATAGCTCAGAGGCATGCCAAAATAATATATTTCTCCTCAAATATTTAAAGATAGGCAAAAGTTTGCAAACATTTTTCCTTTTACAGAATGCCTATCACGTCAAATTGTAGCTTCTATTATATCTGAACTTGATGTGTGTGGAATATGCAAACTTCTCCCAAAAATCCAAACATTTCAAAAAACGATTCATCTTTCAATACATAGCAAATCACTAAAGTTTGAAGTATACACATTGAAATATACATTTTTCAAAATTCTGTTTGGTATTTCATTATGTGAAATTAACATTTTCATTTCATATTCTATCAAATATGGCAAGGTAAACAATTGCATTTACAACAAATATATTGCAAAAGTTTACACCCAGAAAAACCAAAGTACATGTTGTTAGATAAAACAAAGTAGTATATTCGGGTTAATATTTACAGATCCAAAATATGGCTCATCATTTCACGTATACTTGCAGAAAAGCCTTACAAAAAAGCTTATAGCTATATACAGTCTACAACTTTGTTTTCATCTACAAGGTGTTTGGGGAGGAGGCTATCATTTTTTTATTTTCTTTTTTTTTTCTTGCTAGCACCAGCAATTTTCTTTGCAGCTTTGTTTTTATTTTGTCCACTTTCTTGTTTCGTAACAACAACACCCATTTTTCTTAATTTATAGGAAGGTTCACACGCCATTGCAACCTCCTTAGTATCGTAGACCAGGCCAAATCCCTGGGAATGAGCCCTGGCAGTACGAAATTTGGACAAATACAAAGGGCTTTGTGGCAAAAGGTGAAGTCGCTCTCTAACCAAATCTGCTATAACCGGTTTAGGCAGTTTTGGTTTCCTGCAGTGTAAAACGTTCACAACAAACTGAGTCCTCTTAAATTGTTCTTCTCTTTGCAAGTGCTGTGTCATAACAGTTACTCCAACCGGGGGAGAGATAATTGTATTTCTAGTCCTCATTCTTTTAAACTGAACAGGAAAACATCCAAACATTAGGGAAAGTAGCAGCCGAAGTAAAATGTACGATGAGCCAAGAGAGAAGGTTTCTTGTCAGGCAGGCAGCTTTAAAAACCTTCCCGTTGAACATTTTAAAGCTCCGCAAGGGTTGCTTGCAGAACGCTTCAAAGTGGCTTCCCAGGGAGATAACTCCCTCGGCACACTAGGAATCATACTAACAAGAAAGGCATGTGCTCCTTTATGCCATTATTATTCAGGGCAGTTATTGTTTGCATCTTTACAAAGCATAAGAAAAGAGGCACACAAAACAATTTCTGAAAGGTAAAGCCATCCAACCATAGAAACAAAAACACACATTGAAAGTTCCATGCAATATTATCACAAGCAAACTAGATGTATACAACATCAAAATTACAGTTAGAGATATGAAGTGTATAAAAAAAACAGCAACATGTACGCAAACAAGACAAAAAAAACCTAAGGTATTCATTCCAACAAACATGTTTACAATTTATTTTTAAAGTCCATGGCATGCTTAAATGAACAGAAAATAAAGGGACAAAGCATCAATAAAACCGAAGATGACTGCACCTTTTTTTCCTCCCAACAACCTTCTTTTCCCACCGCCGATGAAAACCTTCAGAATAAGTTGTTTTGCATCCAAACAAGGGTAAAAGACAGATTGTAATTCAACACCAATTTTCCTGTTTCAAGCAGCAACAGAAATGCAAAACGTAAGAAACAAAAGAATATCCAATTGAATAAACATATAAGCCTATTGAAGAGGCAACCTCAGAATCTGCAGCCTATAATTCAACCCTCAAGAAAAGCAGTGGATGATCTAAATACCCACAAATATGAATATTTGGGAACTACAGATGGCAAACGGAGCAAAAAAGAAAAGAAACCTATCCAGTGAAACAACATATCGAAAGAGAACTCTTGGGCGGGTGTGTGGTAGGGGAAAGGAACCATAACCAAAATTATGCAAATCTAGACACGAATATTGTCCACTTCAGAGATCCCCCGGGAAGACAACATTACTGAACCAAACACAGTTATGATGTCTATCTCATCATGGAATATAAATATAATAGGATTAGGCATGCACAAACACCAATATCTCCAAGGAAAAGTTGCAAGAGAAACCATCGATATGTTTTTATTCTAAGAAACAATGAGAGCAGGATCACAGAGGAAAATCGAGTGTGCAGAAATATGAGTAAGGAAACATGTGTTGAAGTGTAGAGACTCACATATTCATACAATAGAACTTGGCCAGGTATGCAATACAGTTTCACCATAGCCGAGAGAGTTGTAGTATAATTAGTAGTTATATTCCTCAATTTCAATCCATTGTGAATGACACTACAATTTTAGATCCACTAATCCAACTAGAAAATTCAGAAACCAAAATTCAGACTGCAAAGAATAAAAGAGTGAATCTAGTGTATTTTTGGCAACATTTTCAACAATCGTCCCATATCACAAATCATATAGCAAATACATCGAAACAAATAAGAGAACAAAGTTTTTTAAACAGCTTGCATTCGCAGGAACAAACTCTCATACACAAGTTAGCCAACCTATAGAAAAAAGAAAAGCAATACTGGAAACAAGAACAATGGATAAAGCAAGGGGAAGAGTGTTAAAAAAATAAACATGAAGAGATAAATATAAGTCTTGTTAGTCACATTTGAACACCATTAATTTTAAGTATTTGACTTAATTCTCTCTCTAGTAGCAAACCTATAGATTCTGTTATTTTCTTATTCTTACCATGGCTGAAACGTAGCTAACTTCATACTGATAATTTCTACAGTTTTGTTGTTTCCTCCAAGACAGTCCTGCAGAAATGGCAGAAAAAGCAAATGTAAATAACAACAAGATTTTCAAAGCAAAAATCTATAATTTCACAAGCAAAAAATCCAGAATAAAACAAGGACAAAGAAACCTACAAACATACAGATACAATTCCATAATTACTTGTTAGCATACTATTAAAACTATCTTCTAACAACTGATAAAGAATTGTAGTATGTTGAGAACACATCCTGTCATAGACCACATACCTAACAGTAAAAGATTGTCCAACCTTCAAAGCTTGTAAAAACTTCGAAGTTGCACTCTCATCTATGGTTCCAAGACAATCAATTAGCTCTTATTTGGTCATGCCACTACCCGTATCCCTGTGGATGAAAATAACAAGCTTGTGTCAACCAATTATCACAAGGCACAAACAAGAATTAATTTGCGATTCATCCATACAACACTTACAAAAAGTAATGATCCCATTTTCAGGATGTGGTTTGATATGGATTTCCAAGTTACCCCCTTCTGCAAGCAATTCTGGCTCCGTTACACTCAAAAACCACAGCTTAGCAACAACATCACTTGGGTTACTGTTGAAGAACAGTCAAACCATGAATTATTTTAGACGAATGTATATGCAGGCCTCTGAAGCACGCAAACCCTAAACCTGCCAAAGCCCACGACAGGAAAATGAACAACTGCGTTAGCCTATCATTTGCGAAGGGTTTTTTTCATTCACGAAGGCAACCAGAATTCGAAACCCACCCACGGAAAAGAGCAAAAAAAGCTACCCTTCACATAAATATTTATACCTAGTCTCATTTTTAGGATAACAACGGTGTACCTCTTCCGCATACCTCCCCTTCGACGCAGCCATGCTTCAACGTACACTGCAAAAAACACACAAAACCCTTAATGCCGCGCAACAGATATTTAACAAGCAATAGTTCCTTCGCGTAACAGGGTTTACGATCTCTGGGTAGGCATGACGCTGTACAAAAACTACACCAAACCCTTACTGGCGTGCAGGTGAAATTTCACAATCAACAGTTCCTTCGCCTAAAAGAATTTATGATCTTTGTCCAGGCATGGAGGCGTACACCGCGTGGAGGGTCAGATTGCATCCATGATCGACATCGTCCTCAGCGAATTCATCTCGCTCGTCTCCTCTCTGACACGCGTCAAAGAGCCCTCAACTTAAACCCAGCTGAAAAAACACCTTTCGGCGTAATTACTTTAAAAATATATATACAAACTAATTATTTGAAATAAAAGTTTATAGTATGAGAAGAGGACATATCAATATCACACTAGGCTAAATGAAGGCAAGGTAACAAAGTCAGAAAAGAAAAGTCATAATATAGACTAACTAAAAGTATTACAAAATAACTAAGCATAATAAAATGACTAACTGGGAACATATCATTATTATCAAGATTGCCCTTGTCACTATTTGGTAGGTCCTTGTTCTTTAGAACAGAGTCCTAGTTAGTATTGGTAGCGTTCACAACCTCAAACATTTTAGTAGGTTCCTCTAGCCATTAACAAGTGTTATTGGTCTTTGTTTTTTAAACTTTATTTTGTTTTGACTGGTGTGTTTTTGAATCATCTAGCTTTGGAAGTGAATAGGTGTCAAATAACACCATACATAAACAAGCTAAAGAGGTGGGTAATTAAAAGGTGGAGGAGGGTATTCCATACTTTTTTTGGGTTATACATAGACTAGTACAAATATCTTAAATACATCTATCTGGAAAACACTAAGAGAGATCAATCAGAAGGCCTTTATATTGGATTATGTTAGATGTCGTATTGATTAATAACTGCATTACCTTCCATACAAAATTTTAAGTGGTTGGTTTCAAATGGTGTCAGTCTAGCTACACCATTATGTCGGGCTCAAAAAAAATATTTCTAAGAAAAAAAGGGTCCAAACTCCACTATATGAAAAAGATATTACAATTTTTCAATCGCCTTCACCAACCTAAAAAAAAGTTTTGAGTGACAGTCGAATGGACATCAAATTTAAGGTTCAAATGGCATTGTGACGGTAAAAGGATATCAAATTAAGGTCATAAATTCATTGTTAACGACTCTTACACATTATAATCGTCGTCACCCCCAACTACCATTATAAAATGCATGTCGACATAACAAGCTAGAGGAGTGGATAAACTAGTACAAATATCTTTAATACTCTATATGAAAAACATTGCTCGATATCAATTTCAAGACTATGATAAAAAAAAACCTTAATTTAGGTCAAAGCCAAGATTAGAACCCACACAAGATTATCAAAAAGTTTTAGTAGCAACATAGGGGTCAAATAGGGTTGTCCATTATCACCCACTTTATTTGGTCTTTATATTGAAATTTTGGAAGAATGGATAGACGGACTTGAGGGTGGTAGAATCTATATATGTAGTTATGTGATTTTAATATGAAATCTATGGTTTTATCCTAATTACACATTACTTTATTGCACAAAATAATTCATAGCAATAACATACAAAAATAATAATCCTAAATTATGCAAATATAACATGTATTATTCAACACACCTTTTGAAAGGGGATATAAAGTAAAATAGGGCTAACGTTAGAGCATATTCACCTTAAATCAAACACGAGGGTTGTGACCATGATCTAAAACTAGATGAGAGTTTTGTGCAAGGTGTCGTAATTCTACTTAAGAAATTTGGAAGCCTAGAACTAAGTGCATGGTATGTTCATTTGTTAGTGGATAAGTTCTCTTGACAAAGGTGTTCTAGGGTTGTTGAATATGTCCTCTACTATTGTGATCTACAATCCACCTTTGGAAATTTCTTCTTTTGTGTTTCTAGGTATGGGATTTGTGTTATGTTCCCTAAGATAGTTCTTTTGTACATGCATATGTCTTTTCCTTTGCTTATAGACCGGAAAAAATGTCATTCATCATAGGTGTTGGATTGATCTCACCATACCCCTGCTAACATGATGAGCATCACATTGCAGACGAATACGTTGAAGTGAGATCAAGGAACATGTAGTTCTCAAAGTCATGTGGTGGAGTGGAGGTGTAATAACCCTTTCAGGGTTATTATTATATTTTAATATTTTCTAGAATAAACTTGTAGTAGACTAAAGTATACAAACAACGAAGAATTATCACCAAATATTTATGCCAAATCAATTGAAAATGATCTCTAAATATTATGAAATTGATTTCTAATAATTTAAGACAAATTATGACCCAAATCGACTTAGTATGGGCAAATTATGCAAATCTTGAAATTAATTGTAGACTGTCAAATCGCAACACTTCTATCTAATTTGATTTGGCCTCAAATTTGCATGGAAATGCATGTAAAGTGTAGTTTAAGCCTTTTTAGACCTAAGAGATCAGATTTGAATGAATTAACTCGACTTATTTGCTCAAAACAATTAATTATGAACACATAGGCTGGTTGCATTTCAAGGAAATTGCACAGTGTGAATCAGATTTACAAAATATCACAAAATTGAATAATCTTCAATTAAAGCTCAAATGTTTTAAGTCAATTCAAGAGGGTTTCATCCCTTGAATAGACCTTTAGTGGGTTTTACGTCCCAATAGGATTTTATGAGAACCAATCTCACAATATCAGATTTCAATATTCAAAATGTCATGTTAAAATGAACCCCCAATATTTATAATATCCAAAGGTCAAAAGACGTGACCCTTGACCTTTTCATTTTCTTGATCAACCTTTTAATTATTGTTTTGTCTTTTGCTAATTCGATCCCTTATTATTTAATAATTATTTATTAAAATATTACACAAAATATGAATGTTAAGTCGTTGCCTTATTTTTTATTATTTTCTTCTCTAGGCCACGAAGAGGAATGGCCTGAAAACTCCTTTTTCGTTGTCATGTGGGAAAAAGGAACATTACAGGAGGTCAAATAAAGATGGTCTCCTAGTTCATCCCTGGTGTCCCCGAGATTTCACCCTGAAATTTGGGACTACCCTTTGTTAAAAAAATCGGTCTTTTCAAAGTAACGGGTCATTTTGTGTTTGTTTTGCTTGCAGTTGCTTGCATTGCTCTAAGGTATCCCCAGAAAGTCATAAAAGCCAAATTCGACAAATACCCACATGTCAAAGCTCACTCAATCCCTTCGCTAGACCTTATCTGTAAGCGTTTTATTTATTAAATAAATAAAGTTCTTTTAAAAATAGATTGAGCTAAAATTAGAGAATTTAGGTTATATAAAGCACTTCACCCCATCATTATTACCACAAAACATTCACCCAGGGGGAAGAATTTTTGCAAATCGGCTAATTAAAGAATATTTTCGAGCAATTGCCCGCAATTTATTTTGTTTTGATTTATTTCTTTTTGTCTGTGTTTTGGTTTGTTTTCTCCGGCAATTCCCATAACCTGTTCATTCTTCCTGTCATACCTTTTCCCAGGCCTACGGTTTTAAAAAGCTATCCAATATTTTTAATTACTAATCTGTCTAAAGGCAGTCAGAGCTCAGGATTCTTTCAAAAGATTGCAAGAAGTCGTTTGGTCCAAAAAGGTGCAAAAATGGATTTTATGAAAATAAGAAAAATATTGCCATCGATGTGTAGAGCTCGATAAAATATGCACTTTTAGAGAAAACGACACCTAAAACGGAGCCACGGAGTGAAAGTTATGGCACTTGCAAGTTTTTACTACTACATTTTCCTGGACCCTTTCCAAAAATGGAAAATTTTATTATATTCTTGTGTTTTCTTCATTGAAAATCCAAAAATGGAAATAAAATGCTATTGATGAGTTTTCACGCAACTTTAAAAGCAGAAGTCATGCAAGTCGCACTTTTTGGGAAGAGCAATTTCTTCATACAAGTAGCACTTTTGGAAATAAGTTTTCTTCCATGCAAGTCGCATTTTTTGGAAGGATAGTTTTTAAATGCCACTGGGAATTTTGGTGATGCCTGGAAGGTGAAAAATTACCATGATGGAAGTCAAGTCACTTAAGCTGCCAATGGGAATTTTGGCAGTGGCAGGCAAGTGGGAATTTTATGTCTGCCTGGCAGGTTGTTTTTTCCCATCATTAAAGTCAAATCACTTAAGCTGCCAATGAGAATTTTGGTAGTGGCAGGCAGGTGGGAATTTTGTGTCTGCTTGGCAGGTTGGTTTTTCCCATCATTAAAGTTAAGTGACTTAAGTTGCCAATGGGAATTTTGGTAGTGGCAGGCAGGTGGGAATTTTATGCCTGTCTGACAGGTTATTTTTTCCCATCATTAAAGTCAAATCACTTAAAGTACCAATGGAAATTTTAGAGGTGCTATGCAGGGTAAGAATTCCCATCAAGGAATTTTTATTCACCCATGCGAGTCACATTTTTAAGAAAGAAGCTCTATTTCATGCAAGCCGCACTTTTTGGAAGGATGACTTTAAATTGCCAATGGGAATTTTGGTAGTGGCAAGCAGGTGGGAATTTTATGCATGCCTGGAAGGTTGTTTTTCCCATCATTAAAGACAAATCACTTAAGTGAAAGGTGGGAATTTTGGAGTTATTTGGCAGGGTAAAAACTCTCATTGCTTTGACTTCTTATTTTTAACATGACTTCTAGCCAAAAAGTGTGACCCATTCTGGCATAGTTAAATGCCTAAAAGCTGACTTTTTCTTATTAATTGTCGGGAAGCATCCATTTTTGGAGCCTAGGGTTAGAGAAGATTTCTTTTTATTATTCAAAGCATCTGCATGTTGATGTGAGTTCACAAGTGCACCAAATAATATTTTTAGCTTGTTTGGCATGTTTTTCAAGTCTAGACCTAAAATTTTGAGTTGGTGCCTTTTGAAAAGTGTTAAAATAGAGTATTTTGAAATTTGGTACTTTCTAAGGACTTAAGGATTCTTGAAACCTATTCCATTGGATGGGAAATTTCTTCCCCTTTCCAAAAAGGTAAAGAAGTCCTTCTAACTCCTTATACTTTGTGAGTTATGGCTCGGCGGACCTAAGATGGTGTTTTTTGCCAAAGCGGGCCGGCGGGGCTCGGAGTTATTTTGGAACTTTGTTCTTTTGGTGAAAAAGTGCAGTTGGCAATTGCAAGCCCACGATGAAGAAGAAATATGCCCAACCCCGCAACCAATCAGATGTGGACACGTGTTGATTTTCAGGGTTGAAAAGTCAAAGCGGAGGTATGGGTTGGTGAAGAAATTTGAGCCTTAAGTTTTTATGGTTAAAAAGACTAAAGTAAAAAGATAAGCCGCGACCCCACCACCAATCAGAAGATGCCACGTGTTCAGTTGAAAAGTCAAAGTGGGAAAGGCATGGGCCATCGGTGGGACTTTAAGTTTTTGGCTCTTTGGTAAAAAGCATAAAGTATGAAAGTGCCACCACCTCCCCGTAGCCAATTACAGAGGAGCCACATGTCGTGTCCGCCCTTGAATAGTCAAACTGGGGAAGCGGGCCCATGGAGGATTTTAAGTTTTTGAGCCTTTTTTCTGAAAAGGTTGAAATGTTGTAAAGAGAGAGTGCACTCCCATCTCCAATCAAATGATGCCACATGTTCGCATTGAAAAGTCAAATCGGCCCGGCGGACCAAAATGTCAAAAATTTCCAAATCTCCATAAAAGTTATAAAATGCGAAGGGCTTTCCCGTGCCCACTCCAATCATTTCTTGCCACGTGGATGGCTCAAATTCAAAGGTGTAAAATCAATATCGAATGGTCCATATTTAAACTTGCAAAAGAATGTAACGGTTACAATATGAAAATCTGGTTTTTTCCACCATTTCCATTTCTCTACAAATTGGGAATTTGAAATGGTGCGAATGATTTGGATAAGTTGTAACCGATTCTTGCCATGATTTGGAGAATTTGTAACTATTTTCTGTGGGCTATTTGATGGTTTTTTTCGAAGCCATTGTACGGGTTGGAATTCTGATACGACGGAACTGTAATTTTGAACAGAAAGAAATCAATACAGGGTTTTCCCTTTCTTCCTCTGCTTCTCTCTCCTTCCTGGTTTGATTTGTGAATCATTCAATCTTTGCATGCTAGAAACTTTGTGTTCTTGTAAATGTAATCTCGAGAACTTTGTGTCTGCAGGATTGTGTCTGATATAAACGTGAATGGTTCTATTCTGCACTTCATTTTTCTCAATACATATTAGGGTTTTCTCTGTTATCTCTTTTCCCTAAAAGTATTGCATTCTTCTTCCTCCCTCATCTCTTCAAGTCTTCTATCCTCATGTGTTGATAACTCTTATGGCATAAAACTCTTTTCAAGATATCAGAAGACCACATTATGATGAACATTGTATATTTGTACATAGGTTTTGCCTTTTGCTTTCAATAAGGGAACCTCTCCCATCAAAGAGGAGGGACTTTCTTGTCCCCTGACTGTGGTTTCATTCAAAGTGCAAATCTGAAACCCAACAGTTTTTGGTGACTCCACTGGGGATTCGTTTCAACGGATTTCCTTTCTGAAAAGAACAACAATTTGATCATTTCCTTGATCTGGCGACTCTAAGATACACTCGGGGTAGAAGAGCCCTTGGGATTGAAGATTCCCAATTTCAACTTCTAGATCAACAAGGTTTTCAACTTCCTCCAACAAGAAGAAACACAAGAGCTCGTTCTACAAGCACACCTCCTACTGAAGACAGAGCTTCTGGGAGTGATATTTCTCAAGCACAACTTAGCCCTAATCTTCGTGCCCTAATTCTTGCTGGTGTTTCAGTTCCACTTCAAACCAATTTTCCAAGGATGGCAGCACCTTTTCCTTGGGGACAACAAGTTGGGCCTCTTTCCCTCCCTCAACCTTTGCATGAGTTACCTAGGGGTAACAGAAAGAACTTTCCCAAGTTCAGAGGTGATGGCAAGGTGCACCCTGATGAGCACATTGCAGCCTTCATAGTTGCATGTGGAGTCCTAGGGGTTGAACATGAGGATGTATCTGTTAGGATTTTTGTGGAGACTTTGCAAGACAATGTTGCAGATTGGTTTTACCATCTTCCTGTTGGGACCATCACCAATTGGAATACCATGAGAACTGGATTTGAGAACCATTTCAAACCTGTAGAGGATGTGCATGCTTTGCTAGCCCAGATTTCTCAAATCAAGAAGGAATCACATGAGCCAATGAGAGAATTTGTGGCCAAGTTCAACAAGTTGATTAACAAGATTCCACAAAACACTCGTCCTGTGGATCAGATTCAAAAATGCTTCTTCTTGAATGCTCAATTTCCTGAAGTGAGCTATGCCCTAAGGAGAGCCAATCTTGCAACTTTGGAGGCTGATCAGAGATTGGTTGTCAGTGTTGAAGATGACTTAATCATGTCTGGAAAACTGAAGAGAGAATCTTTCAAATCCAAAGCATCACCTTCTTCTTCTTCTCTTCTTCTAGAGCTAATGCAGACCAGTTGGTACAAAATCTTGCAAATGACCTCATTGCCCTCAAGAAGTAATTAGGCTCAACATGCTCCATATCAAGATGTTCCAAGGAAGAACTTTCAACCTAGGAACCGTTTGGCTTCTTCTCAAACCAGGTTGGCAATTGAAGGTCCACCCCTCAAGGTGCCTGTCAATGCCACTTGTGAGGTTCTTGAACCTGATGATGAAGATGAAAATGAACTCTATGATGAACAAGAAGAAGAAGTTGATGAAGAACTGGAAGAGCCTGGTGGATCTCAAGTCCATTTCCTCACCACTGAGGGTGTAGATGATGAGGATGATTATGATGATGTAGTGGCAGGATGAATAGTGAGTCATATGTTGTTATGACCCGAGAGCAGACCAACAAAAAAGAAAAAGTGGTGCAGCCTGCTAAAATATCTAAGGAGTACCCCATAACCATTCTAGTGATTGCAAAAAGAGGAGCTCCTATTCCCACTACTTCCACACAAAAGGTAGGCTCTGCTAATCCTTCTTCTTCTTCTTCTGCTTCTAAAGCTTCTTGTCCTCCAAATGATAAAGCTGATAGGTCAAAAGTTTCTCCTACTTCCTATAATGATACCCCATCCACATCTGGATCTTTTGACATTATTGACCACCTAAAAAAGACCAAGATTCAGATTTCAGAGGCTGAGTTTTATCAGAACCCATCCAAAATCCTTTGCCAAGATGGTTAACTTTGTCAATTCTAAATCCAAAACCCCATCACCTACTTCTAAAGGTCTCTTTCCCACTCCTTCTTCCTCACCCCAACCAAGCCTTGTGGCTGCAGTCACTTCACCCCATGAGAAAATCAAACCTTTCTATGTGACTCTCCTCATAGCTGGCCACAAACTTAGCAATTGTGTCATTGACTCTGGTGCATCAGATAATGTAATGCCTGCCAAAGTGGCTCATGCTTTGGGCCTAACCCTAACCCGCACCTATGGCTCTTGCTATTCCATGGAGAGTAGAGAAGTGCCTTTGGTTGGGAGAATCAAGGATGCACAAGTAGCTTTTGTTGCTTTACCAGAGAAGAAGGTTTTAGCCACCATCTTGGTTGTTGACATTCCACCTTCATATGGCATGCTGCTGAGTAGGAACTTTTGCAAGGATGTAGGAGGTGAAATCCAAATGGATTGGTCACATGCTTTGATCCCTGTTAATGGAAAGATGAAGAAGATTCTGCCTGAGAAACAAAATGAATATATTGTGCAAAAGACAGATGATCCAAAAGCACAAATTCTTTATGAAGACATTGGGCATGGGAACTACATGATCATGTCACAAGATGAGGCAAGTCTGTCAAAAGGAGTGTTGCTTGATCCTAATGGTGTTTGGACCTTGGAATTTGATGGGAGCTGCTCCTCAGCTGGTTCTGGAGCTGGTGTGGTCCTGATCTCTCCTGAGGGTAAGATCCATCCTTTCTCTTTCAAGATTCAGTTTGAAAATACCAATAATACTGTTGAGTATGAGGCCCTCATCCTTGGGTTGAGCATGGTGAAAGAGTTGGGGGTGAAGAACCTTCTTGCTCTTGGAGATGCAGAGCTAATAGTGAAGCAAGTCAGAGATCTTTATCAAGTAAAAAATAGAAGGTTGAAGCACTATAGGAATCTGGTCTGGGATTCTATTGAGTTCCTTGATGCCTTTTCCATTGAAGCTATGCCAAGGGAGAAGAACACTAGAGCTGATTCTCTAGTTGTTTCTGGGTCCTTGTTGATACCTCATCCTGACTTCTCTCAAGAAAAATTCACTATTGAGATGATCCATAGACCCAGTGTGCCTGATAATGCAAATAATTGGCAGGTATTTAATGATGATCAGCATTTTCTTTCCTTCTTGGAGCTTAGGGACAATTTTGATCAACTATACTTTGAAGGAAGTAGCAATCTTCCTAGAGAATGTGTATCATCCAATGAGGAAGGTGTCAAGGAGGAGATGGATCAAGATGGCTGCATTAAGCTGAAAGGTAACAAGATCCCTAAGGGTCTGGTAAGTCTAGAGGAGCTCTTTGATAAGCATGATGGATATGTCAAGTCTAAAACTTCCAAGGGAGCTCCACAATCTGCTGAGACTGAAAATTGAATATTGGAAGCCTTGATGAACCAAAAATGGTGAACATTGGAAAGTGTTGCACTCAGGAGGAGAAAAAGAAGGTGGTAAATATTTTGAAGAGGTATGTTGATGTCCTTGCCTATTCTTATGATGATCTAAAAGCTTTCCAGCCCAAAGAAATGCAACATTTCATTCCTCTTAAGCCTGGGATTAAGCCTTTCAAAAAAAACAAAGGTAGTACAATCCAAAGATAGCTGATACAATTTTCCAAGAAATACAAAAGTTGTTGAAGGCCAGGATCATCTTTCCCATTCACCATTCAACATGGATTGCTAATATTGTACCTGTCAGGAAGAAAAATGGTGAAATTCAGGATCTGTGTTGACTTCAGAAATCTAAATCAGGCTTCTTTGAAGGATAACTACCCCCTCCCCATGATGGACCAGGTGTTGCAAGCTGTCACAGGCTCAGAAATGCTATCCATGTTGGATGGATTCTCGGGGTATAATCAAGTAGAGGTGAATACTGCAGATCAGCACAAGACTGCCTTTACCACCCCTTGGGGTACATTTTCCTACAAGAGGATGCCCTTTGGTCTCATCAATGTTGGTGCTACTTTTCAGAGGGCCATGGACTTGGATTTTGGTAGTTTGAAGGGAAAGTGCATTGTGGTGTACTTGGATGATTTGACTGTGTTTTCCAAAACCAGGGCAGATCACTTCCAACACCTAGAAACAGTCCTGCAAAAGTGTAGAGAACATGGAGTCTCTTTGAACCCAAAGAAGTCAATTTTTTGTGTCACTGAAGGAAATCTTTTGGGACACATTGTTTCAAAAGATGGGATTAAGATTGATCCAGAGAGAGTTCAGGCCATTCAGCAAATCCCTCTTCCCACAAGTAAGAAAGGTGTCCATTCTTTCTTTGGCAAGATCAACTTCTTAAGAAGATTCATACCTAATTTTACAGAGCTTACTATGAGCATTGCTCATATGATGAAGGGGAAACAAACATTTGGTTGGTCTCCTGAAGGAAAGGAAGCATTTGAGGATATTAAGAAAGCTATTGCAAAGACTCCTGTCTTGGCGTGCCCTGATTTTAGCAGAGATTTCATTATCTACTGCTATGCCACTGAGAATACCCTAGCTGTTGTGTTAACTCAGAAGAATGTTGAAGATCATGAACTCCCAATTGCATTCATGAGTTATGTTTTGAAATCCCATGAGCTGAAGTACACCATGATGGAGAAGCATGCATTTGCAGTTGTCAAAGTTGTCAAATAGTTTAGGTTTTACATTCTAAACTCTCATTCTATCATGCTTGTGCCTGATACAACAATTAAATCCATTCTTACACAGCAAGAATTTGGAACCAAGAGGGGTAATTGGGTGGAAAAAGTGCAGGAGTATGATCTTGACATCAGGCCAACAAAACTAGTTCGGGGAAAGGGCCTGTGTGAACTCATTGTTGAGGGAGCTAATAAAGAGTTGTCCAATGATGAAGCTGATATCCCAATTGTTCTCTTCCTCAGTTCTACAGATGAATGGTATGCTGACATTGCATATTTTCTTACCTATGGTGAGTTTCCATCTCACTTAACTACCAAGGAGAAGAGAGCCATCAAATTGAGGTCTGCACAATATGTTTTGTGGGAGAATGCCTTGTTCAAAAGAGGCATAGATGGAAGGTTTCTGAAATGTGTAGACAAGGAACAACAGAAGAAGTTGTTCTCTACTTTCCATGACCAGGCCTGTGGAGGTCATTTCTCTTCTATTGTAACAGCTCACAAGATCCTTCGTGCTGGTTATTATTGGCCAACTCTGTTCAGAGATGCATCAAAGTGGGTAGGAAAGTGTGAAGCATGTCAAACATTTGTTGGAAGACCTAAGTTGGCTGCCTTGCCTCTTAAACCTGTGGTGATTGAGGAACCTTTTCAACAATGGGGTCTGGATTTCATTGGAACACTCAACCCACCTTCTAGTGCTGGGCATACCCATGTGTTGACTGCCACAGATTACTTCACCAAGTGGGTGGAAGCCATTCCAGTCAAGAGTACTACTTCTGAAGTAGTATGCAATTTCATCAAGGAGAACATATTGATAAGGTTTGGGATACCAAACAAGATTGTGACTGATAATGCTTCCAATTTTTCTTCTGCTGAGATGATGGATTTCTGCTATGGGTATGGAATCTCCCTTGCTCATTCTTCAGACTACTACCCCCAAGGGAATGGACAAGCAGAATCAACAAACAAGAACTTGGTGACCATTGTTAGAAAGCTTGTCAATGAATCCCAGAGAAATTGGCATAAGAAACTGTATGATGCACTCTGGGCTGATAGGATTACACCCAAAAGAGAAATTGGAATGTCCCCTTTCCAAGTGGTGTATGGTGTTGAGGCTCAATTGCCAGTGATGGTGGAGTTGCCAGCTTTGCACCTGATGAAAGCCATTGAAGATTCAAGTTTCAGTGGGTCATTAGACAAGAGGATCATGTACCTTCAAAAGTTGAATGAGGACAGATTGCAAGTTGTTGACAGAATAGCATCTCATCAATTGAAAGTGAAGGCTTTGTTTGACAAGAAATCCAAACCTAGAGTTTTCCAAGTGGGAGACATTGTGCTGCTATGGGACAAGAGACATGAGCCCCGGGGAAGCCATGGTAAGTTTGACTCTCTTTGGCTTGGTCCTTTCAAGATAAGGCATTTTTCTGGTGAAAACTCCTTCTATCTTGATTACATGGATGGATCTCCTCTCCCACTTCCTTATAGTGGGCAGTACTTAAAGTTGTTCAAGTCCTAGGTGACTAGGAAGTCCTTTTGTATATTATGTATAGTTGTTGTTTTTGGCTTGTTTCCCTTTCTTGTTCCTTGTTGTGTGGTGTGTTTTGTTTTGGTCTTCCTTCTTGGTTTGTTTTGTTTCTTTTTCTGTCTTGTGTGTGTTACCCCTAGTATTGGTTTTGCCTTTGACTCTAGTTACCCAATGGATAAGAAACTGGTCTTATTTCCCAGAGAGTTCTGTAGTTCTTGATCTTGCCTTGTCCCTTTGTTTCAAGCCAAGTCATCCCCAGAAAGAGCCAGTTATTGTCACCCTCAAAATTCCCCTCATTTTTCAAGTCTAGACCTAAAATTTTGAGTTGGTGCCTTTTGAAAAGTGTTAAAACAAAGTATTTTGAAATTTGCTAAATCCCGTACTTTCTAAGGACTTAAGGATTCTTGAAACCTATTCCATTGGATGGGAAATTTCTTCCCCTTTCCAAAAAGGTAAATAAGTCCTTCTAACTCCTTATACTTTGTGCGAATTATGGCTCGGCGGACCTAAGGTGGTGTTTTTTGCCAAATTTCGGCGGGGCTCAGGAGTTATTTTGGAACTTTGTTCTTTTGGAAAAAAAGTGCAGTTGGACAAGATTGCAAGCCCGAACTTAAGCACTGAAAAAGAAGTACCGAAAATCCCACAACCAATCAATGTGGACACGTGTTGATTTTTAGGGTTGAAAAGTCAAAGCGGAGGTATGGGTTGGCGGAGAACTTTGAGCCATTAAGTTTTTATGGTTAAAAAGACTAAAGTAAAAAGATAAGCCTGACCCCACCACCAATCAGAAGATGCCATGTGTTCAAGTTGAAAATTCAAAGTGGGAAAGGTGGGTTTTCAGTGGGAATTTAAGTTTTTGGCTCTTGTGGTAAAAAGCATAAAGTATGAAGTTGAAAAGTCAAAGCGGGAAGTATGAAAGTAAACCAAAGCCTCCCCGCAGCCAATTACAGGGTGCCACGTGTCGTGTCACACCGTTGAATAGTCAAACCAGGGAAGCGGGCCCACGGAGGATTTTAAGTTTTTGAGCCTTTTTTCTGAAAAGGTTGAAATGTTGTAAAGAGAGCCACACTCCCATCTCCAATCAAATGATGCCACGTGTTCGTGTTGAAAAGTCAAATCGGCCCGGCGGACCAAAATGTCAAAAATTGCCAAATCTCCATAAAAGTTATAAAATTCGAAGGGCTTTCCCGCACCCACTCCAATCATTTCTTTCCACATGGATGGCTCAAATTCAAAGGTGTAAAAGCAATATCAACGGTCCATATTTAAACTTGTGAAAGAATGTAACGGTTACAATATGAAAATCTGGTTTTTTCCACCATTTCCGTTTCTCTGCAAATTGGGAATTCGAAACGATGCGAATGATTTGGATAAGTTGTAACCAATTCTTGCCATGATTTGGAGAATTTGTAACTATTTTCTGCGGGCTATTTGATGGTTTTTCAAGCCATTGTATGGGTTGGAATTCTGATACGACGGAACTGTAATTTTGAACAGAAAGAAATCAATACAAGGGTTTTCCCTTTCTTCCTCTGCTTCTCTCTCTTTCCTGGTTTGATTTGTGAATCATTCAATCTTTGCATGCTAGAAACTTTGTGTTCTTGTAAATGTAATCTCGAGAACTTTGTGTCTGTGGGATTGTGTCTGATATAAATGTGAATGGTTCTATTCTGCACTTCATTTTGCTCAATACATATTAGGGTTTTCTCTGTTATCTCTTTTCCCTGAAAGTATTGCATTCTTCTTCCTCCCTCATCTCTTCAAATTCTTCTATCCTCCATGTGTTGATAACTCTCATGGCATAAAACTCTTTTCAAGATATCAGAAGACCACATTATGATGAACATTGTATATTTGTACATAGGTTTTGCCTTTTGCTTTCAATAAGGGAACCTCTCCCATCAAAGAGGAGGGACTTTCTTGTCCCCTGACTGTGGTTTCATTCAAAGTGTTGGTGAGAATCAAAGGAAAGGATTTAACAACATATGGGAGAAAAAAAAATCTCAGATTCAAGGCAGCGATATCATTTAGATCATTCATGATGCAGAGGTGCAATACAGGTTTAATCAGCATGCAGAGTATGGAAGAAGAACAAGACTGGGAGTGTTGCAGTAGATTTCTTCTAATTTCTTATCCTCTTTCTTCTTCTTTCTCTTATTTTCTCTGACAAAGCAATTGAGCAATCAGTTAAAATTGTAAAACTTAGGTAATTGGCTATAAAATTTGTTACTTGAAGTTACTAGAAGAAGTCAATTACTTGGAAATAGGTGGTAGACATGCAAAATTGAAGTTTCTATTGTCAGTTGTAAGGCATGCATGTCATGTAAAGAGGGATTATAGGAGAAGGATCGCCAACTATCCCCCTTTTCTATAGCTTCCGCATGTGGGAATTTATTAAAAAAACTTCCTTTTTGTAATTTTCCCTCTATACACTATAAATAGAGGAAGAGCCTACGGGTTAAAGGATCAGAATTTGTAATTGGCATTCTTGAGTTCCAGAATTTGTGTTAAAACCCTTGATATCTTTTTTGAAAGCTGAGGAATTAAACAGAGGTGGATTTCCAAAGAACTTTGTGTCAATGATGCATTGGATTTTAACTTCTGTGTAGATATTTAGATAAACTTTGCATTGTCTAAGATTTAGATTATAAGCTTTCCTTTCCTTTGATTATGTATTGTGAGATCCAATTGTTTTATCTGTGTATGAGACCAACTCTGTAAACTATTGGTTGGTTTACACATCTTCCTTCCTTCCTTCCTGAATTTAATGATTCCCCCTTCTACAAATATTTCTTTACAACTTTACTTAATTGCTGCAGAATTGCTTACCTATGGTTTATTAGCTTTGCAGTTAAAGTAAAACCGACAAATAGTTATTAGAATACATAATTGACAGAAATCTTACATGGGCTCACTAGAAAATTTGAGAGATTTATCTCATGATTGCCTAGGTTTTTAGGTGTGCAAAAAAATCTAGCCAATAAGCCCTCAACATTTGGCAATGTTGTTTGGCTTGTCTTTGATATTGCAATAGAGATGTGAGATCTATAGTAGTAATAAGTGTGTGTTCAAATTTGAGTTCTTTTTTATAATTTTCCCCAAGGGAAAGATGATTCAATGTTCAACTCAATGACATCTACCAGGCATCAAGAAAGATCACCTATTATTCCCTATTGTAAGAGCATATAGTAGGGAAACCCACAATTAGGTCTAAAACACTCAAAGCCAAGTTAAGAGCATCCAAATCCAAGATAAATCAAATGTTATCAAATTTCAAAGAGCCAAATTCTAGTTGCATATATATAGTAGAATGGATCACAATTGGAATTCCATATAGGTGGGAGAACTACATTTGGGTTTAAGATATACATGAGGAAATGTAGGTGATACAAGGGTGTCACAACTCAAAAATACCTTAACCATATTCCCCTATCTAACTCCAATTCTATTACTTGTACAAGAAATCTTGGGTTTCTATTCCAAGAATAGGTGCACATATATGGAGTGAAAAGAAGTGAAGGGGGGCAAAACAAACTAGTACAAAGACACACAAAATGAAGCAAAGGCATGGAGAGTACTCAGACAAGTTTGTGTAACAAGGATGGGATAATAGACAAAGAACTAGTTTTGGAGACGAAACATCTATATCAATATTCTAGCCTATCTCTCACAATTTCAAGCCCAAGTTAACCATTAAAGTACATAAAAAGCTAAATGCACTATCCTCTTATGATTTCACTATAGTTAGCATGTTCCCTAATGAATTAAACATCTAAATAATTTATTGTATGTTAATATCTATATATTGAATCTTAATTTAATAATATGAATATACATCCTTTGTAGATTTAATCCAAATTTAGGATTTTACATTTATTATAAATCCTACAATTTGAATTTTAGGGTTAGATAAGGTATGCAATTTTTAACAAGTATGGGTACCTCTTCGTGGCTACATATGAGGTCTGTAGATGAGCTCTCTTCTTCGTCATATGATTTGGTATCAAACTATTTGTATTCCAAAACATTTTGATCCTTAAGGGAAAACAAAAGATCCAAATAAGAAACACAGCTAGGATCATCATGTTCAGTGGATACGACTTTCTCGAGCTATTCCTCCTCATTCTACAACTCATTTTGATTTTCCATGAGAGCACTAAAACCTTGGATAAGATAAGAAGAGGCACCTTCCCTGTTAGGATAGAATTAATCATCATCCTTAGAGTCAACCTAATCCAAAACTTACACCTCTTGGTCACAATCTAATTGTTTAGTAATTGATAATACTTCTTTCAACCTCAATTGTAATGCCCCTATTCCAACTAGAATATTTGAAAAGGAACTACTTGATATCTAATGCATTGACCATTTCTTCCAATATTTGTAAATAATTCTCTTAAGAAGGAATTTCTCTTGTATGGTAGTCTAAAGTTGTGGGTCCCTTCTCTTCAACATGTTCTTTCTTTGAGTTTTTTATATCTTCCCCTTCAAGAGAAACCATGATTTCATGCATGATATCTTATTTCTCAATGAAATCCTCCATAGTTTTATCTCTCTTGCTTTGTGAAGGTTCATGTTTAGTTGATATCAATTTCTTGGTCTCATCATTATGGTAGAAAACACCATTATTGGTCTCCATATTTTTGAGGAAAAAGGATATATTCTCACCCCTTGGTTAATATTCTTGTGCATTTGGGTCTACAAAGCCCATAAAAATTGAATTGACATTGCATAAGGCTATATTGGCTTGCAATGAACATGTAATAAAGGATCCCAATAAAGTTTTGAGCTAAAAATTGAGCATTTCTTGTTGATGAAGGTGTGAGGCAAGTAGGACAACAAGTTGATTCTGCATTTGGGAAATAAGGAGCTCATTTTTAAAGGTTTTGACTTCTTTGAAGAGATCCCAGAATTTTTTTAATCTCAAATAATGGGTTGGGCCTTATTGGTTTAATTTGGAGTTTTTTGGGGGCTTGGGAAAATTCAAAATTTTAGAACATAAGAAAATACAGAAAACGAGAGTCTTAAAGGTATTGGGGTAAGCTTCCATTCTTGGATGAGTGTAGTTTTAGTCACAATGGAAATATCATTTGCTTCAGAAAGTGTCCTTCTTCCTAGGGATTAACTGAGCATTCTTAAATTAGGATCAAAAGATCTTAAATAATATAAATAAGACATATTTCGTAAGGTTCTACAATCAACAAGGATCCTTTCCCAAGTTATTTTAAATCTCAAATCGAATTCTTCAATGTGTTCAGTGGTAGATATTTTGATTGTGTTGGCATGCTCCAAGAGTGACATGGTATCTACATTCTCTTTAAATATGTTTTGTAAATTGGCTCCCAACTTATCCTATGTAAATTCTAATTGAGGGCTCAAACTTTTAAACCAATACAATGTTTCACCTTTGAGAGTAGAAGTAATAAATATGAGGGCTACATCTTATTATTTGATAATGTGTAATGACTATGAGTTAGAAATGTCTTGAATGTGATCAATAGGATTAATAGAGCCATCTTGATGTAATAGATAAAGACATTTAAACATCCCATGAGACAAAATGAAATAATCTATGTAGGGACATAATATTCTACTCTTAGAAGAACCTAAAATTTGATGAATAAGGGCTATCTTCAAAGGATGATATTGAAATATATAAGAAATAAGGAAAAGTACGCTTTACAAGTGAAATTGGGCTCCTCGCAACTAGTGGATTCTCTAGGTAAAAGATTTTTCTTCAAAAAAGTGAGTAGAGTCGAGATTCTCAACCAAAGCTTGACTAAAAATATAAAAATTAGAGCTTTATGCAGGATTTGAACTATAAATAAAGACTCGTGTCCCACAAGGCGTGCTAAAAAATTTCGATGTCTATTTTTATCTTCTTCAAGTGTACCCATGCCTAGACATAATAATGAGATATCTTGTTAGTTGTGGGACTGATACTGTAAGAGAACCTACAAAGATATTTGACTATATTCCTAAACTACTCCTAGTTCTATTTCTATTTTATCTTAAACTAAGATCTCATAGTGGAAAACAAATAATATAAACAAAATAAAGGAATAGGTAGTGATGTATTATGAAATATTGGGGCTTAAAGACTTATTTCCCTACATGATTTAAACAATATAACCATATGAATACATGAGTAATAAAGAGACATAATACAATATTATGCGCAAGGTAAGATAATTAATGAAGGTTAAAATGTAGATAAGATAAAACCACGAAACATTTATTGATGGTGTAATATACGCAGTCACATACGTAAAGCAAGGTCATACATTCATGAATTTAGTAGGAGTAAAGTTAGAAGCAACATTGAACAAAATATGGGCCAAGTGAGTGTAAGGAAGTGTGTCAAAAATATTATGAATATAGAGATACTCTCACTACTTATACAATGAATAATGAGAAGAAAGAATACAAGCTGGGACCAAAAAAATTAAATGTGTAGTTATTCCTTCCTAAATAAGATTAAATATTCCCCTAAGTATTAAAGTGGCCAAAATATCTATTTATTTCTCATTCCAAGGTAATCAAATCTCTATATGTCGAGTGCAGAAGACAAACAACCACCAAATGTGACAAGTGACTCTATAGATGTCTCAGAGAACTCAAAACATTAATGGGAGCCACTTAGGATTTGAAGGGATATTATAACTCTTATTTGAGGGGCTCAAAATAATCAATGACTACCTAGATGAGGTGTTGAATCTTGTCCCAAATGCATCTAAAGAAAAAAAAACACAAAAAAATAGTAATACTTGGACCCCATATGAAACTACTAGCTAATCCTCACAAGATTTTCAACGAGCCTAAAAATGTCGAAAATGGAGTCATGTGTCAGAATTTATGATCACTTATATATTTTAAAGGCTTTACCATGTTGTTTGAAATGCAAGGCCATGTGGCACTTCTCCATTGGGCCCCTGGTTGACCAATTACATATGCTCATCAAACTCAATGGGTCCTTCCTTCTACCTTTGATTTTACCCTTAAGACTCCACATGGGATTGTGATGCATTACAATCCTAGGTTACTCATGCTCTATGGGCTCCTTGGAAATTTGGGAACTACTTTTGATGTGAGGGATCTTATAATTTTCCATGTGTCCTTGGCGTGAATGTGTTGCATGTGTATGGGATTATTTCTCTCCGCATGATGTTCTTTCCTTTAGAAGTCTATGACACTCACATGACACTAAAAATGAGACACTTGGGACCCTACCCAAGATTATGATATGTGTCATCATTTGGGCCACTTGAGCTCATAGAGTCCACTTAGTCTTTACATGCACTTTATCTACTCCAAGTATTATGAATGAGTAACACATATCCAATCTTTTCATAGGCCCATTAAAACTTTGCGTTACACCTATAAATCTAAATATTACAAGGCTTGAGCCCAAAATATCATCCCCTTATTTGGTCTTTAATATATAAAGTGTTTCTCTATAGATACTCATTAATTTCTCCCTTCCCTTTTAATGTGAGACAAATATGCTTGTGCATTTCTCAAAAGGTTTGGTTTGTCCACCACTAGAGCTCTATTAAACTTATTTGGGACCCTTTTCTCATCTCTGTGAGTCCAGAAGAGATCATGTATGGGACCATGAACATAATTGGGAGCATAATTTTCCATTTTTGGGTTGCCTTGAAGCTTTGAGACATATAGATATTTCCATGAGAGTTGTTTGAGCTTTTCACCATTATGTATGTTGTTGTTAGATTTTATTGAGATCTATGAAATGCTTTAAGGATCTAAGAGCTATAGAGGGAATGCGAGATTCAAAAAAATTACATTAGTCTCTTGGAATTCCTAAATTTGAATTGGGACACTGTCAAGGCTCCACTGTGACACTTTGAAACCATATGACTACATTGGTTGGGACCCACATAAGAGTTCATGGAGTTATGTAAAAACTATAGGAACTTGTGCATGGTCCAATGAAAATGTTTTGGCTTTGAGTGATTTCCAAAATGGATTTACAAGCTTGAGCATGTTATGGCCATTTGTAAATGAAGAATTGAGACTACACATTCAACTTGAAAAGCACGAAAACCCAAAATGAAGATTGAGACATGTGAGACTAAAGAATAAGATAGAAAATAAATTAGAGGCTTGAAAATGTGACCAAATTAATGTGCATGCTTTTTACTGAAAGATAACAAGGTTAACAAAATGGATTGGGGGCCCATTTTGTCAACAATGCTAAAGTAATTGGCTCATGTTACCCTTTTAGTGCATTTCTCTATATAACAACAATGGAATCACGGCCCATGTAGTTCTATGTAGATTAGCCAGGAGAAGGATTTTTCTCCTCTCCTAAATTCTCAAAATATGAAACTAAATTAATCCTTATTATGGCACAAATCATATGAAAACAAAAATAATAGACCATAGGTAGACTCTAGATGATGTTTGACTTTATTTGAATTCTCTTATGACCAAATCATGAATAATAGAATTTTCTCTTGTGGTTTGTCAATTAAAAAAGAGATATATAGATTTCCTATATAAATTTATAGTTGATTTATAAATACGGGAATCTCTAAGATAGTTTCTCACACAATCCAGACCCAAATTCAAATATAGGTTGACCATAAAAACATGACGAAATGGGAAGATGAACATTTTTAGACAAGTGACAAAAAATGATTTTTTTTATCATCCAAGCTAATCAGTGGATTAAATTAATGGTCACACATCATCATTGATGGAAAAATAGGTCCATTAGTGATAATTTGGGTAAATTCTTAGTACCAGAATAAGATTATAAAGGTGTACTAGACGTACTATGGAAAACTGTAAGAAAAATTGAGTGCATATATGAGTAAATGATAACAATCGAAATAGTATGGGCCTGAAGAAAAGAGGGAAAAGTGTATGAAAAATATCCTAATCTACACTAGTGACGAAATGACCTAAAAGGTGTTAAAAGTTTTGTTTTCACATGTCTTGTGCCAAATTTAGGTGTCTACACCTACCTAACATACATGCATTTAATACTATAAAGAGATGAGATAGAAACATAGAGATTATTAGAGAAGCTATGGATAATGATATAATATTCATATACAAACACACATGAAAGAAAAAATTTAGTGGGATTAGAGGGTATGAAACCATAGTTTGATATTAGATAGAAATATATAGGTTCATCAATATGTTTTATCTAATTTATGCACAAGTGTGTAAGATAGGTTGAATGGAAGGATAATTAAAATATAAGATAAACATAGTAGAGTATGGCTAAACAAAGGTAAAAATGGAACAAAAATATAATGATAAATAGAAATGACCAAACAATAATTGAAATAACTAGATTAAAAAGAATACATGGGAAATTGTACTTGATTATTGACAAAAAATGAAATGAATAGATGTGATCTCAAAAGATAGATTAGAACATATTTTAAAAGTTCCACTACCTACCACTAGAAAAGAAAATATGTGACCAATATAGACATCCACTAGTGTTTTCTATTGGTAACGAATGTTATTAGTGGATCGTTCTCCCTAACAGTGGCTCTATGTATTTTGACAACCAAAAAAATTGTCGTTATCATCTTATCCTCACGGTGAAAATAAAAAATATATTTTAAATATGCCATTGATGTGTCAGAGTGTGAGGACATCTTTTCCTTTTAAATATAGCTTCAAAGCCCTAACAAAACATTTGAGAAGGAAAAATATGCTAAAGCTAATTGTCATGGGATACCCTTTGAGAGTAGATAAGGCTCACGTGTTTGTATGAAGAATCATGTGTCATAAGCCAAGATAATCTTTTTCCTTATTCAAAAATAATCAATTAATGAAAACAAATGAATCTTTATTTTCACATAAAGCATATAAAAACAACAACAATAGACTATAGGTAGACTTTAGATAATGTTTGTCTTGATTTTAATGTTGTCATGATCATCTCCTCATGAATAATAACATTTACTATTGTGTTATGTCAATAAGAGAGGTGCATATAGATTCCCTAAATAGCCTTATATGTGTTTTTATTTATGAATATTTATGACAGTTTCTTGCACAATTCAACACCAAATTCAAGCATAAGTTAAACATGAAAACATAACTGAATACGAAGATGACCATTTATAGACAATATGTAATACTATAATGAGATTAGTGTTTAAGACCAATAGTGAATGGAATTAGTTATCACACATAAATGATGGTGTAAAAAATAATTTGTTAATTATTATATGTGGTAAAAGTTTGAGAAACAAAGAATTAGTAAGTTTACATAAGTATACTAGATGTCTTATGGAAAAATGTAAGTGAAATTGAGTGGGTTTATGAGTAACAGATGGTGGTGGAAGTGTTCAAGGTTGATTGAAAAGAGGAAAATCGTATCAAAATATCTTACTATGGAATAGTGATCATGTGATAAAAGGTAAGGATTGTTTCCACTTTCTTGACACCAAATTCATGTGTCTACATCTACTTAGTATATATGAATTTAGTAAATTTATAGCATTCTATAAATATATGACATATAAAGGTGTGTTATATGTGTATCCATACCTTAGAAGTTTCTAAAGGTGTGTACACATGTGGGCATGTGTACCTTTGAAGGTTATAAATGTATGAACCCTTGTGGATGGAAAGGAGGAGTAATAACACAATAGTATATCTTATCCCACCTTATCCTTATATAGAGGTCAACCCGAACCCTTATAGGAGAAGTTATTTTTTTTTCATTTTAAATGTATTATTTTGTTTTGAAAAATTTCCTTGTGTTGTTGTGGTATAGCTATATAGAATCTCATTGGAGTATTTTTTGGTTTGTATGTGATGCTAGATTTTGGAGAAGGTTTAATATTATTAATATTGTGAATTTTTTTAGCCATAATATCAAAATATTTAGGCATAGGATGAGAGGGTAAATTCCTGATATGTATCAAATGTAAGGAGGGAGACAACTCAAATACGTGGTTAGAATGGCTAGGGGCAGATGTGGGTACCATGGAGGATTTTATGCAATGAACAAGACATGATATATATATGTGTATATTTTAATTGTATTTTAAGCCTCTATTTTTAATATAAAAGTGGATAATTATTGGTGTTGATGATTTTCATTTTTTAAATTTGTATGTGGTTTCTATATCCTTATGTCATTTGTGAGTGGCTATGAATAAGTGAGAAATTAGGTAATTAGTTATATCAACATGAGTTCATAAATCCTCTTGATTCACATAGGTCTAGATACATCACTGAGTAGATGTGAAACAAGGAAAAGTATCCTTGGAGTAGGCGGGGTAGTGAATATCATATAATACTATTTGTTCTAACATCAACAAAGGAGAAATTTAACACTGAAAAGCACCTATCTTTTGTATGAGACTACTTATTTATTTTAAAATTTCATTGTATATTTGTTAATTATTGGTCTAGATTAGGATCATATTAGGCTGAATTCCATGTTATGGTTGTCTTATGACATGTTACCTGTACGTACCCAAATTGTAAGGTACTGCACCGCCAAAAAGATGTTACACATACCCCAATGATGATACAGGTCTCCTCGCAAGGTGTTCGGGATCCAAAAAAAGCTCGCCAAGTATACGTTTGTATCCTGTACGCCTCATTCGGCCTCTGCGTGCTTTGTTCTGCCCTCTGCCCCCCCTTTTCCTTGCATTTTGTCTTAAGTAACGAGACCACCGCCCAAGACAGGGTGGCGGTCCCGTAACCGCCGCCTGCATAGGACGGCGGTCCTGTTCGTGTTTTCCAGAAAGTTCCGACGATCGTGTCAAATGTAAATCTTCAATCTCTACCCGCATTCTTCAACTAATTTGCTTTGCATTTATGTTTTGGGCACCTTGTGAATAGTGTTTTCCCTTTGTTTATAGTAAAAGAGATCAATTGGGAGTTACCCTCTGGTAAATGCATTTGCTATAAATAGCCAGCTTGTTTTCAAACAAATGGCCCCTCTCCTTCTCTGTTTAATCATCCAATCTTTGAATTTCTTGCTTAGAGTTCCACTAAGTTTCATGTTTTGCATTAATTGTTAGCTTTCCTTTATTGTTTAAAGGTCATTCAATCTTCTTGTTTCATCTTACTTCATTACTGTTCCATAAAATCAGCTTAGCATAGAATAGCTTCATTTCTAGATTAGAATCTATTTAGAGTTGCAAGTTTTGTTTTGTCACGAGGATAAATTCTAAAACTCTCGGCACATTTGTGTTATATTCCCGCAATAAATCTGGCTAGGAATTACATAATCAAGCTCTGTTCACTTGCACTATCTCTCTCTTACTCGCATTGTATTCGGTCTATATCCAAAAGTTGCCATTGTTCAAGTTTCTTATTTTGCTGATACTATCATATACATGCTTTTCTGGATTCAAGAGAACATGAAGGAAATGAGGAGATCACGTTGAGGGGAAAAAGTCACACACAATTGGATTTACCACTGTTATGTAAATGCCAGGTTTGAGCTATCAAAGTTCTAGTTACAACGTATTAAATAGAGTAGTGAATTATTTTATTTAAGTCAAAAGCTCGCTCTCGATATCACCAAGGAAGCTGTGGGAATTGATAGTTTCTGAGAAACCGTGATTCATTTCTCACTTCTGAGGTAGGATCGAGAGTCTTTCAATTTACAACAATTAGTTGCTTAGATATTTAGATAAATTCACAACTGCACAGGAAAATAGCCATACTAGGCTATTTTGTTTGTTTTAATTATGTTACTAGATCAGTTGTCCATTTTATAAATATATTAGAATAAGCTGCTCTTTAATTTCGTTAAAATACTTCATCGAAAATACAAAAATAAAAGAATATAGACATATTTAATTTTTTACTTTATGGAAAACAAATATTAACTAAATTTGTGACGAGGGCGTCCACTCAAACTATTGCCTAGGGTGCTCCCGAACTTTAATTCGGCCCTGCGGAGAAGGTGGGATTTCTTTGTAGCAAGAAAGAGATATTGTAGATGGATGAGTCTATCACCTAAATATGATAGAATCCGTTCTGATAATTTGGTTTCCTGTAGAGCTAAATAATCCAATGAAGAACAATTGGAGATGGAAGGAGGTTTTTCTCCTGTAAATCTGTTTGTGGCAAGAACAAACTTCTCTAGTAGGATGAGTTTTGTACCAAAGAATGATGGCACGTATTAGGATAATTTGTTTTCCTGCAAACCCAAAAACAGGAGAAAGGAACAGTTTAAAAGCGATATTGGTACCTCTCCATTAAGTTGGTTTCCAGAAAGAAAGATATCGTATCTGGACTAGCTGGCCCAGTTCATGTGGAATAACACCTGTGAGACTATTTGAAAAAAATTTAAGGTAGACCAAGTTAGACATGTTCCCCCAGAGAAGAAGGAATGGTGTCCGGCAATTGATTGTGATTCATATTCAATAAATATAACTTAGTGAGCATACCCAGTTGACTCGGAATTGAGCCTTGGAGTTCATTGTCACTCACACTCAAGTACATCAAGGCTGAGAGATTACCAAAAGCTGAAAAAATAAGGGTTGGAAATGAACGGGGAAGGTGTTTGGAAATCATGGTCAGAATTGCCTGAATGTGCGGTAGAAGAGATACTGATATGGCTGCCATTAAAGGACGGTTTCAGTTTTCGCAATGTACGTAACGAGTTGAAGGATTTTTTGTCTGATTCCATATTCTCAAATCATTGGATTCAAGCCTGCAACCACTATCCACAGTTGCTTCTGCACAATACATTCAACAATGTACATGTTTTGCACATTGTCAGGTATCTGTAACAAATTAAACCCCCCTCCCTCTCCCTCTTCCTCATTGATAGAAGATTTTGATCGAGGATTGGCTGCACGCGCAGGGTTAGTTTTATTACAGAAGCCTACCTCTTAACTGTAACTGTACAAGGCTCCTAGTTTGCAATCAACTCATGACAATTACTTTTAAACTTCCTCCAATGCCGGGCATTTCCCACATCCTAGCCAAATGCATTGTGGCAGAGAGACTGAGGGGAAAGTGTGAGGGCAACGACACAGACCAGAGAGCCCTACAAAATTGTGGCAATGGCAATTGCAGTGGGTACCAATAAATTTAAGAATACACATACCATTGATTCCTGCCAGAGGTCGCGGAAAATCGCCTCAGACCATTTTCCAGAGATATATCCACATATTTATTCGGGCAACAGTGTAAATATCGTTTTCTGCCATGATTTCTTTTTCTGCCTCAAGAGGTCAGCACACGACACCGGCGTCATAATTTTCAACCTCCAAAATTACCCACTTTTGTGTCAATGCCTATAAATGGAAATTGTTTTGGAGAAACCCACCTTGTTCAGAGCACAGATTCTCTATTTATTGTGGCAGAAGTGGAAATGGAGGGCCAAGAGAAAGAGAGGAACATTATTGTGTGGTAGATGCAGATTCTTGAGAACATTAACCCTCAATTTTGGAAGTGGAAGGAGATTACAAAGATACTCCCACCTATGTTGAAGGAATTTGAGGAAAGTTATGTAAAAGATGGGAGAAAAGCAAAGGGATGATTTGACTGTGTGGGAGCTGCAAATCATATCTTCTTTAGGAGGGCGCAGAGGAGTAGAAAGGTTGTCGCCTGCAATTTAGAGCAAGTTTTCTGGAGATCACTGCCACGGTGCCCCGATGAAAGCATCGAGGTGTGGTTTAATATGTCCTCTGTTTAATAACTTTACTTTGTCCTTTCTTCCATAGCCTTGGATTGATGACCAGTCATTTTCTACTCAAGCATGTCTGCAAATATATTTTCTACTCTAACATTCAGTGGCGATGGCGGATCTATCTTCTCTAATACCAGTGGCACTCCCATCTTTGTTTTCATTAATTTTATTTATTAATTGCACTTATTTATAATTAATATTATGACATCATGTTTTTTTTAAATTGCTGAAGGTTGGAATAACTTCTTAATTTATAGGCCAATCAGATTGAAGATAAATGCATTTTTATAATTATTTTGTTAAAAATTGTGCAGGTTTAATAATGTTTATTAGTGTGAAAACTAAAATTTTTTATTAAGTATCATTCATAACAATCCCTGATTGGTTCAAAAATACAATTAATAATAACTAGTTAAGCAATCTTGAAACCTAGTATATGCCTTTGGCAGTACTAAAAACTTACGGTTTTAAAATTTCCAGTCTGTCATTGTCTACGGTTTCTAAAAAAAAATCATTGGTAACATGGTGTCCCCGAGATTTCACCCTGAAATCAAGGACTACCCCTTTTTAAAAAATTCATTCTTTTGAAAGTAATGGGTCGTTTTGTGTTTGTTTTGTCTGCAGTTGTTTGCATTGCTCTAAGGTATCCCCAGAGAGTCATAAAAGTCAAATTCGACAAATACCCACATGCCAAAGCTCACTCAATCCCTTCATCAGACTTTGTCTTCAGGCGTTTTATTTATTTAAAAATAGATTGAGCTAAAATTGGAAGATTTAGGTTATATAAAGCACTTTACCCCATCATTATTACCACAGAACATTCACTCAGGGGGAAGAGTTTTTGCAGATCAACTAATCGGAGAAATTTTTCGAGCAATTGCCCGCAACTTCTCTCAGGTTTTGTTTTTATTTCTTTTTGTCTCTCTATTTTCCTTCTGGAAATCCCCGTAGCCTATTCATTTTTTCTGCCAAACATTTTCCCCGGCCTAGGGTTTTGAAAAGTTATCCAATTTTTTTAATTGCTAATTAATCTGTCTAAAGAAGACCAGAGCTCAGGATCCCTTTAGGAGGATTGTAAGAGGTTGCTTGGTCCAAAAAGGTGCAATACTGGATTTTATGAAAATAAGAAAAATAATGCCACCAATGTGTAGAGCTCGAGAAAATATGCACTTTTAGAAAAAACAGTACCTAAAACACAGCTGCGGAGTGAAAGTTATGGCACTTGCAAGTTTTTGTTGCTACATCTTCCCAGACTCTTTCCAAATATGGAGAATTTATTCTATGGAAATAAAATGTTGTTGATGAGTTTTCACGCAACTTTAAAAGTAGAATTCATGCAAGTTTGCACTTTTTGGGAAGAGCAATTTCATAATACAAGTTGCATTTTTCAAAGTTGCCCTTCCTCTTAAATTTCCATGCAAAACATGAAAGTCAAATCACTTAAGTGAAAGTGAGAATTTTGGCGCTGCTTGGAAGGTGGGAATTTGGAGGTTGCCTAGAAAGTAAAAAACTTCCCATCATGGAAGTCAAGTCATTTAAGTGGAAAGTGGGAATTTTGGAGTCACCTGGAAGGTGGGAATTTGGAGGCTTCCTAGAAGGTGAAAAATTCTCATGATGGAAATCAAATCACTTAAGAGAAAAGTGGGAATTTTGGGGCAGTCTGGAAGGGTGAATTTTTCCACTTCCTTGCCCTCATATTTTTTCCACAATTCCTAGCCAAAAAGTGTGACCCATTCTGGCATAGCTAAATGCCTAAAAACTGACTTCTTTTAATTGTCGGGAAGCATCCAGTTTTGGTGCCTAAGGTTGGAAATGCTTTCTTTTTATTATTCTGGCTATCTGTATGTTGATGTGAGTGCATGGGTGAATAAAATAATATTTTTAAATTGCTTGGTTTGCAAGCAAAGTCTAAAAACAGAGGGTAGCATGCTTTATAATCAGATCTCACTGAAGAAATTAGATATTCATGCTATGGACTGCATACTTATCTGAATTATTTGCAGGAATGCTTCATTTATGCCCATATTGGTGAAGAAAGCAAAAGTCAATGTCTGATACATTGAATATATCTTCAAAATCAGAGGGAGAAAAAGATCCAGCTCTCATAATTGCAAAGGCTTCCGGAAAAAATTCATCCTCTTGTTTCTAACGCAACCCATGTGGAAGTCATTGCATGGAAAATTCCTTTCAGGAGCTTGTGCATGTGCTTCCAATCTTCTAGTTGAAGCATTCGTTGAATTTACTTGTATTTTCCTCCACCCAGAGTGCTTTTCAGAATTTAAAATTGCTCATATGCAATTAAAAATAAAAGGTGATGAGTTTTGTCTGAATTATTTACGGTAAGAATTGTATTAGTGCACATACAGGAGAAAAATTGCACGTGCTAGAAAAGAAATACAAAAGCTTCAAGGATAAAAGGGGGAGACATGTCAAAGGCAACACCCACAAGAAAAATCACCGTCAGTTGCTTCCATATCCAATTTGGTGAGAATCAAAGGAAAGGATTCAACAGCATATGTGAGAAAAAATAGCATCTCAGATTCAAGGCAAAGATATCATTCAAATCATTCATTGCTAAAGTGAATGAAGCAAAAGTGCAATACAGATTGGATCAACATGCAGAGTATGGAAGAAGAACAAGACTGAAAGTGTTGCAACTTTCTTCTAATTTATTCTCCTCTTTCTTCTTCTTTCTCTTATTTTCTCCGAAAAAACAATTGAGCAATCAATTAAAATTGTAAAACTTAGGTAGTTGGCTATAAAAGTCGTCACTTCAAGTTATTGGAAGAAGACAATTACTTAGTAACAGACATGCAAAATAGAAGGTTCTATTGTCAGTTATAAATCATGTGTGTCATACAAAGAGGAATTCCAGGAAGAATACTGCCAGCCGCTTCCCCTTTTCATAGCTTCCACATGTGACAATTCATTGAAAGCTTCCTATTTGTAATTGCCCTCTATACACTATAAATAAAAGAAGAGCCTACAGGTTAAATCATTACAATTTGTTAATCAGCATTTTTGAGTTCTAGACTTTGTGTTGCAGCCCTTGATGTCATTTTTGTAAACGATGAGGAATTGAATAAAGACAGATTTTCGGAGAACTTTGTGTCCACGGTGCGTTTGCTTCTTACTTCTAAGTGAATCTTTAGATAAATTGTGTTGTCTGAAATTTAAAATAGATCAGCTTTTGTTTCTTTTTTACTTCTGAATATTGTGAGATCTATTTGTTTATTTAATCCATGTGTATGAAAACAACTCTGTAAACTATTGGTTGAATTACATATCTTCCGTTATGAAAGCTTGTATCAAGTTTATCACTATAAGGCCTAATGCTAAGAACACTACATATGATTCATATACTCTGGTTTTTATTGGGCAGGTAAAAAACATCAAGTGATGCTAGACTAATTTGCATTGTAAACAATTCACTGTCATGAAGATTTGCCAGGAACCATGTCCCACATCAGTAAAGGTTGATGCTTGAAAGGACTCCATTCAATAGACATATCTAGTGATCATTGTGCAGGTAAAGAACCAAGTGAAGTTTGGAACAATCTTACCCAATGATGAGAATGAAGATTTTGTAATGCAAACAGATGAATATGTCCGACAATCAATGTGAATTAGAAAAACAGATTCAAATTGATATTATGTGTCTTCTGTAGCATGGATTTTAGAAATAATTCATGGAGTTGCTTACAATGTGTTCTAATGAAAATTCTTAACTATTATATAACCACTCTTGTATAGTTGTGGGATTTTGGATTTGATTATGATGTAATAGAAGAAAAAGGGGGTGTGGGGATGAAAACTCACTGACAAGGTTAGCGAGCATGCCTTACCACACCTCTATTACCTTGAATACTTCATGTTGGAGATTGAAAGTGTCCATTTATGAAATATGTTTCATTAAAAATACAACATGAGATTGCTTCTCAAGTTTGGGACTTGTTCCTTTATATTGATGAATGTAATACATCTAAGGACTCTTTTATATAGTTTAATAGAATTGTGTATATTTAAGTAATGGTTGAGTTGTTGTGGCTTTTATCTACCCTACTCTTTTATCTTGTGTCCCTAATATCCCATAGATTGTTATCACCTACGGTTAGGTTATGATATGTTTATGTGGATTATATTTGAATTTATTTAATATATTATTTTTCCTTTAAACACACAATGGATGAAAGATTCACATTTCTCTCTCGATGCATCACATTTCCTTTTTTATTATTTTCCTCCTTTTTTCCCCTACAGTTTTTTACATTAGGTATGTTTTAGGAGTAGTAATAGATGAAAATTTGACTCTCTCCAAAGTATTGATTAAAGGTGCAAGTCCCACACTTGAGAAATAATCCCATGTTGTATTATTAAAGAAAAATATTTCATGAATAAACACTTATAACCTCTAATAGATATGGCATGATCGATGGAAGAAATTATTTGTTTTTGTTGAAAATATCATGCAATGCCCCTATTTTTGAGCTTCCAGTCAATATTTTGGTGAGAATAGTGAATTCACCTTTTTCTGAAGCACAACCTATCACTTGGAAAATCCAATTTTAATAGCCCATCCTCTGATATTCTGATTTTCCCCTTCACATTTTAATAATTAACATCCTTCCATGGCTCTTCCTAGAGCTCTTCATTTTACTTCTTAGAGCTCTAGTGGTCCTCTTAATTTACAATAATGGGTTTTTATTCACGAATAAACCCTTAATTCCCTACCCCTATTTTATGGAAATTATTCAGTGTTTCTTTTTTACCATATTCAAGATATTTCTAATATATGTGTAATGCATAATATTGTAGAGGAGAATATAGATTCCATATTGATCAATCATTCTTTCAAAGTAAAATCTATAGATTGAGAGCTTAAGCACACAATCAAACTCTTCATGGGATAAAATCAGATAAAATTTGAACAATTGGTTCAAGGAGAACATATACATCGTATATTTCTTGGAAAACCTTAGCACCATAAAGATATCCCACACAAAGTATACCCTGGAATTTAACATTAGATACAAAAATACTTGGGAAAGAATTCCCCGAGAATACAAAACTCTTCAAGGTATGACATTTTTAGTCTACCCAACATCCTTTGACTTTGATATTTTTATTATGATTTGGTCTGTTTGTGGTGGAACTCATCCTCAGGCCTTTGACATACCTATTTAGATAGTGAATAATCTCATTCAAGATGGTGTTAGGAATCTTGTCTCCCTTCCCCCTTCTTCCCATGCATCATGGCACCCTCTTAGTTTCCATACACTTGTTGAAGCCCCTTTCAAGACACATCAGATGTAGAAAATTATTTCTATCCATTTCATACTTTTTCCTTGTATAAGACTCCCCTACTACTTCCTAAATAATTTCTCCTTCCCCAAAATTGTTTAAAATGACACGATGAGAGGTTACAATAACTTGAAAGCTCACTTTTTCATGTTCTCAAATATGTTCAAAATTATACACGATCCAAAGATGGGGAAATTGGCATATTCTATTTCTACAATGGAAAATCCATCCCATAGAGTAGCACACAAAACCCAAAACAAGCTACAACACATGAACAATTGTTCATCTTGGAGTATTTCTATGAGAAATAAGAGATCATGTGTAATTTATTGATGGCCCTTGAGTTACAAGATAAATAATGCATTAAAGAGAAATAATTTTAATGTTTGGGGAGGTAGATTGAAGAGGTTGAGCTCAAACAGGACCTTATAGAGAGTTGAGATGGAACAAACTCCTTCCTAGTGTGTTCCTAGTAGTCCGCATCACGTTGAAACAAGATTTATCGATGACAAACAAGAAATAATAATATCAAAGTGGAATGAATCTGATAATGATGATAAAGACCTATTTCCTACTATCAAGAATGGCCAGATAAATAAATATAATGTTGATGAAGAAAAAGAGAAATCCATGTTCACCAAGCAAAGTGACCTTAATTTTGCTACAAGTTTAAAGTTACCAACATCATCTAAGAATGCAATGGTGAAGAGACATTAGAGGTAAAAACCAAATTATAGAAAGAGGAAGCAGAAATTTTAGTAGGAATTTTATATGGGATTGGGTATAGGGAAAATATTTCCAAAGGATGAAATTTTCCTACCTTGAGAGATGGATGTGCGATCAGGCATCAAGGCCTCTTAAATCCCAACTTAAAGTTGTTGTTAGTAACACTCATTACAGATCATGAGGGCAAGCTTCATTATATCAAGAGTTAGTTAACAAATCCTTTGGGGTGAAGCATAAATGAAAATATGATGTATTGTGTAAGTGAAGCTAACATTTAAAAGGATAATTACTTCCAAGATTTGTGCATGTTCCTTTCACTAACTATGTTACCTTGAATCTCATTACATGGTTGTAGATTATTAGAATAGGTAACTATTTCTTTCAACTAGTATGTGGATTTATATGAGCTTGCTTTGTACATTTTTAGAATATGTTAGAATAGGTTTTCTTTCCAAAAAAGTAATTTTCTACATTTCCCATTTGGGATATGTATATATTCTCGACTTTATACATACGTTTTATAGCCCTTCCAAGGATACAAATTTAAAAAGGAGTAGAAGTAAAGTTTTTTCATGTTTGTTGGTGATTAAACTAAAATGGGATTATATTTAGCCTAATCTGATGTTGTAGAAGTAGTAAAATAACTGAATAATGAAACAATGAAATGCTAAAATTCTACCCAAGCAATCTAAGCTAGTAGAATACAAAACCCTAAAGACAAAGAGGGTTAGGAAAATCCTTAGTTGATTTGCAGATGTCATGGGACTGTGTCGCAGTGAAGACCAGTTGAACACGAGGAGGAAACCATCACACAAGATCCTAAGAAAATGCAAATATGGGTTTTCTGGTTAGACTGGGGTGCCTGGAGAAGAATGGAGGCGCCTGGGGTGCTCTAGTGTCAGATATGGGTGCCCTGGTCTATAGAAATGACCAGGGAACCTCCTTTGAGGTGTCAATGGATGTTCTCTTGTGTTTTTTTCCTGTCACGTGTATGTCAATGTATGATCGCCAATGTCGTTATAAACCTGCAATGAAGAATCACCTACAAAATCCTAAGTAAAGCATCAAAACCCTCTAAAAAGAAAAATGCATATGAAGAGGTCAGACTATCCTCAGCTGCCAAATAGATGTACTTATCATTGAGCATTGCACTACATCTCAGACCCAATGTATTTCTAGGAGTGTGTGTAGAAATTATGCCCTTGGTACTCTTATGCCAGTCACACTTTGGTAGTAGCGAGCAATAACTAGATGTAGAATGTAAGTAAATGGTGTATGGAATAGAATAAAATCCCCTCCTATGAAGTGTGATGTAGATAAACCAGCCTTTGTCCCTTATGATGGAGCTAGATGGATGTAATGGAGTAATAAAAGTATTTGATGGATGCAACCTTAGGTGGTGATAGTAGTTATTAGTGTTTGGTCCCCCATTATGGTCTCATAACTTTATATTTATATGGTTCTCTTTATCTAATTTCGTAATTAACCCCTAAAAGGCAGACCACCAAAAAGATAAAAAGCTCAAATGGCTAAAAAGTGCCCAAAAAGTGAGAGGAAAGTGCAAAGAGGATAAATGAACCAGAGGGGATCAGGGTGCCTAGGGCGCCCCATTCCTGGCTGGGCACCCCAGTCAGAAATAGGGAAAACGTAGTATAAAATTACGAACTGTGCAAGTGTGGGTGTAAGATCTAAAGTAGAAATAGAAAACAAAGCAAGATGGCTAAAGACATGGGTTAATTAATACTCTTTTCCACTCAAGAACCATATGAATAGTAGTATGAATCTGAGACTAAATAATTACCCAAAGTGTGTGATTTAGTGTCTATAGTTGGATGTTTGAAGGTTATTGTTTCTTCAAACTTAATAGGAAAGTGTCTCACTGAGTAGCCAAAAATATACCCCCTACCCATTTTGTTCACGTTATGCTCTAAAAGAGTCAAATCCTTGAGAACTTGTCTCTTCTTATTAAATCCATTACACTTTATTTAGTTTATAGATTGTGAAGCATTGTACATTATAGTGCATTACTACCATGCTCTATCCAATCTCACCATGACATGGAATATTATCACAATTTGTGAACCATTTTGGCAACCTATGAAACATTGACAATATTATGAAGTACTCAACTCCATCACATTTCTTTCTCATTGTGTTCTACACCTTGTACGATGTCAAAATGCCTCATATCATCCTTTCACACTAAGTTTTTAGTCATGCATTCATAAAAAAACTTCTCCTAATCAATGAGTGTTATTCCATCATCCCTGCATTCTTCTTCTCCTCTTAATATATATTTTTGACCTTCTCCTTGTCACTTTCCATTTCTACTCACCACATAATGTTTTCAATCAAAGTAAAGTCAAGGAGCGCTATCTAAATAAATGAAATATTATCAATTTCCATGAGAGTATTTTAAGGTTGCAAATCCCTTCTTGAAGCCATAAATCACTCAAAAACCATTTAGTAGGGTTTACAAAGCATTATATTTTTTGTGAAGAGGTTTTTAAGCCACACATCACATTATAGAGTTGCACCACCTTGTCAACACATGTGATTCCCTTCCTATGCCATAAAATACTACATCTTGTTGTGGTGCCTTTATTTGATTTCCTAATAGTTTGGTAACCCAAAATCAATTATTTTGGTCATATCTTAGGTAAAACAACACCTCCTCTACATTCTTCTAAATGTCTAATGGTCATATAGTTTTTTAGCTCGTGACATCTCTCTCATGCCACCATGTGCTCTTAGATTATTTGCAAAACTTAATGTTCAACCTAATATGATGTAAGTGGGATGATATTTCAAAATTCTAGGACACATGACATTTCCAGTTGATAACCACTTTAGAAGGATGTATTTCCCCTCTAGACACATATTTCATTGCCATAATCATAGATTTTTTGTAACAAGGGAACATATACTATTTTTCCTTCACGTATCTTTTTAATTGTTTCAAATTCTCTTTCTCTCCATTTTTCTTATATAAATAGTATGTTCTATTCATGTTCTATTCTAAATGCTTTTGAATCCTATGTTTTTGCTATTTCTTCTCTCCCCTCTACAATTCACTTGAATTCTCACTTTCTATGTGTGATATTTTACCTCATATATTGAGGTATGTAATACGTCATGGGCCTCTTTTAAATTTTAATATAGTTGTGTATATTTAAGAAATGTTTGAGTTGTTATGGTTTATATCTTCCCACTCTTTTCTCTCATCTAATTGATCTCTTACAAATTGTTACTACCTAGTGTTAGGATGTGATATGTGTTTGTGTATTATACTTTTTTAACATACTATGCTATCCTCAAACATAGAGTGGAAGGAAGATTCCTATTTATCTCTTGGTGTGTAATATCCCCTCCTTAGTTGAAGACCCTTAGCCCATTCATTGTTTCCTGACGGCTAAGGGAGGAATAAAAGGGAAACTTAGTCATAATGAATTAATTATAAAGTGTAATATAAAATATTATTATATAATTTTTATATTAATTTATTTTTTTGATAAGATAAACGTTTTTTTATCGGAGCTATGAACTGGGGGGTTCTTGGGTCTCCTCCCTGTACAGTATGAATAGTAAAACCGAAGATATCAGGGTGGTTAAAATTACAACCATGAAGAAAATACCACACTGATACAAAAACCACAAGCTATATAGAATATCAGGGTGAAATGTATTAACATTGTGAAACTATGTCACCCTTAGCCAAAAAACAAAAAACTATATATATTTACTATACTTAGCATGCCTTACACCATTAATCTAAAACTTCAACAATTTCAATCTTAGGAATTTTAATGTCCCCTTCAACAGGAGCTACCAGATGCTTCCCAGAGCTGCGTCGACGCACTGGTTCTTGCTACTAAGAGGCCTGAAGAAGGAGGATGTATGCTGGGAATTTTAGTGTCCCCTTCAACAGGAGCTGCTAGATGCTTCCTAGAGCTGCGTTGATGCACTGGTTCTTACTGCTGAGAGGCCTGAAGAAGGAGGATGTATGTCAATCCACCACAATCCCAAATATGAGCCACATGTGAGGGTATCAGGCCAATGGGATTGTCCAAGTCCTCCAAGTCGAGCTGTGAAATATAATCTCCTTCCATCGCTTTGGACTTGCATTTCACATGCACAACAATGACAAACCTCCACAGAACCTTGTTTCTCCTTTGTAATTCTTGAACCAACTCGTTGACCACCCCTTTTGAGCCCACATTCTCTCCATTAAGTATAAAACAAGAGGGAAAATAGAACCCCCAGACCACCTCTTCTAGCCCAACCAAGTGACGGAGAAAGATGAAACGCTGTGCAATATTCACCGCCTCCGCTTTATCTTCACCTATCAACAACAAATGGGTCACAAAAAGAGAGGTAATTTCAGCATTGACCCAAGGTCGACCTAAGCTCCGTAAATATTCATCCCCAATTATGACCTCTATTATCTTGTGAATCTGAAGGGATTTAAGCTTGAACACATTTTTCAGATGGGTGAGAGAGACATGCCCGTAAAATGCCATTTATTGCATTTCACCACGCAAAGATAACCCTGGAAATGGATTGAATTCCATCACAACAAAACGAGCATACTCTCAGAAACCAAGAGTAAAAAGGTAAGTTGAATAAAAAATGAAATCAGGGTGAGAAATAAAAGTGGTTGCCACATGTGCCGTTGATTTCTAAGTCGCCATAGAAGAGAGAGCATCATTCTCCAAAATGGTGGCCAAGCTCGACCACTCTACACAATCATTAGCTGATAAAGAAGAGGTAACTTGAGTCATGCCAAAATTGGTAAGGAACTCCACTGCTTGATTACCCTCACGATAAATGTGGCATATTTCCCATGCTTCCAATTTGGCAAGCCAAACGATTGCATTGGATATGTAATAATTAGGTTTCCATTTTGGGGCTTTACCTTCTTTAATGGATTGAGTAATAATCATGGAGTCCCGTTTGATGAGGAGGTGAGAAATACCATTTTTCACAACAAGTTTGATACTGGAGAGGAGATTTTGTGCCTTGGCTTGATTACAGGTTCATTTTTGCAAATGGAAGGAACCTGCACCCACCATCTTACCCAAATCATTTCGAATAAGACACCCTACCCCCGAAAGAACAGGGTTCCCCTTGGAAGCCCCATCAAATTTCAATTTGCCAAAACCAGGGGGGTGGATTTTTATATTAATTTATTAATGATAAAGTTAATATTAAAAAAAAGAAAAAGATAAAAGATAAAGTGATAAAATAAAAAGAAATAAAATGATAAAATTACTTTATTTTATTTTATTTCCCTAAGAAAAATGCACCCATGTGGGGATAATGCAAGGCCAACAAAGAATTAAATGCGGAGAAAAACATGTGATTGGTGCTTCTGGGTGGCTATCAAGCCATGTTTTCCTATAAAAACAAGTCGAATTGGCTTAGAGAGATATCTCTTTCATTTTATAAAATTCTGAATTTGGTTGAGCTTAAGAACTTTACAAAATAATTTCTAAGGATGAAAACCCTAAAGATTATCTCTTGAGGACGAAAATTCGCTAGAGATCTAGAATAAGGATGAAAACTCTTATTCTAAGTTGTGAGGCTTCTCCATTCAGGGGTTTCCATTGCAGATCAAGGAGATAGCAGTATTTTCCAGTAGTTTTCTAGTAATATCGAGGGCTGAAAAGTTACCAATGTGAAGAAGGGTTTGAAAGAGAAAGTTGTTGTTGTGTTTCTTCTTTGTTTCCAGATTTCCCTAGGTGTAGCAACCTACATAGAGGATTGTTTAGAGGTGATAAAAATCAAATTTGGGTTGTTTTTCTAATTACAAAGTTTTTAGTCATCCAAATCAGCCTTTTTGGACTGGATTCTGGCTCTAAAACATCATATTTCCAGTTGTGTCTGAAGACAAGGGTTTGTAAATTTTTTAATAAATAAAACAACCTTCAATTGGACTCGAATTTGATATTTTCTCTTGTGCATTTACAAAATAAAAATAGGTTGTTCCATTTTGACAATAAAATGTGTGATTTCATTTAAATTTTGGGTGATTTTCATCTCTTATGCAAGTCACCATAGTTGTTTAAAATTCAAATCTGCATTAATTTTTTATTACATATTTCCTATAATTTGTCTTTTGGAGTGGGAGTTGCCTCAAATTTGTTTGGGGTTGAAGAATGTCCATCTGGGGATTTTAAAACAAACGTTATAATAAACACTTATATTAATTTATTAATGACTCAATAAAAAATAAAAGAGAAAAAAAGATGAAGTGATAAAATAAAAATAAATAAAATGATAAAGTCACTTTATTTTATTTTATTTCCCTAAGGAAAATGTGACCTATGTGAAGGAGAAAAAAGGGTAAAGAAAAATATTAAATGCAGAAAAACGGTAAAGAATAATATTAAATGTAGAAAAATAAATCTGATTGGTGGTTGTGGGTGGCTAAAAGGTCAAATGAGGTTATAAAAGCAAGTTGAATTGCAAGGGGAAGGCATCTTTTTTGTTTATGATAATTTTTTAGATTCGTGGTGTAAGCTTACATGATTTCCATAAAAACTCCAAAGGATGAAAACCCTCTTTAAGCTTAGAGACAAGAATGAAAACTCTTCTTTATTTTGAGAGGAAGTTTCATTCAAATGTTTCAATTGCATTTCAAGATTCTATTATGTTTTCAAGACGTGTCTGAAGGATGTAATTTTACAGATCTGAGTAAGGGTTAGAAGGAGAATATTGGTTGTTGTTAGAAGGGTTTTTTCTGCATGAGAGAACTTTATTGAAAGTAAAACTAAAGGAGAATCAAATATGAGGTGTTGTGATTAGTTCTGAGGCTTGTTTGAGGACTTTTCAAGAGGGATGAAAAGTTGTTGTTGATTTCGGGTACATCTAGGGTTTCATCTACACATTTCTAGATTTCCAAGCCTATTTTGGGTGTCTTTCACCCATCAAATTTTTTTAATTTTGGTACTATTGCAAAGCTTGTGATTTTATCTTCAATTTGAGCTATCATTTTTCAAAAATTGTTGGGTATTTTCTGTGTTATGAATTGATGAAGTTTGAACTGTTTTTCTGCAATTGAAAATCATATTTTTAGTATTTTGCAAAAATATAAGTATTTTTAGATTTGGTAATTTAAGGGCTAGCTACAAATATAATTTCATAAATTTTGAAGGTGTTATGAGGCTATTTTACACCCATAGGCAAATCTCCTAGGGTTTTGGAAAGGAATTTTGGGTTGTTTGCATTATTGTCATAAAAATAATAATTTCCAACTTGTTGTTCATTTTCCATATTCAGATTTCAAGGGTTTTGATAAATAATTTTTGAATCTTTATTTTTTTATTGGGATTCGTCGATATTCCATTTTAGGGTGAAAATATGTCTATTGGGGACATCACAGCGGTATCAAAGTGTTGATCCTTACCAACTGTGGGAGATATCATAAAAAAACATTAGGCATGTAGCCCCGTAGAGAGTTACAAACATGGTGGGGTAAGATTACTATTTTTGATGGTACTAATAAACTTTCTATGAAATCATGGTTGCTAGAATTGAAGGCATACTTGCTATCAAACTGGTGTCCTTGAGATTTCACCCAGAAATATGAGACTACCCCTTTTAAAAAATCTGTTCTTTTCAAAGTAACAGGTCGTTTTGTGTTTATTTTTCCTACAGTTGTTTGCATTGCTCTAAGGTATCCCTAGAGAGTCATAAAAGCCAAATTCGACAAATACCCACATGCCAAAGTTCACTCAATCCCTTCGCCAAACTTTATCTGTAATCATTTTATTTATTTATTTATTACATAAATAAAGTTATTTTAAAAATAGATTGAGTTGAAATTGGAGGATTTAGGTTATATAAAGCACTTCACCCCATCATTATTACCACAGAACATTCACTCGGGGGGAAATTTTTTTGCAGATCAGCTAATTAGAGAAAATTTTAAAGGAATTTCTTGCTACTTCTTTTTTTTTGTTTTATTTCTTTTTGTCCGTGTTTTGTTTTTTTTTCTCTAACAATTCCTGTAGCATATTCATTATTTCTGCCAAATATTTCCTCGGGCCTAGGGTTTTGAAAAGCTATCCAGTATTTTTAATTACTAATCTGTCTAAAGGTGATCAGAGATCATGACTCTTTCAGTAGATTGCAACTTGTTTGGTCCAAAATGGTGCAACAATGGATTTTATGAAAATAAGGAAATATTTCCATCAATGCATAGAGCTTGAGAAAATATGCACTTTTAGAGAAAACGACACCTAAAACGGAGCCACAGAGTGAAAGTTATGACACTTGCAAGTTTTTACTGCTACATCTTCTCAGACCCTTTCCAAAAATGGAAAATATTATTCTAGCTTGTGTTTTCTTCACTAAAAATTCCAAAATTCAAAAATGGAAATAAAATGTTGTTGATGAGTTTTCAAAGTAGAAGTCATCCAAGTCGCACTTTTTGGGAAGAAGCTTTCTTCCATGCAAGTCACATTTTTTGGAAGGAGGGATTTTAAGTGCCAATAGGAATTTTGGTCGTGGAAGGAAGGTGGTGTTGGGTAGGAGCACAAATTTAGCTTGAATTATTTTCTATTAACTTTGCTAATTTTCCCATAGCTATGCACTCCATTATATAGGAGCTGCATAGTAACAACTCTCATAACAATTTCTTTGTCTTTGCCTGCAACCTTCTCAACAATATTTGGCTGCATATGAAACCAATCTACCTGAATGGTTTCAACCATTAATAACAACATTGATAATAAAACAATATCTCATTGTTTATTATCTAACTTACTAATTTACTAATTCACTAATTACCATATAGTAAATACTATTTACTATATGTAATATTACATTCACATTATAATAATATTATCCATGATAATATTATATTCAACATATCTAATGCTCACACTATACAATATCTCTAACAGACCCCCTTAGTGTGAATATGGATTAAGAGCTCCTGGAAACATCGAACTTGTCGGAGTAGTCGTTGCTACTGGATCTTGCTGCTAATGATCATCCTTTTCGTATGAAAATCTTCATCGACTGATCACCTTCCAACGAAGTACCTTCCACCGAAGTATGGCAGTTAGAGGACCGTATGACAGTCAAAGGATCGTATGTAGATGTTTTGCCTTTGTAAGCCAAGTCAAGCAGTTTGCTTCTTCCACACCAAATAGACACTTAGGAATTGTTGTTAGTCTATGTGAACAAATTAAAATTGGCAAGGGAAATTTTACAGATAACCATACCAAAATTTTGTTCTGATCCCTCGTCAGGGATCCCTTGTGTTCGAAACGTTACAAAATCCCTTCCCGAGAAATCTTAGTTTTCCGAACTTAGTCATTTTTGGTCTTTTTGGCCGAGCGCATATAATGACTATGCAACATCAACTTTTGATGCGCCCCCTTTAAACCCTTTGGTGCATGCTTTCTTGTGTTAGTAGGAGTTTTGGTGTGCCTCCCCTTGTTGGGTATTTCCTACGTGTGCCAAGGCGCATGCGCCTTCCTATCAATAGATCATTTGTTGCGCCTCTTTTTGGTGCGCCAAAGGCGCACATATTCCTCTGTCAACACCACTTTTAGTGTGCAAAGGCACACATATCTTCGTGTTGACAAGTGTTTTGGTGCACCAAAGGGTGCATGTTTTATCATGTCGACAGCGCTTTTTGTGCACCACTTGAAAAGGTTGGTGGCGCATTTATTGCTACATCACCTATATATAGGCGTGTCTGCGCTGTCATTGTCACCAGAGCAATCACGTGACTATTTTCATTATTTTCTCTGAGCTTGTCAGCACACCTACCCCGTTGCTTTTGAATGCTTTGTGGACCCCTTTCATGCATTTCTTCGTTATAAAAAGCCGGGTAAGAGGTCCTCCTTCTTTTTGTGCTTCATGTTTGTGGTTTTTGGCTGTTTGTGGATATGATTTGGATTAAAAAGGAATGAAATCATGAATTTGTTTCCCCCCTTACTATTTTTCCACATTTCCTCCTCCTCTTTCCAGATCTGCTGGAACAGGAAGCTCTATTCTGAGATGATAGCTTGAAACCCCTTTGTTTAAGCTATTTCATCACCTAAATGAAACTTGCAAAGAGAGCTTAACCATATGTAAACCCCTCTGAGAGAAAAAATGAATCAAAGTTTTAAAGGAAACTGTATTTTCCTTTGGCGCGTTGGCATGCTATGCAACACCAAGGATAGTTACGCCCTTGGCGCATCTGTCGCCCCTATTACACAAAGATAGGCCGCGCCAATGGCGCGCATTTCCTGCCTGCTACATCACAAAAAAGATGCGCCCTCATGGCGCACTTCCCTCACTTGCTGTAAGCGCTTTCTGTGCACCCTCTTGGCGCATCAGACTTGAGTGTAACATCATAAATTCTTACGCCCATAGGCGCACCCAGCATCCATGTAGCAGTCTTTTTCTATGCACCAAGTGCAAAGCTATAAAAGGCGCAGGCGTGTCCCTCATCGCAACAACATTATGTCATGCATACCTTCCATGCGCCGCGCCAAGTTCCCCTTCGGCGCATGAACATATGATGTTACACACATTATTCCTACGCCCTTTGGCGCACCATGTACCTGTGTAACATGAAAATAATATGCGCCCTTTATAAAATAAACACATGGCACAGGCGCACTTGTGCTTACAACAACAGAAAATGCACTCTGCAGTGTCTATGCGCCATGCGCCCTTTGGCGCTGATTTAACCCTTGTAACACCCTTTTCCTGTGCGCCTTGTCTATCCATGCGCCATGCACCCTGAGGCCTCAAAATTGCTAACTCTTTCTTTTGTCAGCATTTCATTAGAAAATCAAACAGCTGACACGGCTTTCTTCGATTGGGTTTTTCTTCTTATTCTTGCAAATCAGTAGCTAAGTTCAGAAGAACATATGTCAACATCAAGCATGAGACCTTTCAACAAATGTTTGACTGTTCAGTCGAAGATCTGGTCAAGTTCGGCGTCTTCGGTCATCCCAGGGCCCTCAATAAAGTCATTTCAACCCTGGACTACCGGGTGGATCAACTAGAATTTGTCCTTGAAAAGATCGATAAGGTAAAGGAAGAAGCCCTAGACGCGATGCACCAAATGGAACAAATCGTTCTCAACATGTCACCAGGGTTGCTTACTCCTTCCTTCGCCTTAAGAAAAGTTGATGAAACCATCCGGATCTTCAACGAGATCGTTTCACAAGGGCTGGGGCCAGAGGTCACTTTTGACGCGGAGTCCATCAATAACCTGCTGGCCTGTTGGGACTTCATCGGGTTCCTCATAGAAGCAGAGAAAGAATATTCCAAACTCCCAGAGAAGCTCATAGACGAGCGGGAGACTTGCGAGGTGATCAGTGAGTGACACAAGGATCCTTCCCAGGATCAACTAGGGCCCATGATCAGCAAGTTCATGGAATACCATGCTTAATTCCACATCTTGTCACCTGAGCAGCAGTAAAAGTAGGCTACCCCTTTTCAGCCGCAGGATGACGACGATGAATAGCTTCTCTTTCTTCTTCTTCTCTCTCTTCTTCGACTTTCTTTTTGTGAATATCTGGAGTATGTTGGCACAAATGATGACATCATCCATGTTGCACCATGAGATGATGTCATCCATCAAGTTGTCAAAAGTCAACATGACTTTGAGATATTTTGTATATCATTGTAGATATTTTGTAAATATCTTTGTAAATAGGTGGTTGGCTCCCTTTTTCCTTCTTTTCCTTCCTTCTTCTATAAATACCCCAATACTTTTTGTATTGGGCATGAGTGAATATCTTTCAGATAAAAAATAGAAGTGAGGAGAAAAGACTTTGAGCTTTTTGTAACAGAAAGAATTATTAATACAATATTTAGACTTTGTGCTGAATACGTGTGTTATTTGCATTGGATCTTTCTTATGTTAGATCTGTGTGCTTGTTCTGTTGGATCTACTTCTATTTTATTGTCATTTATTCATCAGTATTTCTTTGCTCATTTATGCAAGTAGGTTTGGCTCTGTTTACTACCAATCCCAAAACATAAACCCTCTGACCTTTCTGCTTTGGAATTCATTTCTTTTCTTTCTTCGGATCTGATCTTTCTCCATCCTCTCTTTCATTCCTTTCTTTCCACAGTCGGAAACATCCCTACTGGGATGAGATCCCAAACCCCCGAAGGCAGAATATTGTGAGACTTGCACAGATTCCTACTGGTAGAATAACAATAAACCAGTTTCACTTTGCTGACTCAAAGAGGGTCTATGCCCTGCACACTGTCGGCTCGTCTATCCATAAATCTGCCCAAGCGACAGATTTTCGAACCAACAGTTTTTAGCGACTCCGCTGGGGATCAAACAGATCTATCAGATCTATGATAGTGGTTGGATAGAAAAATTGGAAAAATCAGAAAAATCACTTTCTGTTTGCAAATCTAAACTTTTTGTCAAAAATCCAAAATTTTGCAAAAGTGACCCGAATTGAAAATTTTCTTCTAAGATCCATAGATCTGGCCTAGTTGGAGATCTTTAGTTCGCTGAGTTTTTATAAAAATCCGTATTTTGCCGTAGATCTGAGTTTTTGACTGTTTACTAGAAATTTTCAAACTCTTTGCAAAAGTCAAATTTAGGTCCGAAAATCAGCTTGCTAATCTTCACTGTCATTTTATCCTCGCTGTTATTTGTCATTAACCGCAATCGGTTTTTAGAAGAGGATAGTTTTTAAATATTTAGAAAAGTACATGCTGCTGGTTTTTGTCAGAAAAGCCAGAAAATCAGCAAGTACAACAAAAAAGAAATTTTAAATCTTCTCCACAACATCGCAGATCTGGAAGGTACGCTGGCAGGTGAGCCATTTACGCGTAGCAGGCGAGCTCGTGGAGAAGTTGATCCTACTTTCGATCTGCTTCAAAGGCATAATTTCAGTGTAACACCGGCGCGCTTTTCAACACTAAGTTCAGCCGATCGGTTAGCCAGAAGCACCTCACCTCCACGAAAGAATCAGTTTTCACAAGGAGCCTCCTCATCCCTTTGTAGCGCCTTGCTACTCAGTGGAACCACGTTCCAGCCCGTGTTCTTTTCCCAGCCTTTCAAATGGCAGTGCCATGGGGAAATGTTATGGGCCCTCTCGCATTACCACATCCTGTTCACGCGCTCCCTCACGGAAACCGAAAGAATTTTCCCAAATTCGATGGGAGCAGAAATCAAAGCACGGATTCACACATATCTGCATTCATCATGTCATGTAGTATCCTGGATGTAACTCATGAGGATGTATCGGTTCACCTTTTTCTGGAAACTCTACAAGGGCCCGCAGCGGAATGGTTTTAGTATTTTCCAGCCGGGTCTATTACGAGTTGGGCCACCTTACGGGACGCTTTTGAAGACAGGTATAAGCCTTCAAAAGATGCATTTGCTTTGTTATCACAGATCACTCACCTAAAGAAGGAGGCCAATGAAACCATGCGCCATTTTATCGCTAGGTTCAATGCATAATTAACCGTGTCCCTGTTGCCATGCTTCCAACACCGGAAAATCAGAAGTGTTTTTTCGTGAATGCTATGAGCTCGAAAGTAAGTTTCCTTCTCCTTCAAGAGCCAGTGGCTACCCTGATTCTCGCCCAGGCCACTGCCATCTGAATTGAAGACAATTTGATAATATATGGCGAATTGAAAAGGGAATCCTCCAAGCAAAAATCTTCGGGCCCTTCGTCCAATACTTCGTCTGATCCGGCCTTTCAAAAGATGGCAAACGACTTGCTTGCGTTAAAGAAGCAGTTAGCCCAGGCTTCCCCCAGTTCCTCATACCAGGATATTCCACGGAGGAGTTTCGTTCCCAACAATGTTTCACAAAGGCCGCGTTTACCTGCAACTGCTCCGCGCTTGGCGCTTGAGGCTCCTCCGGTTAACGACTTAGTCGAAATTGAAGAAGAAGAACAAGATTATGAGGAACCTTCGTCTCAAGGCGAAGATGATCAAGACGTCGGTGAACCGACTGGCGACTCTACTATCGGGTATATGGAATTTGATGAGGAAGAATTTGATGAAGAGGAAGGTACCCAAGGATATGCAAGCGGACAATCATATGTTGTTTTTACCCGCTCACAAGGAAAAGAAGCAGAGGTCGCTGCCCATGTGCAGAAGGAGAAGGCCGTGTCAAACGCGCCTCCAACCATTGCTAAAAGAGGTAATCCTCTTCCTACTCAACTCCCTGTTAAGTCTTTTACAAGGAAATTTTTCCCCCCATCTCTCCTCCAAATCAGCCCTCTCATATTCCTATCAAGACCAGTAATCCTACCCTACCATCATGAAGTGAGGGACTCATTCCTTCACCAGCCCAACCCTTGGCTACATTTGACATCATAGACCATGCAAAAAAGACCAAGATTCAAATGTCTGAAGCCGAGTACCTTCAGTCAAATCCCGAACAGCTTGTAAGATTAACCAAGTATATTCAAAATAAAGCTGTTATATCTAATCAAGTTTCCCCAAAAGGAATCCTTTCCACTCCTCCTGCATCCTGCATAAATGTTGCCTCAACATCTGCATCAGGAAAGATAGAACCTTTCTATCTCTCCCTCCTAATCAATGGCCACAAGTTGAGTAACTGTATAATTGATTCCGGAGCTTCTGATAACGTCATGCCGGCAAAAGTCACCCATGCTTTGGGTTTCACCCTTACCAAGCCTTTTGGTAGGTGTTATTCCTTGGAAACCAAGCAGGTGTCGTTGATTGGTCAAATCAAAGACGTGCAGTTCGCATTTGCAGTGTTCCCAGAGAAAAGAGTAAAGATGACCATCCTCGTTGCCGACATTCCGGCAGCTTACGGAATTTTGCTGGGAAGAAGTTTTTGCAGCGAAGTTGGTGGAGAAATTCGTATGGACTGGTCTAAAGCTAGAATTCCCATCAAAGGTGTAATGCAGACATTGGAACCAGAATCACAAAAGAAGTACTTGGTTACTAACTCTGAGGACCCCAAAGCTCAAATCCTTTTTGAATCATCAGGAATGGGGAACTATTTCTTGTCTACCGAGTCTGAAAAAATGGTTGTTCTCGTTCAAGAAGAAGATCTTAATAAGATCTGGACTTTACAGTTCGATGGCAGCTGCGCAACCAGTGGATGTGGCACCGGAGCCGTGCTAATATCTCCCGAAGGGGAGGTCATTCCTCTCTCTTTCAAGTTGCAGTTTTTCAACACGAATAATACTGCTGAGTATGAATCTCTGTTACTTGGCATGCAAGCCGCGAAGGAAAGAGGAATCAAAAATATAAAAGTGCAAGGTGATGCGGAGCTAGTCGTGAATCAAGTTAAGAGGATATATCAAGTAAAGAATGAGAGGCTTAGGCATTACCGTAATGCGGTGTGGGACAACATCGAGGAATTTGACGCTTTTTCAATAGAGGCCATTCCAAGAGCCCAGAATGACATGGCCGGGGTAGGGATCAAAGTAGAAGAAGCGGAAGAGAAGGGGGGTGTATGCTCCCTCACCCAGTGATTATGAAACCAAAAAAATTCTTTCATATGAGGTGGTTTTCCGCCCGAGCATGCCAGATAATTCTCAGCATTGGCAAGTGTTTAACGATGATAATCAACTCATTACCTTTCTGGAGAAGGCAGAAAATTTCAAGGAATTGCACTTTGAAGGATCCACTTCCATGTGCCGCGAATCAGTCACCGATAAGGATGATGAATCCAGGAGGAATTACAGCATCTGTCAGCTCAAAGGAAATAAAATCCCGAGGGGCATGGTTTCTCTGGAACAGTTGTTCGATAGGCATGACCGTTTTGTGAAAAAGAAAAGGGGAGATGATGCTAACTCATCCCCAGAAACTGAATCGGTTAATTTAGGTTCGGAAGAACATCCGCAATTCGTGAACATTGGAAAATGTTGCACGCTAGAAAAGAAGCAAAAATTCATCAAGTTGCTGAAGAAATACATGGATGTATTGGCATGGTCCTATGCCGATCTGAAGTATTTTAAGCCAAAGGACGTCCAACATGACATCTCGTTGAAAGAAGACGTTAAAGCCTTTCGCCAGAAGCAGAGGCATTATAATCCTAAGGTCTCAGGCACTGGCTGAAATTCAGAAAATGCTAGATGCGAGAATTATCTTTCCTATCCATCACAGTACTTGGGTAGCAAATATTGTGCCAGTGCGCAAGAAGAATAGGGAAATACGCATATGCATAGATTTTCAAAATTTGAATCAGGCTTCCTTAAAAGACAACTACCCACTTCCTATAATGGATCAAGTTCTGCAAGCGGTAACTGGATCAGAGATGCTATCCATGCTTGATGGTTTTTCAGGCTACAATCAGATTGAAGTTTCGCCTGAAGATCAATTTAAAACAGCATTCACTACTCCCTGGGGCACATTTGCCTACAGCAGGATGCCTTTTGGCCTAACCAATGCTGGCGCCACTTTTCAGCGGGCCATGGACCTGGCATTCAAAGGTATGAGGGGGAGGGTCATTTTCGTTTATCTGGATGACTTGACCATGTTCTCTAAACAATGAAGTGATCATTGTAATCATCTAGAGCAAGTATTGGCCAGATGCCGAGATCATGGAATTTCCCTGAACCCAAAAAAGTCTATTTTTGGAGTCACAGAAGGAAAGTTGCTAGGGCATGTGGTTAGCAAGGAAGGAACGAAGATAGATATTGAACGAGTCAACGCTATTCAGAGCCTTACTCTGCCTACAAGTAAGACTGGCGTTCATTCTTTCTTCGGAAAGGTGAACTTTCTCAGGCGTTTTGTTCCCGACTTTGCTGAGAAGACTTGTCATATATTGGACATGATGAAGGGGTCACCAACTTTCCAGTGGAGCACGGAAGGAAAAAGGTCGTTCGAAGAGATAAAAGTTTCCGTCGCTCATGCACCAGTCCTGGTATGTCCCGATTTCTCCAAGGATTTTATCATGTATAGGTATGCATCTGAGCATACTGTATCTGCCATCTTGATGCAAAAGAATTCTGAGGATGTCGAATCTCTGATTGCGTTCATGAGCTCTCCCCTCAAGCCTCACGAATTAAAAATGTCTCAATTGGAAAAGCATGCCTTCGCCGTTGTCAAAGCAGTCAAAAACTTCAGGTATTACATTTTAAACTCTCATACAGTAGTACTGGTTCCTGACACGACAGTCAAATCAATTTTAACTCAGCAGGAGTTAGGAAGCTTGCGAGGAAATTGGATTATAAAGATCCTGGAGTACGACTTGGATATAAAACCAACCAAGCTGGTAAGAGGCACAGGCCTATGCCAGCTTATGGCTGAAAATAAAGATTCAGAAAGCCCTGAGGAAAATGATGATTGTACCAATGAAGCACAAAGCCAGTTGGAGAAAGCCCATTCTCTGCCTCTGGTCTTATTTGTCACAACCAGTGATGAGTGGTATTCCGACATTGCTTTCTTCCTCACCTACGATGAATGTCCAGCTCACCTATCTGTAAAGGAGAAGCACGCTATAAAGCTCAGAGCAGCTAATTATGTCATCTGGGATGATGGTTTATACAAACGCGGGATAGATGGTGTCTTCTTACGATGTGTCGACAAGCCACATCAGGTGAAGCTACTTGAAAGTTTTCATAATTCAGCCTGTGGAGGCCATTTCTCTTCCTCCGTGACAGCACACAAGATCTTCTGGGCTAGGTACTATTGGCCGATGCTTTTCCAAGATACAGCTACCTGGGTAACAAAATGTGAACCTTGCCAGTAGTTCGTCGGCAAGCCCAAGGTGGTTGCTTTTCCCCTCAAGCCGGTCATTGTCAACTAACCATTTAGACAGTGGGGAATTGATTTTATTGGTGCACTCAATCCCCAATCGAGTGCCAGACATAGTTATGTCCTTACAACAAGAGATTACTTCACCAAGTGGGTGGAAGCCATACCTGTCAAACATGCCACTTCCGAGGTTGTTTGCAGTTTTATCAAAGAAAACATCATTGTCAGGTTTGGCATTCCAAACAAGATTGTTGCTGATAATGCTTCTAACTTCTCTTCACGAGAAGTTATTAGTTTTTGCTATGAATATGGGATAACTTTGGCTCATGCCTCAGATTATTACCCTCAGGGAAATGGTCAGACAGAGTCCAGTAACAAGAACTTGGTGACCATCATACGAAAACTTGGAAGAACTTGGTGAGTCATTTCCACTCTGGATTACCGGATGGATTAACTGGAATTCATCCTTGAGAAGATCGATAAGGTAAAGGAAGAATCCCTGGACGCAATGCACCAAATGGAACAAATTGTTCTCAATATGTCTCCAGGGTTGCTTACTCCTTCTTTCGACTTAAGAAAAGTTGATGAAACCATTCAGATCTTCAAGGAGATCGTTTTGCAGGGGCTGGGGCCAGAGGTCACTTTTGACGCAGAGTCCATCAATAACCTGCTGGCCTGTCGGGACTTCATTGGGTTCCTCATAGAAGTGGAGAAAGAATATTCCAAACTCCCAGAGAAGCTCATAGACGAGCGGGAGACTTGTGAGGTGATCAGCGAGCGACACAAGGATCCTTCCCAGGATCAACTAGAGCCCATGATCAGCAAGTTCATGGAATACTACGCCCAATTCCACATCTCGTCACCTGAGCAGCAGTAGAAGCAGGCTACCCCCTTTCAGCCGCAGGATGACGATGATTAATAGTGGCCCGTTCTTCTTCTCTCTCTTCTTCAACTTTCTTTTTTGTGAATATCTGGAGTATGTTGGCATGAATGATGACATCATCCATATTGCACCATGGGATGATGTCATCCATCAAGTTGTCAAAAGTCAACATGACTTTGAGATATTTTGTAGATACTTGTTAAATAGGTGGTTGGCTCCTTTTTTCCTTCTTTTCTCTCCTTCTTGTATAAATACTCCAATACTTGTTGTATTGGCAGATGAGTGAATATCTTTCAGATGAAAAATAGAAGTAAGGAGAAAAGACTTTGAGCTTTTTGTAACAGAAAGAATTATTAATACAATATTTAGACTTTGTGCTGAATACATGTGTTATTTGCATTAGATGTTTCTTACGTTAGATCTTTGTGTTTGTTCTGTTGAATTTACTTCTGTTTTATTGTCATTTATTCATCAGTATTGCTTTGCTCGTTTATGTAAGTAGGTTTGGCTCTATTTACTACCAATCCCAAAACATAAACCCTCTGACCTTTCTGCTTTGGAATTCATTTCTTTTCTCCCTTCGGACCTGCTCTTTCTTCATCCTCTCTTTCATTCCTTTCTTTTCACAGTTAGAAAAACCCTACTGGGATGAGATCCCAAACCCCCGAAGGCAGAATATTGTGAGACTTGCACAGATTCCTACTGGTAGAATAACAATAAACCAGTTTCACTTTGCTGACTCAAAGAGGGGCTATGCCCTGCACATTGTTGGCTCGTTTATCCATAGATCTACCCAAGCGACAGATTTTCAGACCAACAGCTAGAAGGGCTTTCTAATCTATCTTGTCATCAAGAAGATCCTGAGCTCTCTTTTTACAGTTCAGTATTACATGTCCAATCTCATTACAATAAAAGCATTTTATTTTTCCATGTGAAGGAACCTACTTTGGTTTATGTTTTTCCTTCTTAGATGAGGATCTAGGTTTGTTTCTTACATATAGTACTTCTTCATGTTCTTCATGACTGCTTTGTTCTAAAAATGTAGAAATCACTCCTTCTAGACTAATAGTAACTTTACTCAAAGTAAATACAATATTTGAGTAACTCTTAGGCATACTATTAAGAAGGATGGCTTTAGCATCATCATCCTTTACATGTTCTTTTATTCCAACAAGTTGATTTAAAAGAGATCGAAACTTACTAATGTTCTCAACAATGTTTAGATTCTCATTCATCTTCAATCCATATAGACATTTCTTTAGTGATGTCTTTGTTGTTTCTGACTCAGATCTGAAAATTTTGTTGAGAGACTCCCAAATATCCTTTTCAAATTTTGATAAATCAATATGGTGTAAATAGGATTTAAACAATCCTAATCCAATGGTCCCCATGGCTCTCTGATCCTTCAAGCCACTGGCGATTTATCTACAGAGAGTCAGATCCCATTCGGTCGTCGGCATTTTCCCGTTGTTCGTTGATGATCTTCCTGTGTAAACACACAGTTCTAGAATCTTCATATCTGCACCAAAATTTCTTTTTCCTTCTTCTCTGTTAGATCATGCTCTGTAATTTGATCAATATAAGAACCTTGCTCTATTACCAAATGTTGGGTAGGAGCACATATTTAGCTTGAATTATTTTCTATTAACTCTGATAATTTGCCCATAGCTATGCACTCCATTATATAGGAGCTGCATAGTAACAACTCTCATAACAATTTCTATCTTTACCTGCAACCTTCTCAACAATATTTGGTTGCATATGAAACCAATCTACCTGAATGGTTTCAACCATTAATAACAACATTGATAATAAAACAATATCTCATTGTTTTATTATCTAACTTACTAATTTACTAATTCACTAATTACCATATAGTAAATACTATTTACTATATGTAATATTACATTCACATTATAATAATATTATCTATTATAATATTATATTCAACATATCTAATGTTCACATTATACAATATCTCTAACAGGTGGGAATTTGGAGCCTTCCTGGAAGGTTACTTTTTCCCATCATTAAAGTTAAATCACTTAAGTGAAAGATGGGAATTTTGGAGCTGCCTCGAAGGGTAAAAATTTCCAATTCCTTGCCTTCTTATTTTTAACATGACTTCTAGCCAAAAAGTGTGACCCATTCTGGCATAACTAAATGCATAAAAGCTGAATTTTATTTTTAATTGTCGGGAAGCATCCAGTTTTGGCGCTTAGGGTTGTAAAGTCTTCCTTTTTATTATTCTGGCTATCTATATGTTGATGTGAGTGCACAGGTGAATAAAATAATATTTTTAACTTGCTTGGCATGCAAGCAAAATCTAAAAATAGAGGGTTGCAAGATTTATAATAAGATCTCGGTGAATAAATTAGATATTCATGTTATGGACTACATACTTGTTTGAATTATTTGCAACAATACTTCATTGGTGTTGATATTGGTGAAAAGAATACAAAGTTAATGTCTGATACATTGAATATATCTTCAAAATCTGAGAAAGAAATAGATCCAACTCTCATAATTGTAAAGGCTTCTAGAAAAATTCATCCTCTTGTTTCTAACGCAACCCAAGTGGAAGTCATTGCATGGAAAATTCCTTCTAGGAGCTTGTGCATGTGCTCCCAATCTTCTAGTTGAAGCCTTAATTGAATTTACTTGTATTTTCCTTCACCTGGAGTTCTTTCTAGAATTTAAAATTGCTTATATGTAATTAAAAATAAAAGATGATGATTTTTGTCTGAATTGTTTACAACAAACATTTTATTGGTGCACGTACTAGAGAAGAACTGCAAAAACTTCAAGGATAAGAGGGAAGACAGGTCAGAGGTAACATCCGTAAGCAAAATCACAGTCAGTTGCTTCCAAATCCAGTTTGGTGAGAATCAAAGGAAATGATTCACCAACATATGTAGAGATATCATTCAGATCATTCATTGTTAAAGTGAATGAAGAAGAAGTGCAATATAGGTTGGATCAACATGCAGATTACGGAAAAAGAACAAGACTGAGAGTGTTGTATCAACTTTCTTCTCTTTCTTCTTCTTTCTCCGACAAAGAAATTGAGTAATCAATTAAATTGTAAAACTTAAGTGATTGGTTTAAAAGTCGTTACTTCAAGTTACTGGAAAAAGTCAATTGCTTGGAAATAGGTGGCAGACATGCAAAATAGAAGGTTCTATTTTCAGTTATAAATCATGCATGTCATGCAAAGAGGAATTCCAGGAGGAAGATTGCAGTATAGCGTCATTAACATCCTATAGTGTCTACAGTATCTGAGGTAAAATAGCTGTTACAACCTGATTTGGGGGTTGTAGGTCTAGGTCCATATGTAGGAACCCCTCGCTTGGTTTGCGCCTCCTGCACAGACCAAGGCAAGAGTTAGTTTATCATCATCTAAGTTTTTGTTTCAGTTTTCTAAAAAAAATCATGAAATGTTGTGTGTTCTAGGTTTAGAGTTCTGTTAGGTTTACTTGTTTATGTTTCGTTTTTCCAAGTGTGCCTAGGGTCCAAATGTTGAACCCACGACTCTAATGCCAGGTGTAACAACCACAAATTTCCCAAACAAAACCCAAGACAACACGAAAATAAAACTAGAAAAATTACTGAATAATTTTTTTAAAAAAATAAATCCGGTGGCAAAGCTTAGCTAATTTCCCGGTTAACAAACGATCATTTAAAATAACAATTAAATTATATTATTCCATTTCCAGTTAGGTTTAAAAGGTCTTTTAATAATTTATTATTTTAGGGCTAAGTCTAATTCACCCTCCCATTAATTAAACACAATAGAATTTAATTCCCTGTTATAAATATTGATTAGTTATTAAGGAGTCTTTTTGACTTGATTAATTACAAGGGTCAAGACTTTTATAAAAAGTCATCAAGTAATCAAGAAGATTATAGAATAAATTTAACTTCTACACCATTTAAGTGGCCCCATTTAAAATTGACCCATGCATTTAAATGATGATTTCACCTAACTCTCACCTAATTTTTGTAGAGAAGAATTTTAGCCATTGGATGGATTGAATCTGGGCCGTTAGATCTAAGATGCAAGAATAATCGTAATCCTCTTTTAGGAAGCTTTTATTATTTCATTTGACTTATTTTCTCATTTATATTTTGCATGTTTTAGGGAAGGAGAAGAAACCATGAAAGAGGAAAAAAGAGCTTGGGATGGATACACACAACCCCAAGTTTATTTTATTTGCAATGTCTTTGTAGGGTTAAGTTACAAATTCATTTGTTATTAATCTATTTCATTGTGTTTGCCCTACTTGCGCATTTGGGTATTTTACCCTTTTAATAACATTGGTTTTAAAATAATATATACACTCCTTGTTGGATATATAGACATATGTATATATATCTCCAAATATATATATACAAATTATTATATTATTGAATAACCCAAAATATTATATATATATATATATATATATATATATATTCCCGGCCGCGGGTTGTAACAAGCCTTGTTTTATTAATGGCCGACTATTATACAAGAAAACGACAACAATTTATTAAATTTGAGAAAATTTGTTAAGTTTGGTGGGGGCTCAACCCCCACCCAAATGGTTAATATATAATATAAGGTTTGTGGGTTGGGGGACGAGGCACCGCCGCCACCCCAACCCTCCCTTAATATGGGTTGGGGTGGGGGCGGTGCCCCCTCCCCCAACCCACCATCCATAATACCAAACATAGGCCGATTCAATTTTTTTTTGTTTTATTATAAATTCATTTATCAATAGTTTTGTTTTATATAAAAGGTTATATATATATATATATATATATATATATATATAATATTTCCATTTCACTATTATTATTAAATTGTAATAATATGAATATATTAATAATATTAAAATAATCAAACTTATTAAATTCTCTTTTTTTTTGGTTTATTAATCACATTATAAATTGTTGTTATTTATTTCTATTACCACCCCCCCCCCCCCGCCCGCACACACACAATTTGTAATAAGATATATAATTAAATATAACTATAACCTTGTATGTACCTAAATTTCTCTATTTTTTTTCACTTAGTTTAAAGGAACAACTTGATTTATAAGACAAGGTAATTCACAAGATAAGAATTTTAGAGTTTTCTACCAATTTATACAAAATTAAACTTTGGAAATTTTGGTAAAACTATCTTATTCAATCTAATACAATTGCAAGGGAAAAAGCGTTTCCTTACCTAAGAATATACATCTACTTCTCTTCTTTCAACAAGTCTAGAAATACATCTATAGTTTAAGTACTGCAATATGCCTTTTAAAGATAAGCAGTTCTTTCCAACAAGCATACAAGAAGACTCTTTCTCCATTCAACTAAATCACAATAATTTGGAATAAATGAAATATAAAAGACTTTCTTTCAATCACACCTTTCTTTTACAAATGCATCTATCTTACAACTTGGAATAACATACAAGTGAAGGAGAGTTCCATTTCAACCAACATACAACTCAACTTTGTTCCTTTCACTACAATACCTTCAAATTTACATAAATGAATGTACAAGCTTTCTATTAAACATACAATTTTACAATCTTCCACTCAAAGTGGGAATAATGAAATAAACAAATGAAAACTTAAAAGCTTTCAACAAGGCCAAAATACAAGTCTCCATTTGCACGTCTTCTCCCAAAGGTAGCGTCAATCTTACATGATTAAATCTTTCACAAAAAAGATCACAATACAAAGGAAGGGGGAATATACAACACTCTCCACCCAACCTTTAATCCATTAAGAAGAGAGGCCATCCCCTTAATGGCCCCCAAGCCCCAACCAAGAAACAATGAGGGATCTTGAGCAACATTTGACATTTTTTCAACAAATATGACTTCCACAAAAACATACATTCCAAAAATATTCAACACATCAAAATGGACACACTCAATAAAATCTTACAACTTTTACAAATAATACATATGTTTGATACCAAACCAAATGGAGCATGGACAATGACAAACCACCTCCTTTTGCCTCTCAAGTGAAGTGGGAGTTTCACCCAAAGCCTCCATGTGCACAATACAACAAAACAACCTTATCTCTCCCTTGCAAGTATGTAACAATATGACCATGATTTCCTTTTCACATAGGTGAAACTCTCAATCACACTCCCACCAAATGCATGCCTCACAAAATCCTTTTTCCCTCCCCAATGGTCCCATAAGTCCATCTCCCACACCCAACTTAAGGCATACTACCCAACCACACAAAAACACATTCACAAAACTCATACAATAATAAACAAGCACCATTTTCACATTTACAAACCTAAATAAGAAAATAACAAGGATGGAAATCCTACCTCTCCATCAAGATTCTAAGAAAAACTTCACTCCACAAGTCTTTGACACCTCTAAGCCAAGAAAATTCCACAAGAAACTCCAACAAGATCCCAATTTCTAAAAATGCCAAAGGAAGAAAATGAACAAGTAACCCCAGATCCATAAAAATCTATCAATAAATAGAAATGGGATGTGTGGATGATGAGGTGGCTCCATGTAGGATTCCACTTCATCATTTCTCCATTCCAACACACAAGTCAAACACCATGCCCAAGACAATAAATGAGCATGTAAGAACTATGAAAAACCCACATGACACTCAAACTTGCACACCAAGTCTTCCAAGGAAAAATTTATTGTGACAAGTAAGGTGCAATTATTTTCACCCTTTTACACTCCAAAAAGGACAAATAAGTCAAAAATTAACTCCCCATACCATAGGTAGAGTTGTTGGGTAAATTTAAGAGACTTAGGACAAGCTTAGCTTGTTCCACAAGTCTCCAAAAAAGCCTCCCAAGTCAAAATCCGAATTTTGAAATTGGGAAAAGGGTACAAGCACAAAATCCAACACAAAATCCAAACCACATCCATAAGATTTCAAGGACCATCTACCCTCATAACTATCCAATTATCACATCCCAATTCTATTTAACAAATTAAGTAGGATTAACTTAATTAAAACATATTATTGCTTGCTAATAAAGTGACTACAATTTCCAACAATTAAAATATAACACAAAATAAAAACACACTCAAAATTTTAAAAGAAAAGAACATTACCCCTATGTCCACACATGTGAGGTCACCCCCATGGGAAACCTCATAACTAGACATGTAACAACAACACAACATAATATTACACAAGTTGTCAAATTTGGCCACGTTGCTCAACACCCGACATCCTTTCGTGATTGGTCCCCTATCCCCTTTTGATGTATGTGATGAAATGTACTGCAACACAAACAAAATATCTCTCTAGCCTTACAGTCGTATTAACAACATCGAGACAATATACATATAGAAATAAATAATCATCATCCAAAATTAGCAATTCTCTCATCCAACATCATACAATTAATTTGGTTTTGGCATCCATAAAAATCATAATTCTACTCAAAACATCCAACATTTTCTATGCATCCAAAATACGACATGTTAGTATAAAATTAGAATAACACAAATCAACATATATAATTGTCTATCATCGCCATTTAGTGCATCATAGTAAAATGTAATCACATAATGTCAATAGTCCAAGTATCTGCATAGTTTATCATCTACTGATCATAATATAATACTCAAAATGTCTAAGTATCAATCCAAAATTATTAACATCATAATGTAATAGTGTCGAAGAGGAGTGGGCACTACATTCCTTATCTGGAACAACAATACATGAGGAGATACATGAGAAGCAAGATAGTGAAAAGAAAGGAGATACCAATTAGCTTGTTGGTCCTAACATAACAACTATTAGTCATACTTCGAGGTATGAAGAGGATAATAATGGGTTGCATTTATTTTTGCATAGTAAACCATTTTAGATTTTATTTTCTCATGCTAAGTATGGTAATACAAATTGTAATCTAGAGCATAGGTATCCCTTATTTCTGATACATAATTGTGGGCATTATAAGGGCTACATACTTTAGCAAGAGCTCTCTAATTTGACATGTATGGGATCAAGACTCTTGAAGCACTACAACAAGTTTTATCTATTGCATATGGCACTTGGGTGTGAGAGTTGCAATTCCTTGAGGGAAAGCAATTTGGGGAAGGGAGGATTGTAAGATCCCCTTATCAGTTGAAGACCCTTAGCCTATTCATTATTTCCTGACTGCTAAGGGAGGAATAAAAGGAAAAAAAGCAAACAAACCATTCAACAGCTGGATACTATTGACCCTACTCACATGACGGCATTAACTATGTTCACCTCCTGGCAGAATATCAAATCAAAAATTTCCAAAGCCGCCAAGAAGTAATTATGGCTCTGCGCTGTTCTTGCTGACTTCTGTCATGGTTTTTGCTGTTTTGTTGCTGTTATTTTGTAGTTTTCGAACTGGTTGGATGTTTTGGGGTAAATGCTCTTTGGTTACACTGGTTTTTTATGTCTTATCTGGATCTTGATCCTTCTTATAATGTTTTTCACTCCTATTTTGGCTCCTAGGCCCCCCTTTTTGTTTACAAGGGTATAGTCCCTTTCAAAAAACTATTTACCTATAATAAAAAAAATAAAAGGAAAACTTAGTCATAATGAATTAATTATAAAGTGCAATATAAAATATTATTATAAACACTTTATACTAATTTATCAATGATAAAGTTAAAATAAAAAATGAAAAGAAAAGAAAAAAGATAAAGTGATAAAATAAAAATAAATAAAATGATAAATTCACTTTATTTTATTTTATTTCACTAAGGAAAATGCGACCCATGTGAAGGAGAAAAAAGGTAAAGAAAAATATTAAACGCGAGGAAATAAATCTGATTGGTGGTTGTGGGTGGCTAAAAGGCCAAATGAAGTTATAAAAGCAAGTCAAATTGCAAGAGGAAGGCATCTCTTTTGTTTATGATAATTTTTAGATTTGTGGTGTAAGCTTGCATGTTTTCCATAAAAACTCCAAAGGAAGAAAACCCTTTGAAGCTGGCTTTAGAGGACAAAAACACTCTTAAGATTAGAGATAATAATGAAAAATCTTCTTTCTTTTGAGATGGAAATTCATTCAGATATTTCCATTATATTTCAAGATTCTATTATATTTTCTAGTAGTGTTTAAAGGCTGTAATTATGCAGATCCAAACAAGGGTTTAAAGGAGAATATTGGTTGTTATTTGAAGGGTTTTTTCTACATGATAGGTATTTGTTGAAGGTCAAACTAAAGCAGAATCAAATCTAAGGTGTTGTGATCAGTTCTGAGGCTTATTTGAGGGCTTTCCAAGAGGGGCGAATGGTTGTTGATTTTAGGTACAAATAGGGTTTCATCTACACATTTCCATATTTCTGAGCCTGTTTTGGGTGCTTTCCACCCATTGGAAACTTCTGATCTTGGTATCATTGGAAATCTTGTGATTTTATCTCCAGTTTGAGCTATCATTTGTAAAAAATTGTTGGGTATTTTTTGAGTTATGAATTTATTAAGTTTTGGTAATTTTTCTGCAATTAAAAATCATATTTTTTAGTATTTTGCAAAATTATAAGTATTTTCAAATTTGATAATTCAAGGGCTATCTACAAATTTAATTTCATAATTATTGAAGGTGTTTTGTGGCTATTTTACACCCATGGAAAAATATCCTAAGGTTTTGGCAAGGAATTTAGGGCTATTTGCATTGTTGTCATAAAAACAATAATTTCCAACTTATTGTCGTTCATTTTCCACATTCAAATTTCAAGGGGTTTGATAAATAATTGTTAAATCTTACATTTCTTATTTTCATTTTTCACTATTCCATTTGAGGGTGAAAATATTTCCATTGTTGACATTTCATGGTGCACACTTTTCCTTTTTCTGTATGTTTTTCCTCCCTTTCCCCTACAATTGTTAGATTGAGAAGGTGGTGATAGTGGTAGGAATATAAGTAGATGAGAAGCCAATTTTTCTAGAGGATTACTTCAAGTCATTAGTGCCACACTTGATAAGTAATCCCATGTTGTATTGTTAAAAAATACCTTTCACGAATAAACTATTTCAACCTCCAACACTACCCGTATGTGCATAACATATTGTTGTGTTTTGTTTTTCACTTGTACCTTATTTATTTAAGGTACAAGCTTTAATAATGAATTTGGATAAAAGAATGTAGGTTCTTGGTACACCATATTTTAAATATGTGTGACTATTATTAAGTAACTTTGTGTCTAAGCCTTAAGATGGTTGTAGGGAAATAACATGAGATCTATGTCACGTGTTTGTGTTTAGATTCATGCTTTGTGTTTCTTGTTTGATCTTGTTGGGATAAGAGATAATTTTTGTTTCTTGTCTTCACCTTGTTTTTGTATCCTTTGAGCTCCCCTATGCCATTGTTACTGTTGGACATGGAATTCAAGGTAATATATATCTACTTTCATGGAAAGTTCATTGTTCCTTCCTTAGTGGAGGAAGAATAGGTGTCTTGGTGGTTGAAATTCATATTTTGTTAATGTGATAACTAGGAACGATCCCCAGCACTAGAAGAACTCAATCATGATTGTAAACATTTAGTGTTGGTTTGACATTGTAATATGGAGTTAGAATATATTTTAATATACTTTTATCCCTTTTGGGACTTGGCTAAATGGTAAACTTTTCTCTACCGATATTTTGTAATAGATTTTAAATGGAATATATTAACCATGGTAACTTGAACTTTTGAAATAGATGTTATATAATCTCTAATGGATTGAGTCCATCATACTTAAGAGCTTGACAATTAATAGTTTTATTTCAATTAATTTTTATGTAAAATAGTACTTATTGTTGAATAATACAAGTTTTTACTACCCTTGTCACCATTATCTTATTTGACATTTAAATTACTCAATAATGGAACCATGCAATGAAATTTGGGTGTCTAATTGATGTCATTGTGATAATAGGATTTCCTATAATGGTAGATATGTGCATTACACGTTTAAAACTATTTAGTAATGAGGCCATAGGCACTACCATCATATGTACCATGTTAAATATTATTGATGTACTATTATCACCTTTACATTTTTGATATCCATCCTTTATAATGCAAGTTAGCGATTGATATTTCATATTTCATTGGTATTTGGTTAAATACGACCTTTTTCATCTAGTAGAATGTATGCATTTAAACTTATGTAGAATTCACTATGCATCAATGATCAAGCTCTTGTAATGAGTATTTTTTTGTTACACATGAATGGATTTTTGTTTTCCTTATATAGATAATACATTATAGTATTAGTATGTATTATTATAATAATTTGGCGATAATAAAGTTGTAAATATTGACAATGCAAACTATGGATTCTTGTTTATTTAATTTTTTATTCAAGATAAATATTTTTTGGCTAGGGACTGCACGATGGAAAAGTGAGAAGCGAGCGTGGAAATCTACAAGTAACTCTTCCTCGCACCCGACCTCCCAAGGTCGTGCCGGGACAGCCGATGGGGATGAAATATGTGTGGGCTGTAGACAAACTAGTTAGGCAATCTGATGTCTTCGACACGCACTAGTGGAATCTGTAAATCTAAAGCAAAGAAGGCCCTCCTAACCTGAACTAGTGTGATAGATCGATCAACAAGGATGACTGCTCGAAGGCTCCAATCAATACCAAGCTTTGGCGAGATTCGGTCTATGGGTTGTGGGATACGTGGAAAATGACCTGGGATAGTTTCGTGTATATCTCCAGATAGGGTCATAAGGTGGATGATGGATACAGTTCACTCTACGGGCGATTGTCTGGTCTAGTCTAGAATTCCTTAGCTTTATTAGCTGCTACGTCTAACAAGGATAATTGTTCGATGATAATAGGTGGGAGTGGAGTGGATCTAAAAACTAATGTGTGTAAGCCAACATCTATGTCTGATTCACTTATGGATTCATTGGGTTGCGGGATTTTTGGGTCACAACCGTAGATTCGTGTTTGTTGTGGTCCTGCTATGGTCATACGGATATTTATCTAGGGTAATCTGTAGTTTGGTTGATTTGACCAAAACATGTGTGCTTGGTCGTCTTCTATGTTTAACCCGTGTAACTGGGAGTTGATTTGTTGTAAGTTTACCGCTGTTCGGAAGACATGGATCCTAATATTTTGGTCTATGTCAGTTATTGCTGTGACGAGATTAGGTTGGGGAACGATTGGCTCAAATACATATTCTCTGGGCTCTCTAGGTCCCGTGATTGTCATATAAAAGTAAATTATACAAATCTAACTAATGACAAAATAATCTAACTGTGAAAGATATATCTATGTATGTTCCTAAATCTGATAATTTATTGATAAACTACCGAGCAGCATTTAAAGAACATTTATCTAATATATCTAGAATTGACGACTAAACTATTAACGAACTAAAACAAACAAAGCAACCGAGTATAGCTACTTGTCTGTGCAACTGTGAACGTATTATAAATAATAAAATAACCGATCTAGTCTATTTGAAAGACTGTCAATCCTACCTCAGAAGTGAGGAGTGAATCATAGTTTCTCAGAAACTATCAATCCCCACAGCTTCCTCGGCAATATCGAAAGTAAAATTAACTGAAATGAAATATTTGACTACTCTATTTAACATGCTTCTAATTAGAAATTTGAAAGCTAGAACCTGGATTCTACAGAATAGTGGCGAATCCAATAGTGTGTGTGACTTTGTCCCCTCAATGTGATCTCCTCGTTCCTTCGTGCTCACGTGGATCCAGAAAAGCATGTAATGCTAGCATCAACAGAAGTAGATATTGGAATAAAGGCAGCTTTAGGATACAGATTGAATACAATGCGAGTAGGAGAGGGATAGCGCAAGAGTACAAAGCTTGGCTTATGCAATTCCTAGCGGGATTTATTGCGAGTCATGCAGCATAAAACGTATAGAACCTGAAACTGTTCTGTTTGAAGAACAAAACCTACAAATTTAATGGATTCCTTTTGAAATCAAACTATCCTATTCCAATTGATTTGGATGAAGTGATAACAACAATTACACAAGATAGATATGTGGCTTTCTAACAACAAAACAACACTAACTAGGCATGCAATGAATAACACTATGAATCCTAAGCAAAATAATAGACAAAACTATCGAAATGAGAAATTGAGAGGTAAATTTGAGGGGGCCATTTGCTCAAGCACAAGCCAGCTATTTATAGCAATTCATTCACCCAAAGGTAAAAATCAAATTGATCACTTAAACCATAAATAATGGCAAAACACTATTCCAGGGAACTAGAATCATTAATGCAAGCTAAAGGCGGTGAAAAAAGCTGGTAAACGTTGAAATTACGTGAGTCACGTTAAAAATAGCATTCTGGAAAACACGTGAAGGACCGTCACCCTGAGCAGGGTGGCAGTTACAAGACCACCGCCTTGACAGGGCGGTGGTCATGAGACCGCCTCCTAGGCAAGGCGGCGGTTTTGTAACTGAAGAGAAAAAAGTAAAGAAAAGAGGGGAAAAGAGAAAAACAAAGAATGCAGGGGCTAAGCGGGGCATGTGGGATGTTAACACATACTTGGAGAGCTTTTCTGGATCTCGAACACCTTGCGAGGAGACCTGTATCATCATTGGGGCATGTGTTACGTTGTTCCGGCGGTGCAGTACCCTACAATTTTGGGTATGTAGATATTGCCCCCTCGGAGAAGCATTTTAGCCATGAAGGGGCATAAAACGGTGGGTCCGAGTATGGCGGTCTCGAAATGGGAATTTGGAAGTTATACCTGATACGTCCGTGTGTCGAAATGACGCCATCCAAAATTTTCGCCACCTGTGAAATGGAAAGAGGAATCAAGTGCAGATAGACAAAATAGATCGGAAAATAAATGCTAAAATAATGGTAAATGAGGACGTACCATTTGTGCAGGGGTAAGAACTTACCTCTGTCGATGCTCCAAACCTGTGAAAAGGGGCATTCAAAACAAGTCAGGTTGCTATATATGTAAAAGTGGGCCCATTTTCCTATTCATTTGCCCGTGTTAATTTGATTGATTTTGAGCTTTGGGACCCACGGTGACATTTTTTGACGAGAGTAGAGTCAAAACATTTGTGACGGGATAGTGATCATGCCTCCGCAAGCGGAACATCGACCCATGAGATCACAGGTTATTTTTTCTCAATTCACTGTTTTTACCCCCAAAATTTTAAAATGTTAAAATCCTTGTCATGGGGGGTTTATTTTTGAAAATGTTAGATTTAAAAGGTCTATCTAGGGGGAGCACCTACTGGGTAGGCTTTGTTTTAGTTAAAATGGTCTTTTTTACATTTTTAGGCCTTTTTAGGGCACAAAACCCGTGTGGGTTTTCGAGACACGACCGCCGCCCTGTTCATGGTGGCAATTACAAGACCGCCGCCTTTAAGGCAGCGGTTGCGAAACCGCCGCCCTGCTCAGGGCGGCAATTCCTCACAGAATGTCAAAAGAACACTTGTTTGAAATAGTTTTTGCATTTTTAGCATCTTTATGTGTTTTCATGAGTTTTCTAATGTCATTCGGATGCTAACTTTCTTTTTTTTGTGTGTTTTTGGGTGTATGCAGGCGAGGGAGGGGTACATTCGATGGAGTCAAGAGAGAGAGTGTGACTAGCTCCCAGCAGTGTTAGACACCCTTTCACAAGATGAGCAGGACACTCTTCAGAGGGCTGGTATACTACGTACATCACGCGTCCCACATGTTGCACCATCCAGTCACATACTTTGTGACTTATTTTCCTATTGGGATGCTGATCGGAACACCTTCCGATTACCAGGGGTCCGAGGTGAGTGGACCATCACTTTGGAGGATGTTTACCGTATTCTGGGGGTCCCGATCATCGGGAGATGACTTACTCTTGTGATGGCAGGTTCACGGGCTCAGATAGCACAGTGGGCTTCTTACATGGGAGATGCAGTTATCTCCACTGGCTCGAAGAAGGGGGTGAGGGTCCGATCTATTCCTAGCCTACCCATCCCCTTGGTTCGTTAGGCCATTATGGGGATCCTTGCCTCGAGATTGATCGAGGACAAGGGAGGAGATACTCTACTATATTGCTGGTCCCCCATCATTACACAGATCGAGGGACATGGCCGGATTTAGGCCTAGGGAGCCGATATACTTGGGACTACCTACCATGATTTGTACAGGGTAGTCCATTTACAGGGGCAGTCTTTGAGCCACCCAACCTTGGTTATGAGTTGGGTCTATGAGCGCTTCATCCCCTATGGCAGAGGTGTAGAGGTGGCAGATCTCGGAGCTGTGAGGGTAGCCAGATGGACAGACATGTCGGTGATCAGAGCACCTCACCATCCAGTTGCTTCCCTGACTACCGATGACATAGAGGCCACACCGTATCAGGCCATGGCAGTCCTATGGGGTGAGGAGGCTCTTACTTTGATTTCCTACTCCACCACAGGGCATCTTGTTGACAGGGTAGGGAGGGTGGAGATGCATCCTTTTGGCCAAGTTCATCAACATTTTGGCCTGCCTTATATGGGTATGCTTCCCCCGGTGGTGCCAGTATATAGATCAGTTCGAGAGGCCAGGGGAGGCCCTAGAGGCCATGGTTGGATAGTTATTACACCTGGCATTCCTATTGCGGCCAGGAGGGTAGTACGTGCTCAAGGGAGAGCCGATGCTCCACAGGCACCCTTACTTTAGATTACCGCCAGACTCGCCCACAGCAGTGATGACCCTATTGACATAGACTCTGAGTCTGAGGAGTTTACAGGGGGGAGATGGAGGAGGAGACCGAGGCTGAGGTCAACGAGTTGGGTGGAGAGGAGGACAATGATCCTGAGTGGTATGACACTTAGGATATCATGCAGGCAGAGAGAGCAGAGTAGAGTGTAGAGAGGGTGACTCTGGTTTCAGAGGAGCCACTCTCCCAGGGCCATGGTGGGGAGGATGAGTCTGTTGTGGGACACTACATTGCTCCAGCCACGGGAGGAGTACCTCAGTCAGCGGCGACATCTGTTGCAGGTGCTGACCCTAGAGATCCATCCTGGAGGCCCGGTGATCTGAGTAATTTATCTTCCCTTTGCTTCGAGTTAGGATTGCTTTAATTACCATCTCTCCTTTGTTTACACTTGTATTTATCTCTTGTTTTATTTCTAATTCATTTTCTCCTTTGTTTGCAGAGACCGTCGATGAGTGGCGAGACCTGATTCATAGGGTATGCACCAATACCCTGATGATCCCTATAGAGAGGACCCATACAGAGCTATCTGTGGATGCAGGGGAGCCCTCAGTAGCTGGCAGACATACCGACATCTTTTCCCCCATCTGGCATGTGGCCAGGATGGTACCCACCCTTCGTACGGAGCTGGCAGGGTATAGGATAGCAGAGCGCTTGATGAGGAGTCATTCTCGTGGCGAGACTGCAGCTACCCCTCGGGATCGTGAGCCATCTATGCACTTAGAGCGTTGGCGTAGCCAGAGTCCTAGACGTGGGCGCACACCTTCAGAGGGATCACATAGGGATTGAAAAGCCACTTGGCTCTTCTAGATTTTTGTATGATGTTTTTGTACTTCCCGGGTTCTTTGAGTGTTTTGACCATGCTTAGCGCATGATGACATTGTACAGGAATTTTGACCATTTATATATATATATATATTCTTTTTGGATCAGACTCTTTGCATCTATGACTTTGCTTCCATTTCTGTTTCCATATGTAAACTATGATGTTATTCTTATATGTTTTTTAGAATGTATGCAATGGATAACAAATGATACAAATGTTAACTTTCTTTTGGTATTTCATGATGCTGATATATGATAATGTAAACACAATGTGATTTTGAACTCCAGTTTCTGTAAGCAATTTTTGACACTTCATAGTTGTTTTGACAAAGTGGTGATGACAAACCGGTATGATGAGTAGATAAACTTGCCCCACTCCTAACTCCACACAACTAGTAAGATGCGAGGGCTCATCACCGAGAGCTAGAAAGGGCACAAGTTATGAAATGTGTTGAAATGATAGTGATGAGAGATAGACAAAGCTTTAGTGGAACCAAATTAAGATGCTACAAGCCTACTCTACTTGAGTGACTCCATAGTTTGGGATGCAACTTGCTTTGCGGTTTATCTAGACTTAGATCCGTACATGGCCACATGGTAGAAAAAATCTGGTTTTTAGGATTTTTAACTTTCTTGGAATTTTGGACATTTGATTCGTTTGATTTTGACTCAAGACTTCAAGATTTGAATATCTTTTTTATGACCTTTAACATTTGTTTGTCAAGAGGACCCCCTATGCCTTGCCCTATGCTACTAGTAAGAAGCGTGGGTTTCCCAATGTGGGCAAGGTATAGGTGAGTAAGGGCATTTCCATCCTTTCCCAACCCTACGTCACTAGTAAGAGACGCAAGCTCATCACCAAAGGTTGGTAGGGCAAAGAAATGTGTAAATTTAAAAAAAAATTGTTTGACTTGTTTACTTGAGTAAAATGTCAGTGTGTTCTTATTTCCTAAGAGATATACATACGGGATAGATGTGACATGATGAAGCTTCTAGAACAGACCATAGGCAAGACACCTATCCTAAGAAGAAACCAAAAGTGAGAACAAGCATGCAGACCTTGGTATGGTTACCGTTAAGACTTTGTCATATCTAGCTTTATTTGATGAAATGATTCCAAAATAGTTGATGATATCATGGAAATGGAGAAGTATGATTTAGAGTGTTTACGCCAATACCATTAGAAGTTTGTAATGAATTTCTTTGAGAGTAAATTCCTTGATCACAAAATTGTACGAAACAAGTGGACAAAATGATCCTAACTATATGAAGATGCAATGTAGATATAATTATACAAGTAGTGCTGGTTGCCTATGCATAGAATCGTTTAAGGTGTAGGGAATTGACCGTTTCACTGAATTCTTCACCTTCTAGTGTGCATAAGAGATATGCACCATTTCCATAGTCCTTCATGACTCGGTATGGGCCCAACCATTTGGGCCGGAACTTCCTTCCTTCGCCGGTCTTTTTATCGATCCGGCTGTCTAGCCTTAGAACTAGATCACCTTCATATATGTCACGTTCATAGACCTTCTTATTATACTGCCGACACATTTGGTCAGTATAGACTCTATGCCGCTATTCAGCATCTAACCTAGCTTCATCTAGACTTTCTAGTTGGGAGAGACGTGCTTCTCTATAAGCATCTTCGTCCAGAATCCCTTGTAATGAGATATGGAGACTGGGTATTTCAACCTCAAGCGGGAGAACTGCTTCTGCCCCGAATACTAGTGAGAAAGGAGTCGCACCTATTGGTGTTCTTATTGAGGTTCAGTGGGCCCATAAGGCCGGATATAACTTCAAATGCCAATCTCGTTTATTTTCTTTCACCGTTTTAAGAAGAATGGCTTTTAATGTTTTGTTTGTCACTTCAGCTTGTCCGTTGGCTTGGGGGTAATACAAGGAGGCCGTATGATGATTTATTTTGAATTTATTGCACAATTCGTGAACTTCGTCATTCTTAAAAGAAGTCCCATTATCTGAGATACTGATTTGCGGGACACTGTATTTGCAAATGATTTGGTTCAAAATGAACTTGGCGATTACAGAACCCGGTACAGTAGTAAGAGGCATAACCTCTACCCACTTGGTAAACTATTCGGTGGCCATGATTATGAAATTATGGCCGTCTGTAGACGAGGGAGAGAATTTCCCTATCAAATCTAGGCCCCACATAGAAAAGGGCCATGGAGTAGCGATGGGTTGTAGAGCTTGTGCCGGCATGTGGATCTCATGGGAGAATTCTTGGCACTTATGACACCTTTGTACAAACTCTACTGCGTCGTGTTCTAGAGTAGGCCAGATATAGCCCATCCGATGTATTTTACGAGCGGTGGCATGGCCACCGAATTGGCCTCCACACATTCCACTATGAGATTCATGGAGAATCTTCTTGGATTTTTTTGTGTCGACACATCTTAGAAGCATTCCATCGAACGCTTTTCGATAGAGCACTTGCTCTATAATGACGTATTTGGCTGCGATAATGCATAACCGCCTTCTTTGTTGCAGTGTAGCCCTTTCTGGATATGCATGGTCCATGATATAATTAATAATATCAGTATACCAAGGACACTCAGAGATAGGAGGTCTGGTTTTGATGTAGTTTACGCATTCATCAGGAAAGTCTAGATCTACTAGATTACCTCCGTCTAGTGGGTTATCAGCTAACCAATCTGTGATAATTTGTCCCTTAACGGACTTCTGACTTACAAATGTTAATTCGAATTCACCCATTAAGGTTATAAAGCGTCCAGCCTTTTTAGACAAGGACCCTTGTGTGAGGAAAGTTCGTAAATGGTCAATTTTTACAATGACCCTTGTTTCTTGATTTAGCATATAATGTCTTAAGCGTTTGGTTGCAAAGCCTATAGCAAGGCATTCTCATTCTTCCTGTGTATAACGTGTTTCATAGTCGAGCAATGTTTGGACTAATGAAATAAATCGTGCACATTCTCTCTTGTCATCATCCTCTTGGGCTAGCATACAAGTTAGTGAGACATCGGTAGCTCGCGAATATCAAATTAATGGGCGGTTTGGATTAGGTGGCATTAGCGTAGGTGGCGATAACAGGAAACGCTTAACTGCGTCGAAAGCCTTCATTGCAGTCTTCGGTCCAATCAATAATATAATCTTTCTGGAGTATATTTTTGATTGGATGAATGGCGAAGCTTAAGTCCGGGATGAATCTCCGGATTGCACCAAGCTTTCTGAGAAATAACCTGATTTCAGATTCATCCGAAGGTGGGACCATTTCGAGGACAGCCTGAATTTTTTTTGGGTCAACATCTATTCCTCGTGACGATATGTTGTAACCTAGGAGTTTTCCTCCTGTCACACCAAAGACGCATTTATCTGGATTTAGTGTGTCTCCGTATTCTATTAGATGTGAAATAATTACGCGAGAGCACTTCCAGATGGTCACAATGCTTCTTGGCCTTGGCCAACAAGTCATCTACGTAGGATTTCACAATTTTATGAATAAGATCATGAAATATATATGTCATAGCTCGCTGGTATGTAGCGTCAAAGTTCTTGAGACCGAATGGCATAACATCGTAGCAATAGGTTCCCCAAGGAGTTATAAACGTGGTTTTAACTTGATCTTGCTTGGAATATTCTGATTTGATTGTATCCTAAGAATCCATCCATGAGAGACAAAATCTAAAATCCAGCTGTTGCATCAACAATGCCATCTATGGATGGTAATGGGAAGTCGTCTTTGGGACACGCTTTATTAATGTCTCGGAAGTCTATACAAATGCGTATCTTCCCATTATTTTTTAGAACAGAGAACAATATTAGATACCCACTAAGAGTAATCGACTGGTTTGATGAATCCTACTTAGAGGATTTTTATTTCCTCCTCTTTCACCATGAGAGCTACCTTAGGTTTCATTGGTCTCGAATTTTGTATAATCGGCTTTGCATCTGATTTATTGACGAGGTTATGTACCGCAATGTGTGGTGCAACCCCATGTCGTTTCCTTTATAACTAAATGCGAAAGCCTTCTGATGTTCCTTGAGGATTCGAGTGTGTATTTCTACTTCTAATGGAGTTAACGAGGATCCTAACTTCAATATCCTTGGTTCATCCTCTGTTCCGATGTTAATATCAATTTTTTCTTCGATTAAAGAGGTGTTACCTTCTTCAAACTCAAGAGGGACTAGAGGTAATTCCACATCGTCTCTCATTTTCTATTGTGCATATGTTGAGTTCCCTTTGTGGGGTAAGTTCTGTCATGGGATCCCCAAAGTAAGAAGATGAATGTGGGATTAAAGACAAATCTATTACGTGATGAGCGAGATGTAACGCCTGCGTAGATGTTTAAGAAAGTCAAGAGTAATTGTATCACTATCAATGTAGTCTAGGATAGTGGATTTGTTATCATTTTTATCTGTTGAAAGAGGTTTTGACGTTGTTTTTATCATTGTAGTTCAGTACAAAGGGATACTATGAAACGGGTATCCTCCAACTTCATTGTTTGGAGTAAAGCGCGATGCGGAGGTTGCTATAGAATCAGCAAGAAGATATTGTTCTCGCGGGATTGCTTCAATTGATAAGAATTCAAACTCTTTGCTTAAACCTAATACAGCTGATTTTGTAAAGCTGTAAGTGCTCACCTTTGGTTTCATATACCTCGGAGACTTGGTTTGCTACCAATTGTGAGTCTCCTAATACCCATGATGTTATTAACACCGATCCTCTTAGCTAAGACAAGGCTAAGGAGGATGGATTTGTACTCAGCACCGTTGTTTGTACACTCAAAACTTAGTCTTGAAGGCAAATGGTAAGATTTTTCCCTCGGGGAAAGTAAAGATTACACCTGCCCTAGCTTCGTAACGACATTTAGCTCCATCGAAATGGAGAGTCCAATATTCAGCTGGGAATATGGACATTGGAATATTTTTTGTGTTCACATCCTCTACCTCTACCGTACAAAGATCCTCTATTAGAAGAGAACCAACACCTAGGGTATATCCCATGCCTATAGAATCAAATGGTAGGAACATTGGTATATCTTGTTCTAGCAATTCAACAATTTTTGCAGTAGTTCTAATGATACTATTTCTACAATATTTGCCTCATCCTTAAGGGCTGGGATTGTCTTGACTAGACTCATAGTCTTAAGATCTGTTGCAGGTACCAACCATTCTTCTGGTTTGGAGTCAGTGGGCTTATTAAGTTGGTTTGTTGGGAGTTCAAACTCCAAAATGAATGCCTGGTCTTTTCTTTAGGCCAGCTAGGTGTACATCGAATGGTTTTGGATCACCTTTGGCTACGAATATCTTTCATAAGTGTAAACACCTTACTTCTTGGAATAATGTAGAAGGGATTGCCTTTATACGGTGTATCCATGGTCGGCCGAGGATCATATTATAGTTAGTTTCCCGATCTATAATGTAAAACTCAGTCAGGATTGTTTTAGGTCCTAAGGTGACCGATAGTACTATAGTTCCAATCGAGGTGGCTTTAAGGCTATCATAGCCTCTTACCGTATTTCGAGTTGTGGAACAATTCATTTCTCCATACCCTAGCTTTTGAAGGAAAGAGAAGGGGACTATGTTAACTGCTACCCCATTGTCTACCATCACTCATTTCACATAATTATTATAAACCCATACTTGCAAATGCAAGGCTAGATCACCTCAGCGTGTAATCTCTACATCTGTTGGCATTTTGTTTATTTCGAATATAAAGTCAGTATCCCTATCCGGATGCCCTGGAGGGTGGATATCAAAGTCTATATAGTTTACCTGTGTTTCAGGAGGTGGAGTGATGTTAATTAGCTGGCCTAAACCTAATGCCTCCAAAAGAGTAGCCCTATGGGAAGGAGAATTCTTTAGTAAGTCCAAAAAAGAAATGTGTGAGAAGGTTTTTGCTAGATCACTAATTAAATCATAGGTGCCCACGGGTTTTATTAGTATTTGTTGGATATTATCTGTTTCCGGTAGGTAACTTGGACTTGGCTAAGAGTAATATTCTCATGTCCTTGTTACAGCTTATATGGGTAGTTCGGCATCTAATTCCACTAAACCAACTATCTTGGGTCGTGGTTGACTTCCTAATTGTGGCACAACTAATGGATTTTTTGAAGTTGAGGCTTCATGATTATTATTTCCCATAAGTACACCCTTATTTGTTTCATTCGAATTTAACCTGTTGTTGTTGTGATTTGGGAGCGGATCATTGAAGATCTTAAGGGGTGCATTTTGAGGGGAAACTACCCCTATAAAAGTATTTGGTGCCGGTGATGTAGGATCTGCTAAGAACATATCTATGAAAAGTTGTCTTTATTCCTCTAGCGAATGTTGCATGAATTTATTGTAGTCATGACACGTTTTAGTGTCATGTCCCCGAATTTAGTGGAAACCACAATATGAGTTAGGATTGTAATTCCTAGTTTGTTGGCTTTGTGTATATTGTGGCCCAAAACTCTGATCAAACCGTTGCATATTAGGAGTAAATTTTTGCATTCGTTGTTTTTGGTTTTGGTTTTGGTTTTGATATCTAGTTGATTTTTTGCTTAGATCCTATGTAGGGTTTCTCCGTTGTTGCTTTTGTTGTTGTTGTGGATGATTAAAATCCACTGCATTGATTGTTGGGGTAAAGTTTTTATTTCATTAATTGTTTATTAGTGGTGGAGTATTCACAACATTTACTTTTTTAACTTGATCAGTTACTCCATCTGTTGTCAATCCGCAATTTTTATTAAGGATCTTGGGTCCTTGGTTGACATTTGTGGTATTAGGATAAGTTGTAGTGTTCTGGTTGGAGGTGATTAACCTCCCGTTTGCTCCATATGTCTTACGACCGCTATCTATTACTGCTTGATCTATTCGGAGAGTGATCTCAAGTACTTCATTGTAAGTTCTCAGTGGGAACTTCTAGACTTCTTCCTTTACTTCTCTGCTGAGAGAATGAAGGAATAAATCGCATAGTTCCATTTGGTCCATATTTGGAGCACTGGCTAAAGAATAAAGAATTGTATGCCACCTCTGGATGAAATGAGCGACAGATTTATTATGTTCCTGTTTAATGTGCAATAATTATCTGATTCCCATTCTCAATAGTTTTTTCATGTCAAATGCCTTGATGAAATTTGAAACGAGTTGTTTTAAAGAATGGATGGAAGCCTCAGGTATTCTATAATACCAATCAAGAGTGATGCCTTCTAAAGTTTTGGGGAATATTTTAGCAACAACCCCATCCCAAGGGAGTAGTTCTCGAATAGCTATGGCATAAGCCTTGATATTCAAATTCAGATCTCCCTCACCTTTGTACTTGGGTAAATCAGGAAGGGGTCTTGGAAGCATGACGCTTCGTATGGTGAAATATAAGGGATCTTTCAAGTATTCTGGAATAAGTCCCTATCGCATAGGTTTTGACCATTGATGGTGCCTGCTGAGGGAATGGCGGTGGAATGGGTTGTTGGTATGGCATAGCGTATGCATTGGAAGGGGCATAAGGAAGCCCCTATTTTTGAGCAAACATGCCGGGAGAGGATAACATATCCCCTTGTGGTGATTTGGAGTACATGTTTAAGTATGAAGGGGTACTGTCCAGGAATGGACTATTTTGCGCTAGACCGGGAGGTATCAGATCGGTGCTAGAAATGGTGGTTCTAGTTGGCTTTTGTTGTGAATACTGAGGAGGCATTCCCAACGTGCCTATTCTTGTGAGGAGGTTTACTTGGCTAGGATAGTGTGGAGGATTAGAATTTCCTGCCTGCATGAATTGGTAATGGTGATTTTCCTGAGCAAGTTCCAACCCCCTAACCTTTTCTACTAAAGTTGAAATGACCTCATTTGGTGAAGTCACGATATTTTTTCTTAGGTGGGGTTTGTTGTATATCCTGATGTTGTATAGGCCTATGATACCCCACTATGAACTGATCATTGCCTTGCTAAGTTTCCCTGAGGGTATTTCCTATATGTAGTGGCATAGAGGTATTTTCTTGAAAAGAGACCTTGGGTTGTGTTTGTAAACTCCCTATGGGCAGGTACATACTCCGAGAGCGTTGTTCATTCCTGGCATAACATGTTGAATGTTCACTCCTATATTTGGAAGGAGGAGCTATATCTGATCCTTGGAGTTTGTGTTGACAACTGGTTAGGTGAGTAGTTGTCACCCCATACCGAGAGCGAGGGTGATGATTGTTCTATTATGTTGGGCATACTATGCCTCAAGACCTAAGAGGGGTATGCCATATGCATCGAATCCTGACATATTCGGGGGGTATATGAATACCTGCAGAATAATGGGAAGGAGGGAAGGTGGAAAGAAGAAGTGAAAATAAAAGAGGAAGAACTGTTTCTTTCATGTCGGGTTCACCAATTTTGTTGGTGAAGCTGATGAGGTGGAAAAGACAAAGTATTTTAATTGAAAGAGCAAGGAGAGATATGACTCCGAACCAGAAAGTAGGAAGTTCACATTGGGTTCACCAATTTTGTATGATGGAAAAGTGACAAGTGAGCGTGGGAATATACAAGTAACTCTTCCTCACACCTGACCTCCCGAGGTCGTGCTGGGACAGCCGGTAGGGATGGAATACGTGTGGGATGCAGAGAAACTAGTTAGGCAATCTGATGTCTTCGATGCACACTATTGGAATCTATGAATCTAAAGAAAAGAAGGCCCTCCTAACCTGAACTGGTGTGATAGATCGATCACCAAGGATGACTGCTCGAAGGCTCCAATCAATATCAAGCTCTAGCGTGATTCGTTCTATGGGTTGTGGGATACGTGGAAAATGACCTGGGATAGTTTCGTGTATATCTCCAAACATGGTCATAAGGTGAATGATGGATACAGTTGACTCTACGGGTGATTGTATGGTCTAGTCCAAAATTCCTTAGCTTTATTAGTTGCTACGTCTAACAAGGATAATTGTTCGATGATAATAGGTGGGAGTGGAGTGGATCTGAAAACTAATGTGCGTAAGCCAACATCTATGTCTAATTCACTTATGGATTTGTTGGGTTGTAGGATGGGTTCGTTGGGCTGTGGGATTTGTGGGTCACAACCGTAGATTCGTGTTTGTTGTGGTCCTGCTATGGTCATGTGCAGAATCAGTCCCTAATCCCTAGTATCTAGTAGTTGTATGCTTTCTCAACCTCTATATTCAGAATTAATAGTTGTGTGATCTTCTCAGAGTATCTCACAGATGTTCGTGCAACCTGAATTCTTAAGCTAGTATCTATGTCTGTGAGAGTGTCTCCCTGCGTCTGGTTGTGGGACCAAAGGATCACAACCGAATGTTTGTTCTTTTTCAAGCCCTTCTACAATCATGCAGATATTTATCTAGGGTAATTTGTAGTTTGGTTGATTTGACCAAAACGTGTGTTCTTGGTCGTCTTCTATGTTTAACCCGTGTAACTGGGAGCTGATTTGTTGTAAGTTTACCATTGTTTGGAAGACTTGGATCCTAAGATTCTGGTCTATATCAGTTATTGCTGTGACTAGATTAGGTTGGGGCATGATTGGCTTGAATACGTATTCTCTGGGCTCTCTAGGTCCCGTGATTGTCATATAAAAGGAATTTATACAAATCTAACTAATGACAGAATAATCTAACTATGAAAGATATATCTATGTATGTTCCTAAATCTGATAATTTATTAATAAACTACCGAGCAGCATTTAAAGAACATTTATCTAATATATCTAGAATTGACAACTAAACTATTAACGAACTAAAACAAACAAAGCAACCGAGTATAGCTACTTGTCTGTGTAACTGTGAACCTATTATAAATAATAAAATAACCGATCTAGTCTATTTCAAAGAATGTCGATCCTACCTCAGAAGTGAGGAGTGAATCATAGTTTCTCAGAAACTATCAATCCCCTCAGCTTCCCTAGAAATATCGAAAGTAAACTTAACTCAAATGAAATATTTGACTACCTTTTTTGATATGCTTCTAACTAGAACTTTTAAAGCTAGAACCTGGATTCTGCAGAACAGTGGTGAATCAGATAGTGTGTCTGGCTTTGTCCCCTCAGTGTGATCTCCTCATTCCTTCATGCTCATGTGGATCCAAAAAAGCATGTAATGCTACCATCAAGAAAAGTAGATATTGGAATAAAGGAAGCTTTAAGATACAGACTGAATACAATGCGAGTAGGAGAGGGATAGCGTAAGAGTACAGATCTTGGCTTATGCAATTCCTAGAGGGATTTATTATGAGTCATACAGCATAAAATGTCTAGAACCTGAAACTATCCTATTTGAAGAACAAAACCTGCAACTTTAATGGCTTCCTATTGAAATCAAACTACCCTATTCCAATTGATTTGGATGAAGTGATAACAACAATTACACAAGATGGATATGTGGCTTTCTAACAACAAAACAATACTAACTAAGCATACAATGAATAACACTATGAATCCTAAGAAAAATAAAAGACAAAACTACTGAAATGAGAAATTGAGAGGTAAATTTGAGGGGCCATTTTCTTGAGCACAAGCCATCTATTTATAGCAATTCATTCACCCAAAGGTAAACACCAAATTTATCTCTTAAACCATAAACAATGGCAAAACACTATTCCACGGAACCAGAATCATTAGTACAAAGCTAATGGTGGTGAAAAAAAAGTTGGTAAATGCTGAAATTATGTGATTCACGTTAAAAAGAGCATTCTGGAAAATGCATGAAGGACCGCCGCCATGCTCGCGGCGCTGGTCACGAGACCGCCACCCAGGTAGGGTGGTAGTTTCGTAACTGAAGAGCAAAAAGGAAAGAAAAGAGGGGAAAAGAGAAAAAAAAAGCACGTCGGGGCTAAGCGGGGCATGTGGGATGTTAATGCATACTTGGAGAGCTTTTCCGGATCCCGAACACCTTGCGAGGAGACCTGTATCATCATTGGGGCACGTGTTACGTTGTTCTGATGGTGCAGTACCCTACAATTTTGGGTACGTATAGGGACCTTACCCAATTATAGAGAGGCCAAAGCCCAAATTATACATTACAAATCCCAAGATAAGAAAACAAGACTATAGCCAACTAATAGTCAATAAGAATCCAAAAGTGCAACACAAAGTAAGCACATTGTCAGCATAAACATAACAAAAAGTCAACCATAATGCCATAGAAACACAAAAAGAGTCCAACAACTAGAAGAGGACCACCATAAAAGTTTCTGCTTCATTAGATTCTTAAAATTCTTCTTGATGTAGGTAAGTCCCTTGTTGATCTCATTTAGTCATGAATCCTTCTTGAACTTCTCTTTCCCATTACGGTCTTCAAGATGATTGGTAATTGATCCGTAAACTTCTACTTTGGAACTCTACGGATCACACAATTATGTTGTTCTACTTTCTTCTTTATCATGCATAGATGACGTTAGAGGATGCGAGCTCTTGCAACTTGCTATCACGTGCATCTGCATGAAGTATGGCCTGAAGGTTTCTTCTCTAACCTACTCAAGTATGGTGAAGGTCCCATACTGTAGTGGTTTATTCCTTTCCTGTCTTTATCTCTTGAGATGGATTGGATGAATCCTCTCCAAGTACGCTGCTGTTATAGTCACCACCGTTCCTTGTATCTCCTCTGCTTCTTGCTGCCCCATGGTTTGGGCTAGTGAATCCATAGGTAGATATGGTGACTGCATAGTGGAAGTTTGTTTTGCTCCTTAAATGAGTAGTTCATGTGATGTCTTCTTCTATAAAAACTAACAAGTGCTATCTAAATTCTCCATCCTTTGCTCATAAATATCTGTGCTCTCACCTACATTTTGATTTTCTTCCAATGAAAGCAAAAAAAACTGATGATTTTCCTGAATAATTCTTGGTGCTTGGTTGGAACTTACCATAGCCTTCTTTGATTTGCTCTGGTGTTCCTGGATGTTAAAAATGACTCCATCCTTGACCCATATGTACCAGTTCTCCCTCCTTGTGAACACAACATCCCTGGAATACAAGTAAGGACTTCCGAAGACAACGTCAAATGCATCAAGTGGAATGACATCAGCCTCTAATACATATATGTATTGGGTATTTATCCCAAACTGAAACTTACACCTCCTTGTAACTTGTTTTTCTACACCCTTCTTCACCCATCCCAGTGGGTATGGATGTGGATGCACGTAAGTTTCTAGACCAAGCTGTCCTACAACCGCATCAGAAATCAAATTTGATTGAGAACCAAAATCTACTAAAGCGTTGACCTTATTCTTCTTGATTTGGATTCTGATTTGAAATAGCTTCCTCATCTCTTCTTCTTCTGCTGCCCAGTACATGTTAGTGGCCATGCATCCTAGCCTCTCATCTACATCTGAATCATCCTCAATCTCCACCTTTCTTTCTGTCTTCATAGTGGCCATGGATTTCTTGGAATCCTTGGTTTGGTGCTTTGGGTGCAATTCTGGATGCAACTTCCAACATGTGGCATCATTATGTCCATTTACATCACAATTCTTACAAAAATTGTTAGGATCTTTACAAGTATGCAAAGCAGTAGCGGTATGTTTACCTTTCCATTTACCTCTGCTACTTGTCTTCCCTTTTTCTTTATCCTGTTGTTTTGTTGACTGGTCTCCCTTTGGTCCTATTTCTCCTTGCTTCTTCTCGTCTTCAATGTAGTATTCTTGTATACAAGCTTCATTGAGGTCCTTGGGCTTCGTGGATATTACCTTCCTCTGAAGGTGAGTGTGAAGTCCTCCCAAATACTTGGTCAGAATGTCCTCATCCTCCAAGTCCATATTAAGCAACATGGCTTGCTTCCAAAATTCTGTAGTGTAGTCTTGCACGTTTTAACTGCTGCCCTGCCTAAAGTACTGCCACTTAATCATCAAGTCAGTCTTATGGCCAATAGGATAGAATTTAGCTCTAATAAATTCTTTAAAACCTTTCCAAGTACTGGCAATAGGATGTTTCTTCTTCTTACAAGTGGCTAGATGGGTTTCCCACCAAACCAGAGCATGACCTTCCATTTTGAGACGTGCAAAGGTGACCCTTTATACCTCAGTGACATTATGCACACTAAAATAGACTTCCAACTACTTTAGCCATTTATCTAGTAATTCTACATCTACTTGTCCTTTAAAATTCTTAATTTCCACTTTCATTTCAACTTTAAAAGGTGTATGTGCAGATTTTACCTTCTCGCTTATAATTGGCATCTCTTCATGCTCTTCCCATTTTTCCTCTTCATGGATCTTTCTGATACCAATTTTTTCGGCCAATGCTCGAACCACTAAGTCCATGGAATCTTGCTTAACTGAAGCCATCTTTTTTAGATCTAAAAGCTCTTCTTGTTTTCTATGCAACCTATCCATCATGGTTTCTAGCATCTCGACTCTATGGGCCAAGTTCTCTTCCTCCATTTGAGCTTGAATTCTCTGTTTCCAATTATTCGTAGAAATATTTGGCTTGCAAGGTAAAAATTCTTCACCTTCGGACCTTGTCATTGTCATACAAAATCACAAGAAAGATTTGAATTCCACAGTCTTGGATATATAATCAGCTCTGATACCAAAATGATCCATAAAATTATACTTTGAAACTCTATGAATCACACAATTATGTTGTTCTACTTTCAACTTTGGAAAATGACAGACTTGCTAAAAAAATTAGAACTTAGTGACTGATCATCTAGTGCTATAGAAAGGAAATTTTAGAGTAGGAAAGAATTCAAAAACTTCAACACCAACAATTTTATCCTGGAAACCTCCAATGTAGGAAAACCAGTCAGGAAGGGAAACTACCCTTTCTTCCCACTTTTATTGGTCTAATATAGATAATTACAAATTATAATAAGTATGAAAAGAAGCAACAATCTAAACCTTCTCTCCAATTACTTGCTTGCTCTGTTTCTACACCTTGCTCCTAAAATTCAATTCCAGAACTGAAGATCTTGCTCACTGCTCTCATTAAACTCTACTTCTCGATCTCCCTAGATCTTCAAATTCCCATTCTCTTGCTCCTTTCATTCACTTATAGGCCTTCCCATGTCCACCCGTGCACTGGAGGATGTGAAAGGGCATGTAAGGGGAAGAGACATAGATGGGCGCTTCAAATTCACATCCATTTGCGTTCCATTCTTCTTTTCTGTTCGAAAGTGTTAGGACCGCCGCCCTGAGAAGACCGGTGGGCTCAGGACCACTGCCCTGTTTGGGCAGAGGTTTCAGGACTGCCGCCTATGTAGGGCGGTGATTCTAAAACCGCCACTTTGTGCAGAGAGGCGGTTCCTTCCAGAACCTCTGTTTACCTCTTTTCATTCATTTTTCTTGTTTCTCCTTCTTGGTGCTGATGGAACTAATGAAGTGGTGTGTTTTTGTGGATCCTTATGGATCAGTAATGAGTGAAAGAGAGTCAATAATACACTTAAGGATTGATAGTACATCACAATTCTTGGATTTTATGGTTTCAAATTCATTTTCAATCTTAGAAATACTCAGAACATTGTCATTGGCTAGGGTCTTTCCAGATTTTTTCTTCCCTTTATCAGTGATGTAGTTCTTCAACATATCTTTGAGTTCCTCGACCTCTTCACTGATACAATTGAACTTGCTCTCTAAAACCTTAATACTGGCAGAGTGGGGGGTTTTCTTGCCCATATATAAGAGCCCAATAACAACTTCACCGTCCTCCTGAATGGGGTGGGAATGAGAAACAAGTTTCCCAATAAAGAGGTTATCCCAATAAAGTTCCCTAGATCTCTTGTGAGAAGGGGGGATAAGGCATGAAGGGAGTGTTATCAGCTAATTTTGACTTCAAAAAGTTAATGAGCATGATTTTTTTAAAAAATTCAAAAGTGTTCTTTTACGTGCTTTATCACCGTCATTGCGATCGTCTTATTCTCGTGATCGTTTTGGTCTTCGTTTCATCCATTTCGGGTGAGAAACCCTCCCGCCATGTCGCAAACTGCCTTTAAATTAATTAATTAATATGTAATTAATTTATTACCCTTTTATTTAATAAAATTATTTTTATTGATTTTTGGGGGTTTTGAATTAAATAAATATTAATTTAATATTCATTAAAAATCGATCGACAAGTTCTTATCATTGTCGTGGGAAATTAAATTTCCGCCTCCAATTGCTGGGAATGCCAAGTTGGCTCTCCGCTCCCGGATTTCCCTTTCCTGGAAAAAATTGTATTTTTCCCCACTTGTTGGAGATTTCTTTGTTGATTGCCAACCCGATTGGATGGAAAAATGACAAAATATCTCCCAATGTCCCACATGGGGAAAGAGATGGGAATTGTCAATCCGCTTTGCCATTGACATGGGCAAATGATTAAGTTTTTTCCCATATTTCAGTGGTAATTAATGTTCACTTTATGGAGAAAGAGGAAATTGGTTATTTCAATGGGACAAAAGAAGAAACGATTATAACAAAGATTCTTGAATCCTCATAATTTTCTTCCATGAAACTCTGTGGAAGAAGTCATGCAATTGAAGCTCTTTACTTCCTCTTATTTCCTTGAACGTTTGTAGAGAAATATTTGTCCAAAGATTCATAGCACATTCTTCAAAAATGTTGATTCTACAATCATTCCAAGAAATCTATAAGCAGCTCCATCAGATGTGCATGTGAAGGAGGTAGAAAACTAGTTGAACAAGGAGGAAATCCACATTTCCATATAAAAAATAGTCAAGGTGACTCGAACTATTTCCACGCAGGTTTTACAGAAATAGAGAAAATTGCCCACGTGCCAGGGAAAGAAAAGTTGCCTCATAGTCCAAAATTCTAGAAATTCATAGACATGCCACGTGGGAGACGAGAGGTTTTACGACCAACAAAAACAAACAAACTGCCCACGCATTTATCTTTGACAGTCAGAGAAAGAGACCAACAAATAGATCCACGTTGCTAAGGGAGAGGATTGAATCTCATGCATAACTGTCCACTTAAAGGAAGTGGAAAATCAGTCAAAAGAAGAGTAAATAAAATCCCAACGCATTCACAGTCAAAGAAAAACCGTAAGCTCACAGCTGTTCAAAAAATAAAGCAAGAATCCAACCCATACAAGACAATAAGAGTCCATGCCAAAGGTGAATTAAAACAATTTCCACGTAGATCTAAAGGCCAAGGTAATAGAACACCACGCATTTAGAAGCAACTATTTCCCACACAGTCAAAGTAGAATCCCACACATGCTAGGGAGAAGGAACTGTAAATTAAAAACCAAGTTTCAACGCCAAGCTATTTATAGCTCCACACAAGAAGTTATTCATTCATCCATGCCAAGGTAAAAAGAAGAAGAAGAATTCAATGCAGGTTTTGGGATTTAACTGACTCTTAATTCACTCAGACTTGGAAGAATTGGATGATACTGTGTAAAGGGTTTGACCTACCCTCACTACTTTAGGTTGTGCCTTCAACCAGGATGAGAGGACTCGTTCTGTAACCCATATTGGTGGAGGATATCAATAAATCCTTCTTTGCACATTTTTTAGGAAAAACTTGAGGAAACATGATCACTACAACACAATCTAACCCTCATGAGTTGTCACACTAGAGAGTGGAAATTTTTTCTGGTCAAGGTTCAAGTTACTAAAGATAATTATTGAAACCTGATTGTTTCTGCATACTTTAGCAGTGAAATTTTCCCTTAAACCTTTGTGGATACACAACATAAACAAGGGTAGTTCATGTAGGATTCATCAATTGAGAACTTTTTGGTGGGAAGTTAAGCAAGATAAAGTTGATTATACCAAATCTTTGAGAACCTTTACAAATTGGAAAACTCACATAACAAAATGCTTTAGAATAGCCAAAATATTCCTTCAACCAGAAGGTGTGTATCAATGGAGGCCCAGAGATGCACGTTTTCACACATTCTTCGAGAATTCAACACAAAGGCTCATGTTAAAGACTCAATTAAATGTTAAAAGTCCCTGATTCATCACGCCTAAGATACACTCATAGACTTACAAACAATCTTTGTCAACATAATGAAAGTAAAGTGATTTTAAATTTTTTATTTCATTACCAGATGAAAGCTCTTCTCATAATGAAATTGCAAATGCCACAATACCGTCACAGAGATAAGATCTTGTGTGATTTCAGAGGGATTTTAACATAAGATTGCAACAGGAATAGAAAAAACCATTTGAAAACATTCTGAAATAAAAGAAAACACAATTATGCTCATGATCAACACAAATTATTCAAGTTTCATTAGATTGATCAATAGGGGAAAGTTTCTTTAACAATCTCAGAGCTTGTCAATGGCTGTACACTTGCAACCATCTTGACATGATTAAATCTAAAACATAGGAAATAAATTGGTTTTTTAGATGGTCTCTCAGGAAGAGCGGTCTTTCTCAAAACTTTCTTAGCAAAATTAAACCCCCCTTTTTTGGCATCACTCACTCATGCCTTTTATATCACTTATTTTACATCAACCCCCAAAAACAAGAATATTCTGAGGAATACTTTGTTTGTTACAAATTTGTTCTATAAAGTGATATTTATTCAAAGTTTACATCAAAAGGCTGCCAGGTGTACAAAAGATAAGTCTTTTCAGTTATTTCCACCCTTTAACTGGGCATTTCGTCGCTTTTGGCAGCATATTCTTCATCTTTTGTGCCTGTAGCTTCTACTTCTCCTCATTCTCTTCCTCTGCATCAAGATCCTCTGGCAGTCTGGCCACATAAGCATCATATCTCTTGAATAATTCATTCACTTCATCTTCATCAGGTCCCAATGTGATACTGGAGAATCAATGTTTGTCTTGATATGAATCCAAACATTGGGCCATTTTTTGCTTATACTCCAGTGGCCTGACTTTTAATTCCTCAATCCTATTCTCGATCTTCATCATATTTTCAATAGTTTCATATGAAAATTCATCTTCCTAGATATTACTTTCAAAGGAATTGAGCAAGAAATCCAGCTTTAAGTCCCCATAGCTCTTTTTAGATTTATCCACCACCATGTCTTCTAATCTTCGATCAATGGCATCAAGTAAATCATCGATCCGGTTCCTTTTGACCTCGAGCCTTTTCTTGACTTCATTTAAGGTATCCAATCTGATCTTTGTCAATTCTTCAAGATCATATTGGCTCCCTTTGTGCTCGGTTGGTACGATGCCTTCTTGTTCAGCCAACTCCTCACTAAGCTTGGTTATGCGGTCAAGCTTGGGGAGAGTTCCTTCCAAATAAAATATCTCATTGTCACAATCCTCAATTACTCCATCAATTTCATTTAAGCGACTTCTGAGATCTTCATATTTTGTCCTTGCTTTTGTGATAACTTCTTTTCCCTTCTCGGTCAATTTCTCAACCCAGGTATTCACCGCTTGGACTTTCTTAACAACACTATTTATTTTATCCATACCTTCAAGGGTGTTCACAGAAGCACTTGCTGGCTCATGACTGGTTTGTCTTGTCAGTTGTTGCAAACATGAACTTAAGGCCCTAACTTGTTCCTTAAGTTGCTTCTTTGTTGCTCCATCTTCATTTACCTTTTACAGAAGATCGCTCACAGCTTCAGATACTCCCTGCTTTAGATACTCCCTGCTTCAGTTTTTCCCTTAAAGGTTTACCCAAGGGAATAATCTGAATACTGTAGTCATTATCAGTTATATCTTTTCTTGTCTTCCCCTCAAAAGGAGTCGTTATTTCCAAAGTTCTTGTCCTAGATGAATCAGTAAGAGTTCTTGTGATGGTTTTGGCTTTCTTTGGGGCTCTTATTGTCTTTGGAAAGGACAAAGCAGTAAGGTCAACTGCTTGTATAGGAAGGGTCACTTCTTCACTTAACATTAATTCACTAATCAAACCCTTCCTCAAACTTGTTCCAGCCTTTTGTTTCTTGCAATCCTTGTTGGATTTTGTCAGGAGCAACTATCATCTGCATGGATACTTCTTTCTCCTTTTGCACCAATAAATTTGTCTTTTCTAGAGCACTTATCTCAATCTGGGTTGTTGATTCCTCTGGATTCTTCTTTTCCTGCTTTGGCACTTTAGATTGGTCATTCTTAACCTGATCTGCATCCAATTTCGGAGGGAACTCTTTTGTTGTTTCTTCAGCTGAAACTGTGGTGGCATGAATTTCCTCCTTGTTGTCCTTTTGTATTGAAGTTTGGGCAATGGGCTCCTCTTCTCCCAAAACGGGTTGAGTTGCCAAACTGTTATCTTCTTTCCCTAATGATAATTCAGGAAATGATATGGTAGGTTGTTCTTCTAGAAGTAAATCCACATTCCTCACTGGAAGCTGAAGCTCTCCACCAATAACAATTTCCTCTTCATTAATTAAATCTTGTGCCATTTTTAACTTCTCTTCAAAAGACAAATTTCCTTCTTGAAGAAGGTCATCCACTCTCAGTAACCTCAACAGGAATGGGCACAACACTTTCTACCATCAACTCAGTATCAACATCTTTTTCACCAACAGTTCTTGGTTTTTCCACTTCCAAAACCACTTGCTTTGGGGAAGATAATTTTACTTCTTGACTCTTTATCTTCAGTCTCAATACTAACCATTGGTGTTAACAAGGGTTCATCAATAGATAATTTGAGTTGCATCTAACATGGATAACCCTTCATCAACATCTATATCAATTACCTCAGTTTGTATATTTTCAAACTTATGCATTGTTTCAACTGGAGGTGGATTGATATCTTTAACAAGTAGAGCCTCAGGAATTTTCATACCTGGAGTGACAAATTGATTGTCCACTGGATTGAACTGCAATATTCACTAGGGGAACTGTACTCTGGGTGCATTTCACCTCTTTTTCCATGAAGAAAGAGTGAGGGATCATAGGACTTACTTTTCCCATATCTGGCAATGATGTGTCATGTTGCCTCTGGGAGATATCAACATTCTTCACTTCTGGGGGATCAATTACCCCATCTCTGTGTTTGAAATTTTTAGGTGAATGGGCACCTACCCTTACCAAGACTGGTTGTTGGACAATTTTGGGCATCTTGTGTGCCCTTTCAAACTTCATCAACTCAGGTGGTGATCTCTTTCCATCCTTGTGTGGCCTAGGTTGACTGTGACCACTTGCAATAGCTACACTCATTAATTTATCAGTGCTATGTGGCTCTGATGCAACATTTGGGATGACCACATTCGATGCAAGACCCTTCCCCTTTGATTGGAGTGGCACTGCAGCAGTGATAGGAGCATTTTCCATGGACTTTAACAACATTTTTTCAGTTTTTTGTCTGAGTGCAGACATGGAAGTACCAGTCTCACTTGTTGATGTTGTCCATTCATCAATTAATCCATCAGTGGGCCTTTTGGAAGGAAAAAGAGGAGCTTTTCCTCCCAATGGGTCAATCTTATCAGCACCCTCTCTCAGAGGTGGGATATCATCATTCAAGTTCCCCAATTTTTTGAAGGCACTCAGGATTCTTGTGTTCTGCACTGATAAGTCAATATTTATTTGGGCCAACCAATTCACCGTTCTCCTCATGACATCAGTTATCCTTATGTAAGGATCATCATACTCTTCCTCATCCCAATTTGGGGGAGCTATAGGTTGACTTTCAATTTTCTGATCAATGTAAAATTTTGCTCACTGTGTTTAAATCATCCACAACTCCCTCTGGGATGACTACAACTTTGAAGTCTACCACCTGTGATAAAGTCATCCTAGAGAAATCTCTCAATTTGACCTCTTCTTCATCCCTACAATTCATCCAGTAGTCCTCAAAGTGAGGTTCATGCTCAAAAGTGTTAGCAACATTATTAAACACCCACCGAATGTCATAGTTTGGCTCTAGCCTCAAATGTCTCCAGGGCCAAACTCTTCATTTCTTCCCCAATTAACCTGGATTTTACAATAGAAGGGCATGAATATCTTCCCATTCTGATGGGGAACTTGACATTTGTTTTGTGCCTCCCAGCAATTAACTTGTGCACAGGAACTAATTGCCTTGCCAACTCACATAAGCACAACTTATCATCAACAAATCTAGGCAATTTGAAAGGTTTTCCCTCAAAACCACTAACCCTGATATAAGTGAATTTCTTGTATTGAATGAAATAACATCCATACTCCATGATTACTTGCCTTGCTTGTCCTGAGATTCTGAATTGTCCCCATTCTGGTTTGAATAGGTAGATGATTGGTGCAAAGAAAGCATCATTTATCAATTTGACATTTCCACTCAAGTTGGTTAGTTGTAGTTGAGGGAAAATCTCATGCATGGGGCACTTCTTGAAATCAGCTTGAGGTGATAATGTTGGGAATCGCCTGTGTGTAGCAACATTATAAATCAGGTATGTCATCATATAGAATTCTAACTCTGTAGCATCCCCCATTTCAATCTTTGCTGCCAGGGTAGTCATATGACCATGAATTGCTTCAGAAATGAAGTTTGCCCAACAAATATTCCTTTTCTCTCCAGAATGATCCATATAAATGTGGCCATCCATTCGTTAAACTCATTTGTAGTTTCTACGCCTGCCATTCGACTCAACAACACAATGATGTCTTCAACCTCTTCAACAAATTGATGCCCTAACCAACCTTTTGGGGATTTGGGCAGATGCCTTTCTCTCTCTGAGGAGCCATTTTGTGTTTATCATTTTTGCATAATCTTCCTTCTTTGCTTCATAGTCTTTCAAGGCTAGCTCAATGCCAATAGTAATTGGGTTGGTAATTACAGGTAATTTCAAAATTACTATAATGGCCGCTGGTGTCAATGTCAACACCGCATCCCCACTCTTATCCAATACCTCTCTCTTCTTCAAAATCATAGTTCATGGCACAAAACCACACTAATTCGGGCATTGAACAGAAGGTGGGATGGATCCCGCTAAGGCAATATGGCTATCACAAATTTCCTTCAAGGATTCACTCATTTGAGGACCATTTAATCATTGGTGAAGATCATTTAGGTCTGCACTCATAAAATCAATGTCTGTTATCTTATCTAGGTCACTTGTGACCCCCGACGTACCCGAGGAAGAAAATGGCATAGTCTTCATTTCAAAAACCCTAATTTTTCTTCAACTAGTTTGCCAATGGAATAGACATGATACACATGAGTTTCAAGCTCTTACCAACTTTTTTGTAGGTGCTTGAGCAATTCTGATTCAAAAGAACCACTTTCGCACTTCTCAATTTAACAATTTGAGCTCCACAGAGAATTCTGATTGCACTTCACTGATAAAAACGACAAGAGACAATCGAAATTATCAATAAAAGATGAAAGCATTCACTTTTCCTAAGGTCTTTGTTTTGTGTATGAGCATTAATGGTGGAAGAATTAAATGCATCATATCATAGCCGTTAACTCTGCCTTTCACAACTTCGAACAAGAGCCATCCATGTGGAAAGATTTAGCTGAAGCGGGCCTGGGGGTATCTTTTGTGTTTTTTGACACTCATAGAGATTGTGTACATTTTTGACATTTTGGCCCGCCCAGCCACTTTTGATTTGGGCTCAACACGTGGCTTAATCTGGGCGTCGATGGGGCCACAGATCACTTTATAACTCTATTCCTTTTTTCACAAAAGAGCTGAAATTTCCAAATTTCCCCAACGACCCGCCTCCCCGCTTCTGATGTAACCACAACACGTATCTGGTCTCCAACGGAGTTGCGCTTACTTTTATAACTTTTTTCCTTTTTCATAACAAAGATAAAATTCTCAAATTTCCCCAATGACCTGCCTTCCTGCTTTTGAAACTCTACTTGGTCCCCAACGGAGTCTCGGGCCCATTTTTACACTTTATTCCTGTTTTCAAAACAAGGCCAAAAACTCCAAAGTTCCCCGGCGGCCCGCCTTCCCCGCTTCTATGATGAAAAACGACCACGTGTCCTTCTGCGGGTCTTCGGCATTCTTTTCATATTTTCATACCTTTCGCCATAATGCCTCAAAACACAAAAAAGGTCCCACCTTCCCACAACCACTCGATTTATGACAAGTGTACACCTTCTGGGGCCAAAGTAAGAATTTACTCCCGCTGCTTAATAGTTTCTAATGTCCAATTAGAATTCATCGGGCCACGGGACCAATTTGACATGTTTTGTAAATGTAATAAAAGTGAAAATTTCACCAAATAGACCCTCCATGCCACGTCCAATTAGAGATGAACACGTATCCATGGATGTTGGGACAAAAATTGACAAAGAAGACATGACCGTGGAAAAATAAAGAGAAGGGGAAACCCCGAATTCACACCCAAATTATAAATTGTTCCACACAGAAAGAAACCAGTAAAAACATAGGGCTCGACGTGATCCATGACCATAGGAACGGATTGACAACATCAACCTAATGAAGGTGAAAAAATTTTATACATCCACATAGGGAGACAAAAAAAACTTTAAACCACGTAGACTGAATAATTTTAAATGAAAAGGGCGAGGTTAAAACCGAGCACCAACGCACGCAAGGAGCAAAGAAAACCCACAATGAATAAAGGTTCGCACATTTTCCAAATAATACCAACAAACCAAGCATAATACAAAAAGAAGAAGTTCTCTGTTTGATAGAATAAAACAATCATTGCTGGAAAAAGGAGAAGAAGGATTTGAAATATCAAATTACCATGCCAGGAGTAGAAGAACTGTCCACACATTTCCAAAACACATTCACTAGGAAAAGCAATACGCAGCCAAAGAAGATTCATGCACTCGGTTTTGAAAGCCACATAATTGCGAGTAGAGGAAGATTGTGCATGAAGAAAAATCATGTGAACCATTAGAAAAATGTCAAACAAGATATATATCAGCACAAGAAAATGAAATTAATGAAGAAAACGATAGATGTAGAATAAAGGCTGCCACGGGTTATGTCTGTCAAAGTAGTCAACTTTGGAGCTTGATATCTCGAAGTTGGATTATTTTCATGAAAACCCAATCATTTCCTACAATCTTACTCATGTTAAGGTGCTTCCATACTAATTTTCTGCTACACCCTTAACCTATTGCTTGTATTAGGATATGAGTAGCCGACTTGTGGGCTAGCATATCATCTTATTATATCATTTATACTTTCACATGCTTAGTAGGTCGGCCTTGGTGATGGCCATAACATATAAATAGTATATATAGGGGATTGTAGGCAGTATTTCATCATCATTGGAGCATTTGAGTCTTATTTTATGGTTTGGAGGTTGCCCCCTCGAAGTGGCGAAGCTATTCTAATTACATATTGAGATCATTATTCTAAAATATTGTGTTATTTTGTGTTCTATTGCTGCTCATAATCTGAATTATACAAGTAATTTCATTACAAGTGGTATCAGAGTTGCGATCCGGGCCAAAATTAGGGCAAAAACCCTAATTTTTTGTTTCCGCTCTATCTTACGAACCACATCGAATTTGTGGGAGATGTTTTTACCAAAGTTGCAAATCATTGCAAGTAAAAATATTTGAAAATTTTAGACCTTTTTGATATCATTTACAAACGTTATTGCAAATTTATGTTTTTTTATAAAAATGCTCCCTAGAGCGAAAGGTATGGAATTTTTCAAAGTTCTTTACATTTTAGAAAGCTCTCAAAAAAATATTATTAGTATATTCTCTGTTTTTTTTCTTGTTCTGCCAAATTTGTATTGAAATCCTAAACCCTAAGGTTTGACATCATAGCGGGGCCTTCCACAAGAGCAAAAAAGAACCCCGTCACTTTGGGTAAAACCCCAGATAAAGATGGGGTAGTGATTGAGGATTTGGATTCAAAAGGGGTAGATATAGATTCCTCAGCACTATGGTTTACCTCGGTTTATCATAAGGTGAGCCAACTTGAGCATGAGTTGCGAAATGTACAATCTGAGATGGCCTCTAAAGGAGACATAGACCAAATCAATTAGTGGTTGGATGATATCATGCAACATGTAAAGGGTAAACAATATGGCCCAAATCTATCCCATATCAACCAAGGAGGATCTTCAGTTCAAAATAATGAGCACAATAATCATGTTGGATCACTTTTCCAACCTAATCAAAATCTAACTTTTTCGCAACCACACAACATGATGCCGAAAGTGGATATGTACAAATTTTATGGGAAGGATCCATTGAATTGGATAAATCAAATGGAGAACTTATTTGAGTTACATCAAACACCATCAACACAAAAGGTGACATTGGCATCCCTCTATCTTAAACTAGACCAATTTGTTTGGTATCGATGGTTATGTGCTCAAAGGCAAAAGAATGGTCTCTGTGTAGCTTGGATAGTTTTTACTGAGGAGTTGCAATTGCACTATAGTTTCAGTGTTTCAGAGAACTACTTTAGTCAATTGGAAAAGTTACGACAAACAAGATTGGTCAAATATTATGTGCATCAATTCCAAAACCTATCCTTAAGGGTGGAGAATATTCTAGAAGGGAATCTGAATGACCTATTTCTTGGGGGTCTTAAGGACCACATTGAGCATGAGGTACGTATGTTTAATCCACTCAAGCTTTCTGATTCTATTATAATGGCACGTCGAGTAGAGGAAAAAGTTCTTTGTAGTAGGAGGCCACCTTTCATTAACACCAGAGACTTTAGTATCTCTTCCCCTTCATTCGCTAGGCTAATTAGACTGAATCCTCAACAAATGGAAGAGAAGAGATCAAAAGAATTATGTTTTAACTGTGACACCAGATATGGACCGGGACAAAATGTGCTGAGAAGAAGTTGTTCTATATTGAAGGAGGTAATGAGGCTAATGAGGAAGTTGAAATTATAGGAGAGGGTGAGGAACTAGTAGAGGATCACCAACCTATAATTTCTTGCCATGCATTGTCAATTATTAGTACTCCTCAAACACTCAAGGTTATTGAATATCTCAAAAAATAGAAGGTGACAATGTTAATTGACTCAGAGAGTACTCATAACTTCATAAATAGTAATTTAGATGCCCACCTCAATTGTTTTATTTACCCAGCTCGAGAAATACAAGTTATGATTGCAGATGGTGGGACAGTCAAGTGCACAACAAAGTGCCATAGTATCAAGCTTTCTATGGGAGACTACATGTTAGACTCACGTATGTTTGTTATTTCTATGGGAGGAGCAGATATTGTTTTGGGTGTCCAATGGCTCATAACCTTAGGTACTATAGAGATGAATTTCCAAGAATTGTTCATGCGATTTCATTCAAATGAAAGGACAATACAATTGAAAGGGATGGAAGCTAAGGCTCCATAGATTATTAGCTGTCATCAAATGCATAAGGTTCTCAGAAAAGGAGTAGATGGATTTATAGCAAAGTTATTTTCCATAGAAGTACAAAATACAGAGTCTTCAATGCCACCAGATCTTTAGAAGATTGTTGATGCTCACTCATCTATTTTTGATGCAGTTCTAAAGGGACTACCACTAGTTAGGGATCATGATCATGCCATTCAGTTGATTCCAGGGATCCAAACACCTAATATCAGACCATACAGATACCCATATTCCCAGAAAAGTGAGATCGAGAAAATAGTACAGGAAAATTTGAAAGCAGGTATCATCAGGCATAGCTAGAGTGCATATTCTTCACCAGTGCTCATGGTACATAAGAAGGATGAAACATGGAGGATGTGTCAAGATTACCAATAACTCAACAAGTACACCATCGAACATAAGTTTCCTATTCCATTAATTGATGATTTACTTGATGAATTGCATGGTGCTATTTATTTCACAAAATTAGATCTTTGTTCCGGGTACCATCAAATTAGAACAAGAGAGAAAGATGTTCATAAAATGGATTTCAGGACTCATGAGGGCTATTATGAGTTTTTGGTAATGCCTTTTGGTCTTACAAATGCTCCCTCAACCTTTCAAAGCTTGATGAACATTGTTTTTAGGCCATTTTTAATGAAATTTGTATTAGTTTTCTTTGATGACATATTGATTTACAGTAAGACATGGGAAGAACACTTGCAACATGTAAATAAAGTGTTGGAAGTTTTGGAGAAACATACTCTCTATGTAAATCCATCCAAATTTTATTTTGGTGTACAAGAGGTGGAGTACTTGGGTCACATTGTATCCCATGAAGGGGTAAAATTTGATCCTCAGAAGATCAAAGCTATGGTGGAATGGCCAAGGTCCAAAACTCTCAAAAATATTCGTGGGTTCCTAGGACTAATAGGGTACTACAAAAGATTTGTGAGGGGATATGGTAGAATAACAACCCCACTCACTGAATTTATAAAGAATGATTCCTTCCATTGGACAGACGTAGCCACTAAATCCTTTGAGAAATTGAAGGAAGCCATGTGCAACACCCTAGTTTTGGCTACTCCCAACTTCTCAAAAACCTTCATTGTTGAATGTGACGCTTCAGGATCAAGATTGGGAGTATTTCTAATGCAGGAAGGAAGACCAATTACATTTGAGAGTCACCAATTCAAAGGAAAATATCTGCTCAAACATGTCTATGAGAAAGAAATGATGGCTATTATTCATGCGGTCAAGAAATGGATGCCCTATCTCATGGGTAGACACTTCAAGGTAAAAATTGATCATAATAATCTCAAATACTTTTTGGAGCAAAGGTTATCATCTAAGGAACAACAAAAGTGGGTAACAAAAATGTTGGGGTATGATTTTGAAATCATATACAAAAAGGGTAAAGAAAATTTAGTAGTTGATGCGTTTTCTAGAAGGGATACATCCGCAGATGCCTTACTATGTGGAATGTCCATGTTGAAGGCCGATTGGGTGGATGAAGAAAGATTGGAATGGGATCAGGACAAGGATACATAATATTTAATACAAAATATCAAGCAAGGCTCTACAACATCTAACAAATTTGAGTGGAAAGGTAATGCGTTCTGGTACAAGGTCAAGTTATACTTGAGGAAAGATTCTGAGTTGAAGCATAAGATTCTTACAGAGCTACATGCCTCACTTGTTGGAGGACACTCTGGATTTTTGAAGACATATCATAGAATAAAAATAGAATTATTTTGGGAAGGACTCAAGGGGGGTGTACAAAAGTTTGTATCAGTGTGTTTGGTCTGCCAACAGTACAAAGGGGAAATAATTAAGACACCAGGTTTGTTGCAACCCTTACCAATTCCTAGCCAGAGCTGGGTGGAGGTCTCCATGGATTTCATCACCGGATTGCCTTGTTCAGAGGGTAAGAATGTTATTTTTGTGATTGTGGATAGGATCACAAAATATGCCCATTTTTGTGCCCTATCACATCCATTTGCAGCCAGTACAGTCGCAATTATTTTTTTGGAGACAGTTCAAAGGCTACATGGAACCCCGAAGATAATTGTAAGTGATCGTGATCCTATTTTCACAAGTAATTTTTGGATGAAATTATTTTCATGTTTGGGTACTCAACTAGCCCACAATTGATCTTATCATCCTCAAACTAACGGGCAAACATAAGTGGTCAAAAAATGCTTCACGGGGTATCTACGTTGTTTTGTATCAGATAAGCAGGAAAGTGGATTAAATGGCTACCACTTGTAGAATGGTGGTATAACACATATTTTCATACCTCTTCGCAAATGACCCCGTTTTTAACATTATATGGTTACCATCCACATTTTATCACTTATTCCTTGTGGGTGCAAACTAAGGTCAGAGATGTTGAGGAACACATTCAACATCAACAACAGGTTTTGGCTAGTTTGAAGGAGAATTTGACATTGGCACAAAACATGATGAAACAACAAGCAGATCAACACTGTAGTGAAAGATGTTTTGAAATTGGTGACTAGGTTTTTGTACGTCTCCATCCTTACAAGTAGATGTCCCTAAAGAAACAAAAAAGGACAAAAAACTTGCTCCTAAATAGTATGGCCCTTATCAGGTTCTACGAAAAATTGGCAGTGTTGCTTATAAACTAGATTTGCCTCAATCTTCACACATACACGCAGTATTCCATGTTTCCTGTGTGAAGAAGGTTAATGGAAATAAATTTTAAGCCCAGACAGATTTTCCAAAACTTGATGAGGAAGGAAGAATCATTTTGGAGCCAAATAAGATTCTGCAAACACATACTAAGTGGCTAAGAACCAAAGAAATTAAGGAATATCTGATCAAGTGGAAGAATCTGAGCATAAAAGATGCGACTTGGGAGGACGAATGGTTTCTGCAGCAACATCCAAGATTATTCAACATTGAGGGCAATGTTGTTTTAAAGGATAAGGGCATGTTACGCCCTTAACCTATTACTTGTATTAGGATATGAGTAGCCGATTTGTGGCTTACCATATCATTTTATTATATAATTTATACTTTATCATGCTTAGTAGGTCGGCCTTGGTGACGACCATAACATATGAATAGTATATATAGGGGATTGTAGATAGTATTTCATCATCATTGGTGCATTTGAGTCTTATTTTATGGTTTGGAGGTTACCCCCTCGAAGTGGCGAAGCTATTTTAATTGCATATTGAGATCATTATTCTGAAATATTGTGCTATTTGGTGTTCTATTGCTGCTCATAATCTAAATTATACAAGTAATTTCATTACATTTTCAAATACACAACACCTCATTTGATTTTTTTCACGAACACAAATAAAACGTGGTTCATTTGAATTTCACCATGCGCACTGTTTCAGCTTGTCGGAAGGCCTACTTTGAGAATCTGTATTATAAGCCTAAGTGATTGTTGAGAAGAACGGTTTGTTTCTTTGAACCCTACCCATATTTGTGTACTCCTTTGATAATTTAAAAATGTACAACACCTTATTTTATATTTTTCACAGAGCCAAATAAAACACGATTTGTTTGATTTCGTTGTGCACACAGTTTTTTAGCTTGTTAAGGTGACTCACTTTGAGAGTTTATATTTTGAACTTGGATGATCATAAAGAGAAAAGGATTGGTTCTTTGAATTCTCCCTAGATTCATATTCTCCCTTGCCAAGTTGTAGATAACCAAGGTGACATTTTGTATTTTTCCCAAGCTAAAACCAAACGGGATTTTTGTAGTTTTACACCTGTATTTTCCTAGAAGTTTCAGAAGAGTCTACTTTGACCTTTAATATTTTACTGAATAATTTGATTTGGGAAAAAACCCTCTGACAGTCATACTTGTGGTACCTTAATATACTCCCTCATACAGTGAGAGCTTCTCAGAACAAGATTTTCTATTTTTCATAGGGTAGTTTCAAAGGTGATTTGTTCAGTTTTGACGTTTGTAAGTAATAGCTAGAAATCAAGCTTCTGTCATGTCTTCACAATAATTTCATCTTCAAAAAAGTGTAGTTGTGAGGAATATCAAGCAAGGCCACATTATTCAAGTGTGTCCCTGTCAGCTCTTAGTTAGCAGCAAGCGCGATACTTCATTGGTTAGTCTTAAAGTTAGAGCGTTCTCGAATTGGATGATCATGGGCGAATGAGAATGGTAACACTTCAGGATGGTGACAAAGACGAAAGACAGAACTTCGAGAATTGAATTACAATCTCGATGTATTATCAATGACAAAAGATCAGGATCTGGATTTGGAAAATCCAAGGTGGTGTAATGACTACGATCTTACAACAAATGAATAATTTACCATGGAAAGGTATTTAGAGCATGTGGAGAATTGTGTGTAATTGTGAATGCGAATGTGAATAAATATAAAATTTATCTCACGAGGATGTTTCTCAAATGAATAGGTGGATGAATTTTTCAATTTTTAAGCTTGACTCTCTTTTAATTTGGAGGATTGCAGAGCACGGTCAATGAGTTCATTCACGTACCGGACTCTTGGCCCAACGGATAAGGCACTGATCTTAGGTGTCTTGATCTAGGTGGTGCGTTGTTGACAAGGATGTCTATGTGTGTGTCCAAGTCATTTAAGTGGGGTTCATATGTACCCATTTCCCTTTATTTATGTACTTTTCCTAAAGTGACTTTCAAATTGTTATAAAATGATGTTGACTTATTCAAGTTAGTTGAAAAAGTCAAAGTCACTTAAGATACCCTCATTTAATGTTCATGTAAACCATAACTACTTTATAACCAATTTTTGGGTTATAAAAGGAATTTAGGGGCTCATTTGTAGGGGTCAATTTGAGAGAGGAGAAGAAAATACTTTTGTGTGCAAGCTTTGTTTCAAGAAAGAAATTTTGTGTTCTTTTGTGAAGACATTTTAGAGTTAATGAAATATGAACTTTGTGTCCCATTCATTATCTCCTGTAGCATTTGATGTTCTTATTTTTATTAGATGTTAATGTTTAAATCTTGCATGTGAATATTGTCTTAGATCTTATTTTCAACGCTATTGATATGTTGTTCTTGTTCACAGCGATCAAGATCTAATATTTACTTTCTCATGTGTGATCCCTTTTACTTATTCTTGTTTAGCTGATTCGAACCCTGCTTTATTTGAGTTAGTGATTTATTGTTTTCCTCTATGCAATATTAGGCTCTACTTTTATCTAACTATTGCATGTTCCTTCCATTCATTCCGTTCCATTTCTTTCATTCATTCCATTTCATCTCCCTCATTCACATTTCTTTCCGTTTGATGTTCCAAAACACCCCCACATACAATATTGAATGTACAAATGTAAATATTGTTTTGGTTTTCAATAAAGGCAGCCTCACCTTCATTAAGGAGGGACTTTGTTCCCTTACTGTGGCATGTCATTTGCATGCGTGAAAATACATATGCTAACAGGGAGGAAGAGAGGAAGAGGAAAGGAAAAAAGTGGGAGGCATGGAGAAATGGGAAAGGGGTTCAGAAGAGGTGGGGTCGGGAGGGTTGGAAACATGAGTGGAGGAATCCGGGGGAGCAGCGACGAAGGGCATGAAAGAGGGAGCAACATGGGAATCGGAAGGAGGGAGTGCAAAAGGCTAGGGTTGGGGAATATATATATTAAAACATATACATAGTAGAAGAATAACCACATGCTGAAGCGGATACACTCTTTTCCCTCCCTTAACAAGATTAATGGAGTGCTCGAGGGAATGCAATAAGAAAAAAGGAAGACTAATAGGGTATTTCCTCCTGAAATGATTAAGTAAAACCAAGTGGAAAGACAATTACCTGGAATCTCCCCTCGAGAGTAATGTATTTCATTACAAGCAAACCTACAATGTTGTAAGGCCGAGGGAGTGAGCATCTTTAAAAACCACCCTTAGCATGCTTGATTGATTCATCTTTACCTAGAAATTTCTTCTCCTCCATTATAGTATCAACATTGTTCTTATAAAAATTTAAACCCTACTATAAAGCCCAATGACCCAAACAATTTCATCCTCTGTAATGTCAAATTCTCTTCCTCTGTATGTTACTTTCTTGTCTTTCCATTTTTTGTGAATTCCAATGAAACGTGGAGGTCATGACCCTTCACATGCTGCATAAAAGTAGAGAAACCCCCTTTGTTCAATATGCTCTAGAGCTTGTCATTCTGCTTCCACTCTTCAAAGCTAACAGGTTCAACTCTACACCTTTCACTCCCCATGTTGTTAAACCTAGAAATTTTTTTGCTTCTTTTGTGATTACCTCCAACAGAGGTGAGGTTGAAGAATTAGAAATGAGGGTTAAAATCCCAAAGCAGAATCCTTATATAAGATAGATTTATTGTCTCTCATCTAGATATACATATGGGATAATTATTTCTTATTTTTAATATCAATACTCGTTAGTAAGGCCTCATGCCTATCATGGTGTCCAATTGTGTTGTTAAGTTGTGATTGGAAACCTCCTTATTAGCTATACATTACATATGATTTTAATAACAACGTATTATGAGTGAAGTGGATATAAGAGATGAATGAAGTGGATATAAGAGTGAAGTGGATTCTTGTTTATTTATGAATTAGCCTTATATAAGATAGTTTTGTTGTCTCTCATCTAGATATACATATAGGATATTGATTTATTATTTTTAAGGTGAATACTTGATAGTAAGGCCTCGTGCCTATCATGGTGTCCAATTGTGTTGTTAAGTTGTGTTTAGAAACCTCTTTATTGACTATACATTACATATGATTTTAGTAACAACATATTATAAGTGAAAATGGTATAAGATATGAATGAAAAATTTCATGGTGACATCTTTAGGATCATTTACATCCTTCTCTCTCATTGGTTTTATACTCAATTGCACGGGGAAACCATGATCCTCATCTAAAATGAAGTGACTTCTAATTATAGTGTTTTTCAGTCTATTAAGGATGAATTTGTAAGAAACGTTTTTGGTTTAGTACCTCTTAATACTTAAAGTTGTGAACATATTTGGAAATCATTCCAATGAGTTATATCTCATCACGTAGTCAAGAAATTTAATGAGAGCAGATTGTGCTTAATAGTGTTGCAAGCTCTCTCAGGTAATGTACCCAATTCAATATGATATATTTTTCTTGGGAACAAAATACATTGCATGAATTATGTGGGGTCATAACTAATCATTTACCCAGGTTGCCTCTTTTAGAGGTGGATGTAAGTGTAAGAAGGCTGAAATCATGTTTATGGTACTATGTATTGACTATGTTCCTAACTTTCTAGACTTGTATTCTTATGAAATAATGTATTAAGATTAACTACTACATGAGTGGGCATGATAATGATATTTTACACTTAATTGTGCCTAAATGTTGGTACTTCCTTGGTTATGACCTCTAGTTAGAACTTCCTGAATTTTGAGACCTAGTAGGTTTGCAATCCTTTACTTGGTGATTTAAGCACTTAGTTAAATAACCTCGACGCTCTCTTAGATATTGAATTTCTAAATGGCTATTGGATTTCATTTTTATTATTCATGGAATTTACTTACCTTGATTAGGTTATCATGAGAAAGAATATTATCACTCATTCTTTCAAAGCACTAATTATACATTGAGGAGGTGCATACTTGTGTAGTGTATGCTTGAACTAGGTGGAAGTTTGATTCTCCATTATATTGGATGTTGTGACTATCATATTTGTTCCTCTGTTAGGATTACATATATGTTTACTTGAATAATTTACTATATGATGCTCCCCTACCTCAAGTATGGTTGAGAATGAATGGCATTTATTTGGGTAAGAATACCTATTTAAGTTAGTACCATCTTATAGAATTATTACTAATAAGCATGGTGTTAATAAGTGAAAAATTACATTACTCAAGGATCTATTCTCATGTTTGGATTGAATAAGTCTTTATACTTCCATGTTCAATAAATGCACATGCACTCTTTCTTGAATAGATGGTTGGGTAGTTCTTTTATCTTACATAGTAAGCATCTTGTAGACTGCATATTTATTCCCTTCTTATTGGAATTAGCCTTGTTTTATACTAAGGTTTTTTTGATGCATGATGAACTTATTTGAAATACATTATTTCTCCTCATACCTGGGTTTGGTACAATTAAAATTAATTCTTGTATAACCACGTTGGTAAAGTGTTACAGTTAGCTAAAATAGTGATTTACTTATATCAATCCTTAAATAAATAAAAGGATAAGAACTTGGGGAGTAGGCTGTCATGCAGTTATATCCTAAAGTTTATTGATGAAGATCTATTTTCTTACATGCTAAGTAATTTCATATAAATTATAGACATTTTATTATTCGATCTTTCTGTTAGATTAAAGGATGAAGTGAAGATTAGTGTATTTTTGTTAAGAATCAAATATTTTTGGGAATATATCAAAATGCAATTATTTTTTGCTTGTTATTGGTTCACTTCATTTGATTGGTCATGAAGTGTTTATCCTCATAACACATTTGAAGGCTTATGGCCTTGCTAGCAGAAGAGGGAAAAAATGGGTTTACCCAGAGTTGGTAATACTCAATGGTATTAATAATTTTTAGCATGAACTTGAATAAAATCACTATGTGTGTGTGTGTGTGTGTGTGTGTGTGTGTAAATTATTTCCCTTAGTGTAGTCACAAAATCATGCACTTACTATTACATTTATACCACCAAATATGTTATTATATATATAGATCTCGTGTAAGAAAAATATTCACTAATGACCTATCCCCTAATCCTGTCGTCAGCTAGTTGGTCGTCGTTATCATTTGTCTTGCATAGTTGTCAGTTGTTTGCATAGTTCTGGTCATCTCTCAACGAGTCTCAAGTGTCGTTATTTGGCCATTTATTGTCTCTATTTTTTTACTAGGGAACCTAGGGTAGAACTGGGGTGCCTATGGGTGCCTTGGTCCTTATTTTAGGTGCCCTAGTCCCAGTAGCACTTGAGTCTAATTTAGATTTTCGAGGTAGATCTTTATGGTTTTCCCTCACATTCCCATATGTACTAGTCATCATGTCGGGTCATTAGTGTCTAAATTTAAACAAAGAGATCCCTATATAAACATAGCATACTTATTATCTTATGGGTGAACTAGTCACTACTAAGGGCTAGTTATCTACTAAGGCAAGGGACAAAATTTGGGCATCATTGCATCACACACATTTCATAGGAAAGGGAATTCTATTTTATTCCATCCACCATTTTGTATTTACATCTATTTATTGCCCCCCACTTTTACGTCATTGGCGCTAGGGCATCCTATGAACAATTGCACACACAAAGTACACATAACTATATTAGGTCTGGACTTTAGTACAGTGCTTAGTCATAAGTCCACCTTTGTGGCCGCTAAGGTCAGTCTGACCCCTTCATATGCATCTTTATTTTTTAGGGTTTTGATGCAGTGTATGGGGTTTTACAGGTGAATATTCATTGCAGTTTTGTGGTGCCACCAACGAGGTTACTGCGACACTCACGTGAAAAAGATCGAGATATTGTGAAGATCTAGCGATACTTCCAGATTCAGGTCCTGAGCTGTCATGTAGACCAAATCACCCATACTATAGACCAGGGTGCCCATAGGCGCTCCAATCCTCCTCCAAGAGCTCCAGTCTAGGAAAATCACCACCTTCTGCAATTTTATGGGTTGTTCCGTCATATTAACCTTCATTCGCACATCATCTCGTTTAGTCCTGACACACATCGAGGTAAGTCATTTACATGTTAGTACCTTATCCCTTCTATTTCATTTATTCCATTTCATTTAAATATAAAAAAAAAATAGCATCAGTATTTTAGTTTATATTGCTTATTGTATTTTTGTACTAGCTTAGATTAACTTAGAATATAGATACAAATTTCATATTTTAGTTATGGAAATGAAAAAAAATAGGTAGGACATTTTATGATGCTACATATGGTATCATAATAGAGTTCAATACTAGAGAACTTTGGGATAAAACATAAAACAAATTACCTACACTTATTTTATTTTTGTTTTTAGAAAATAGCAATAATATGAAGTGGTAGAGCAGATGCACCAAAGGTTGGAATCCATAAGTGGGGTAATCAATGCACTCCAAACCAAGAAAGGGAACCCCCATAAGATAATGTCAAGTGCAATGCTGCATCATATTTGGATAGGTTCCTTAAAATCCTTGAATCTATCCAATCAATACTTGATGCCCAAGAAACTCTCCTTATGGAAATTTTCCACCCCTAATAGAGTTAAGGAGAATAGTTTATGGAACTAGATGACAATAATCAACATAATGAGAACAATCCAAACTAAACTAAACTAAACCAAGGTCCTAGGAGAGCGATCATTTTGTAAGATTGTTGAAAAAGCTACCTCTACCCAAGTATTTATGTAAGTAGGTGATGCAACCGAGGTTTAGCCAATTGGTATTAAAAGGTATTTTAGACTGAAAGAAATGAGTTCTAATGTATTTGACCATGTCAAAATATTCCAATTGGAAGGATATGTTGCACTTTGGTGTGAGAATAAAAGTGATCTCAAAGGATATGGTTTGAATACTTTCACATGGGAAAATTGTGAAAATAAATTATGCAATATATACTTGTCTACATCACGTTGAGAAGCAAAAATTACTGAATTTTATTTGTTGTAACAAGGATCCTTTTCAATTGTTGATCATGAGACCAAGTTTTTAACTTTCTTTGATATGTGGATTACATATTGGATGAGGAAACTAAGATTACTAAGTTCAAATTGGGTCTCAAACCCTTGATTATGCATGATGTGTCTATGAAAATCCTAAGACATTGGATTCTATGATTGAATCATCCTATAAGGCTAAAGCTAAAGAAAAATCTAAGTTGAAATCTAGGAAAGAGTTATAGAATAAGGGATCCTCTCAAAATAAATCTATTACTAATCCTATTCATAATAATTTCTAGAAAATAAATCCCAAGAAACCTTTTGTAAATATTAGAAATTCATTTGGTGACCAAGGGATTTAAAGGAGAGAACGTTTTATATCTCAAATTCATTAAAGGGGACAACAAAGAAGCTTCCAATGGACATCCCTAGTGGCAAACTAAAACACTCTTAGTTTTGGTGCTTACTAAGTTTTGGTTGTACACGAGAACTATTGGATCTACATGGGAAAGAGGGGAAATTCAAGTAAATTTGTCTAGAAAAAATGTTGTAGTGAACAAAAAGAAAGATAAAAATTAGTCCAAACTTATTGAGGTTAGACGTATACTAGCTAGTTATTTTATTTCTATTTTAATTAATTTAGAAGTATAAAATAATTTTGTTTCTCTTGAATTACCTTCAAACTATAATTTAATTTTATCTGAATAGATAGAAGGATGGGAAGTCAAATTTGGATTAGGTAAAACATATAATTATGAATTTCCTTTAATAGGTAGAACTTTATTTGGGTGTTTTTTGAACCAAAGTGAACCTTCATATAGTCCTTTTAAATCTTATATTGTAATGATGGGGGTGGATTGGTTGCAAATACATTGAGCTAAGATAGATTGTCTTGAGAAAAGGGTCAAATGCCTCGATGAGTAAGGGAATTGGGTAAAATTATCTATCTAGGATTAAGAGAATGAGAAAGATAAGGGTATTATCTACATGCAACATAAGAAGGTAGTAAGATTAAGCTTTAGTTTTTTTACCATCAATTGTAGACTTAGGGGCGAAATGTGCATAAAACTACTTTTAGAACTCACTGCGAACACTATGAGTTCAATATCATGTCTTTGACTTGAACAATGTCCCTATAGACTTGATGAACGTCATAAATAGTGTATTCTTGGATTATTTGGATCACTTTTTGTTAGTATTTTTGGATGACATCTTGATTTATTCAAGGAGTGGACAAAAACATGAGCAACATCTTCGTCTAGTCTTATAGAGACTAAGGGAACAAAAAATATGGAAAGTTTTCCAAGTGATATTTTTAATAGAAATAAATCCATTACCTATGGTGCATCAATTCCAAGGATGGAATTATTATGGATATGAAAAATATTCAGGTTATACGAGAATGGAAATTACCTAGAAATGTACAAGAAGTATGCAACCTTAAGGTACTCATCGAGTATCACAGGGATTTTGTAAGTAAATTGTCCAAGGTAGCTGTAATGCAAAACAATATTAGTGAGTGAAAATGCAAGAAAATAAGTAAATTTCTTCCCTAATCTAATATTCTCCAACAAAACCTCAAATAGAGCAATGGATTGAAAAGAGGAGAGAGATTATACCTACACTTACCTATAAGATTCCAAACTCCTCTTTTGATGTGTTAGATTTTTTCTTGGATGATTGATTGTTGCTTTAGATGTTGGTTGAGACACACGAGCAACACCTCCCCTTGTAAATTGATAATAGCTTGATGAAGATCAATTGGATGGTTTATAGATGGATTGGAGAAATGGATTGATTGAGTTATTGAAGAAGATAAAATGGATGATGTTATGTATTTACAAGATTCTCCAAGCTATTCCAAGCTAGCTCTCATGGAGGAGGAGAGATCAAATTATATTTAATGGGTCACAGAGGATTCAATGGCTAAAATGAAGCCATGTTGGATTTGAATCAAGGGTGGAGAATGTATGAAAGGATTGGAATTCACTAGAATGGAGGATTCTAGAATTTGAATTCAAAATCCATGGAGGGAATAAGCTTTCATTTAATTAAAAATTCAATGGAAGGAGAAGGTTAGAGAGGCTTCTAGATTTAGAGGTGTGAGGATGTGATTAGATTAGGATTATATTAGGTTAATAGACGATGTTTGGGAGTGAGGTTATATGGAAAGGATAGGAGTAGGGATGTGTAGGGTAGGTCGGTAGGTAGATGTAGGAATATTAAATTCCTAATTAATGAAGAACTAAAATAGGATAATAAGATATAATAATGAATTAATGAGATTAATGATAAAATGGGATGTAATAATGGATTTAAAGGATTAATGATGAAATGATAAAATAAATGATAAATGATAAAGTGTAATTGTGATAAAATGGATTAATAATAATTAATCTTGTGATTAATTATTATATGGGTGATGTTGGGATATTTGCGGGATAGGTTAATCATAATTAACCATGTCGACATTTTAGATGTCTACAGTAGCTAACCCCATCAACCCACTTCAACAAAAGGGTAAAAAGTTTGAATGGACACTAAAGTGTGAAATTTTGTTTTAGCATGTCAAGAAAATATTGACTTGAACTCCAATTATCATCATTCTAGATCCTTAGAAATAGTTTGAGGTTAGGAATAATGTGTCTCATGATGGTTTCAAGTGAATTTTGACTCAATATGGAAAGGTAGTTTCCTATGAGTAAAGAAATGTGAAAGAGCATGAAAATAACTATGCAACTCATGACTTAGAGTTAGTAATGATAGTTTATGCCTTGAAGATGTGGAGACACTTCTTGATATGTAAATTTTTCAATTCATTTACACCCTAATAATTTCTATGACATGGAAATACACAACAATAAGAAGGATGTAATGGTTTGCAATAGGTAGAATATTATGGTCTAATTATCTTCCAACATCAATTATACACAATTAGAATATTGCATTCAAAGTTGAAATGATTGATAAAGAATAAACAACTAATTTTGAAACACTAAAGGAGAGATAAAATTATTTATTCATGTTCATTCATGAATGATCTAGATGTGCAAGGTAGTGAAATAAGAAGATCTATAGCTATAGATTTTACACTAGAATTTCTAGAGCTGGAAATTGAGTAGGCACATGATCATACAACTAATATATGGTCTAGACTGGAGCTATATGGTCATGACCTAGAGATGTACGGTTTTAGACCCTTTGAAAAATTGGATATGTGACTTTCTGGGTGATTTTCCTATCTAAATTTTATTCTTTTTATTTTTCTCTTGCTTAAACAACTTTAGGATGATATATATTAGCTTGCACCAAAGTAAAAACCATAGCTACCTGTAGAACCCTTCGTTAAAGAATTAACAAACAAAAGGAGAAAACATGTGTGTGCATTTAAGGGTGGTTAGACTCCCAACTATTGAATTAATCCATGTGCTACATTACATTTCCTCATCATGGTATCAAACCTCATGTAATTCTCCTAGGTACTTGTGAAACAGTGTAACTTTAACCAACCCCCTAGGGGTTTCCTCATCTCTCTTGATACTAAGATAGTGAGCTAATAAAGTAGTAAAAATTTTAAGAAATCTTGTAGTAGTGAGATGTGGTGTGTCTTAACTATGTGACCTAACCTTTTGTTAATTGAAACCCTTGTGTAATTCTTATAAGGAATTTTCTCTTGCTATGACATGGATCTATGACCTTTTCATTCTTGAAAATGGATGAAGCTAGACTCTTTGACCTACTTGAGTGTTTTTTAATTATAGTAGGGAATAATCTAGAAGATGTGCAACTGATTTAGGAGTATTTAGGAACCTATGCGCCTGAAAATCAACGCGTGACTTTTGGGTGCACTTGAACTCCCGAGGTTGTGCCAAGACAACCAATGTGGAATATTGTGGGAACGTTGATGGGAAACGATAGGATAATCAGGGACTAAGATCAGGTAATGTAAATTCCTAGTAGTTGAATTGATCAAAGGGGAATTGGAGGCTAAGTATGGGTAGCATAAGCTCCCTATGGTTCAGTATTCTGATTTGATTTGAAAGATAAACTACGTCATGAGGTTTCTTGTAAACAACTAAGAGAGGTAAATATAACTTAATTAAAAGACAAATGTGTTTAATATCTTAACTAACTAGATCAATTCCCAATTAATTAACTAACATGAAATGAATGATTTGATCTACTTATTTGAAAGGAAATTAATTAAACAAAGGGAATACAAAAAATAAAACAAATTAATTAATCTAATCTAATATTTTTGGATTTTATGCTTTCTGGAAAACAACAGAGGAAATTGACAGAAGAAATACGAAGAAATACAATTGCTTCTACAATATTATTAACAAAACCTAAACAAATAAATAATATGATGTGACTATTTATCTGTGCAGAATGAATCTAAATTATTCTAAATAAACAAAGCTTTTCCAAATTGTAATTGTGGATCTAAATCCTTTGTTTGACCTCAAGGACACGGGAAGAAGTAAAAGCTTCTCACAAGCACTTCTTCCCTTGAAAATTACCCAATAGAAGTAAAGAAGGATTCAATGGAGATTGCATATTGAAATGGAATTGTAATTACTTTAAACAAATGCAGAAGCCTTCCTTTAGAAAAAATTCCCTTACAAACCCACATGGATAAGCATGGAAGCAATCTATCACCAAAAGCTTTACGCAGACAAAATGAAAGCTACAGTAATTACTTAACTATTACAATGATTTGAATAGAAATGATTTAACTACTCTATTTAATATTGTGCATACAAATTAAATAAAGAAATCAAGAAAACTTAAGGAAATCCAAGTACATCCCTAACCTGGAATTTGCATAACAATGACAAAGCTAGTGATGATTTACTCTGATGTCCCGTCAGTTTATTTTCCAACTTCAGTGCTCAAGTGAATCCAGGGAATTGTGTTGGGTAATGCAGCAGAAGAAATGAAGAATTTCTTGAGCAATGGTGGCTTATAGGAAGTATGGTAGCAATGCGGGTAGGAGAATAATAATGCAAGAGAACTGGATTGATTGTGTATTTCCTAGCAATATTATGACAACATAATGATGCAATTCACAACAAAAATATTTGGCCACTACTTTGGGGAGAAGCTTGGATTTTATAGAACATAGGCTGGGAAATGGTCTAAGCCATTTGGCAACCAAGGAATGCTACCTCACTCAAAAGAGGGGTAGTTAACTCTTAATTAGAAATAGAAGATGAAGAGTAAGTTGGTACATATCCATCAAGCCTACAAACAACCAATTTGACTAAGAAATGTGTGTGAAAGCTGAGTCAGAAGAAAGTAACACACGTCCAAATCATGCCTAGGAAGTCTCAGTAAAAACACACAAGACCACCTGTTTGCGCAGATCGGCGGTTGCTCAACCACTAGTGAGGGCAGATCGGTAGTTGTGTAACCACCATGGCAATTCCGCAACTTAAAGTCAAGTGCTAAGGAAAAACACTGCAAAATGCTAATGAAAGGTAGGAAAAGCATGGAAATAACTAAGAAAAGTATATTAAGCCATAAATATACACTGTAAATAGAAAATAGGACTCAAACACTATTAGAAAAGATAATAATCATTATAGGGGACTTTGAACCACTTCCAACAATGTAGCACGTGTAAAATTTGGTGCGCAAATATTACCCCATCAAAGAAGCATTCTAGCCATGAAGAGGCGTAGAATGTAGAGTTTGAATATGACATTCCCAAAATGGAGAGTTATAGGTTATACATATCATGTCCATGTGTCGAAGTGACACCAATCAAAACTCCCGCTACCTGCGAGAAACAAACGAGAATCAAGTGCAAATAGATATGAAATTGACAAAACATACTAAAATCAAAACAACAAGAGGACTTACCATACCCATGGGGATAGAAATATACATGCGTCAACACTCTAACTTTGTATAACATACACACTCAAAATGGAGTTAAAACATGTTATATATAACCAGAATTGTTATTTTTAGAAATCATTTTCACTCGCCGAGTTAGAGAATTTTTCAGCACTGGATCACCAGTGACGGTTTTGTGTAAGAGTACAGTGAATTCAAAGATTATTTTGACGTGATGGCAGCCCCACCAATAAGAGGACCAATGGCTAAGAAACATGTGAGTTATTTGTATTTGTTCATTTTCAATCCATAATGTGAAAATATAAAAATATCAACCTAGGGTGGGTCATTTTCAATAATCCTACAGTAAAAATTCTCATCAGGGAGGCGCCTAGATATGTGTGTCTTTTATTTTATGAAAAATGATGTATTTTTGTAATTTTTTGAAGTTTTTGGGATTGACGGTATGGCGTGCCCTTTTTTACATGACCACCGCTCTACGCATGGGGTGGTTATGCAACTGTCACTCTGCACCGAGGGGTGATTGTGTAATTTTCTAGGAAGAATCTAAATTGGACCAAGTGTAATGATTTTTTTTTGGTTTTTATGTCATTTTATAATGTTTTTGATGAGCTTGTTATGCACGAGATGTTTCTAACTTACTCTTTTCAATTTTTTGGTTGATGTAAAGTTCCTACATCCTATGGAGCCAAGCCAGAGAGTGTGATTGGCTTCCGAGTATCTTAAATCAGTTTTCCCAGGTAGACAGGGACTTTTTTACACAAAATAGGGTTATGGAGATTGTCTCAAACGATGTTAGTAGTGCCAGCTAGTCACTTCTTGTGTGACCTCTTTAGCTATTGGGACATAGACCGGAATACTTTCTGGCTATCAGGGGTCCGGGGAGAGTGGACCATTACTTTAGAGGATGTACATCAGATTTTGGGTGTTCCTGTGATAGTCAAGAGGCTGACACTTGATAGTGCGGGGTCAGTGGCGAGATCACGTCAGTGGGATACCTACATAAGGGATGGCCAGGTGCATAATGTGAGTGCCCAAGAGGGGCATGAGACTTATTTTTATTGCCTTCACACATATCCATGTCTTATGCAAGGACATCATTAGTATCTTGGATTCATGCTTGGTAGGGGATAAAGGCGGGGAAAAAATCCTTTATTGTTGGGCTCCCATTATCCAAAGCATCAAATAGTATGGTTGGATTTATGCCTGGGGAGTTGATATATTAGAGACTACCTACCATGATTTATATCAAGTTGTTAGACTTTAGGGAAATTCCCTTAGCCATCCCACTTTGGTCATGTGTTGAGTGTACGAGAGGATGATCCCTATCTAGCATGGTTTTTACGTTGGTTGTCTTGACAAATTCAAGGGGTGATAACCGGGCTTGACCTCAATATGGGGGGGTTTCTGGGATGCCCACGGATGTTGATTATTTTTTGTTTGTGCACCATTTTACAACAATGGATCAAAATATTCTTTACCTGCAAACAATTTCCTGTAAACAAAGCTATAAATAACATCAAGATAATGTTTTGGATTAGGAAAAACACTTGAGCTTTTATTAGTACTTATGACCGTGCTTACAAAGTGATATGATAAGAATATGATTATCACTTATTTATTTAGATACACATATGATTAACATAAATCATGATTTACATCCATAAATTAGATTCTTGATCTGTATACATATTCTCAGATATGTTAGAGGCTATGAATCAATAGTCTCCTCCTCTTCCTTAGTAAGGTCAAAATGAGGAACGAAGATGTAATCCTCGGTGAAGAAGTTAGAATCCTCCTCCTGAGTGTCGTAAAGGTGAGCGAATATTGAGTCATTGTTGGAGATGTTGATTTGGACGTTTGAATCAAATTTTGAGGCAGTGTGGTAGTCTTCTTGGTGTTTAAGGCCAATCTTGTATTGGTGTTTGTACTAAAATAAGTCCTCCTAGAGTCCCAATGCTTCATCATACACATCCCAAAGGCATCAGTGGCTTCTTGGATACGTTTTTTTTTAGAAAAAATAGCCTCTAAGCCATCAAATGGAGTTGCGTGGATCGTACAGAGTTCAAGATCATGGAGCAAGTTGTATTTCTCCCAGTAAAGTGGATGATGGAAAACATGAAAGGAGTCAGATGTGGGAAAGTTAGAACCTCCTAATTTCATCTGAAGACATCATGCTAGAAAGAAGATTAGTAGATAACAAGAAAAATCCTTTCATTTTAGTTAGATTTAACATAAAATGATGAAAAATTATAAAGCACAAGGATTGTTAGCGATTCAGGGAAATCGCTAACGATTGGGGTAGTCTCTAGCGATTACTATGAAATATAACAACCTCTTAAACATAACTTAAATCAATGGATTAAGACATCAATTTAATGAAACATATTTCTATTTGACATGTAAATGATGTATAAGCAAAGGTATACCTACTTCTAGTGCCTAAAATGAATCAAAACGAGTGATTTACCTTGTGGAATAGATCAATTGGACAGATGAAAAGAATAAGGTGGTTGGAAGGTGAAAAAAAGAAATCTGGCAATGAATTTGACGTTCGATGAGCAGTATACCACTAGATAATGTTGATTTGAAGTGCCTAGATACTTGATGAGCTGTGATTGAGATAGACTATACCTGAAAGAGCTTGAGAATTCATGTTGTGAAATGAGGTCTGTAAACAAGTATTTATAGATCGTCAGCGATTGGGAAAATCATTGGTGATTTCAGGGAAATCTAATTTAGTTAGAAATATAATGATTCCCTTCTATTTTGAGCTCAAAATGGAAGATTTCGAAGTGATGAGTATGGGGGACAGTTAAAAAAGCACAAGATAAGGTTTTTAGGATGAGAGAATTTGTTTTTTGGAGGATTTGGTTAGTTAGGAGGATAGTTAGTTAGGAAATAGGTTAGTGCTTTTTGGAAAGTGGTTTTAGAGGCAGTTTAGGTAGTTAGTGAGGTGTTTTAGTTAACACAATGAGGTGTGAGGGTGAAGTGTAAAAAGATAATAACAAATTTATTTATTTCCATTAATCAAATAATCATTTTTTATTTTCAAGATATGACAGGTTATAAACACTTTAAAAGGGGTGATATAGTGAGGTGTCGTAAATGTGTCGTCTTTGGTCATGAGTATGTTTGGGCTTGGGGGATGTAAATTTTTGGTGTTTACATTCTCCCCTTTTTGTCTAGCGATTTTTGGCAAATTGCTAGAAAAAAAATGATTTGAAAAAGTTGTCTTATCATTGGTGAATTCACTGTAGTGCAATACAATGAGCATCAATGTGTTTCTGTTTAAAAGGGCTTGCCCCAATTAGAGAGGGTGCAAAATGCAATTCTATGGAATCAATTGTCAGGGGGGGAAAAGGGCTCAATGCTTGCAGACATATGATTCTTACCAAATAGTGTTTGAGAGGTGGGGAAGAACTAAATGATGGGGGCCAAAGGGTTCGTCCCCTATAGACAAATGGTCATTCCCAAATTTTGAATGTGTTGGTTTGTTTAAGAATTTTGAAGGCTAAATTCCTTTGAAAACATGGCACACTTATACAGGTATTGAAAAATGATGTGTTTTCATAGGTAAATGTGGATAAGGATCCATCAACAAGGCAATCATTAGCAATTTATCCAATCGCTAGCGATTGGCTTGCTTGGAGAACGGGTTATATAACCCATTGTTTTACGTTTTTATTATCATTATGTTTTAAAGCTATTGTGGAAAAACTTGTTTGGAGCAAAATTTTGAGTGATTGATTGAGAGTTATGGTGACCCCAAGCAGGAAGAGGAAACACGTACAGGTAGAGGTAAATTTTGAACTTCGATCTTGTTTAATTTTCTGTAAATTTTTTTATTATTTTTGATAAATCAGACGTGGTTTTAGGGTGGTTTTAATGTCTAACACGAATCGTTGATGATTTAATGAATCGTCGGCGATTTATATAGATTGCTGGTTATTCATGTGAATCGTTGGTGATTTGGCTGTTTATTAAAAGTTTTATGATTTTTCATGATTTTGACAACTGTTTTAGCCTATGGATGATTTTGTTTCATTTATTGTATCATTGTGATGATACTAATGTTTGTTTTGCGTGTTTGTGCTTTGAAGGTAGATGTGATGCTTTCTATTAGAGAATGCATCCCCTCGATGTTGGATGAGGTTAGAGAGGATTTAGCTGATGATGATTGGGAACATCTAGAGGCAATGGGATTTGGTGGGATGAAATATTATAGGTGGATTCATAGATGTCGCAGCCTTATTCTTGCTTTGCTAGAGAGGTGGAATCCTTCCACCAACACCTTTTAGTTGTCCACTGGAGAGATGAGCATCACTTTGGAGGATGGTCATCAGATTACGAGGTTGTCAGTGGGGGGGGATTTTAGTGCATGGTGGGATCGTTCTTTGAGAGCCTTTGAGAGGACTAGGGCGGTGGAGAGGATTGCACATGCAGTTCTTCGTGTACATGTTCGGGCGAAGGGAGGAGTATAGGGCTTGGAGGTAGAGGAGGAGAGGGCTAAGGGGGATGATGGCGTAGCTACAATAATGATGGATAGGAGATATACCACTCAGAGAGAGTGAGATGATATTATTGCTGTTTGGGACATGCTCATTGACAAGCATGATGGTTTGATTACAGAGCATGATGGTTTACAGGCACAACTTATACTTGTCTCTACTAATAGGGACACGTACAAGACTCATCATAGGGATACACTGAGGAAGGCCATGGGGATTACCGAGCCTTCCATATCTAGTGTAGATTTATCATCCATAGCCCAACAAAGAGGGGAATCTTCAACACCCGACATGATTTCCGTAACACATTATGAGACTGTGCGTGTAGAGCACAATTATTTTGTGGACATGGTCATCAAGAAGTACCCTGGTGCTAATTTTTATGTTGATCACTTAACTGCCCAGAGTTGTGGCATAGTAGCAGCGAGACCCAACGTGTAGGTCATCTACCTCAGAGGCTGGAGAGAGGAGGAGGTGCAGGAGGAGGCACCCCTACCCCTAGAGGAGAGGAAGGTGCCAATACTATATTAGGAGATGTAAGTTTTACCATGTGACAGTGTAGGCTCATAGAAGCCTATTTAATATATGTATGAGACATTTATGAGACTTTGATACATTTATAGTGATATTGATTTTGTATGGATAGGCTCATATAAGCCCTTTTGATTTTACATGGATTATATGATCATTTATATACATGACTTTATTTATGATGATGACGATGATGATGATGTGTATTTAGTTTTTAGTTTCTCTTGATATTTATATGTATTGGACGTATGTTTCATGATTTTTGATACCTAATTATGATTTGGAAAAATTGTGACCATGCTAAGTATGTTAAAAATATAAAATGTAACCTAATAAAAATGAAGTAAAAAGTAGAAAGAACACCCCACTGAGTTTCTTAGAATCCACCTATGAATGACCACATCAACACTTTACACGTAATCTGCGCTCAAAGAAGGCATGGCGGTGGGGTCTTGATAGCATTTTCACTTGTAGCCTTTCAAAATGTTAAATGAGACTGTCATTGGATAGTTTATACAAGTTAATGGATTTGGATAAAAATATTTTTTATGAAAATAATAAGAACAAAAGAATCGTATGGATGTATGCTTTTGTAGGGAGGAAGGTTCTCCTTTTTTACAATTTTATAGGGAATCAATGCCCCATATTTTATAATAAGATTTTCTTGAAGCAAATTGATTAGTGCGGGAAGTTTACCCATGGGAAAGTTGATCAATACAGGAAGCTTTCCTGGATGCTTTGTATTTTTAAGGCTGATCACTGCGGGAAGCCTTATTTATACAAGTAGTCATCCTTTGAGGGTATGGTCTATGTTTTTGAATTGAATTAAATGGTCATCCTTCATGGGATCAGTCCATGGTTTTTTCTAGGTAGCTGTCCTTTGAGGGATCAGTCTACTTTTATTTTTATTTTTGATAGTATGATATTTGAATAGCTGTCCTTTGAGAGATTAGTATATTTATTTATGAATTTAATGAGAATCATCTATATGTGTATACTTTACTTTGTTTAAGTTGAGAGCAAGACCCTAATAAATCATTTTTTAAGGAGGGGATAACTTTATAGGCAACCTACATCCATATGCCTCATGTAACAATGATAGGAAGAAATTATGGAATGAGTTCCAAGCTTGTGTGACAAAGGAGGAATGTTCAATCAAAAAATTTCGTCATGATAATCAATCATTTAACAATAGAAAGGCCACAAGTGCAAAGCATTTAAGGGTTCCACTTCAGGTTCCCCTTCAAGATAAGTGAGACAATACACTCTTGACCCATACTTATGAGTGATAATATATGGACCAATCCAATTGGGGGAAAATTTTCCACATTTTCTTTGTTCTAATGTACTTATGTTTTGATTTTAATTCAGCACAAGGTCAGCAATTTTAACGCCACGCTCCTTGACATGTTTTCTATATGCTCTACTAATGCATTGTTGATAAACTTGGTGATGTTCAAGAGCTATTAAACAATTTTCATCTAATAACTCAAGTTGTCTTAGCTGATTTTGGTGGTACTCTTCATCAAGAATGAAGTCATTTAAAGATACATGGAGTGATGGAATTTGGATTTCTAGGGGCACAATGGCTTCAGAGCCATAAACGAGTGAATAGGGTGTGGCGCTATTATGTGTATAGATATTAGTTTGATAAGCCCAAAGGGAAAATGGAATTTGAATGTGCCATTTTCTGCCTACGTTATTTATGGTCTTCATGAGAATTTTGTTGAGTGTTTTGTTGGAAACCTCATCCTATCCATTTTCTTGCAGGTAATATGGTGATGAAAATCTAAGATTAATGTTAAATGTGTCGTAGAGCTTCTTAACCTTCTTATTCTTGAAGGACTTGCCATTATCTATGAAGAGCTTGTGTGGGATGCCAAAGCGACGAATAATATTTTGATATATGAATTTAATGATAGGTCCAGATTTTTTCGAGGTCAAAGGAATAGTTTTAACCCATTTAGTGAAGTATTTGGTTGCGTTGATGATTGAATGATGTTGTTAAGATGACTTCAGATTGATTGCACCAATGAGGTCTAATCCCCATTGAGAGAAAGGCCATAATTCTTGAGAAGGTTGTAACACTTGATTGGGAATGTGAATAAGATCAAAATGGAGTTGGCATTTGATGCACTTCTTTACATATGCATAAAAGTCTTTGGTAATTTAAGGCAAATAATACTCTAGTCGTATGATACATTTGGAGATAGCGTTGCCATTGAAATGACCACCACAAATACCTTCATGGACCTCTTCAATTTGCTTTGGTTGATTCGTGTGATTTAAGATAAAATAATGGTATATCGTCAAAGCTACATTTATAGAGGATACCTCTTATGATAACAAAATGAGTGATACGTTGAAGAAAAGAGAGTTTAGTGCATTGTAATATTTCTGAGGGAATTTTAGATTCTGTAAGGTGATCGAATATTTGAGTGTACCATAAATCCGATGGATTTGTGTTGATGTTGTGGATGGAAGGTAGCTCATTTTGATGTGAAGGATGGTCTAAGCATTGAATAACTACAGACATCTTATTTTTATCTTTCGATCTTTTCGTTTCAAAAGGGGCAAGGGATCCTAAAGAATCCATAGTTTCTGTGAGCTTGTTAGAAGATCGCGGGATGGTTTGAATGGTATAACGATCGAATGCGCCAAGGAGAAAATTAACAACAACTTTATATTTTTTAAGTATTTTATTTTTACATTGGAATTCTCCTTTGACCTAACAGATGACGAGTTGTGAATCTCCATATATTTCTAGGACTTAGACACCTAAGAGAATAGCGGTTTGCAAACCCATAATTAGAGCTTTGTATTCTGCCATGTTATTAGTACATTCAAAATTGAGTTTGAATGATAATGGAATTGGAATGTTCCATGGTGGTATGATAACAATACCGGCTCCTCTTTCTTGTTGACATTTAACACCATTAAAGAAGAGATTCTTTTTGACTAGGAAAAATTTTAATTCATAATTGTCAAATTTATTAACGCTATTAATGGATTCATCAGGAAAGTATTCATGAGGTGGTTTGTTATCTAGATGGGGTGCTTCAACGAGTTGATCAACAATGGCTTGACCTTTAATGGAATTTTGTGGTATAATTTCCAAGTCAAACTCAGTCATTAGCATGAGCCATCGAGTTATGTGGTCATTATGATAAGGTTTGACATGCATGGCTTTAAGCGGGTTAAAACTAGTTACGACGTATGTTGTGTGATTTAGAAGATAGTGTCGTAACTTGGAGGTGGAAAAATAGAATACGCAACATAGTTTTTCAACCTCTTTATAGCGTTTCTCATATTCATGAAGTGTGTGATTGATATGATAGATGGCTTGCTCATGGCCTTGGCTATCATGGTGGGCCAACATAGCTCCCAAGGTATGCTCTAAAGTGGATATGTATAAGTAGAATGGCTCCCCTTCACGAGGTGGAGTGAGAATAGGTGGTGACAACATATATTGTTTAATTTAATCAAAGGCTTGTTGATAATGTGAGTCCTAGTGGAACTTGACATCTTTGCGGAGCAGGTGATGAAAGGGTTGGAAATTTTCAGAGAGTTGTGATATAAAGCATCGAATGAACTGAAATTTTCCTGAAGGCCACGCAGTTGCTTAAGATTGGAAGGTGTAGGCATTTCTATAATTTCCCTAAATTTTGTGAGATTGACTTCAATTCCCTGGATAATTATGATAAATCCCAAAAAATTTATGGTGAGAACACCAAAAACAAAGTTTGCAGGATTAAACCAGAGGTAAAATTGAATAAGGTGAGTGAGGATTGATTCTAGGACTTCGAGATGGGTTTTCCTAGATTTATACTTTCCAAGGAGATCGTCAACGTAAACTTCAACAATTTTGTGAATAAGATCATGAAAATATATGTCATAGCGTGTTGATATGTTGCCCCTGCATTCTTAAGCCCAAAATTCATGACACGGTAGCAAAAGGTTCCCAAGGGGTGATAAAATATGTTTTATGTTGATCATCAGGTGCAATGATAATTTGATTATAACCATCCACAAGGGAAATCATTTCATGGTCTGTTGTTAGGTCAGTGAGCTAATATATGTTTGGAAGAAGGAAATAATCTTTTGGACAAGCAAGATTGAGATCCTTGAAATCCGTGCACATGCATATTTTTCCTGAGGCTTTGGTTATGGGAACAAAATTGGAAACCCATTGAGGATAGTCAATAGTTATTATGAAATTAGCTATTAAGAGGAACTCCGATTCTTCTTTAACAAGGAGAGCTATGCGAGGGTGTATCTTGTAGATTTTTTGTTTGACAGGTTTGACACTAGGATATGTGACTATGTTATGCATGACAATGTTGGGGTCGATCCTAGGCATATCACTATATGACCAAGTGAAGGCTTGGTGATACTTTGTTAGAAATGTTGTGAAGTCATGTAGTTCTTGCGGATTGAGAATCTGACCAACTTTGACTATGTGGGGATCTTGTGAAGGTCCTAGGTTAATATCGAGTGTGGATTCATTGATAAGAGTGGATGTTTTAGATGGTAGTGATTTTTGAAGGAAACGCTCTTCAGATCCCATGTGGGAAAGGATATCTCGGTCATTGTGACTCTAAATGATATCTTCTGCGGGTGAATCTTCTTCAATCATTTGTTGAAAAAGGAGCATCAATACTTTGGTGGAATGATTTGATTGATAAGTGAGTGGTCCTAAGGATATGGTATTAATTAAACAAAAAAATTGGGTGGGATAGGTATGGTATCATTTGTATCCATGGAATCCTCAGGATTGGTAGACGATAACGATTCTAGTTCAGGATCGGGAATTTCTCATTCACATCTAATGGTTTCAGTTATTTCCAGAGTAGATTTTCTATATCCTAAACCATTTTTCTCATATGGCTTAGAGTGGACAAGGAAGGTTGGTCATGCGCTCCTTGTTCGTAACATCCAAGGAAAAATCCTTTCCACGCGTAGTGATGGAGATACATACGAGTGAATTTTGGATTATCAAGGGATTTAAAATTTGATTTAGACAGGCTTGCATGATGTGACTTAGTCAAATTGGATGAAGGATTGTCAAGTCTACCATAAACAAGATTTTTTTAAAGATATGTCAGTCCATAGGAGATAACATCTCCTACATTAGGGTCTTACATGAGATGTTTCTCAAGATGACCATACATTTTTGGTGATGGAATAGAGTTGAGCATAAGAAGGTGATATTCCCCGAGGGTAATATGTGTCACAGCCTTAGTAACAAAGGAAAGTTTGGAAGAAGGTATTGATGTGCTAGTGGAGGCTTGATTAGAAGATCTAGATATGGTTTTAGGTACCAATACATCATTTGGATGATACATCATATAACAATCAATGAATGGATTTGGGTTAGCGGGGACCATGTGAGTTTTCCCTTCATGTTCATAATTAAGACATTGATGGAGAGTGGAGGGAACACAATGGATGGTGCGTATCCAAGGGTGGCCTAATAACATATTATACTGGAACTCACCTTCTATGATGTAGAAGAGTTTTGGTAAGGTTTTGACACCAACTATGAGTGGTAAGATGACAGTGCCTAGTGTGGGTGTGATTGTGGCATTAAAGGAGTGCAGTAGGGCGGGAGTTTGAGAAATGACCATGTTAGGTAACTTAAGTTGTTTAAAAGAAAGGGAAGATATGATGTTGATTGTAACGCCACTATCAATCATGACTCTTTTGATAGAGATATCATTTATTTGAGCAGTGATAAAAAGTGGTAATTCATGATCTTCAGGTCTAAGAGCATGTATTTCACATGGTTTGAATGAAATAGTGGTAGATGCTTTCAGAGCACCTGCAATTTGTTTGAAAGAAGTTGGATCATTGGATGTGATAGTAATGGATAGGAGTGCTTCCAACATGGCTTGTTTGTAAGCTGGTGATGTCTAGACGAGTTCATAGAGTGACATTTTGACGTGAGATTGATGTAGTTATTTAACAACCACTTTCTGTAATGTGTTGAGGGGAAGAGTAGTGGTATTTATTGAAACCTTGGATTTAGATGACAATGATTTATTAGGCCCTTTAGGGGTCAATGATATTGAGACTTTAGGTTTATCCGATGGTGTTGGTAATTCTAGTGGTGGGGGTATATCGATAGAGTCCTTATCTTGTTTGACTTCAGGGGGTTCATTGACATAATTTTACAAGCACGTTGTGATATGAAAAATGTTATCTTAGTGATTAGATGTTTCAAGGGTAGACTCATTTAATGGCGTTGATGTTGACGTTGATGATGAATGAGAGGGAAGAAAGAGTGAACTTCTAATCTTCTGAATTTTCTATTGAAAGGCCCTATAATCTTCTATAGCATGGCCTTGTGTTCCTTGGTAATCATAGAAGGCATCAAATTCATACCAGGTAGGCTTCCAACCTTGATGGTTTAATGAATTAGGAGGTGGTAACTTGATGAGTGATTCTTGTAACAGATTTTCCAAGATGGTAACATATCTTCCTTTCAATCAGAATATAACTGGACATTGATTTCTTTGGGGGTAGGTGAGACAGGTCTCTTGACAGTGGCTGATTTACCCGGTGGTTGTGGAGGTCTTATAGTTGTTCCAACAAAAGGGTGACGGGAACCCTGCATGGGTGGCGGCTTCAGAGGGTAATCGGTTTATGCGGGAGTGAATAGGAAATGATCGGATGTGTTTGTCCATTGTGGAATGGTAAATGCAACTTAAGGACTGACTGTAGGAATGTGATTAGTGGGTTGTGCCCCTATAATATTGGGGTGATTGACTAGTATGATAAGGAGGGATCGTTCGAGGGATCTTGATTATGATTTTGAATGATGTTTTTCTCAGGGGACCTCGTGGGCCTAGGTTTTGGTATAAAAAGGGGCTCCCCAAAAGAAGTCTTACCTCTCAGATGAAGAGGGGGGTGAAAATTTGGAGGACCGTGGAAACAATAAGTTTCATCATAATGAGGAATTTTAAAGACCTGAACAACGCCCTATTTACTAGGTCCCTTTGAAGTCTTAGAAGTCTTGGATGAGATTGGTGTATTCATTGAAGTTGACGCTAATGAAGGAAGAGGGGTTCAAATAATGCGGTTTATATAGTCCACATGATTTTTTAGATTATTTATTTTTATAGGTTGTCGATGAATAAGATCCTTTATTGGTTTGGGTGGGGGCGGTTGAGCTAAAAATATCTCAAGTGGTATCATGATTATGTTTGCAAACCTAGTTGTAGGAGTAGATATAGTTGTACCCATAGATATGCGCATGGATTTTGGAATAATGTCAGGTGAAGGTGTGGAAATGGGTTTGGTGATAAGTGGTGATTCGATAGTTATGGGTTTATCAGGCTCAAATATTGATTATGTGGGTGTAGAATCACTGAGTGATAAAGGTGCAGGACTAGTTTATACATCTACTTGAGCAAGAGAGGTTATATAGTTACAATCTTAGGTTTGTTGGCCTTTGGTGTTGACTCTGTGGAATTTGTATCACTAGGAAATAAAATGGACTAAAAAACAAGTTCAAATTTTTTTATTGTATTAATGGTGTGGACAAAATTTACTTGTGGTGATTCAGAATATGGGGGGTAATTTGGGAAGGGTTATTTAAATATGTCAAGATTCTAGTTTGGAGGCATGTTTGGATTATCTAAGTGGAGGTCACCCTTATTAGTTAAGTCATGAAAGACACTACGGAATTTGTGACACCTTTCTATGTCATGACCATTAACCCTATGGAATTTGTAATAATCATTATCACAGTATCAATGGGCTTCGATCCCGATATGTCAATAGGTCAGATGGGTGGAAGTGATATGATGTTGGAAGCAAGTAGCTTGTCAAAAACCACACCATAATTTTATGCTATAGGTGTGTAATTACGTTGTTGATGAACACATTCAGTAATAGGCTTTTCCTTGGAGCGGATTTGACTACGATGACATTAGCAGTTGTTTTGTATTTATCTGGACTGGATGTTGATTTTTATGGGAACTCCATTTTTGGTTTCTTGGGGCGAAGCTTCAACTGGCCATCTTTTAGAGCTCACAATTCCAACATACGGGCCATAGTAAAGGCCTCATCGAAGGTGTGGAATGATTGAATTTGTAGGGTAGATGAAATGTTTTTAGCACACGCGTGACATAAAATATCGATCAATTTTATTTATGGAAATGTGAAAGATAACTAATTATTGACACCCCTCCAACGAGCAATGAAATTAGTGATGGATTCATCTTCAAATTTTTTGATGGCATATAAATCATTAATGGTAAGTTTACAAGCTACATTTATGGGGAAATGATCTAGAAAGAGTTGGGAAAAGGAAAATAAGGAATGTTGTGGGATACTATTGTACCAGTTTAAGGTTGGACCAGAAAGAGACATGGGAAATGTTCTTAACATTAAATATTGATCGTGAGATATCAGATAGCATGCATAGTGAAAAACACGAATATGTTGTTAGGGGTCTTCTTTAATATAGAACTTGATAAACTTAGGAAGCTCCCAGTGTGTGGGATATGGTTTGTATGGTACAAAAGGATGGATGGATTTGTTGTAAAAATTTTCATATGAGAGCGTATTTTTGGACGAGGATGAGGCATCTTCTAAACTAGATATATGGCTTAGGAGAGCCTATAGAGGGTCTGCCTAAGCTTGTTGGTTTGAGGGTGAGCTAGGTTGATATGAATACTGGGGTGAGTATGCTTGATATTGTTGTGGAATGTTTTATTTGTAGGGATTTTTGGGTTAGGGGATATTTTGCTGATAGGAGAGATTATGTTGGTAGGGGTGATTTTTTTGTGGAATATTCTGTTGTGGGGTACTATATTGAGGAATTTTCTGTTGAGGTACATACTGTTGATGGATATGTTGTTGATGTGGGATGTTTTTTTGGGGGATGTTTTGTCAGTATGGAATTTTCAGTGATGGGATGTTTTTTTCAGAAGGGAAACCTTGTTGTGAATCAATAGATTGCGGAGTTTGGATGTACTGATATTGTAATGGGACTAATGTTTGTGTGAGAGACTGTGAGCATGTAGGTGTCTGTTGGGGAGGTGTAGAAGAGGTGACAAAGGATGGTGTCTGTTGTGGGATAATTTGTTGTGGAATATAGTATTGTGGAATGATTTACAAAGGTGTGGATTATGGCAAGAAATTAATGGTTGCAATGGTTGTGGCATGTATTATGAAATAGGACATGTACTAGCAATGACACTGGTGTTAATCATTGGCGTAGTTGAAGGAATAAACATGGTAATGTTTTGGATGAGGACAGTAGTCTGTTGAGACAATACAAAAGTAAAAAGAGAAATGGAACTCAATGACAATGTTGGTACCTATGAGGAGACTAAAAGATCCGACGTGGAAGCAATAGTACTACTTGGGGGGTGTGGATCCTAAAGAAGGACTTGGTGAAGACATGAATTGTTGAGCAGACATGTTTTGTGATGAGATCATGTGAAGATTATAGATAGGTGTTGAGGAGACATTAGATGCCTTGGGTTGACTTGAAAAAAATTGTTCATCCAATGTATCAAATGGATTAGTAGAGTTAGTAGTGTTCTGGGATTTACTAAGGCTTGGTGTTTCAAATTTTGTGAAGTGTCAGGAAACAACTCTTAGACAACCGGTTCCTGGTTCTAATCAATGAGTTGTGTATTTGTGGGTAAAGGATTGTGAGGATGTGCAATGGATTGCAGTGTGAATTTTTGCATTTGAACATTTCTCGCTGCCAGGTAGGCATTAAGAGCAACAAGATTTGAGTCTAACATCTCTTCAAAAAAAGGATCACCCCTGCTGTAGAATGGGAGCTCAAATGTTGTGGGAGAAAATGAATGTTCTGACTCTGGTGTGTAAATAATTTGTTCATGTTAGTGTTGTGGAGAGTGAAAGGATTGTTTTCCAGTTTAGTTTTTATAGTCATCCCACTTTGGTCATGTATTGGGTATACGAGAGGATGATCCCTATCTAGCATGGTTTTTACCTTGGTTGTCTCGACAGATTCAAGGGCTAATAATTGGGCTTGACCTCAGTATGGCGGGGTTTCTGGGATGCTTGTGGATGTTGATTATGTTTTTTTTACGCATCATTTACACAATGGATGAAAAGCTTCTTTTACTGCAAAACATTTCCTATAAACAAAGCTACAAATCACATCAAGATAATGTTATGGCTTAGGAAAAACACTTGAGATTTTATTAGTACCTATGATTGTGCTTACAAAGTGATACGATAAGAATGTGATTATCACCTATTTAGTTATAAACAAATATGATTAACACAAATTATGATTTACATCCATAAATCAAATTCCTGATATGTATACAAATTCTCAGTTATGTTAGAGGCTATAGATCAATAGTCTCCTCCTCTTCCTCAGTAAGGTCGAAATCGAGAACAGAGATGTAATCCTCAGCGAAGAAGTCAGAATCCTCCTCCTGAGTGTCATAAAGGTGAGCGAATATTGAGTCATTGCTAGAGATGTTGATGTGGATGTTTGAATCAAATTTTGAGGTAGTGTGGTAGTCTTCTTCCAGGTGTTTAAGGCTAATCTTGTATCGGTGTTCATACTAAAAGAAGTCCTCCTAGAGTCCCAGTGCTTCATCATACACATCCCAAAGGCAACGGTGGATTCTTGGATACGTTGTGTTGTAGAAAAAATAGCCTATAATCCATCAAATGGATTTTCATGGATCGTACAGAGTTCAAGATCATGTAGCAAGTTGTATTGCTCCCAGTACAGTGGATGGTCAATAACAGGAAAGGAGTTAGCTGTGGGAAGGTTAGAACATCCTAATGCCATCTGAAGACATCATGGTAGATAGAAGATCAGTAGATAATAAAAATCCTTACATTTTAGTTAGATTTAGCATAAAATGATGAAAAATCATAAAACACAGGAATCGCTAGCGATTTAGGGAAATCACTAACGATTTGGGTAATCGCTAACGATTACTGTGAAATCCAACAACCTCTTAAATTGAGATTAAATCAATGGATTAATACATCAATTTAATGAAACAGAGTGCTATTTTACATGTCAATGATGTATAAGCAAAGGTATACCTGATTCTAGTGTCTAAAATGAATCAAAACAAGCCATTTACCTTGCAGAACATATCAGTGTGACAGATGAACGAAAGAATGTGGTTAGAGGGTGAAATCGAGCAATCCGATGATGAATTTGGTGTTTGTTGAGCAACATGACACTGGATAATGTTGATGTGAATTTCCTGGATACTTGATGATCTGGGATTAAGACAGATTATACTTGGAAGAGCTTGAAAATTCATTTTGTGAAATGAGTTCTGCAAATAAGTATTTATAGATCGTTGGCGATCGGGAAAATCACCAGTGATTTCGGGAGAAATCTAGTTTGGTTATAAAATCTAATGATTCCATTCCATTTTGAGATCAAAATGGCATATTTCAAAGTGATGAGTATGTGGGATGGTTAAAAAATCATGAGCTAGGTTTGTTAGGATGAGAGAATTTACTTTTTGTTGGATTTGGTTAGTTAGAAGGCTAGTTAGTTAGGAAATAGGTTAGTTCTTTTTGGAAAGTTGTTTTAGAGGTGGTTTAGGTAGTTAGTGAGGTGAGAGGGTGAGGTGTGAGGAGATAATAGCTAATTTATTTATTTTTATTAATCAAATAATCATTTTTTATTTTGGATATATGACGGGTTGTAAACAATTTAAAAGGGGTGATATAGTGAGGTGTCATAAATAGTAAGGTGGATAGTCATGCTTACTACCAATGATATGGTCACACAGCCATACCAGGACATGGTCAGACTTTGGGGTGATGACGAAGTTACATTGATTGCCTATAACACTATAAATCAGTTGGTTGACAGGAAAACCAGAGTTGAGGCCCATCCCATAAACAGAGTTCTGTAACAGTTTGGGTTGTTGTATGTTGACGCACTTCCCACTGTCCCTACAATATATGGTGGGGTTAGAGATTCCTGAGCCGAACCTACGGGATAACTTGGTTAGATAGTCGTGACTCCCAGAGTTCCTATCAGTGAAGAGAGGTTCACTTCAGATCTGGCCAGTCCAGGAGTTATATTACAGATCGAGGCCACTCCTGCACATAGCAAGGAGGAGGAGGAGGAGGAGGCTAAGAAGGAGGCAGATTCAGATACCAAGGGAGAGACCAGAGAGGATATTGGAGAGGGGAATCATGAGGAGGATCATGATGGAGATAGTGACAGTGAGTGAAGAGTTACTGGGGAGTTTTCTGCAGCAGCGATGGTAGAGGAGGAGGCGGAGAAGGAGACTCTCTCTTCTGAGGAGCCTCTTTCCCATGAGGGAGGTAGAAATGAGAAGTCTGTGATGGGGAGGTGAGTCACTTCAGGAGAGGTCACAACCGAGGAGGTTCCTGTAACATCTCCACCACCACCATCAACACCAACTGACCCTTCCTGGATGTTAGGAGATTCGAGTATTTAGATACTCTTCCCTAAACCTATTAGTGAATTATGCATTGTACTTCTCTCTCTTTTTCAAACATTTTCTAACGTGCCATTATTTTCTTTTTCATTTTACATCCACTGCTGATGGATGGTGAGACTTTATTCATTGAATCCTCATTGATAGATTGCTTCTTTCCATGGGGAAGACACGAGAGGAGAAGCTCGCTGATGTAGGGAAGTCGCAGATGGTCAGGTGCCATATCAATGTTTTTTCTCCAATCTAGCAAGCCGCAGAGGTCTTGACCAAGACAAGGGTGGATCTTGTTGTGTTTTAGTTAGGCGAGAGGAGGCAGCGGGAAGGCCACTCTCGTAGCGAGGCTACCACAGGAAGATAACCCACCTCATCTCATGGCCATTCTCATCGTTCTATTCATGGAAGCTCCCACTTACGTGATAGGAGCCACAACAGGAGTCCTCATCATGTTCTTTCATCTGTATCTCATATGGAAGGATAGGCCATGAGCCTTATTGCTCTATTATACTTTTTGAGACACATATATTGATTTTTTTGATTTCATACTCATTGCGAGCATTTTGACCACACTTGTTAGTGTGATGGCATTGTACACAAACTTGATTATTTTATATATATATATATATGATTCTTTTTGGCTTGGATATCTTGTGTAAGAGTTTATCTCACTGATGGCTTGCTTCGCTTGTGTACTCTTAGATGCTCAGAATTTCTGATGTTTTATGTTCTTTTGGATGTATGCTATGGATGGTGATGTGCTAACAAAATGATCTCTCTCTTTTATTTTCCTTTATATGATGCTTATGCGAACACAATGTAACCTTAAACTTTGGTTTTCAAATAATATTTAGTACCTCTTGTTTTGTTGGCAAAATGTGATGAATGTGATAAAAGAAGAGAATCAACCCACTCCTCTTCTAACTCCACACAACTAGTAAGATGTGAGGGATCATCACCAAGAGAAAAAAGGATCTGAGTTATATGGTTTCAATGAATGGAAATGATGAAAGGAAGATAAGATTTTGACAAAAATCCAATTAGGAACCTATAACCTAACTCTACACATAGTTTACTACATAGTCTAGAATGTGATTTGCTTGCAAGCTTATCTCAACCTAGATCCGTAGATGGCCTCTTGATTGAAAAAAATTGGATTTAAGGTTATGACTCTTTCAGAACATAAACATCTAATTCAATTTATTGGGATTTGAAGTTTCAAAGCACTTTTTGTACGCTAAATTGTTTATACCTTACTGACTTGTTATAAAGATACCCCCTACTCCTTACCCCATACTACTAGTAAGAAGCATGGGCTCATCACCGAGGACAAGATATAGGTGAGTAAGGGAACTTCCCTCCTTTCTCAACCTCAAGCCACTAGGATGAGGCTTGGGCTCATCACCAAAGATTGGTAGGGAAAGGAAGTATAGTTTTATTTGTGAATGAAAATTTATATTTATTGATTAAATTATATCATTTTTTATTTTTAACTTTGAGTTGTGCCTTTGGGAGGGAGATCTTTCCCCTCACCTCAACCCCATACAACTAGTAAGATGCGAGGGCTCATCACCAAAGGTTGAGATAGGTGAACAATCGATCCAAGTAAAGTGTTTAGAGTGCTTTTGTTACCAAAGAGATTTCTTGGGAAAGATGTGACACTAGGAAGCTTCTAGAACAGACCATGGGAAAAGACACCTAAGCTATAAGAAAACTATGGGAAAAACCAAGTATGTAGGCCTTGGTAGGATTAATGTCAAAATTCTGTCTTAACTTGCTGAAATGACAAAGTGATTAGAATTGTTGATGATAATATGGTGGATATTTGAAGAAGCATAATTGAATGTTTTTTGCCAATGTTTAGAAGTTTTTAGAGGTAGTTTGAAAAATAATTTTCTCATTTCATAATGTTACAATATGATTATGTAAATGATATGCAGTGTGAATGCATTAATGTATAGGTGGAAATGCAAATGACTTATGTATGGAAGTATTTAGGGTGAAGCCAGTTGACGGATGTCAAAATCCTCACCTTCCAAGGTACACAAATGATCCACATGATCTCTGAGGTTTCCATTATCTTGACAAGGGCCTACCACCTTGGGTTTAAACTTACAACCCTTGCCTTCAGCTGTATATATTTGATCACCTAATCTTCGCGCAAATCTGTTTATTTGAAAGAGGTCTTTGTGAACCTCTTTTTCATGTGTTTTACATATTGTATTCATGCGAGCATGGCTACGCTGCTTAGTTTTGTTCCCCACATAGGAGGTAGTGGTTGCATTTGATGTTTGTTACACTATTGGGTTATGTCTCGTTGACACAATAAGCTTGGATTTTAACTTATTTGTGTTTAGACCAAGGTTTGGAAAAGAAGAATCCCTAGAGAAAACCTTAACATGTATCATTTTATTCTACAAATGCTCTCCTTCCTTCATTATTTCTATCATGTTTACACCTATACCATGATCATCAGAAGGCAAATAAGCTATACAAAGGAGGTTGCAAATTCCTTTTGTTTTGAAGGTTCGAAGGATCGGTTCATCACTCTCTAAGAGTTTCACAATCTCTACTGTGGTTTTAGCGAATATATTCTCCATGGATATTATTTTACCCTCATATGTTTTCGCTACCTCAAACATTTTTGGGTCAACAACTTCAACCTTCGGAACGCTCAGGGTGGTCGTGAACAATTCTGTCGAAGCGTGCAATTTGTTCAACTAATTCATAGGGAGCTCATATTCTGAATGGACCCATGGTTTCTTCTTGAGTTTTTCTAAATGAATATCAAAGGACTTATGATCCCCTTGAGCAACGACAACCTTTCCCAAGTGGAGAACTCTAACCTCTTGGAACAATGTGGAGGGAATGGCTTTCATCCAATGAATCCAAGGTCTACCAAGGATCATATTATAATTCACCGCCTTGTCGATGATGTAAAACTTTATTAAGATTGTTTTTGGCCCAAGGGAGACAGGAATAACTATAGTTCCAATTGATGTGGCCTTAAGAATGTCATACCCCCGTAACGTGTTTCTCATAGAGGAGAAATTTGTCTCCACATATCCTAAATTCTACAAGAAAGAGAATGGAACCATATTTACAGAAGCCCCATCATCAATCATGGCTCTCTTAATGCAGTTATTATAAACCCAAACCTGTAAATATAAGTCAGGATCACCTCTTTGGGCTATTTCAACATCAGAAGGAATATTGTTTATATAAAACACAAACCTAGTATCCCTATCATTTTGCCCTGGAGGATGCATGCCAAAGTCAATATGATTTATTTGAGCTCTAGGAGGATGCGTAACATGGGTTATATTAACAAGACCCAATGCATCAAGCATCGTGGATCGATGTGCAGGGGAATTATTTAACAAATCTAAAAATGAGATGTGAGAAAAGGTCTTGTTCAAATCTAATATAAAATCATAGTCTCCTAGCGGTTTTGAGATTGTAGGAACCCCATCCTATGATAAGGAATGAGCGGGGAGGGGTTAGGAAATATATTCCCTTGTCTGAGTTGTTGCATTAATTTTTGGTTCAACCTATAGCTCAACTAATCCCAAAATATTTGAAGTTGTTTAAGCTAAGGTTGGGAACAATTCAAGAGTTATCTGAAGTTGATGCCTCATGGTTGTTATTCCCCAAAAGAATACCCTTGTTTATGTTTTGAGGATTCACTTTAACATCTTCAAGACGCTTACGGAATGGGTCTCGATAGATTCCTAGGTTTTAGTTCTAAGGTGTGACAGGTCTTATATGACCAGGCTATGAGGTTCCTTCAGAATTTGCTAAAAACATGTCCACAAAGAGCTGCCTTTGATTATTGAGGAGTATTTGTATGAACTTATTACAATCCCTATAGGTTCTAGCATCATGATTAATAACACGATGAAAACCATAATAAAGATTGGGATTGTAGTCTATTAGCCTTTGGTTTGATTTTTACTACTGATTATAACCCCGATTTTTGTTTTGAAACTGATTATTATAACCATGGTTCATTTTCCTTGGCTAGTGTTCTGGTACTGGTTCGGGCCTTGGGTTTGAGCTTGTTAAAGAGGGGGATGATTGATGTCAACCGTGTTAACAGAGGAAACAAAATTAGAGCCTCTTTGATTGCCCAAGTTATTGTTATTATTGTTGTTTTTGTTGTTAGTATTACCGTTGTTTGCGAACCAACATTCTTCTCTTGATCAATAACACCATCTATGGTAGCACTGCGATTACAATTCAATATTTTAGACCCTTGGTTGTTGGATTTGTTACTTTTATGACTTGCGTTATTTTGATTAGGGGGTACCAATTTCCCATTGATACTGTAGGTCTTATGCCTGCTATCGATACCGGCTTAGTTGATTCGAAGCACACCTTCCAACACTTCCTCATAACTACGAAAAGGAAACTTCTGGACTTCTTCCTTAGTCTCTTGATTGAGTGAGTGAAGGAAAAGATCAAAAAGTTCCATCTAATCCATGCTGGGTACACTTGTAGATGAGTAAAGAACTTAACACCATCTCTGAATGAAATGCGTGAAATATTCATTTTGCTCCTGCCTAACATGCAGAAACTCCCTTATTCCTGTCCGAAGTAACTTGTTCATGTCAAAAAATTTGATGAATTCTAAAACAAGTTGTTTAGAGGAATTTATAGAAGTTTCTAATAGTACTAATCTAAAGTGATTCCCTCAATGGTTTTCAGAATGGGCATGGAAGCATGACACCCCGTATGGTAAATTCAAGGGGTTATTTCAAATACTCAACATAAGTACCCAGTGCGTAAGATTTGACCATTGAAGCCCCTTGGTGAGGAGGTGGAGGAGGAAGATTTGGATAGGCTGCAGGGTTGACGTTAGCTGGAACATATGTAGCTCTTTGATATGACGTATAAGGAGTAGAAAAGGTATATGGGTCCATTTGGGGGGCTTTGCATACATATGCAAGTAAGATGGAATGACACTAGGAAATGGGATAGTGTGCGTAAAACTAGGGAACATCACATTCTCTAATGGAGAAGCATTCGAGAACGCACTTCCATTTAGCCCTTGCATAGGATAGTTTTGAAAAGGGTGAGGACCCATTCCTAGGGTATAAGCTCTTGTGAGAAGATCACCCGGATTTTATTTGACATAACCTTTTTACACAGGGTGTTACATTGGTTATACATTGATAGGGGTGTACCCTTTGTTGTTGATTGGATGCCCCATGTTCTGCTACTGCATAGGTCAGTTGTGAGGTTTGGGAACTCTTTAGTTCTCTAATCCTCCCTAATAAATTAGAAATAACATCATGATGGGAGGATTAAGTCTCTTGCTTGGGTGCCTGTTATGTATGGTTTAGTTGAGATGGCACATGATATCCTCTTATGAATTGTTCAATGTTGTCATTCTTGTTTTCCTTAAAATTAGGAGTCTTATGATAGGTCGTTGATACATTTTTATTGAACATCTCAGAGGTGTGGATATTCATCCTATCCAAGGACTTGTCTATTTGGAAAAAAGGGTTAGCGATTCACACATAAATTTAATCTTTTGTTGATTGTATGCTTATGTGAGGTCTTGACAATACTCTAGGGTAAGTGTTTGTTCCACTCACAAAAACCATGTTGTTTGAATCGGATTGACCATAATGCATGTTTAAAGGTTGATCAAATTCCTCTATTCTCACATGACTAGTGGGGTTTGAAACATAGCTAGGGGAGGTTTGCATGTTGTTTGTGTAATTGTCAACCCATTCGGAAAGGGAAGGGGATTGTTACGGTTGAACATTGGTGTAGTATCTGTCAAATCCAAATGGCCCACCAAACTCTCTACCAGACATATTTGGGGAGGTATAAAATACCTACCTAAATAGGGGAAGAAATGGAAAGCTAAGGTAATAACAATGAAATAAAAGGAAATTAGAAGAAACTAGTCCTTCACATCAGGTTCACTAATTGTATACGCCTGGAAATCAACATTTGACCTTCAAGTGCACTCAACCTCTCGAGGTCGTGCCGGGATAGCCAATGTAGAATATTGTGCGAATGCTTATGGGAAACTATAGGAGAATCAAGGACTGAGATCGGGTAGTGTAAATTCCTAGTAGTTGAATTGGTCAAAGGGGAATTAGAGGCTAAGTATGGGTAGTGTAAGTTCCCTATGGTTCAATCGTCTGATTTGATCTGAAATATAAAATATGTCACAAGGTTTATTTTAAACAAATAAGAGAGGTAAATATAACTTAATTAAAAGACATATGTGTTTTAATCTCTTAAATAACTAGATTCATTCCCAATTAATTAACCAAAATGAAATGAATGATTTGATCTACTTATTCGAAAGGAAATTATTTAAACAAAGGGAATACAACAAATAAAACAAATTAATTAATCTAATCTAATATTTTTGGATTTTATGCTTTCTAGAAAACAATAGAGGAAATTGACAGAAGAAATACGAAGAAATACAATTGCTTCTCCAATATTATTAAGGTAACCTAAACAAATAAATAATCTGATGTGACTATTTATCTGTGTAAAATGAATCTAAACTATCCTAAATAAACAAAGATTTTCCAAATTGTAATTGTGGATCTAAATCCTTTATTCCACCTCAGAGACATGGGAAGAAGTAAATGCTTCTCAGAATCACTTCTTCCACTGAAACTTCCCCAGTAGAAGTAAATAAGGATTCAATGGAGATTACAGATTGAAATGGAATTATAATCTCTTTAAACAAATGCACAAGCCTTCCTCTAGACAAACTTCCCTTGCAAACCCACAGGGATAGGCAGGAAAGCAATCTATCACTAGAAGCTTTATACAAAGAAAATGAAAGCTACAGTAATTACTTAGCTATTACAATGATTTGAATTGAAACTATTCACCTACTCTAGTCAATATTGTGCATACAAATTAAATTAAAAAAACAAGAAAACTTAAGGAAATCCAAGTACATCCGCAACTTGGAATTTGAAGAAGAATGACAAAGCTAGTGATGGTTTACTCTAATTTCCCCTTAGTTTATTTTCCAACTTTAGTGCTCAGTTGAATCTAGGGAACTGTGTTGGGTAATGCAGAAAAAGCAATTAAGAAATGCTAGAGCAATGCGGGTAGGAGAATAACAATGCAAGAGAAATAGATTGATTGTGTATTTCCTAGAAAGATTACGACAACATAACGATGTAATTCACAACAAAAATATTTGGCCAATGCTTTGGGAAGAAGTTTGGATTTTATAGAACATAGGCTAGGAAATGGTCTAAGCCATTTGGCAACCAAGGAATGTTACCTCACTCAAAAGAGGGACAATTAACTCTCAATTAGAAATAGAAGAGGAAGAGGAAGTTGGTACGTATCCATCAAGCCTACAAACAATTGATTTGACTAAGAAACATGCTCAAAAGGTGAGTTGGAAGAAAGTAACATGTGTCCAAATCACACCTAGGAAGTCTCAGTCAAAACGCACATGATTGTCGGTCTGTACAGACTGGCAGTTGCGCAATCGCTGGGGTGGCTACGCAATCACCGACGAGGGCACATTGTTGGCTGTGTAACCATTGCAGCAGTTCTGTAAGTTAAAGTCAAGTATTAAGGAAAAACACTGCAGAATGATAATGAAAGGTAGGAAAAGCATGGAAATGGCTAAGGAAAGCATACTAAGCCACAAATATACACTGCAAATAGGAAGTAGGACTCGATCACCGTTGGAAAAGATAATAATCATCATAGGGGACGTTAAACCACTTCCAAAAATGTATCACGTGCAAAATTAGGTGCCTACAAAACAGTTTGAGTTCTTTTGAAGAGATATTTAAAATAGTATCTTGTGAGAATGTCAGGTGAGTTATAAAGTGATAATGAATTGCTTATATAGCCTTACATAGGTGAGATTTTCTAATAAGACTAACCTTAGGAAGATGAAATGACCCAAATAATGATTTGAAAATGAAATTAGAGTCAATAATTGTGAAGTGGCGAGACCGTATGGGTCAGCTAAAACTGAACTTTGCATATCGACCCTTATGTACATTTCTGAAATAGAAAAAGAGACCAAAAATGAAATTTACACCATGAATATCATATGTTTTATGTTTCTTTGAATAAATAATATTCTCATAATCAATGATATATTGGAGTGTAAACATAATAAAGTTGTAGAATATCTAGAGAGATGAGGAGATTAGATTCCGAATGTGAGCATTTGTCTTAATAAGGATACATGGTCAAACTTGAAATTGCACAAGGATGAGTTATAAAATTTTAGAGTCTACATTTCCCCCCCTTTAAGTGTGTAATTACAAATTTTATGCCCAAAGGAAAAACATACCTAAGTATAAACACATTTTTATTCTACACTTTAAAGGACTTCATGATGAATTGATACTGACATGCTATATGATGAAACCTATAACATAGAGTTTAGCCAATGTTTACGATATAAACTAAACTTTAACTCAAAATATAGAAAATTCTTGTAATTTTGTGCATTGAAAAAAGTACGTAAAAGAGATGCAAAACATGGAAGGAATATGCTTTCTTATTTTATGGAGGGAGGATCTCATGTTGTTGTCATGCCTTAGATAGTTAGAATTTACTTGAGGATATGTTAGAGGATTTGGGGTAATCATTCCCCAATGTTGTGTCATAGGAGATAATAGATAAGAGGAAGGATTTAGACTATGAAGAACCTATGTGCTTTCATGTCGTCCCCATTTGATAATTTTTTTGAGAGAGGAGGAAATAAAAGTCTATGAAGTTAAAAATTTCGGTACAATGCTTTCCACATTTGAGAATCTGGTGAGAGGAGAGGAGACATTAATCTATAATTCTCTTAGTGTTTTAATGATGTTTTCTAATAAACACATGGACCACACCACTACAGACAGATATAGGCCAAATTTTCTCTAACTTGAAAAATTAGACCTTAGAAGAAATGGCCATTGTTATGCCCCCATAAAGTGTTATTGTGATTGAACTGATTATTTAGATTTTTTAAATATTAAAGGGGATAACGGGGCACTGCCCCTAAACATGGTTTTGTAACTTAATCTGAATAATATTGTAAAGAAGGAATGAAGTACTCATGCCCCATGCAACTTACTCTAAATTGTGTCATCTATATTTGTATTTGTATATGAATAATGTAAACACCTAATAGAATATATACAAATTAAAACATTGAGTGAGTCTTACCTCTTTATAGGAATGTAAGAAATGGTCAAGACCGTACCATGGTCATCACTATGCTATACAACTTTGACCCTTTTTTAATTCTATCACATTTCCTTATTTGTGACCTTTTTTAAGGATCCTATCCATGTGAAAATATATTCATGCATCTTGTATTTTGTATGTAACCATGAAAATATCTTAATGAATTCCCCCTCTTTTGAGGTGCGTGTGATAAAATTTTTGAGTGGCTCAAAATAATATATGTATACCCATGTACCATATGTGTAATAATATACGTAGGAGAAAATATAAGGATGAAGTAGTGGCAACCATCGAGAACCTATACCTATAAAGGGGTTGTAAATTGTCGAAACCATGGTACAAAAATAAAGCAACATGAAACAAACAACAAGAAAGAATTCATGTGAAAATTAACTAGTAATAATAGAGAAAAATAATTATCATTTCCTACTCCATAAAAAAAACAAGTATAGAATAAACATGGTAAATATGTCATAATCCATAGAAAAAACAATAGAGAAATTATAGTAGTATAAGCTAAATGTGTTGTAAGCTAACAACAATGGAGTAAAAGAAATATAAGTATATAGTCTTCTAAGTAGTAACATTTAGAAGTGTAATCATATGTATGCATTGAGACACAATTATGGGACATCCATGGTATCACATGACAATAGTTGTAAAAAAATGTGTCATAGCCAAAGAAATAAATGCATACATGATAAAAATCATGAAGCCACAAACATGGCACACCCAGGATTGTATTGTAACTCATGTGAATGACACGTGTACACAACCCTAACTAACCCTATTGACCTATTACATGATGAACTATTCTCACTAAGCGAGATGACTAACTACCTATGGTAGACAAGTCGTTGAATGAAAATGAAACAAGTCATACACACCAACACCCCCTTCATCGAAGCTAAGGTAGAGGTCATGGAAATTCATAATTGAAAGATAACTCTCCGTAGACAAGTAAGAAACATGTGTCTATGGGGCTCATACAAGTAAGCTTGATAAGGTACCCATGTACAAACAACATCTTTCTGGAAAAGAGAGAAGAGGAGAAGGAAAATGGATCTCGGTAATTAGGCCTTGATGAGGTACCCATGTACAATAAGGACCTCAAGTAATGGATAGGAAAACCCGAAAGAAAAACATCTACTTACAAGAGATAAAAGACTGCCCCTAAAAAACCTAAGAAATATGTGTCAAATGAGTCCCGAGAATCTAAACACGTAAGAAGGTACTCATGTACAAACTATTCAATATTTCTATAAAGAAGAGAAGAGATGAAGAAAAATTATCTATGGCCTCCCAAGATGAAGAATGTCTTGAAGACCACCCTGTATCAAGCGACGAAGAAGATCCTCAAAGTGATAAGGTGTGGTTCTTATCCAAGGTACGATGCTCCATATGTGAGGTAGGAATTTACAAACTACTCCATGAAGAGATGGTGCATCTAAAGTAGGGGTGAAGAAGAAAGATGGAAATGTATTCTGCAACCATATGGAAGAGTGCCCAAAGTCCAACGATTCCCAAATCAAAGTACTTGCTCCTTGAAGATTATGTAGAGAGGGACCCGAAGTAGGTGGATCAATAAATAACTCCTCAAGACATGTGGAAGATTGATAAGTGGGATAGTGGAGGTTGGTCCCCATCACAAAGGAACTAAACCAAGATACAAGATAAGTCATCATCATCAGAAGTAAACTCAAAAATATCATTAATTCTAGGTGAATCCGATTGAATAATCTAAAGGAGGAACAAAGTGAGATAAAAGAGTAGAGCCAAAGTGTGATGATCAGATTATACCAACGATAATAATATTTTCACTATGAATCTCTCTGACAGAAACGGAATCCGTATTGAACTCAACCTACATGCCTTAATTAATGTGAGTGATATGATACACTAATAAGGATATTAAAGTTGAAAGTTAAGGAATATTAAGAACATTGTTGAAAGTGCCAACCATTCACTTCAACATACCCTCTCCCAAAAGCCGGTGTAGAAATGTCATCACCAAGCTTAATAGAATACATGTCATATGGCTCTAAAGAAAAAAAAATCAATGTCATATGAGGCCATATGATGAGATGCACCCAAATGAATTACCCATTTAGGAGTAGGTTACACAACTGCAACTAAAGATCTTTGTTTTTTTTCCTTATTTTATTCTTTTTCTTTCACTTTCCCCTTTCCATTGTTTTTTTTCTTAGAAATTTCTTCAATTAATGATGAATATGGCTTGAGAGAATCGAGAACTCCTATGTTGTTCTTCTAAAGACCCGTAAGAAGGTAAATCTTCTTCTTAAAAAATTTATATTCTTCATGCCTACCACTACAGTACCCACATTTGATCCATTCTTTAGGGTTTTTAGAACTAGAAGGGAAAAGTTTTGATTTTGTAGTGGATTGTTCATTTTTATTCTCATGATCCTTATTGTTTTCCTTATTCTCTTTTGAAACCCTATATTTTTCATAACCAGCAATGAGAGCATAGGATTTTTTGGATCTAAGAGTACCCATTTGTATTAGCTTATACTATTCTTTATTCAAATCAGCAACAAACTCATCAAAGGAGGTCATAGTTCAGCTTGCACCAAGTGCTCTTTTAGTAGCATGGAAGGTTGAGACAAATAAAAATTAGTCAAGACCAAGTTTGTGAGGAAAAAAAGTACAAGTTGTGAGTCCTTCTTGTCAATTCTACAATTTTTCAGTTACAATCTAAAATATTTGAGTTTGGTGAAAAAGTTGTGGAGAGTGTCAAAATTTCTAGGGATAAGACTAATCAACTCATTTACCAATTCATTCCCTTTCATTTCATCCTATTTCCCAAAAAGTGTTTCTAAGGCATCCCATACTTCCTTGGGTGATTTGGCTATGTTAATATGAAAGCACAGTTTCAGTGATACAGAAAGACATAAAATTCCAAAGGCTTCATCACATTTTTCAAACCACTTTTCTTTCTCTGCATTTTTGTAGGTTCATTTTGCAATCCCATAGTTATCCGATATAGTTTTTTGTTTTCTCAAAGCGAGAGATACAAAATATTTTCATTTGTGATAATTAAATGGGGTAAGCAGAGGAAAAAAATTAAGATACATAACATATAAAAGAGAACAAAGAAAATAGTGGAAAGAAATGAACCGTACACAATGAACACCCCCCTAATTATGGCACTTTATAAGTAGTGTGTTTATTACACCCAAGTGTTCATGCGACGTGAGACGATTGGTCACTCACCTTGTAATTAGCAAAATATCACACAAGCATGTGGAGACCACAATATGTTTAATCGTGCGCAATGAAACAAGTGAACAAGCACAAAAGCAAACAAGAAGGGAATGAAGATCTCTTGTCATAAGGTTATGGTGGACACGCTCACTAACCCACAAGCGAAGAAGAGCAGATAACAATGTGGAAAATGGACTAAAAAAGAGTCTAAGAGGCTTCCAAGATGCAACAGAGGCTCTCAAAAGATGAAAGAATGCTACAAGGGATGTTGCACACTTGGCAAATAGATTAGTAGAAAAAAATCCAATAACATTATAAAATCGTATTTTTGAAAAAATGCCAATAAGCCTAAAAAGGAGACAAAAAACCACTCTAAATGATAATAATGTTAATTTACGACAATACCTACTAAGTGATTTAAAAGAAGGAGCTTCTAAATTTAAATTAGATGCTTGATTTTTAAAAATTTTAAAAGTTAATTAATTATATTAATCACCTTTTAAGAAAATATTAGATCCTAAATAAATTTAAGACCTAACATTATTAAAACCCACCTTTAAATGTAAAAATCACTACTCAACTAAGAAACCTTCACTTTATTTTGAAAAAACACCACCTTAAAGATTTAATACACCACTATTAATATAAGATCCCACCGAACTTAATAATCCCACCTTATCTTATTAACACCCACAATTTTAAAAAATAAAAGATCCAAACTTAAAAAAACATGCCACCACATAGCTTTAAAACATCCCACCACTTAGAACAAACCCATCACGTATCCACCCCACTTTAATTAAAAAACAACCACTTATATATCAAAACCACGATATTTTTTGAAAAATATTTGAATGAAATAAAGCGGGTGAAGATAAGAATAAACACACGGTCAAAGAGGGGATCAACCAGTTAGGATAAAATGACAGGCACAATGAGGATGGAACATGAGGGACTCGATCAAAGCATAGGGAGATCAGCGAGGGAGACAGTGGGAGATACACGCAGGGCTACAGGGTTAACGACACACATAGGTCAGACATAGGTTTGAATGGCAGGATCCAAGATTGCTACAGAGGAAATGGTGAGAGTCGAGCAAAATCAGGTTGCAGTGTTTGAGTTTCAACTGCGTAGTAGGGAAGGTTAAACATGTAGGCCAAATCACAACTTGACACAAATGCAAACAACCAACAAGTAAAAAATGAGCAGCCCACGTTAATGTAACAACCAACGAAACCAACAATCAAACAATGCATGCAAGGGAATAACTAACACACAAAGCTTATAATGCAAAACACACAAATATGCAAGAAACCCAACCCAAAAAATAGAGGATCTTGACCTCAATGCAAAACAACAACTCAAACTAACTCACCAGGATACGAGCAACTCACTAATGCACCAAACAAATGCAGGCTAAATAGAGTACATGAGGTAGCAAAGGGGGTAACTCACCCATACACAAGCTTAACTCGATAAAATCCAACATACATAGGCCAACATAAGGCAAACACAAGCTTAACTCGAATGTGAAAAAACATAACTTAAAAACATTAGGCAAAACTTATAGAGAAAAAACACTTAACTAATGCAAAATGTGAAGTAGATGCAAAACACGGGAAAAGGAGCAACAAGGGAGGCAAGGAAAACAAGCTCAAATAGGGGGAAAATAGATCTAGAATTAGATTTTTTTTTTAAATCACTTTTAATTGAAAAATGTTAGTAAAAACTAGAATTTGCAAAAAAGTCACTTACATTTAAAAATACTAATTAAAACCAGAGATGCGAAAAAGGAACCTACCTCTTGATTAAGCGGATTTGCCAAACTTTGATGCAACTAGCTAGATCAGGATGGAAAACCCTTGTAACATACACATGCAAAGCCAGAAAATCCACACAAATTCTGTAAACCAGATGGTTAAACTTGTAAACAAGATTCAAAAATAACAAAAACTTGCACGAGAAACACAAAAACTAGAAAAAGAAGTAATAACAAATAGATTTATTAAGTGAGATGTTTACCAAACAATTGCTCTGATACCATATCGGATTGTTCTACAAGGATCTACTCATAACCCCTTGCACATCGAGTAAGGTTGCACTTCAATGGAGTCATGAACATTTTACGTAGTAATAAATAGATCGAATCAAAAAATGAGAATTAAGTACAAAAAAACAACCATGTGTCTGACATGTTCATAGATAAAAAAAGAGAGGTACATATAGGAGTGTTGTGTAACTCCTATGCATGACACGTGTACACAACCCTAACTAATTGTATTGACCTTTTCCACTATGAGCTATTCTCACTAAGTGATATGTCTAACTATCAATGGTGGACAAGTTGTCAAATGACGACGAAATAAATCATATACACCAACACACCCATAGTGTCACAAGAAAATCAAGGCACACTAGACATATAAATAAATTACGCATAACATTGTAATCATTAAAGAAAATAAAGTAAAGTTATTTAATGAGTAATCAAGTAGTGATAACAACATAGAAATCTAGTATAGAAAATAGTAATAGCAAGATAATTTAGCACTACACAATGCATGTGTTAATCCTATTGATCCAATAGGTAGTAAAATACACCGTGTATGTAATCAAACATGATGAGGAAGGTGAAACATAACATATAATGAAATAAAAACACTTGTATAACATGTATGGATACCCCCAAGAGAGTGGTGTAAGGAATCAAGTGGGATCATATCATCATATAACAATCCACGAATGTCTTGCATCAAGCTCAATATTCCACTTGAATGCATGTGTGTGCTGGCTAGATTTTCTGCACAACTAAAAACCTAGATAGTCATGAGATAAATCTCCCTCATTTACCGGTGAGGCTCCCGTGTAATATTTTGTCAATTACGTTTTCTAATATCTATTTGTTGGTATTACTTTAACTGCGAAGCTCATGTACCATAGCTAGGTAATTTTGCAGCAAGTACGCAGTTGTAAGGGAAAGGATAAAATTTGTAGGAGAGGAAAATAATTGAATCAGGGAAGAAAGAAGAGGGGATGTGCAACCCAATCAATAGTTCATAGATTTTATCACATGCACATAGATAAAACAAATAGATCTTGAAATACAGAATTTGAAGCAAAGGAAAGTTTCAGATCTAGATCTAAGACAACAAAAATTTTATGCAGAGATCTAAAAAGAAATAAGAAACAAATACACCGTGGACATAAAGTTCTTCAGAAATCTACCTCCTCTCTATTCCTCAGCTTTCATAAAGCTATCAAGGGTTTCATCTCAAAGTCTATAACACAAGAATGCTGATTACAAATTCCAATCCTTTAACCAGTAGGTTCTTCCTCTATTTATAGTGTATAGAGGAAAATTACAACTAGGAAGCTTTAAATGAATTCTCGCATGCGGAAGCTATGAAAAGGGAAGTAGCTGACAATCTTCCTCCTGGAATTCCTCTTTACATGACATGCATGATTTATAACTAAAAATAGAACCTTCTAATTTGCATGTCTGCCACCTATTTCCAAGTAATTGACTTCTTCCAATAACTTAAAGTAACAGATTTTAAACCAATCACTTAAGTTTCTCAATTTAACTGATTACTAAATTACTTTGTCAGAGAAAATAAGAGAAAGAAAGAGGAGAATAAATTAGAAGAAATTTTCTGCAACACTCCCAGTCTTGTTCTCCTTTCATACTCTGCATGTTGACCCAAGTTGTATTGTACTTCTGCTTCATCTATTTTAGCAATGAATGATCTAAATGATATCTTTGTCATGGATCTGAGATACTCGCATATGTTGTTGAATTATTTCCTTTGATTCTCATCAAACTCGATCTGGAAGCATCTGACTGTGATTTGCTTGCAGGTATTGTCTTTGACCTATCTTCCCCTTTTATCCTTGAAGCTTTTGCAATTCTTCTTCAGTACATGCACTAATAAAATGTTTGTCGTAAACAATTTAGATAAAACTCATCACCTTTTATTTTTAATTGCATGTGAGTGATAAAAACTTCTGGAAAGCACTCCAGGTGAAATAAAGTACAAGTAAATTCAATGAAGGCTTCAACTGGAAGATTAGGAGCACATGCGTAAGATCCTGGAAGGAATTTTCCATGCACTGACTTCTAGACGAGCTGCGTTAGAAACAAGATGATGAATTTTTCACCGGAAGCCTTTGCAATTATGAAATCTAGATCTATCAATTAAATCGGTGATAGGTTCAGGGCCTATGTCTATATCATTGATTTCAACAAATCTGGAAGCTATGCATGATTCTGTTGATCCTTCTATTTCATCAATTTGATCAATTTGTGTAGATCTGGCAATTTCTTCAGATTCGGAAGATATATTCAATGTATCTGACATTGATTTGAAATCGCTTTCACTTATATGAGCACCTGTGATGAATACCTATAATTAATTCAGACAAAGATGGAGTCTAGGGCATGAACACTTGATTTCTATTACTAAAATCTGCATATAAAGTTTGCTGCCCTAAAATTTGAGGCTTTTCTTTCATGCAAAGCAAGCAAAAATATTATTTAATTCACCTGGGCACATATACCAACATGCAGATAATTAGCATAATAAAAATCAAGCTATTCCAACCCTAGGTGCCAAAACTGAAAGCTTCCCGACAATGGAAAACACTCTTTAATGCAAAATCCTCCTTCCCTTGGCGCCAAAACCTGTCCGGGCTGCAAACTTCATCAAAAATAATTAATGACTTCTCCCTTATGGCATCCCATGCTTATATAACCATCTGCATGCTATTTTTAATAATTGTCTTTTCCTGTTTCTGATAATTTAATTAATAAATAATCATGTCTATTCATCTAATTTGGGCGCCTAAGTATGTATGTTGCTGGTTGTTTTTTTATGAATTTTTTTTTTTAACATGCATCATTGACTTCTCCTTAGTTTTTCCTTTTGCATTGACTTTCCTTCCATTCATGGCGCAAAAATTGGGTTAATAAACCATTAAAAAATATTATATAATACATGTTATTCACCCAAGGTGGGTTGCACTTTTTGGCAAGGGTGACTACTAAAAATAGGAAGTCAACTTGATGGAAATTTCCACCTTGCATTGCAGCTCCAAAAATCCCCTCTTCCACTTAAGTGATTTGACTTTCATAATTAGAATTTTTACCCTGCCAGGCAGGTAAGAAATTCCCGCATGCCTGCCACGTTTAATATTCCCATTGCAACTTAAGTGATTTTGACTTCATGGGAAAAAGTACCCTGCAAGGCAGGTAAGAAATTCCCGCCTTCCTACCACTTCTAATTTTCCCATTGCAGCTTAAGTGATTTTGACTTCATGGGAAAAAAGTACCCTTCAAGGTAGGTAAGGAATTCCCTCTTACCTGCCACTGCCAAAAATCCCATTGCAACTTATATCTATTTATTCCAAAAAGTGTGACTTTCCTAACAGAGGCTTTTTCTGCTTGACTTCATCATTTTTGGTCAGAAGTTTGCCTTCTGAGATTGATTCCTCTGGTACTGAGGCCATAAATGACTTCCAGATGTTCCAGATAATTAAACAAGGTATACAGAACAAAGGACGGACCAAGGGGAATTTAACAGACAAAGAATAGAGAAAACCGGAGAAAAAATACAAAAGAAATAAATAAAAATGAAAAATGTTGTCAGAAGTTACAGACAATGGCTCTGAATTCATTCCTAGTAGAAACCCCACTGAAATGTGAGCATACTGGTATGAAAAACTTCACCGGGGTTCAAACGAGGCACAATTTAATTTAAACAGGGCTTTATTTATTTAATAAATAATTAAATAAAATTCCCGGAGACAAAACTTGGCGGAGGGATAAAATGAGTTTTAACATCTGGGTATTTTCCAAAATTGGCTCATATGATTCACTGGGAACAACTTAACGTAATAGAGACATCTTCTAGCAATAAAAACACAAAAAGACCCATTATTTTAAAAGAACGATTTTTTTTTAATATGGGGTAGTCTCATATTTCAGGGTGAAATATGGGGACACCAACGTGTAAAGAATAGATATGTTATCTATAACAATGTGACAACAATCATGTATAAAGTAACAAGATAATGTAGAAAACTAAAACAAGCGTTTATTTTGTATCTTTTCTCATATTTGAATATTTTTGGATTATGTAATTATTTTAATGTTTTTGAAGTATTTTGCAAATAGCTATGTATAAGTAAGGGGATATCAGAAGAGCTACCTAATAAGGGCCTTGTGAAGATGCATATCACGTATGGTGGGAGAAGGGGATGTAATCCCAAAAGGATGCTCATATATGATCTATGTAGATGTTAGAATATATACCAAAGGAGAACAAGGGTAAAATGAACTGCGAAGAACGAGAGATGCAAAAGATGTTCAAGTTGAAGATATAAGAGAGTGTGTACTGTTATGAATAAAACTTAGCTTAATTCATCATTAATTTATATTTGAATAAATGTAATAAGTTAAAGTATTTAATTTAAATACTTTAAACTTATGTCAATAGATTTATTTGTCCTTTGTTGTTAGTTAACTAAGTGATAGTGTTCTCATCCCAATGTTTGTGGGATCATGTTCTATTTTGCATATTTTGTTCCCGGATGATTTCCATGAGGGGCAGTTAGGGGCAATATGTTATTTCTGTATATTTGCTCAGATTAGATTATTTGTTTCCATATATTGAGGATGGGCTAGAAGTTGTCCAATATCTATAAATATTGCAGCTCTCTCATTTGTTTTGTAATGCTTGATTTTGATATTAATAAAATATACGAGCATCGTCTTGTTTCTGTGCAAAGCTTCTGTGCAAATATTGTTTTCAAGTATTCATTATCAAGATTTGGTATTAGAGTAGCATTCTGATCCAGAGAGGAGTGTAGGAAGTTTTAGGGAAGTTTAGGAGATCTGAAGAAATTACACTAGGAAGAGCCATAGACACCCCCAGCTATTTCACAGACCCTACCCAAATCCACACCCTGGTTCAGCGGATTGATTTACAGTTGAAGAACACCTGGAGTGTAATCACAGGCCCTTGTAGACTTGGATGCAACTCTGTTGCAAAAGGTGACATTGTTTCATTCTTTGTATTTTTTTTTAAATTACCTGTACCCGCAAAAAAAATTAATTGGAAGCATTTAAAAAAAATACATATACAATATTTTTGATCTGTGGGGACCCAAGATTTTCAAGCTCCCCACATTCCTTATTCTTCCTCTTCTCTATATTTTGTATTCTTCTTCCTCTTCTCTGTATTTGAGCATGTAAAAGAAAGGAGATCCAATCAAACGTGGAAGTTTCTCTATGAACCTGCATCTGCCAAAGGAGTAGAAGGATCTCCAACATGCTTACACCTGAACGGAAGAATACAATTTGAGCGTGGAGAAGATTTGCAGTATGCGTTGGAAAAAGGGAGAAAACGTTGCGTCGCAAAAGAAATACCTGCGCACAAAGAGAAGCAATAATAAAAACATGGCTAAGGGTTATTTTAACACTTAGAAAAGCATTTGAATTGCAGTTGTGCCCTAAACCGCAATACGCATGCATGTAAGTCGTTATCTGCGTTTGGTTTAAAAAAAACTGTTTTGAATTTTTTTTTCCATTTTTGGACGAAGTGAAAAAATCAGGACAAAAAAAATTCCATTTTTGGAAAGGGGCCCGGAAAGATAAAAAATTACAATTTAAAAAAGACCATAACTTTCAACTGGTACCTCGGATTGAGGTGTCATTTTTTTTAAGTGTGTGTTTTTGCGAGCTCTACATCTTGGTCCTATTTTTTATCATATTTGGAAAGGTTTTATTTTGTAAAAATTGCAAAAATAAGTTTTTTGTATTTGAAAAGAGGCCAAAGAGTCCCAAATTTTATTTTATTTTCGAATCGGCCAAGAGAGCCATTTTATTTTTACAAATAGGCCACAGAGCTAAATTTGTAACAAGGCTAATAGTGTCTAAAATTCATTGTTAACACAACCGAAAAGGAGCCCAAAAATCAATAAAAAAAATTTTTGGGGGGGTGTGCACTGCTTTGCGGGGGATAAAGTGTTGATTTTTTTGCTTTCTTATCATTTTACAAGTTTTCACAATGGCCACAGCACCTAAATTTTTTCTTCCTGATTCTCAAATTCTTGACACTGATAATTATGTTGCATGGAAAACTAAAATTCATGCACAACTTGAATTTGAGCGTATTTGGGTTGTTGTTTCTGGTACCACTACAAGACCTGAAGCTGAAGGTGAAGCACAACGCACATTTGATCATGCAAATAAAAAATCTAAATTAATCATACTTTTCAGTGTTTCTGATGAGGTCCAACCTCATATTCATGATGCCACTATAGCACAAGATGCATGGGATAAGTTGAAAACTATTTATGAGGCTAAAAACAAAAACACCCTTCTTCATCTACAAAGTCAGTTGTTGACTATTAAAATGCAACCATCAGAAAAAGTTAAAGTATTTTTTAGAAGAGTTGCAACTTTGAGAGCTTCATTACAAGCCTTAGATGAAGAAGTATCTAATACATTACTCGTGCCAGTTATACTAAGAGCTTTGCCTCCTTCATACAGGATTTTTGTGACCATGTTAAACATAACTGATCAAACTACAACACTTGAGGAGTTAGTGAATATGTTACAACAAGAAGAACCTATTCACTCAACTTTGGAACCTGAAGAGCAGGCACTTGCTTCAAATCAAAAAGGGAAAAATAAGGCTAAGTTTAATAAACAACCTACGAAGCAAGGAATCAATCAACAAGGTCAAAACAATCAACAGAACTGTCAGATTTGTGACCTCGTCAAGGCCATCAACTCAAATATTATTGGTACAACACTTTTAACAAAGGATCATCAAGTGGAAAATATAATGATAACCAACAATCAAAACAAGAACAAAAATAGAATAAACAGGGACATTATAAGGGAAAGTGGAAAAAGAAACCAAATCAACAAGGAAATATAGCAGAACAAGAAGATCAATTTGATGATTCTGACTTCTTGTATAGTGCACAATCTACTGAAGAGACTAAATCTCCACATGGAATTTGGTATGTTGATTCAGGAGCAACCCAACACATGACAAGTAGGAAAGATTGGTTCTTCAACATGAGAGACACACCCACAAAAAACCATGTTTCTTTGGGTGATGATACTTCATATAGTGTTGAGGGAATTGGTTATATTTCACTTCCACTTGGGTGACATAGTTGTAAGATCACAGATGTTCTATATGTCCTTGGTTTAACAAAAATTTGTTATCCCTAAGTCAATTATTGGATCACAATCTCAAAATTGACTTTGATTGTAAAGGTGGTAAAAATATGCACCTAATCAGAGATAAGTCACGAAGCTCTAAAATTGTTGCAAAAGCTTTGAATGTGGGCAGAATGTTTCAGTTAGATTTTGTTCAACGGAATGATCAAGCTCTCGTGGCTAAAGATACAACATCAACACAACTATGGCATCGAAGACTTGGACATGTGAGTTTTGTCTATCTTGACACACTCCATCAATATGACATGGTTAGGGGTTTACCACCTCTAAAAAAGGGTACAGATAAATTTCAGCATTGTTTGGTAGGAAAACATCATAGAGCACCATTCAAACATAGTACATTTCGAGCTAAGGAAAAACTTGACTTGGTGCATACCAATCTGTGTGGACCAATGAGACCTAGCCACTCTAGGTCTCAATATTTCATGCTCTTTGTTGATGATTTTTCAAGGAAAATGTGGATATATTGTCTTTCTACAAAATACCAAGCTTTTGAAACTTTCAAGAAGTTTAAAGCCCTTTTTGAAACAAATTCTGGTAGGAAAATAAAAACACTCTGCTTAGATCGAGGGGGTGAATACACCAACAATGAGTTCAACAATTTTTTTGAAAAACATGAAATTCGTTGTCAAATGGCTCCTCCTCACACACCGCAACAAAATGGTGTTGTTGAAAGGAGAAATCATACTATCATGGTGATGTATGATTGATGATGCAGGTTTATCAAAAACATTTTGGGCTGAAGCAGCTAAAACGGTAGTCTATTTACTAAACAGAGTTCCCACTTCAGCTCTTGATGGAGTAACACCTCATGAAGCATGATCAGGGCATAAGCCATCTATTTCTCACCTTAGATTTTTTGGGTGTAAAGCTAGCATGCACATACCTAAGAAGCAAAGAACAAAACTTGATATGAAATCAAAAAAACTCATCTTCTTAGGATACGAAGATGTAGCACTTGGTTATAGATTGATGGATGCAAAAACAAGAAAGGTCTACACTAGTAGAGATGTTGAGTTCTTTGAGAAGAAAGAGGTAGATTCTCCTTCCATTCAATCACATGATGAAAATGTCATTCCTATAGTGAAAACAAATGATGGTAATCACTTTGATAATGACAGTGATGATGGGGAAGATGGTGAAATTCAACCTCCCATAGGAACCACAAAAAGTATGCCTAAATGGTATACAAGTATGATTAGAAATGCAAAATTGGATAGTGTCCCCGACACATCTACCACTGGAATGAGGACTCGCAGTATGACTTGAAATGAGGTAAATTTGGCTGTAATGGGTAAAGTTGTTGAAACTATTGAGCCATCCACTGTTTCAGAAGCCCTACAGTCTAAACCTTGGAAAGATGTTATGGATACAAAATATAAGTCACTTATGAAAAATAATACATCGCAACTTACAGATCTTCCACCAGGGAAAAATCCGACTGGATGTAGATGGATCTTCAAAACAAAGTACAAAGAAGATGGAAAAATTGATAAACATAAGGCTAGACTAGTTGCTAAGGGATATGCTCAAAAAGAAGGCATTGATTATGAGGAGACTTTTGCTCCCACAGCTAAGATAAAAACTTTCAGATTAATATTTGCTCTAGCTGCACAATTTGGTTGGAAAATACACCAAATGGATGTGAAAAATGCCTTTCTTAATGGTGATTTACAGGAAGAAGTTTACATGATTCAACCAGAAGGTTTTTTCCTACCAGGTAAAGAGGAAAAGGTATGTAAACTCATAAAATCACTATATGGTCTAAAGAAATCTCCCAGGGCATGGTATATAAAAATCGACGAGCATCTCATTCAACATGGATTCAACAAGAGTCCATATGATCCTAATCTGTATCTCAAAAAGCAAGGGGGGGGATAGTGATCATTGTAGTATCTGTCGATGATCTAGTCATCACTGGAGGATCAGTGAGGATGATTGAGTCAACAAAGAAAGATCTAACATGATCATTCGACATGAGCGATCTCGGGCTTCTGCATTATTCTCTTGGACTTGAAGTTTTGAAAAAATAAAATCATATCTTTGTGTCACAATTGAAATACGCCAAGACAACACTCGATAAATTCAATATGATGGATTGTAAGCCATTTTCCACACCTATGGAGACATGACTTCAACTATCTTGGATAGATCCATCACCACAAGTAAATGTAACTGTCTATCGGCAGTTGATCGGGAGTCTCATCTACTTAACTTACACTAGGCTGGATATCAGCTATACAGTCAGCTATCTTTCATGGTTCATGCAAGAACCAAGGGTTTCTCACTGTAAAGCATCAAAGTGGATACTGAGATACATAAGAGGAACTATGGACTATGGCCTAGAATACAAGAAGAATAATAACTTCTTCTTGACAGGATATTCAGATTCAGATCATGCAGGAAACATAGATGATAGGAAATCCACTTCAGGATTTGTAATATTTTTAGGATCTGGACGGATATCATGGGGGAGTAAAAAGGAGACTTGTGTTTCAATACTCTCCATAGAATCAGAATATCGTGCAACAGGTGGAGCTGTCTGTGAAGTGATATGGATCCGACGTATACTTGAAGATTTGGGAATACTACAGAAAGATCCAACTATCCTACATGTTGATAACGAAGGAGTAGTAAAACTTGTTTGGAATCCAGTTTTTCATGAGCACACCAAACACATTGAGGTGCAGGTACATTTCATTCACAAGCATGTTCAGAACAACAACATCCAGCTCCATTATTGCCTAACAGATATGCAACGTGCAGATGTCTTCACAAAGTCACTTGCTCAAGATAAATTTGAGGGTTTTAGAGAATTTCTCTCCCGTTCACTTGAGACCATGCTGAATTAAGGCAGGGAACGTTATGAATAAAACTTAGCTTAATTCATCATTAATATATATTTGAATAAATGTAATAAGTTTAAAGTATTTAATTTAAATACTTTAAACTTATGTCAATAAATATTAGTTGTCCTTAGTTGTTAGTTAACTAAGTGATAGTGTTCTCATCCCAATGTTTGTGGGATCATGTTCTGTCTTGCATATTTTGTTCCCGGATGATTTCCATGAGGGGCAATTAGGGGCAATATGTTATTTCTGCATATTTGCTTAGATTAGATGATTTGTTTCCATATATTGAGTATGAGATAGAAGTTGTCCAATATATATAAATATTGCAGCTCTCTCATTTGTTTTGTAATGCTTGATTTTGATATTAATAAAATATACAAGCATCGTCTTGTTTCTGTGCAAATATTGTTTTCAAGTATTCTTTATCAAGATTTCCAACAAAAATTAGTATGTGTTTTATATGACCGATGAGGATTCTTATGTATCAAATTATGACAAGGTATATCATGAGAGATAATAGATGGATATATATGTATTAGCACTAGAGATAATGATCATAAGTTTCGGGACAAGTTGTGAAGATATAGGAGCTTCGACTAGAATTACCCTAATAGTAACCACTTGATTGTTGTGAATGAATTTGACACATTTGTGTAGTATATGACATATAGCTGTGAAGGTATGAATGAAATAACAACCTAGACTCATGTCAAATGATGTAAGAGAAGATGTCTCTAAGAATGTAAGATCAAAGGTAGAGCGTCTGACTATGAGGGGGATTATAACATTCCTGATGCATTTATGAGAATCAAAAATGAAATCCTTCTTAGTGTAACAAAGAGTGCATATTAAATTAAGATGCATATATTATGGGGGGTAGCTCTAATAATGAAAAAATTATGTATAGGATGTTGGTCAACCGAAGTGGAGATGTATAATGTATCATAAACAACCATGTGTTTCATAACACTACTAGCAAAGGTAATAACCAGAAAGTGGGCCACGGTGAAAACAATTCCAATCATAACATCAAACATGTTATCATAAAATGGCGGTGGGATGACACGGTAAACAATGTGGACCTCTTAGATAGATTTAACGACATTGTGTTTTAACATTGGGTCACTAAATATTTTAAGTTTTCTATCATCATTATTAGGATTAGGTTGAGGTGTAGTCTCATATTTGATAGTGCTAACATCAAGTAGATCATGACAAAGCTTAAAAAAAATGTTAGTGGAGTAACCAATACATCGATAGTGGTCAAAATGAGTATCAACATCAAACCTCTTAATGTGAGGTGAAATTTTATAAACCTTAAGAGGTAGAGGGAGAGATACAACATTATACAAAAGTAGTTTTTGAAGCACATTTTTAGGTGTACAAGGTAAAAAATTGAACTATCATTGAGAAGATTGTAATTGTAGTTTGTAGATTGGGACACAACATTGATTGTGGTTTAAGCTTCAGATTCATCATCAGTAGCCTTATTCACAAAAGTAGTCTTGGTTTGAAACTTGTGACTGGAGGTGCTAGGTGGATGAACACCATATTTTAGCTTATTCATGTTGAGGATATTACCTTAGATTTATTTTAAAGTATGACAAATATGGTCGAATGAATGAAACTTGTCAAACATCACTGATTCTTGAAAAGGAACAGAGATATTTTGAGTGAAGAGATATTGCAATTCAATGTTGTCCACTAAATTGTTCAACTTATAAAGTGTACTTTTGTAGGACAGTTGACACCACTCTGAAAGGTGTTACCACACAAGATGTTCATGGACCCACATGAGGCTTTGGAAGCAACACTATGCAAATAAGCGGTCAGGAGCATAGACGTTAGAGTAAGCTCATTCCTTAAAGCTCAAATTACAACCATGGCTACTCAACTCAAGAAGTTGTCTGCTAATTCAGCCCATGACATTTGCAATGGATTATGGTGCACAGATTGTGACATAGAGGGGCACACAAAGTATAATTTTCAATGTAGGAGTGTGCGCATGCTATTCTCGACATGTGAGATATGTCATAAAAACCGCAATGTACGAGACTATCCATTATTGCAATGTATTACAATATTTGACGTGCATACCCATAACACAACAAACTACCAGTTAATTGACCATATTCATGAAGCTTGTGAGACAAGTTTGTAAAAAATAGTACAAAAAGAAAGTCCCAAGAACGTGGGCGAGATAATGATAAGATTGGATCTGAATAGAATAATGATGGAGGCAATCATGGTAATGGGGGATACCAAGGAGGATATCTCAGCAGAGGATGTGGTGGTCACAAAGGTATATTTAGTCGAGGGACATGTTACATATGCAGGTATCCAGAACATTATCAATGAGAATGTATGAAGAACCAGTCTTATGCATACTATGGTAATGGACATAAGGTCAAGAATCGTCTAGATTTATATGCACATATGTCCAAGAATAATGAGGATAAGGGCACACCAATGGTTCGAGTTGAGTGTTCTTGGCAAGGGTAATAGCAACCTAACATTTTTGTGGATACAAAACAACCATTATTAGTTAATATGCGCACTGTAGCTTTACGTGTGCACGAACAAGGGAGAGAAAAGCCCCTTATCATAAGGGAATAAGCATTTCCATCAACAAAGTACCTAGATGCAGGCTAACATAAAGAGGTATGTCAAGAGACAATGGGCGTCATTAGGGAATATCAAGGGGAAATACAACATTTTAAGGAACAAGCGTGTGAGAGAAAATATATAATTTATGTGGAGATGCCTTAGAAGGATGTTGATGAACTCAAAGAAATGTGTAAAATGCCCAAAAAAGAGAATATAATTTCTCTGTTGTTACAGAAAGGGGATGCCAGATACTCCATGTTAATTTCTCACCTTAGGATCATGAGCATGACAAAGATATTACCCAAGATGCGGTTATAGACGGATGGTTGTGTTGGAAAAATAATTTTTTGGCTAGGAAAAATTGGTGGCTTTCCACCAACGCTTTAGGACTAAGTCCCTCTGATTGAATGTGGCAGCTCCATTATTGTATGGGAACTAAAAAGGAAATCTAGTGTTGGCCTAAAGGTCGGGCATCCAACAGGTGTACTCCACTGCACCTACAGAAAATTCTTGTAATCTTGTGCAAAGGAGGAATTTTTTAGGTAGGTGGGGAAGCGAGAGTGATAAAGAACGAGATGGATTAATATTGCAAGTAGGAAAACTCATATTCTTGCAAATATTAATCAGAACATATTAACACACATAATTTGCAAAGAATAAAAAAATCATAAATATTATCAAGAAAAGATGAAACCATGAACACAAAATTTATATTATTCACTCAACCAGAAAAATATGAAACTCCTTTCTTTATTAACATATTGGCGAAGCTATAAAACGAGATAGATGAAAGAACATATGAAAATGAAAATGGAGCAATTATCTATCCTTTGGTTATTCTAGGTAGTTATCTACTCTTAAACATACAAAATTGACAACCCTTTAGAATGGGGGATTCATTAGAATATATAAAATTCAAGAAGACTCTTCATCGACGCCCACATGACCTTTCATTTGTCCTTTACAATATCTGACTCTTTGTACTCCTAGGATCAAAATTAATCTCCCTTTTCATTATCCGAGGGTGACTTATTATAATGTAAACTATAGTCACATATAAGTGAATAGGACAAAAAATAATACGATAAAATAAAAAATATCAACCCCCCATGAAAAAAAATGAAGAGGGGAAGGGGGAGAGAAGAGAGATAACTACTCAAATTAAGATACTACCCCTTACTGATTCTGCTTCATTTTTTTATGGATCTTTACCAAGTTCCTCTGAGAATATTTCTACTCCTTTGAATTATTTTATGTATCATGATTCCATAGGTGAAACTTTCTCATCCTAAGGAGTATGGACACATCTCAAGGAATTGAGCCAACAATCAGAGATAGCATTGATGTTTTTACTTTTAGTGAACCAAGAATGATGTTTCTTTGTAATGTTTGATATTATAGCTCTTATCTTTGCTAGATACTCTAGTGTTTTATCATTGAAGGAAAAGGTATTCCCAGCTTCTTTCTTGACATATTCCTCAAATAGATTCAAAAAATCATATACTGATGTTTTCTTAACAATGAAGGGTTATCCAAGCTTTTATATCATGGTGTTGACATCATCCTACATATTGGAAGAATGATCCTCATTTGATTCCAACTTGTCTAGAGCATGTTTCAACATTTCATACCCAGAGACAAGAGTTCTCTCCTATACTTGTGATAAATTCTTGGATGGAGAGTCAAATACCTTCCTTTCAACCAGCACATGAGAATGAGCTCTCCCCATCTCTATCACCAGTGGAAACAATTGATCCCAATTTTTCTTTTCTTTCTTGATTTCATATGTATTCACTTGGACCCTGGTGGTTGTTGTGGACATGTACTTGAACAATGAAATCATCTCTGGAAGCAACACATTCCTTTTTTTAACAATATTTTTCACCCATATATCACTTTCTAGCACATGCATGGTGAAGCCTTGGGTCTTCCGAATGGACTCAGGGTCAAAGCTACTGATGGGATAAAATTCTTGTGATTAGAATGCATGATGTGGAATTTGGTTACTTTAACGTATGATGTGAGTCTTAGCACATGATTTTCTAACTAATCAATTTTTTCTTTTTACTCTTGATTCTTCTTGAGAATGTTAATGGAAGACTCCTTGACAAAATGTACATCTCCCTTGTGAATTATTGGACCTATGGGGATGGTGCTCATCTCGTAGTTAATTGCAGTCATTTATTCCATGGGTTTGATTACCTTTCAGCTAAATACTTCCAGATATTGGTTTCCCAAAGTTCCACTTAAAAAGCGTGAAGCTGCTTGAGCTAATTTTCACTTTTTTCCCTTGACCATTGAGGTAATGGCTGAGAAGTTAGGAATTTCCACTTGTTGGAATGTGAGGGATTATGTTGTGATCATATCTTATATCCAATAAAATATATTATTCTTCTTAAGCTCAACACTTGGCATGATTGTCATATATTTCCCAAAATGAGAAGGAATTTCTTGGGCAGGCAGGGTTTGTGTAGTGATGGAGGATTAAAATATTTGTTACTATTGAGGGGATGAAGAATGAACTACATCAATTTCCCCTTGTTCCAATTATACCACACGGTCACATTTTGTCCTTACCTTTTTGTGCAAAATTTTGGCAGTGAGGGAATTCTAGTTATACTTCCTTTCACTTTAAGTGTTCTCTCGAGTGAGCTAATATGGAAGCCTTCTTAGTGGATTTTGAGGATGAATGATGATATGATTTCCATTGAAGAATTGGAAATTTTCTTAATATAATGAGGGAAACTATTTTATTCTTAAACCACTCCTTCGATATTTTTATCATTTCCTCAGTCTTCTCCCTTATATCTCTTGACTTATGGATGGTCTGTGACACTTCTGGGAGAGGGGATGCTTTCATTGCATGATATTCTGAGTCATACAGTTCTGTGCCATCATCTTCCAATCCATATTCATACCAATCAAGTTTGATTCTCATCATCTATCTAATTTTCATCCTCATGTGAGCTCATTCCTTGAATTTAAATTCATCTATACATTTCACCTAATTGACTTCAATATGTGGAACATGATGTAGTCAGGGAGGTGAAATCAACCTGAATCACTCCAAATAGTGATTTCTGATCTTGAGGTGTCTGAATAAAATTTAAAGGGGAGAATACAAATTCCTCATTGGTAGCCTCATGACACCACTTACATTAGAAGATCCCTAGAGAGATGGGAAAAGCCACACTTTAATTTTTTTGGTGCCTTAGCTTGTTGTTGATGTAAATAAGCTACCTACAAAACTCAAACAATATAATCCTATCACCGAGATACCTCATAAAATTCCTTGGATAAAGATCAAAGCCAGAAACTCATATGTAAGAAAAGGTTATAAATTATATGAAATAGGATCCATACCTTGTGATTATAATGAAATCTTGTGGAGAAAACCTTGAATGACGATTTCCTTCCAAACACTTGATGATAAACATCATGAATACATCATTCACTGTTGCAAAGTGTTGGTTTCTTTCTTTCAATAATAGATGTGAATATTTTGCACATGTAGGAGCCTTCTATGAAACATTTTAGGTGGGTGTAAAACCCTTGAATGGCCTCACACTCGCAAGGGCATAGACTAAGTATGAAGTCACTAAAAACTTTTTGGAGACTGAAACCTTAAGTAATTAGTGATGGAATTTATCACTGATTAGTTACCCCCAATATATCATATATTTTCCCTCGATGATGATGAGTTTAAAGAAGGCCATCCAATCATGGAAATATCTTGTCATTTCTTATCCCATTATTCATTTCAACAGGATGGTCATATATGAGAAGCCCCCATGGAATTCATTTTGGGAGAGAGACTTTGACATATGGGATAAATATCTATCCTACTTCAACCATGAAGCTAGTGAAAGGCCTTAGAAATATGAATATTTCTTAGACCATCCATCTGATGTCATATCTTTCATAATTATGACCATGTTGTTCCAGAATGGAATTTATAGAGAGTGAAATATTTCCTTGGGAGTGAGCATTGTGAGGATCAAGTTATCATTAGATCTTATGGTTTGGGTGTCTGGCTCATAGTGATGGGATCATGCCAACAAAAAAATCTTTGCTTTTAAGGGACAATCAACGACCATCTATAGTATAGAATCTTCTCACGAAGAATTTGTCTTCCAAAGGTTCCCTGGGTGTGCCTAGATTTTTTTATGCCTTCTAGATCCATGTGAGTAACATCACTATCACCCAACCTTGACTATTCTAATGGAAGATCCAATGAAGGATTAAGAATGGAAAACTTGATCTTCACGTTGACAAAAATCAATAAGATGAGCCAAAATGGAGATGACACCAACTTTTTTCTCAAAACGTGAACTTATGATTTTTAGCAGTTAGGGCTTAAGAGCTGCTATTTTAGGAAGTATTATTTTTTTTGACTTGGAATCATTTCTGTGGAATCCCTAAAATTATATGAACACTTTCATAGATGATTCTTTTCTATTTTTGGAAAATTTCAATTTAGAATAAGTTACTTTTTTGAAAGTTGAATTTTCATGCTTTTTTGGCCCATATTGCCTAGTTCATCATTTATGATGTTTTTGAGTTCACTATCTTGAAAGGATTTGCTATTTTGGGAAATTTTATATTTATAGTAAGTGAGGGAACCAAATAATTAATATTTTTAGAAACTACCCTTCCACACCTTGGATTGAGAAGAATTAGACTACACTGGAATAATTTTTTCTTCTAGACTCCATGTTCAAAATTTTAGCTTGATCCATCTGTTGAAATGATGGGAAAATGAAAAAAATGTAAATGAGGGAAAAAAGAGTTTTTTCTACCATTAAAAATCTAGGTAATAATTAATTTTTCTTTGAATTTCTTCTTGAATGCACTTGGGAAATAGGGATGCTATGAAAATTTAATTAGATTTTGTCTGGCGGTTTGGGAGATATGAATTTCTCTCATTCTAGGCACGAAGTAACTCATAAAAAAATTTGACATGTTTTTTGGAAACAAAAATCAGTTTTTTTATTTAATTATTATCTATTATCATGGAGGAATGGAATAAAAATTTTGTATTGATCAGAAAAAAAAAAATTCAGAAAAATTCCGGTAGCACTTCTCACGCATGCACAAGGGAAGAAACAACACAACAGTTAGAAAATTTACACTTTTTTGTTTTTAATTATTCATGCAATGGAGCACATGTTTTTGTCCCATCTTTCCCAAAGGTACGAGATAGTTGGTGCAAAAAAATGTTCCCTCACCATAGTGTGCTAAGTGTCATGAGGTGGTTTCTCGGCGAAAGAGAGAGAAAACCATGCAAAAAGCTTCTGGGGGCTAAAAATGGGTCTTATAAGGAACTTGGGAAGGGGCTTTGTTGTCACCTATCCAAAATTTGTGTAACTTTTGATTTTTTTTTGAAATTTTGGTCAGAGTGACTATTTTGGACATTTGTTTACGTTTTTGAATTCTTTTGAACTGAAAAGGATCTCGATACTTAGTCATTTTTGAGCATTTGAAAGTCTTTGAGGTAAAATCCCTTGTATTGTGATAATTGCGGGTCATGAAGGAACAAGTGGTACTTGTTCCCTCGGGCCTTACATTCCCAAAATCCCTGATTTTTCCACAGGTCATATAGTCCTTTGTTCAATGGGTTTTTTGCTTCTCTGAAGTAATATTTCACCCGTGCTTCAGTTCTCCACAAGGGAATGTTCCTTGCACTTATACAACCTTTGAACTTCCTTTGCATTGCGGAGATTTTAAGTTTTTCAGGAACATCTGGCCCTATTCCTCCCGATATTGTTTTCCTCATGGCCTCGTGTTCCTCACACAATCCCTTGGCCTTCAAATCTTGTCCCAAAAGTTTCTAAGTGTCCTTTGTATTGAGGAGCTGGGGACATCTAGTGATCTTGTGACCCTTGTGTCTCTGAGGCTTTTAGTATATTGTGGGTAGTTTGGAATTTCGCGTCCCTCATGACCATGTTCCCATGGGCCTTTCATTTTTTGTACCCTTGTCATATCCGTAATACAAAGCGAGAATGTTCCACAAGCTACCTTGTTCCTTATAATGCTTTAAAATCATCATTTATTGCACTCAACTTACTCATTTCTAAACGGACAACTATAAAAGGTAAATTGGGTTCTTACTTTCACCTCATAGTTAAAGTATATTACTGATCTCTATATCTCTCTCATCTCGTAAACCTATTTTTAGCTAAAGCTCTGGCATTCTTGGTTCAAATTCAAAAATTCAAGGTGAACTGTGAAAGTGTGGGCAACGCCATCATTTCCAAAGCTAAGGCAGGCTATTATGAGCATCTCAAGACCATAATCATTCTAAATCTTATCCTCGTTCCCTACCATTTGAGTCAACTTGACAATCCATTAAATCCCTTCTTCCTTGAGCCTTTGTGTTTTCCCCAGTCACCATGAAGTACCATTATGGGGGCTACGAGCATTTTTCTTCCCTTCAAACCTCACTACCCAATACTAGAGACAACGATGTTTTCCATGTAGAATTAGATTACTTTTAGGCTTATATTTTCACAGAAAATCCCACTTTCATGGCCCAATGCATTAAGGACAGTGGCCTAGCACATGCACTTGGTTTTCCTCTCTTTGTACAATGTGGAGACACATTCCTAGCTTGTGCTTCTTTCTTTGACACATACACCAAAGAGATTAGGGATCATCAGGGTCAAGTGATAGCTAAACTAGATATAAATTGTATTAATGTTGCCTTCAAAATTCCAATGGTTGAAAATACTAATACTCTAACCAAGGCACAAGTTCAATGTCTTTTTGAGAAGGATAAAGAGAAGTACAAAACAATGATAGAAAATTCATGGCTCAAGACACAGAAGAGAGGAGCTTCGAAGTTACCCAAAATCATGTATAGGTCATATTTCAAGGAAGAGTTGTCTTACATTGTCACTTTATTTTCAAGATTTATGGGCATGCCTATCACAAATGAATTTCAATTTTTGATGTGCCCCTATATAAACATTATTTGTGAAGGAAAATAGAGTTTGAACTAGGGAGAAATAATCTGTGAAAACCTCACTGAACAATTAGTCAATGTACAACAGAGTAAAACTTTCTACATGGATACTTATTTGTTGTACACAATTACCACATACAGGGTCTGACTACGGTTTTCTTCGGTGGATGATAAGAAGGATGGACCAGCATATGAGTACTACCCTTAATTGTTTTTTGAAAATAGAAAACATCATTTGAGAAGGGTAAATGATGCCTTCACAATGTATAATGTTTGACTTTTGGAAGGAAACACATCTAAGAGGATATCCTCTGAGGCCAAACAACTGATTGCAACATATGACAGTTGGTTCATTCAACTTATGAGATTTACATATATCAAATTGGTCGGATTTGAGGGTGCACCTAATAAAATCCCCATGTTCTACAATTATTGGTTCTAGTGGAGGTTTAAGGTAACTTGATATGTTGCACAGAACATGTAGAGATAATAAAATCACAAGCATTCAATTCCTAATCACTTTGGGAAATTACACCTGCATGACAGGATTAGATGCACAAAATGTAGAAAGAACCATAACAACATTCAATTTCTACACTTTTCACAAAAGGTCCTATTTTGACATTAAATGGTTCATGTCTAATAACCCTATAATGGGATTCCATCACTCACCTGTTCTAGAGGACTATTGGGAAAATTGTTCAAATGATTATGAAGTGATAAGAAGATACTATGGCCAGATTTCCTTCCAACAGATCAAAGGTTTTGAGATTTTCAAAGTACCTGAGGAATTTTTAGATGATGATGAAGACTTGTATTCTCTTGAATACAATAAAACTATTTGGCATACACCCCTTGTCACCATCAATTGGTTTTAGAAAGAAAAGGACAATCTTCAAGAGATTATAAGCCCATTTATGGTGAGAACCAAGGTTTGGTTTGATAGGAAAATGAAAGCATATAGGGCAGGAATGACTCAATATTCTTCTCAAGGAGCATCATCATCTCATAAGGAAATTTATGCCTCACATACAGAAGTAAAAAATCATCCAACTCTTTCCCCTCTGCATGTCAAATATTAAACTAAAGTATATTCAAAGAAGGAGAAGGCTGGGAGAACTGAGAAAAAAAATGTTATAATTGAAGAAAGAGGTAAATCATCTTTGTCTCCAGAAGCCACAGGGAAATTTCAAGTGATTAAACAGATTGTTGATCTCTCAAAAGAAGAAGGGAAAATCATAGAAGAACATGAGGAGAGAAACAGTGAAGGTGGTAGTACTGAAAATGAAGAGGGTGAAGGGGATAAAGATGAGGAGCCAAATGTTGAAACAGTAAGTACTCTCAAGCCTCAGTAACCACCTAAGGAAGTTTCTTCTTCAAGCACTAACACACCTACTTTGGAGGTTTCTGCTGACCAAACCCTTAGTTCCTTGAATGTGCTTTCTTTGGGCCAAGTTTATGCTCCACCATCAAGTGACTCTTTCACATGGGTACAACCCATGATTGAGAGTAATAAAAGTAAAACATATTCCCATATCACTGCCCCAGGATTTGATGTTGTAGTTGTTCTCCTGGGAACAACTCTAGCTCCCAAGAAGGCCAAGACTACTTCAAGGTTAGTATTTTACTCAAAGGGCCAACAATATATGGAAGTTTCCAAACCAAGGACATAAAAGGATGAAAAATATTTGACTTTAGCTGACCTAGAACTGACAAGAATTCCATTGGGTGAATCCACTCCCGAGAGTGAGGTTCATAATTTGAAAGAAACAGTATCCAAATTCATTGAAAGGGTTGAGAAGGGAAAAGAAACACAAGAACAACTTGAGGAACAAGTACATGCCCTTTCAAACTTCATCAAATAATTCATCTACAGTGAAAAGGTACTTGATCTTGGTCCTTTGGCTTCATTTCCCCCTCCCATTGTTTTATCTGATGAAGAATTATAGGCTACAAAGGACCTTCATAAGCATATTTGTTATGGGAACACTATTGAATCCATGGCAGAAGGCACATTGCTATCTAGATTGAATTTCATATAGGAAACCTACAAGGTATATTATAGCATTTCCTTGACTTAAATCCAATTTGACACAGTGATCACAGGAGCTAAAAAGGATTTGAAACTTTAGCTGGAATGTGTCTAAGATATTAAGATCATGAGCTCAATGGATGAGAAGATCCTTCTTGCTCATAAGGTTTTTGATGATCTTAAGAACAACCTTTCTAGGAAGCGGGTATTTTTAGTTGAATGGAAAGTCGCGATTCTTGAAGAAGTAATCACAAAACTCAAGAATAAGTCATAGAAGGGAGAGACCTTCAAATCAGAGATTATAACAGACCTACTTACTCTTAAGTTCCACATGATCAAAGAAAATTCAATAGAAAAAGTTCCAATGGAAGAAATTAAGAAAAAATTCAAAGCATTGATCAAAGAGGACCTGCCCAAGGCTGAAATTGTATCCAAAGAAAATATGGAGGAGATCACTGAGTTGCACAATGTGGTCATGGAAGTCACCAAAATTATGTTACAAAATGGAGACATTGGTAAAGAGATGGAGAACACTTTGGATAATTGGAAGAATGTCATTGCAAACACAACCATTCCTAAGGGCATGGAGATTCTTGGAGCACTCATGAAATTCAAGAATCAGATTCTCAAAGTGAAGACTTTAGCAACATCAACTTTAAATGTTCCTCCATGTAGTTCATAGGCCTTTTCTTTTAATTAATATATTTTAAAGTTGGCCTAATTATTGATGAAAATGTAATTTATAATTAAGGCCAATTAAATGTTGTAATAAATTTGATTAAGTGATAATGCTTAATTAAAAGAAAGGGAAATTGAAGAAACTTCGGTTGTAACCACCCTTGTGGTTTTATAAGGTACTTTTGTATCATTGAAAGGTTGTTAGATTTTGATGTTTGAAATGCAGAAAACACATAACTACAAGAATCAATACAAAATAAATATCTCTCTCTCATTTCTTGTGTTCTTTCTATTTCTATTCTGTAACCTACAAACGTGGATTTGGTATATTTGAAAGTTAAAATTTGTGTTCAACTCATTTGATGTAATGTTAATAACTTTGTCTATGTTGCATATATGTCCTATGGGTTATTTTAAATATATATATAAATTCAAGTGTTCTTAAGATTCCTTACACGCATTAATATGATATTTCTCTACAATATACATATCTGAAAAATGGTGCCTTCTTCTTTTCCCTTTTAAGTGATCTTGGGTGACCAAGGAGAACACTTGTGTTCTTGATAGGTGAGAAGTGAACCTTGAATTTATTTTTTACCAGTCTTGTTTTTTTTCAAAACTATTATATCCTTAGAAAAGCTCTTATATCCCCTATGTCTTTTGTATTGAGATTATTCTGTAAAAATGGGAACATTTTCCACATCAAAATCCTCACTTGAATATTGTTAGATTGTACATTTGTAAATATTTATATTTTCATTTTGTTTGGAATAAGGGAACCTCTCCCATAAGAGGAGTGACCGTTGTCCCCTGAAATGTTGCTTATATTGTGATACAAATATTCCAACCAACAAGCTTGTTATTGGGCATAATTTTTTATCCTAATTGTCCCAAAGGTATGGGACAGTTGGTGAAAAAAATACACCTTCACCACAACATGACAAGTGGCGTAATGTGGTTTTCTGAGTCGAAGAGGAGAGGGGGTTGTAAAATAGCCTGTAGAATCTTCTCGGGGTCACATGATGAACCAAAGGCTAACTTGGCTATGGGGCACATTTTTTGTCCTGAATCTCCCATGGGATGGGACAAATGAGACAAAAAAAAATCTCTCACCTGGTGCTAACAAGTGGCACTTTTTGATTGTGCGATGGGAAGGGCTAGGATTAGGTGAGAAGGGGCTTATCTGGCAACTTTGATCTTCGTCGGGGTCACATGATGAACCAAAGGATAATTCAGCTATGGGGCAAAAAAAAAATTCACAACTATCCCAATGGATTAGATGGATGGGACAAAAAATTACACCCTTGCCTGGTGTTAACAAGTGTTTACCCTTGAAATTGGCTAAGTCCCAAGAGCTTACCTTAGAGAGAACTTTGAGGATAAATTTTTTGGATCTCCTTGAGGAAATTTTGCGAACTTACTTATATTATTTTGAATCTAAATATCCTTTTGAGAAGAATGGATGGGTCCCATGATATGATTCAGCCTTAAAATCCCTAAAAATAGCCTTGTTTCTCGGGACTGTAGAGTGTTCCTACCAAAAATATACTATGGAAAGAAGTTCTTTGGTATTTGTAAAAAAAATGAAAGCACCATCAGTTAGATCATTGAATTGGATTTACAATGGTATCATGTTTGACTTCCAACTCTTTACGGAGCTCCCAGAATAATCTTATAAATCTTAGGCACTATTTTGTACTACAAGCTCCTTTACCTTCAAAAACCCGCTTTCACTGAACTTGTCCCTAAACGTTAAACTATTCCCTAAGTATTCCTATACCACTTAAAAAAATTTTTGGCTCCTCAATAGCATTTATTGATGAATTTGGGCCTGCAAATCTACTCCATGGGGTGCAAACATGTTTGAGAAAGGCTAAAAATAACCATTTCTAAGTCTACTGAAAGATTTGTGTTGAGAAGCATTGCATCGGAAGAATTACATGAACTTGTTTTCATCTTTTACATCACATATGAGCACTAGGGGGTAGGATATGCATGAAACAGGGGAATAACTAATCTGGAGAGGTGTTCAAGGGGGCTTATAAGGAAAAAAATTTACGCTAGGGTAAAGTTTTCATGTTTTCAAGTTGAATTTTACCCTTGCAAAAACACATGACAACAACTGGATCTTGCTTGGGGACTCATTTTGGATTGAACAAGGTAAGGATATGATGAGAATGAACTTTGGGATCTCAGCATACAATTTGGACCAGTGTCTTATCCATTGGGATTTACATAGTCTCCGCTTAAGCAAAGATAGACTCAAAGGGAACACACACACACACAAAAAGGAAAACACACCACACATGGAAAGGAAAAAACACACACAATGGGAAATGGAAAAACACATCCTAAATTCACCTATGATACATCTGGGGAACAACCTGCTTTCAATGTTTGTAGAACTTTAAGTATTTCCCACTACGGGGCAACTCCAAATGTGTGTCATCCAGATACAAGAGGTGGAAGGTTTTTTGTCCGCAAGATTCCTAAATTTGGAATGGTCCTAGCCACAAGGAATTAAAATTTCTATTTATTCCTTTCGGATCTCTCCTTTTGTCCCACAACACAACAAGAGTTCCAACTTTGAAATCCCTGGCCTATGTTTTTTTTGTCAAATAGCTTCTTCACCTTTAGTTGATGTTCTTTTATCCAATCTACCACCTTGAACCTTTCTTCGTCAAGTTTTTTAAGGAAAAATATTCTCTTATCAATGGAGTCATGGCACTGGCCTTATTCGACCGCTTTGACTAATAGGAGTGCTGACAATTCAACATTGACTGGAACCTCTACATTGATCCCGTAGAGAAACTAGAATGGTGACATACTTATTTCCCTCTTAGGGGTGATCCGGTCTAACCAAAGTGCATCATAGATTTTCTTGTGCCAGCATTTATGGTTCTCATTCACTAGTTTTCAGACAATGTTCATGATAATCTTATTTCTTGATTCATCCTAACCATTCCTTTCTAGGTAATAGTCCAATGCATGTGATAGTAAGATTAAGTAACTATAGAAAGATTCAGTCAACTCCATGGAAGAAAATTATGTGGCATTTTCAACTATAATCTTCTGAGGGATCCCAAAATAGATAATAATGTTCTCCCTGATGGAATCGTATACCATTTCAGAATTGGATTGCTTGGTCAAAATTACCTCCACCCTCTTTATGAAGTAGTCAGTTGTCGTGAGCACGTAGGTATGCCTTGCACTTAAATGAGGATTTATAACTCTTATGAAGTATATGCCCCATTGTTGAAAAGGTTCTTTGATCACCACCGGCCGGAGAGGAAGCACATCAAGTTGTGGTCTCCCAAAAAAGTATTGGAAAGGTTCATACTTAGAGACCCATTCTTGAGCATCTATGAACAAGGTAGGCCAATAATATCTACCATGAATAATTTAGTGAGAAATCACCATTGCAGAGAAATGCCCACCACAAGCCTGATCATGATATGCTTTTAGAAAATTCTCTTGTTTCTCTTTGTCCACACACCTAAGAAATCATCCATCAAGTCCCCTCTTGTATAACACATGATCTTAAATGATGTTTGAGAGTTCTTCTTTTCTTGTAATCAAGATGAACAGGGCACTCACCATAAGTGAGAAAATAGGAAATATCAGCATACCTCTCATTTGTGTAATTTACAAAGATCACTTGGGGTAAGCCTTTACTTACACATCCATAACACAAGAATTCCCTTGTATCACTTTGAGTCAAGAGAGCTTCATCCTCTGCAATCAACTGGAACAAATGATTTCCCCAAACTAGAATTGAAGGTTGGATCTCCAAGTCATATTCATGAATCCTGGCCACCTAATTACCCCTCTTGGCTCCTGGATCTTGTTAAGTTAAGATAGATTTGATTGTTGAGCCTAGGACCATCACCATGGTGCGAGAGGTTAGAATGTAAAACCTAAAGATTTTTACTGCTTTGACCACAACATAAGCATGTTTTTCCATTTTTTATATCTCAACTCATGGTTCTTCAATGGACAACTCATGACATTAATGGGTGCTTTAATGCCTTATTCATTCTTTTGGACTAGGATGGTCGAAATCATGTGCTTCGAAGCATAACAATACAAAATGAACTCTTTATCAAAATTGGGACATACCAAAGTAGGAGCTTTGGTTATTTCTTCTTTAATTACCTCAAATTACACTTTACCTTCATCATTCAACTTAAAGCTTGCTTGAGGTTTCATCATGGTAGTGATGTGCCTGGTTAGCTCGGTAAAATTTGGGACAAAGCTACTGAGAAAGTTCACCTTTATGAAGAAATAATGAACCCCTTTCTTGCTTGTGGGTAAGGAAAATTATTGGATTTATCTTATCCTCTCTGGATCAATTCTAGCCCCTTCTTTTCTCACGATGTGTCCAAGGAGTTTCCCTTAAGTAATACTAAAGAATCACTTCTTGGGATTCAGAGATATTCCATGTTGCTGGCACCTGATGATAACTTGTTTAAGATGATTAATGTGATCTTCTCACTTCTTTAAAAATAATTTAGGGTCATCTAGATAGATGCTGATATAGTGATTGAGGCCCTTGAAGGCCAAATCTATTGCTCATTGAAAATTCTCTCTGACATTGATAGGACCAAAAGGCATTCTATTGTACGCAAAAGTGCCCCATGGAGTTATGAAGGTTATTTTGGGTCTATCTTCTTCTTCTACCTCAATCTAGTTATACCTAGAGAAACCATAAAGAAGTGAGAGCATCTCTGATTATGTGACCGCATGTAGGATGTGATCCACGATAGGAAGTAGGTAGTTATCCTTCAATGAGGCTTGTTTCAAATTGTGGAAGTCTACAAAAATCCTTATTTCTCCATTCTTCTTTCGCATCAGAATAATATTTCCTACCTACATGGAGTGGTGTATAGGTAATATTAACCTTGCATTTAACATATTCAATAATTACTCCTCGATGGTGTCTGTAATTTTTGGATTATATAGTTGTTACTTTTTCTAGAAAAGCTTGGCTTCAGGATTCAACAGTATTGAATGATGCATCTCCTTAGGTTGGAATGACTTGAGCTCATCGTAGGAGTATGCCAAAACATCAAAATATTTTCTTAACTAAAAGAAAAACATTCTCTTCTCTTCTAGTGAACAACACTTGCCAATGTTTACCATTCTTTGCTGCTCGACAGTACTAATATTTTCTTTTTCAAAATTAGTACGACACCGAGAAGACTATTTTTCTCTCTCCTTGATAAACTTGTTGTGTTTATCAAACAAGTATTCAAGAGACACAAGAACTTTTGGGATCTTGTTTCCTTTTAACTTGATGACACCTTCCGAGTCATCTCCAACTTTAACTTTTTTATCTTCATCCGCAACAGAATCCTGATTCAGATTATCACTTCCCTTGTAGAAGAGAGTACTGAAGTTATCTCTTTATTCAAAGAAGGAGAGAATTTGATTGTCGTCATTGAATACCTATTAATTATTTACATTATCTGGCATACTTGGCCTGAATAGCATTTTGATAGTACATTTGTCCTTATTAAAGGATGGGTATGGATTCATCAAGGAATCTGAAACTGTAAGAGAGTTAGCTTTTCATTTTGTTTGCATTGAACAAATTGGGTGGAAAAAGCATTAAAAGATTTGATGTAGTCCCATACACAGTTCCTATAATACTTGAGTCTCTAGTTCTTGACCTGATATCGATTCCTTAATTTCTTGACAATCACCTCAGCATCACTGAGACATTTGAGTTTCTTAGTGCCCATGGATTCAACAACATCCATTCTGAGAAGGGCCTCATACTCTGTGGTAGTGTTGGTGTTTTCAAATTACAATTTATAAGTAAACGACAATAACTCACTTGAACGGGAAGTCATAACAATGTCAGCTCCAAATCCTACACTAGAATGACTTCCATCGAATTCCTTTTTCCATGGTTGATCCTCTTCATCTTCCAAGAGGAGAGGAAAATTCTCGTCTCTTTTAGAAGTAAAGAAGTAATTACCCAAACCACTATCTAGGAACAAAATATAAACTTTTGGATCTTCAGAATTTCAGACGGTGTATTTGATATTTCACATGGGAAACAACTTCTTCATTTCACCCTTCACTGGAATGGTTGTAGAATACCAATCCATTTGTATTTCACCACCTAAGTCTTTATAGAATCTCCTACTCAACAACATGTCGAAAGATGTTGGGATATCTGTCACCAAAATGGTTAGAAAAACCTTATTGTCTGGAAAATTTGCTAGGACCACTTGACCATCTTTGATTCTTCCTACCAGTGGCACCTCTTTAGACTCCATAGAGTAGCAAGATTTAGTTTCTCATGTCAAGGTAAGTCCTAGGGCATTATCAACATTGATTGGAATTACATTATTTGAGGAACCTAATTCGATAATGTAATTGTTCAATTGGTATCCTTTGATCAAGAGGGAAAGGTAGAATGTTTCCACCATTTTAGTTTTGGACAGGCTAAGTGCAAGCATGTTTTGAGTTGGAGGAGTAGTTGGAGTTGGAAGTAACCCTTTGGGATATCTTTTCTCAATAGCATAGTCTTGAGCTTCTTTAAGATTCCTAGTTAAATATATTTGGAGAATGAACCCTACCTCAGGAAATTGCACGTTGATGAAGAATATGTTCACATTTTCATCAGAGGGCATAGCTTTGAATGGTATCATTTTGATCAACCTGTTGTATTGGGCTAAAAAATCCCACATAGTCTCATTAGATTCCTTCTTCATTTGCACCATTTATGCTACGAGGTCTTGGTAGTCCTCGGTATATTTGAATATATCCTCAAAAATGGTTTTTATGTCCTCCTAACAAGTGATGGATCTAGTTGGTTGGAGATATAACCATTATGCTACTTTATCTTATAAATATTCCGTGAACAACCTCACTAACACATCTTCATGTTCCACTTATAGTATACCGCATACTGTGATGAACACCACTATGTGTTCTTTTGGGAGTTGTGTATTATCTCCTCTGAATTTAGGAAAAATCTTACGAGATCCCTTTGGAAATTCATGAATTGGAGTAGTGAGGGCGATCGGACCCATGTTTCTTCCCCATGGGACAATTAGTGGAGGTCTCTCTCTTTCATCCCTCATTATTTTTTTTGCTTCTAATTTTTCCTCCACTTCTGTTTTACTTTTACTTCTACTTTTTCTTCCGCTTCTACTTCTACTTTTTCTTCCGCTTCTACTTCTGCAAAGTCTTCAAAGTCTTCTTTGAGGTATGAAAATTCTATGTCCAAAATATTGACAACACTTTGGATACCGATGAGAGAAGTCTCGGAATGAATGGAGTGTCATGAATTCATGCATTGTTCTTGCCTCCTTTAGAGCTCTTCGAAGATAGGCTCAAGATTTCTTCTTTGCCTCTCGAACCTAGTATATCTACAATAAGCCAGCTTGTAATCTTTGAATCAACTCAAATCAGAAATTTATTAAACTCTCCTTTGTTAAACTTGAGCTTGTCTCGCTCTTTCCAAATTCTCTTCACAATGTTCTTCAAAGTCTAGATCCCTTATAGCTATGAAGTAGTGGGAGAAGTTTTCTTTGTTATGCCAAATAACCTAACTCAAATCAGATGTAATATCTTCTTGGATATGGAACAACAATTTGGGTCTCTGTACTAGAGAGTTACTAGGAATAGCCATTGGTGGAAGATGTAAGGATAGATGACTTTTCAAATTCCAATTTTTTTTTTGTATATTTTATTTTTTAATTTATTTTTTAGTTCAAATATTGGGTGTAGGATATGCAAAATCTGCCCCCGCGGTGGGTGCCAAAAACTGTTGGTGAAATAATTTATTGGTTAGGAAAATTTTATGGATTTCCACCAACACTTTGGGACTAGGTCCCTTTGCTTGAATGGGCAGATCCATTATTGTATGTGAAATAAAAAGGAAATTTGTTTTTGGCCTAGATGTTGAAAATCCAACAAGTACACTCCACTGCACCTACGAAAAATGATTGCCATCTTATACAAGGGAGGAATTTTCTAGGTAGGTGGGGAATTGGGAGTGATAAATTAGGAGAGGGATTAATATTATAAGTAGATAAAATCATTTTATTGTAAGGATCAATCAGAAATGTACACACACGATTTGAGAAGAATAACAACTTTGTTAATAATATCAAGACAAGATAAAACCATTAACACAAAGTTTCACTTATTCACTCATCTAGAAAAGTAAAAACTCTTTTCTTTATTGATATTATCACAAAGTTTCACAATGCAAGGGAAAGAGGAAAAATATAGAGAGAAATACAAGAACTTGTTATCTTTTGCTTATTCTTGGAAGTTATCTACTTAAAACTTACAAAATTGACAACCCTTTGGAATGAGGGATTCTTACAATATATAGACTTCAAGAAGACTCTTCACCTACCCCCAACAAGAATTTTCATTTGTCCTTTACAACATGTGACTCTTGGTATTCCTAGGATTGAAATTAAGTCCACTTTATATTAATTGAGGTTGAATTATTACAATGTCAACTATAGTCATGTTTAAATTAATAAGACAAAAATGAATAATAAAAAATGAAAAGTGCACCCCCCAACTAAGAAATAGAACATGAAGGAAGAGAGGAAGGAGGAGGGAAGAGAGAAAAGAAGAGAGATAACTACATAGATGAAGACATTGCCCTTTTTGATTCTACTTCACTGTCTGATGATATATACCAAGGGTCTCTGGGAAGATTTCCACTCCTTTAAATTCTGTGCTCTATTGGACTACCGCATGTGTAACTTTCTCAACCTGGGGAATACATACACAACTCAAGGAATCAAGCCAGCCATCTAACATAGCATTGATATTTTTACTTTTAGTGAACCAAGACTGATGTTTCTTTACGGTGTTTGATATTGTAGCTCGTATCTCAGCGAGAGACTCTAGTGCATCCTCATTGAAGGAAAAGGGATCCCCAGATTCTTTCTTGACATATTCTTCAAATGGCTTCAACAAATCATCCGCTGAGGCATTCTCATCAATGGTGGGTAATCCAAGATTTTTTATCTTAGTTTTGAAATCTTTTTTACATCTTGGAAGCATGCTCCTCATTCGAATCTAGCTCATCCAGAGCATTGTTCAACATCTCATACTGGAGGACAAGGGTTATAGCCCATACATGTGACAAATTATTAGATAGAGAGTCAAATACCTACATGTCAACCAACACGTGAGAATGATCTCTCCCCATCTCTATCACCAGTGGAAACACTTGATCCCAATGTGCCTTTTCTTTCTTGATTTCATCTCTTGTCATTTGGACCTTGGTGGCTATTGCACACATATACTTGAATAATGAAATCATCTTTGGAAGCAACACTTTCCCTTTTTCCACAATATTTTTTACCCATTTATCATTTGCTCGCCCGTACATGGTGAAGCCTTGGGTATTCTGAATAGATTCAGGGTTGAAGCTACTAATGGGGGAAACTTATTCAATTAGAAGAGATGAAGTGGCATTTGGGTCCATGAATGTTTGAACATACAAGGTGAGTGTTCACATGTGATCTTCCAACTGATCAAATTTTTATTTTTACTCTTGATTCCTCGTGAGAAGGAGAGTGGAAGACTCCTTGAATAAATGTGCATCTCCTCAATGAGTTGTTATACCTAGGGGATGGTGCTCATCTCGTAGTTAGCCAAGGTCATTTCTTCCATGGGTTTGATCACCTTTTTCCTAACTACTTCCACATATTGGTTTCTCAAAGTGTTGTTGTAAAAGTGTGAAGTTATTTGCACCAGTTTTCCCTTTTTCCCCTTAACCATTGAGATGATGGCTAAAAAGTCACGAATTATAACCTATTGCATTGTGTGGGATTCTTTTGTGAGCATCTCTTACATCCAAGGAAATATCTTAGTCATCTTAGGTTCAACACTTGGCATGATTTCTGTCTCTTGTTCAGAACGAGAAGGAATGTGTTGTGGAGGTGAGGTTGGTGCAACAGTGGAGGATGAGAAACTTTGTCACTACTAAGGGGCTAAAGGATGAACTGGATCAATTTCCACTTATTCCAAATCTACCACAGGGTCATTTGTTGTCCTTACCTTATTGTACAACCTTTGGTAGTGAGGGGATTCTGGTTTGACTACATTTTACTTTGAGCATTCTCTTGAGTGATCTACGCTTGAAGCCTTCTCATTGGATTTTGAGCAAGAATGATGAGATGCTTACCTTTGAAGAATTGTAAAGTTCCTCGATGTAATGAGGGAAACTCTTTTACTCTTGAACCACTCCTTCGATATTTTGATCACTTCCTCAATCTACTCATTTATATCTCCTGACTCGCGGATGGTCCACGACACTTGTAGGAAAGGCGATGCTTTCACTCCATGATATTATGAGTCATATAATTCCTTTCCATCATCTTCCATGCCATCTTCATACCAATAAATATTGAATCTCCTCATCTGCTCAATTTTCATCCTCATGTGATCTCATTTTCTGACTTCGAATTCATCTATATAACCCATCCATTATTCTTTAATTTTTGGAGCATGATGTAATTCGGGGAGGTGAAATAACTCTTGAATACTCCGAATATTGAAGTCTTCCCTTGAGGTGTACGAATACAAGAACGAAGCTTCCACATTAGAAGCCTCATGACCAATCTTGTAGTATAATATGCCTATAGATATGGGGAAAGGCACAATTTTATTCTTTTGGTGCCTTAGTTTGATGTTTACATGAATAAACTACTTACACAACTTGAATATTACTATCATGTCGCTGAGATACCGCAGAATATTTCTTAGAGAAAGATCAAAGCTAGATACTCAGATGTAGGAAAATTTTGCAAACTATATGAAATAAGATCTGTACCTTGTGATTATAGAGGCGGCTTGTGGAGACAACCTTGAATGAGGATTTCCTTCCAACAACCTAATGATAAACATCGTGAACACATCATTCACTCTTGCAAAGTGTTGGCTTCTTTCTTTCAAGCTCAGATGTGGATATTTTTCATATACAGGAGTTGATTAAGCCAATATATAATCTACAAATGCCTAAATATAATTGCAATGTAGCAGTAAATGAATAAGCAATTAAGTACAAAATAGACCCAAACAAACAAGAAATTAAGATTTAAAACCCTAAGTGCAGATGAGGAGATAAAATGACTTACTTGTTTTGCTATGATCCCGAAGGTGTGCAAAACTGATGGACTAGAAAATCAGAAGTGTATAATGTCACAAAGAATCCCAAAAAATGCAGGAGTGTTGGAATATGCTGGACTGGGGTGCCTATGGAGGGTCAGGGGTGCTTGGGGCACTACAGACCTATTCTGGGCACCCATGAATGCTCAAAATATTTGAAAAAAAATTTCACTGCATCACGATATGTTTGTTGTCCTTTCCTTCTTGTCGCTAGTTTATCGCATCAAGTTTGCATATGTCTCCTATAACCTACTATGAAGAAATGACTTGTAGAACCCTCAAAATTGCATCAAATCCTAAAAATAAAATAATGAAAATGAGGGGTCAAACTTTCCTCGACTGTCAAACAAGTGAACTTACGACCTATGCACTATTACACTAAATTTCAGAACCTAATGTATTTCTGTGTCTACACGCGTGCGTGTGTGTAGTGTGTATGTGTGTGTGTGTGTGTGTGTGTGTGTGTGTGTGTGTGTGTGTGTGTGTGTGCGCGCGTGCACGTGCGTGCATGCATAATCATGCCCTAGGCGTCTCTTGTGTGTGTCACACTTGGTAATCAAGCAAGTAGCTAGATGTAAGAAATGTAGATAGATGTGTACATGAAAGAATGAACTTCCCCTCCTATGTGGGTATGAAAAAGTATCAGTCCTTTGCCCTTGTGTGGATATTAGATGGATGCTTAGAGTTCTCTTGTAATGGCCTTTGAATGCAGCCTTAAGTGGTGATAGCTGAATGCTTAGTGCTTGGTCCTTTATAATGGTCAGACAACTTTATATTAATATTATTCCCTTTCTTAAATTTCATAATTAACCCTGAAAAGGTTTAGTATCAAAAATATAAAATACCCAAATAACTAGAAATGACCCGAAAGATGCGATAAAAGTACAAAGAGGTCAGGGGCACCTAAAAGGGACGAGGGTGCCTAATGCTGGCGTTCTGGCTGAGTGCGGTGGTGTCTAGAGATGAGAAATTTTGAAGTATGAAAAAACAAACTAAGGATATAAAGAGTGCAAGATCAATTTAAGGTAGTATAAAGTGAGCAAAATATGACCCGAGATACTGAGGGATCAATTAGTATTTTTCTAACTTAGGAATCATACGAATAGTAGTATGTTGATCATGGACTAGATAAATACCCAAAGTGCATGTGATTTAGTGTTTATATTTACCCCCACTTTATGTTTTTGAGTGAAAGATCGATAACATAAAGTAGATAGAAGATGCATACCTGATAACCATGTAGACCGATGGCAAAAAACATTCCGAGAGACAAGGAAAAGTGTGGAGTGATAATAAAATGTGAAGCGTGGAATCTAAAGAAGAGGAAGTGAAAATTGACTAGTGATGATGATGAACTTAGGGCAGAGAGCATATGTGTAGATGTCATTGTACTGTACTTGTTGATGTCAATTTTTGTTGATGATGTTGATGATGTAATTGATGTTGTTGAATGATGATGTTGATGTGATTTGACTATCCCTTCCCATAAGGATGGAACCTGTAAAAGAGAAGAATGACCAAGTAGTCAAATATGACGTGTATATGATAAAAAATTGAGTAAAAAGTATGTAAAGAATATATATGAAAATGGAACAAGGGAACACATGTAACTAATCTATGATGAGTAAATGAGTGTAAAAATGATCCTGTAGATGTTGTAGAAAAACAAGTTTTTTTTGGGCGATCTCATACCAATTACACTGTGTGCAAGTTTTTTTGGGCGATCTCACGTTAAGAAATGGAAGAAGTGTAGGGAGAAAAGTTCTAGTTTCATCCTCCAACCTTTAACTGAATTCCTAAAGTGTAGAACACCACTGTAGATGGTCTGTAAAAATTTGATCCATTTCAAACAGTTTTGATCCAACGTAAAAGTAGAAAATGCTTATGTAGTGCATGCATGTCTGAGTGCTGAAGGACTATCTTTCCTGTATAAAATCCGTACTGTGTGAAGTGTTGTCAAAAACTATGTTAAACTAATTTTTTATATATAAATTCCCACCTAGTCATAGGCATATCTAGGAAGGGTCAAGGGCGCCCAACTGCTAGTGTCTGGTGTCTGGGTGTTGGGTGTTGACGAGTTGTCTTGTGTTGAGGACCCAAGTTAGGATGTGGGACGTTGCTGAGACTAAATGAATACGAGCTGTACCGGTACTAATTTGTGTTGTGTGGTGACTGTGTTCTGCTATGTGGGGTGATTGATTCACTTGAATAGATGCCCCCCTCGTTTGGGGTGCATGTGATGTCGTTGAAGAGTATGTGGCCCAAAGTAGGACTGAATGTTGTGCTGAAATTGAACTCTTGCAAGGGGAGGCAGTGTGCTTGGTGGACACCAAGCCAAACAAAAACAAATGTGGGCAAGGAGACAAGCAAGTGTTATTACAAGCAAGATAAACACATATGTAGAAGACAATGATGTAAGCTAAGCATGCAAAAACACAATGTAAATACACAAGAAGACAAAGTAGACCGTGCAAAAGTGGGTTTTAAACATGGGACATCACTCATGATGTCATAAAACAATTAAGGCCACAGTGGCCGCAAAGCATACAGACAATCAAAGAACAAGAAAGACATAGGGAAAAGCATGTAAACAATGACATACAATGAAAATACAAGTGAATGATAAAAAAAAAAACAAAATAGTGACAGATAACCATGGTAAGCATATAGACATACAAGACAAATGTTGCACATGAAGCACCCATTAGCATGTTAGAAAGATAGAAATTATGTCAAATCATGCATAATCTGATATAGTAATGTGTTATGAAAAATGAAACAATAGCACCTGTGAGTGTATAAGAAAATTGGATGGCTCCTAGGATTCGTTGCAGCAGAAATGGTAACAAGTATTGCACCAAGCATCCATACTGCGTGTAAGGATTTGTGGAATATGTGATCACAAATATAAAATTAAGTGAATGTACATGTGTATATAGAAAAGGATAATGCCATACAATATATCTGTTTAGCATGTGTAATAAGAGTGTACATGTAAGCAAGTAAATGTAAGAAAGACTTAAGTACAATTAAGATATGCAATGTGTTGTGGATGAGTGAGATGAAATGGAATAAGGAGTAGGAGTGTGATAGGATCTGTGTGCCCCTAGGGACAAATGTGAATGAGTATGCATCTGATGAGGTTCATTTATACATGCCCCCTCAGTAGTCAAGAATGAACCGTAGAATAAGAGTGCGCCATCAGGTAATGGTTTGAATGTGTACACTATAAAGATGTTATTGATAAAGCGTAATGAGTGTGTGATAGTGAGTGAGTGAGTGACATGCGTGAGTGTGGCGAGGTCTAATTTGAGATATAGACCATCAAAAAGTTGAGTATGGAACATAGAACTTGAGTGCGTCATATGGTAATGAATGCAACGTGAAGAAGCAGATGTCAAGAAAGATGTATCGTGAATGTGTGAAGTGTGCAATGTATATAATGCATAATAGATGCTGCAAGGAAGAGATGTGTGCATGATATGTGAAGGATGTAGTGGGTGATGTGTAAGTGTGTAGTGTGTAGCATGTGATGTGTAGCATGTAGTGTGTGAAGTGTAATATGTAACATGTAGTGTAGTGTGTAGTGTGTAGTGTGGTATGTAGTGTGTGAGGTTCATGTGTATAAAATGCCATCAATAGTAAAGTTTGAACCGATAAGCATGAGAGTGTGTCATTGGGTAATGACGATATAAGAGTGTATTAAGATGTGTATGACGCATGTGAAAGTCTATAGGTGTGGAGTTGTGAGAGTATGAAAGACAATTAGCGATAGTGTGAGAAGGGGGGGTAGGAGTAATTATGATGCCCTCTAAGTGTATGGTGATAAAGAGTGATCAAGTAACATTGTCTAAGAAGATCATAAATGTCATGGTCAAAGCTGAAAGGTGATGAATCTGAGACCTGGTAAGTTATAGTATGCAGGATGATCCCGAAGAGACCCATTGTCGGCGTAGATTGTGCATGCCCATTGCATATTCCTCATCAGCGAAGGGTGGTAATGGACATCTATGTGCATACTAATGAGTAAGGTTTCATGAATAGCTAAGAAATGAGTCATTGTAAATGAAAATGCAGCCAAAGGGCGTGGGGAATGACACTGTCAATATGATTTGGATCTAATGTACCACTGATATACTCAAGCCAAGACTGTCTGAGTGTAAGTGGAGAAGTGCGAGGATCATGTGCAAGAAATACTGTGAGATAAAAGACGCGGAGACCATAAGTAACAGTGATGTGGATAAATCCTTGATAAAGACGAGGATCATAAGGTGGAGGAAAGATGTTGTCTACTATAAATCCTAGTCCGAGTCTAATCCATCATGTGTGCATATAGTATCGAGAGCAAGTAGGATGGAATGGAATGAGCTCCCAATAAGAGTTGTTCATGCAAAATGTGCATGTAAATGGAGGGCGTGTTAATAAAGGGTGTTCATGAGAAGGTGAGAGGAGGTGGAATGAACGTCCAATGATCTAGACATGCCCCTGATAAAGTACCATAGATATTAGTATAAATATGGGGGGCTCAGAAGTAAATGAAACAATATCTAATGCGCAAATGGTTCCTTCGAGTGGAGGTAAATTTTTTGGATAATGTTCATGTCATGGACTCGCAACAAGATGCACAGTAACAAGAAATAGAAACATACAATGTAGTATCACGATCTATGTTGTGATATTAGAATGGTGTATGATCAATGGGGATCTCATATTCAAAGCCCTCATGTAAGAGTCTAACACATTGGTGGACCATAGAAGAAATTTCTTACATTCAAAGAATCCATGGTCTACTAAGTAAACAATTATTATGAAAGTTAGGAGATTAACTACAAAATAATGGAATGGGAATAGTCTTTCGCCTAACTATGAGTGAAAATGTGATAGTGTCTAAGCATGGGCATGCGTAATAGAATCATATGCTCACATAGAAAGAGAGGCCGGGTCAAGATGAACAAACCGAAAGGCTTAGAGGCCTAAATGAATGATAGAGGGACAAAGATTAAGTTCAGATCCAGTGTCGACTAAAATGTGCTTTATGTCTAAGTTGTTGATACATACTTGTAAATAAAGAGTAAGATCATTATCATAAATAACAAGATTGTTCAGCTATAGCCGATGAAAAAGTAATATATTGAGAAAATTCATTGACAAATGTTTGATAGACAACGTTTAGTTGACTAGTAGCAAGAATCCGAGTAGTAGGCATAAGATTTATAATTTTAACGCATGACACTTAAGATGGGTGAGAAAGAAATCATGAATAGAAAAAACCATGATGAAATGATCCTAGGAAGATAAAAGCAATAAAAGTAGGAGGACCCTAAGAAGAGTGTTCAAAACATGAGTCAGGTTCAATAAATGATTAAGTAAATATAGAGTTTATAGAATGCCTAAATAATTATTATAATGTAATAACACAAATGAATATAGCAATGAAGTACAAAAAGTGATCCAATCAAATAAGTAATTAATATTTGGAAACACTAAGTTGCAAATGAGGAGATAGAAATGACTTAGCTATTTCGCTAATTATTTTGAAGGTATGTAAAAAGTTGGAAGAACTGTTGAAAATCCAAGGAGAAGGATGTTGCACAAGGAAGCCCAGAAAAATACATGAGTGTTCAAAATATATTGGAATGGGGTGATTATGGAGGGTCAATGGCACCTGGGGGTATTGCAAACCTCTTATGGGCACTTGTGATTTCTTAGAAGATCTCAGAATACCACTTTCACAGGATCGTGAGGTATTTACTTGGTCCTTCGCATCTAGATCCCTAGCATGTCGCACCAAGTTCGTCAGATGTCACCTATAATCTGCAATGAAAAAATGAATTATAAAACCCCAAAATCATAATCAAATACCAAAAATAAAATAATGCAAATGAGGGTTCAGACTGTCCTTGACTATCACGCAAGTGAACTTACGAGCCGAGCGCTGCATTACATCTCATACCTAATGTAGTTTTGTGTGTGTGTGTGTGTGTGTGTGTGTAGAATCATGCCCTAGGTGGCCCTTGTGTGTGTCGCACTTGGATAACAAGCAAGTAACTAGATGTAAGAAATGTAGATAGACGTATGCATAAAAGAATTAACTTGGACTCCTATGAGTATATGCAAAATTATCAGTCCCTTGCCCTTGTGTATGGATGCTAGATAGATGCTTGAGTGCTCTTGTAATGGAATTTAAATGTAACCTTCGGTGGTGATAGATAATGCTTAGTGCTTGGTCCCTTATTATGATCACATAATTTTATATTTATATGATTCCCTTGCTTGAATTTCATAATTAACCCCAAAAAGGCCGACTACCAAAAATATAAGATTCCCAAATGGCTAGAAAGGATCTAAAAGATGTGAACAAAGTACAAAGAGGTCAAGGGCACCCAGAGGGGACAGGGGCGTCTATCACCGACATCCTGGCTGGGTGCTGGTGTCCAGGATGAGAAAGTATGAAAAGACATATTAGGCTAGAAAAAGTGTAACATCAACAAAATCAATTAAGAAAAAGCAAAGATGGCCAAAGACAAGGATACATTAGTACTTTTCTCTCTTAAGAAGCATATGAATAGTAGTATGTGATTATGACTAAATAGATACCCAAAGTGCATGACTTAGTGTCTACATGTGCCTTCTAGGAAACATTTTGGGTGAGTTTCAAACCCTTGAATGGCCTCAAGATGGCAAGGGCATAGACAAAGTATGAAGCAATTGAAAAGTTCTTGAAGATTGGCACCTGAAGCAATTGGTGATGCAAGTTATCACTGATTAGTTATGTCCAATCTATCATTTGTCTACCCTCAATGATGGTGAGTATGAATAAGGCCATCTCATCATGGAAATATTTTGTCATTTCTTTTCCTATTAGCTGACTCAAGAGGATGATTGCATCTGAGAAACCCTCATGAAATTCACTTGGAGAGAGACTTTTGCATTTGTGATGGCTTTTTACCCTACTTCAACTATGAACCTAGTGCAAGGCCTTTAAGATAGGAATATATCTTTGACCATCCAGTTGATGCCACATATTTCGTAATGATGACCATGTTTTTCCAGACTCTAATTTGTAGAGAGTGCAAGATTGCTTTGGGAGCTGCTAGAACCAAGCTATCATCAACTCTTATGGCGCGTGTGTTTGGATCATAGTGATGGGAGAATTTCAACACCAACTTTGTGCTTTGAATGGACATCAGATGACCACCTACAACATACAATCCGATTGCATAAAATTTCTCTTCCGCATCGATGTAGAGCATCTAACAAATTCAACACACTCAAAAGTTGGCCAAAACTCACAATTCAATCAATCACCTTTATCTAACAATATGTCCACTATTATCAATTCAAGACACCATGCAACCTTGCACTTTTGGCTTCCAAATGAGAAATGGATTAATTTCAACTTGTTCCACACTTTTACTAGCCCCTAACCCTACCAAACAAACCATCAAATAGGTTCTAGGTCCTAGGTTTGGTAGTTTTATTCACTCTTTGTAAAAATTGCCCAAATATCTTCTTGAGATGTGTTGGCTAGATTTTCTGCACAGCTGAAAACCTAGGCAGTCATGAGATAAATCTCCCTCATTTACCGGTGAGGCTGCCGTGTAAGATTTTTTCAGTTAAATTTTCTAGTATCTATTCGTTGGTATTACTTTAACTATGTAGCTCATGAACCATAACTATACAGTTTTGCAGCAAGTAAGCAGCTGTAAGAGAAAGGAAATATTCGTAGAAGAGGAAAATAATGGAAAACAAGAAGAAAAAAGAGAAGATGTGCAACCCAATCAATAATTTACAGAGTTGATCGCATGCACATAGATAGAACAAATAAATCTTGACATACATAATTAGAAGCAAAGGAAACTTTCAAATCTAGATCTAGAATAACACAAAGTTTATGAATAGATCTTAGAAAGAAATCAGAAACAAAATGCACCGTTGACACAAAGATCTCCAGAAATATGTCTCCTTTATATTCCTCCGCTCTCAAAAATCTATTAAGGGTTTCAGTGCAAAGTCTGGAACACAAGAATGCTGCTTACAAATTCTGATCTCTAACCCGTAGGTTCTTCCTTCATTTATAGTGTATGGCGGGGAAATTACAAATAGGAAACTATCACTGAACTGGCACATGTGGGAGTTGTAAAGGAAATAACTGGAAATCTCCCTCCTATAATTCCTCTTTGCATGACATGCATGATTTATAACTGAAAATAGAACCTTCTATTTCGCATGGCTACCACCTATTTCCAAGTAATTAAATTCTTCAAGTAACGGATTTTAAACCAATCACTTAAGTTTTATAATTTAATTGCTTGCTCAATTAATTTGTCGAAGAAAATAAGAGAAAGAAAAAGAAAGAGGAAAAGAGATTAGAAGAAAGCTGCAACACTTCCAGTCTTGTTCTTTTTTCCATATTCTGCATGCAGTTGATTCTTTTGCCTTTGATTCTCACCAAACTGGATCTGGAAGTAGTGATTTGCTTACTTGTATTTCCTTTGACTTGTCTTCCCTCTTATCCTTGAAGCTTTTGTAGTTCTTCTCCAATGCAATGTTTGTCATAAATAATTCAGACCAAACTCATCGTTTTTATTTTTAATTGCATATGAGCAATTAAAAATTCAAGAAAGCACTTCAGGTGAAGGAAAGTACAATTTATTTCAATGAAGGCTTCAACTGGAAGATTTGGAGGACATGCACAAGATCTTGGAGGGAATTTTCCATACACTGACTTCTACATGGTATGCGATAGAAACAAGAGGATGAACTTTTTCTAGAATACTTTGCAATTATGAGATTTGGATCTGTCAATTAAATCGGTGATAGGTTCAGGGCCTATGTCTGTATCATTGACTTCAAAAAATCTAGAATCTTTGCATGATTCTAGTGATCCTTTTCTTTCATCATGCTTCATCATGGTTGGAACAATCTTTGTCTAAGCTCTGTTTCTTTTAATTATGTCAGAATCCCTTGTAATTGAATCACTTTGTGCAGATTTGGAAATTTCTTCAGATTCAGAAGATATATTCAATGTATCTGACATTGATTTGAACTCCCTTTCACTTATATAAGCACCTATAATGAATACCTACAATTAATTCAGACAAAGACGGAATCCAGAGCATGAACACTTGATTTTTATCACAAAAATCTGCATATAAAGTCCGCTGCCCTAGAATTTGAGGCTTTGTTTGCATGCAAAGCAAAAAAAAATATTATTTAATTCACCAGAGCACTTATACCAACATGCAAATAATTATCATAGCAAGAATCAATCCATTCCAACCCTAGGCGCAAAAACTGGGAGCTTCTTGGCAGTGGAAAATATTTATTAATGCAACATCCTCCTTCCTTTGGCGTCAAAACTTGTCTGGGCTGTAATCCTTAGCAAAAAAAAATAATTGTTTCTTCATTATGGCAGCCCATGCTTATATAATCCTCAACATACTATTTTTGATAATTACCCTTCCTATTTCTAGCAATTTAATTAATAAACAATCATGTTTATTCACCCAAATTGGACGCCCAATTATGCATGTTGTTGGTTGTTTTTAAATAAATTTATTTTTAGCTTGCTTCCTTCAGTTCTCTTTGGCTTATCTTCATGCATTGACTTTCCTTCTATTTATGGCACCAAAATTGGGTGAATAAACATTAATAAATATTAGTAAATGCATTGTTATTCACCCAAGGTGGGTCACACTTTTTGGCAAGGGTCAATGCTAAAAATAAGAAGTCAACTTCTGATGGGAATTTTCACCCTGCACTACAGCTCTAATAATCCCCTCTTCCACTTAAGTGATTTGACTTTTATAATGAGATTTTTTACCCTGCAAGGCAGGTAAGAAATCCCCACCTGCCTGCCACCTCTAATATTCCCATTGCAGCTTAAGTGAGTTTGACTTCAAAGGAAAAATTACCCTGTAAGGTAGGTAAGAAATTCCCGCCTACCTGTCACTGCCAAAATTCCCACTAGCAGCTTAAATTCTTCCTTCCAAAAAGTGTGACTTGTATGAAAGATAGCTCTTTTCTAAAAGTGTGACTTACATTGTGACTTCTGCTTTTAAAATTGCGTGAGAATTCGTCACTTAGGGCAACGTGAAAATTAGACGCGGAAGGCAGCCTTGAAAATTGCGACTGGCATAAAAACAACATTTCTTTCCTTTTTGGATTTTCGGTGAAGAAAACACAAGTATGAAATAAAATTTCCCATTTTTGGAAAGGGTCTGGGAAGATGTAGCAGCAAAACTTGCATGTGCCATAACTTTCATTCCGTGGCTCCGTTTTAGGTGTCGTTTTCTCTAAAACTGCATATCTTCTCAAGCTTTACGTATTGATGGCAATATTTTTCGTATTATCATAAAATCCATTTATTCCAAAAAGTGCGACTTGCTTAGGAGAGTCTTTTTGTGCTTGAATTCATCTTTTTTGGTCAGAAGTTTGCTTTCTGAGGCTGATTCCTTCTGGTGCAATAGTTGTAAATGATCTCTAGATGCTCCAGGAAATTAAACAGACTATTCAGAACAAAGAATGGACCCAGGGGAATTAAACAAAAAAATTATGGGGAAAACTGAAGAAAAACACAAAAGAAATAAATAAAAACAAAAAACGTTGCCAGAAGTCACAAACAAAGCTCTGAATTCATTCCTGGTGAAAACCCTATTGAGATGTGTGAACACTGGCATGCAAAACTTCAACAGGATTCAACCAGAGCACAATTTACTTCAAACGAGACATTATTTATTTAATAAATAATTAAATAAAAAAATTCTCATAGACAAAACTTGGTGGAGGGATAAAATGAGTTTCAACATCTAATTATTTGTCAAAATTGACTCATATGATTTACTAGGAATATCTTAACGTAATAGAGACATCTTCTGACAATAAAAACACAAAAAGACCCGCTATTTTAAAAGAACGAAATTTTTTAAACATGGGGTAGTCTTAGATTTCAAGGTAAAATCTGGAGAGACCAAGATGGATGGTGACAGAAATACTTGAGTTGGGAATAAACCACTGGGTACCTGAAAAATCTATCACAGGTTTTGAATACCCTTTACTATGCTCTTGGTGTGTACTAATTGGTTTGGCTAGGTTCTTCATACAAATACCCTGCTTGTAATTGTTATCTCTATAGGCTTAGAAGTTTAGTACCAACCCTATCCTTAGGAAAAATCTAATACATCTTCTAATTCCTTGAGCCAATGGGAAATCTATCCATCTTTCTGAGAACCCATTTGGTTGAACTTTTGTTGTATAAACTTTCACTATAACTTGTTTTGATAAAGATTGCTCAAAACCCCACAACTCAAGTTTCTTATTAGGTCTTAAGAAAAAGAGACAAACTATGCTAGGGAACTGTCACAAATATCTTTTTTTTCTTGTGATAAATTCACGAAATTACTCCTTATTCAGTCCAAGGATGCCTTCAAGATGATAACTCCAAACTTTTAAGGCAAATAACTTCGTTTTAGGGATTATTTTCTCAAACCCTAGCTAGTGCCTGATTATGACCTACAGGTTAGCCCTAGAGGCTTTTTTTCCTTATAAAACTCTTTTCAACTCTTTTCAAAGTCTCAAACTACTTTCCCTAGGACTATTTCAATGTCTCCTAACTTTCAATCTTACCAGTGAAATGAGTTCTTCCTTAGAACATGTGATAGAGGTATAATCTCTTTGTATTTTGTCTTCTCGGAACATGGGTATGATGACTGTAGTAGGGTTTGAATAGATTAGAATCCCTTCAAGCTTCTTATGTGTATCTAAGACTCACAAAATGTATGTGTCTTCCATTGGTGGTAAAAACTCTTAAACTTGTTTGATTAGTCTATCTTATCTTACATGACCTAATTTCCCTTATTTGAAACATAAATCTATTGTAACTTTTATCAAGAAAGGTTTTCAAACAAATGAACACTTAATCATCAATACCTTTCAATAGAAATACCTGCACTAAGGTCTCTACTTCCTTTACTTATGAGATATGAGATCAAAATCACTTTTTTCATCCATACACAATCCAACAATTCAATTGTTTGCAAACATAATTACACTATTATACCTTTCTTGGAGCTCCAACATGTAATATATTGATTTATCAATAATATAAAAGTGTTGCAATATGAATATATACATCCCTTTGGCTCGAGTGTCTCCATACCTGACTCCGAGAACCAAGAGGGTTAAGAACAAGTCAAGGAAATTACACTCAAGAAGTGCACAATATTAACATGGAGTTATACAAATCCCCATAGAGCATCATGGGGCTACAAAGCCAAAAATATGAACTAAATACATTAAAAAAAACATGAAATAAGTACCTCCAAACCTCTAATCCTACTAGGAAGCCAAAATGGCTTTATAAATTCAAATTTTTAAATAGGCCAAAATGGAGGGAGATCCTCAAATTCAAATTTTTTGAACCTCTAAAGTTCTAAGGACACCATAAATGACTCAAAGACACCTCTAACAACCTAAAAAAACTAAAATTTGATTACTAAAATCCTATACTAACCCTAGACTAGCCCTTGGAGTGATACCCCTGCATCACACAGGTTCCCTGATATGCCTAACATTCTATTTTTGAGGTATTCCAGATCCATGTGAGTAACATCATTGTCATCCACTCATGTAATCTTAGGAAAAATCCAAAGCTGGTTCAAGACCGGAAAAATTGAACTTGATGTTGACAAAAATCAACAAGATAGGCCAAAATAGAGATGACAAATTTTTACCCTCAAAGCGGGAACTTACTATTTTTAGCAATTAGGGCCTGGGAGTTGCTATTTGGGTAATTATTCATTTTTTGACTTGGAATCAGTTTTATGGAACCCCTAACATGCTCGGATATATTTAACATATGTTTCCTTTCCATTTTGGACACTTTCTATTTATAGTAAGTTATTTTTTTGAAAGTTACTATTTTGTGCTTTTTTTATTTTTCGGACCAAATTGCCTAATTTGTCATTTTTGTTGTTCTTTGAGTTCACTGTCTTGAAAGGGTTTGTTATTTTGGGAAATTTTATATTTATAATAAGTGATGGCACAAAATAATTAATATTTTTATAAACTACCCTTCCACACCTCAGATTGTGACGAAATCAGTATCACCGAAATAGGTTTTTTTTCTGGACTCCGTGTTCAAATTTTTAGCTCAATCTGTCCATCAGAATGATGGAAAAATGAAAAAACGTAAGCTAGGGCACAAAACAAGGGTTTTATGCCATTAAAAATACAGGGAATCATTGAGTTTTATTTCACTTTATTCTTGAAGGTGCCTAGGAAATAGGGAGGCTGTGAAAATTTCATTTGATTTCGTATGGTGGTTTGGGAGATATGAAATTTTCTCGTTCTAGGGCACATAGTCACTTTGGGAAATTTTTGGCATGGTGTCTTAAAAAAATCAGTTTTATTGGTTTATTTCTTGTCTATGATCATGGAGGAATGGGGGAAAATAGTGGATAGATAAAAAAAATGGTTTCTGGATAAAATCCGCCAGCACCTCTCATGCACACACAAGGGAAGAAGCAACACGATAGTTAGAAAATGTACATTTTTTTGGTTTTTTAAATATTCATGTGATGGAGCGCAATTTTTTGTGCCAATTTTCCCAAAGGGACATGTCAGTTGGTGTAAAAAAATGTTCCCTCACCACAACATGCCAAGTGTCGCGAGGTGATTTCCTGACGGAGGAGAGAGAAAAGCATGCAAAAGCTCTCGAGGGCTAAAATTGGGTCGTATGAGGAACTTGGGAAGGGGATTGATCTTGGGAGCACTCTTTTTTTCCCAAATATCCCAAAGGGATGGTACATATGGTGCAAAAAAATTCACCCTTACCATAGCATGACAATTGGCAGAATGTGGTTTGCTGAGGCGGAGAGGAGAGGGGGTTGGAAAAATAGCTTGTAGAGCCTTCCCATGGTCACATGATGAACCAAAGGCTAACTTGGCTATGGGGTGCAGTTTTTTTTCCATGGAAAAAAAAAGTGTGCCCTCATTTGGTGCTGACAAGTTTCCACCCTTGAAATTGGCTAAGCCCCAAGAGCTTACCTTGGAGAAAACTTTGAGGACAAAGTTTTAGAGCTCCTGGATGAATTTTTGGGCACTTTATTATATGATTTTGACTCAAAACATAATTTTATGAAGAATGGAATGGGTCATGTGATCTGATTCATTCTGAAAATCCCTAAAATGTTTCCTTTTTTCTCAATACCACGGAGTGTGCCTGCCAAAAACAAACTGCGGAGAGAAGTTCTTTGGTATTGTGAAAAAAATGAAAGCACCATAATTTATAGAATTGAATCAAATTTCCTATGGTATATTTTTTTACCTCAAACTCTTTATGGAGCTCCCGGAATAATCTTCCGAAGCTTAGGCACTATTTTGTACTGCAAGCTCCTTTACCTTCAAAAGTCCGCTTTCACTGAACTTGTCTCTAAACCTTCAAATGTTCCTTAAATATTCATAAACCACTTGAAAAACATTATTGTCTCCTTAATACCATTTCTTTATGAATTTTGGCCTTCAACTATGCTCCAAGGCATGCACACCTGTCTTAGAAAGGCTAAGAAAAGCCATTTCTAAGTCTACTAAAAGATCCATGTTGAGAAGCATTTTATCAGAAGAATTCCATGAACATGTTTTCATATTTAAAATACATAGGAAAGGTTGTTACATCACATATGAGCACTAAGGGGAGAGGATAGGCATGACACAGGGGAAGAACTAATCGAGAGAGGTGCTCAAGGGGGCTTATAAGGAAACATTTTGACACTAGGGTAAAGTTGTCATGTTTTCAAGTTTAATTTTTCCCTTGCAAAAACACATGAAAATATCTTGGTAAGTAACATTTTTATTCATTCAAGCGTGAAAGTCAATGTCCTCACTCTTGATGCTTGGATTCGAATGGGAAGACCACCATTACAACCATCTTCAAGTGTGTTGTATATGGTGAATAAGACAACGACTATGCCCATTAGTGTGTTAAAAGATGAAAGCATCACGATTCAAGGCAAAAAATTCACTAGATACTTTGAGGTATTAGAGTCAGCAAAGACTGACAAATTCTTTGCGATACTTGGCCAACCATGGTGTTATGAAAATAACGAATACTTGCGCTTTAACAAATGTTATGTAAGTTTCAAAAAATGTTAAATAGAAGGTGGTAATCCATTTGCATAACACTAAGATTATACCATACATTGAGCCAATAAATAAAAATACCTTAACCGAATCCGTGCACATTCAGCACATGACCAAAAAAATGTTGATGTATTAGAGGAGAGTGTACTTCAATGGGGAGACACGCAGTCCATTAGCAACACTACTAGTGTTTCTTGTGACAACTAGGCTCATGACACTTACAAGATGGTTGGTCGTTAGTTTCAAGGAAGAGTAATAAGGGTGATAAGACCACAACCGATTAGGTTGTTAGGAAAGGCCATTTTTTTTAAGTACACTGGATAGGAGAGGCATGAACCCTTCTACGCACGATGGAGGAAAAGATATGGAATGAGGGAGATATAAGGAATATATTGGTTTATTCACTAAGGGGGACAACAACATGTTGGTGGGACACACATAGAGATAAATTGATCGGATGGCGCAAGATAAGAGTTGCATTCTTACCTATTTTTTCAGGAATAACCTTCCTTCACTTTTACAATATTATAATGGGAAGATTTTCCTCATGGCACATGTTCAAAACTATGAAAGGTATTAGATGCGGGGCTAAGATGCGCTACCACCATCGCTCTAGGTACATAAATTTTAATCTACATTACATAGATGTACATGTGCATGGTATGTACACAAAGAATTGAGACATGAAACAATGAATTGGCATGCCATGACTACATGGATTGTTCACACATTTGATTATTTTTCTACAAACCTATTATTCATGAACCTCTATAGATTATGAGGTAAATTACATTGGGTGATAACGCGAGGGATGAAGAAATCTTGACTCGATTATACGAGGAAAGTGACTTTGAAGGAAGTCCTGACATGTGTGTCGAATTAGAAGATGATGACACTTTGTTAGAGTGCACATGGAAAGAGCAGGAAAAAGGAAAGATTGTTTATCTTATAGATGATGAAGAGGTTTAATACCTTAATATTCAGCATACAGAAGGCACGCGTGAACTATTGGACTTTACAAATGAACAAACACATGTATATCATGTGTTATTAAAGATAAAGAAAGTTAACATTTTGGAGTAAAGATGCGTCAAAGAAGGCCATAATTGGCGATTACTAGTCTAAAGCAGAAGTCACAAAAATAATTGAACTATTGTGCGACTTCTAAGATCTCTTTCTGAGAGGATACCACGAGTTGAAGGGTGTCCACCCATCATTAGGAAAAATGAAGATCAAGTTCAAGGATGGCGCATGACCGGTTTGCAAGAGGCCCTACCAGATGAATACTAATATGCACGTCAAGGTGCAGGATGAGATTGACAAGATGTTTAAGGCATGCATTATTGAGTCCATTGATGAATCAGAATGGGTAAGCCCTATGGTTATCAACATTAAAAAGGATGGGTGGATAAGGATTTTTTTACTATAGATTTTTGAATGCTTCATGCATGATTGATCCTTTTCCTACTCTGTTTACTGAAAAGATACTTGAAGGAGTTGCAGGGCACGAGACTGGTGGATTCTTCAGATACCACCAGGTTAGAATCGTGCACAAAGATGAAGAAAAAATAATATTTGCAATTGAATGGGGATGCTTTTCTTACACAGTTATGCCATTTGGCCTGAAGAATAAGTTAGTGGTGCTCTCACACATTGTTGTTCAAGCATTTTATGATTTTATTCATAGGCTCCTTCAAGTACATTTGGATGACTAGACCATTTAAGGGCTAGTTAAATACCAATGTGACTATTTGAGGTTGATTTTCAAGAGTAGGAGAATCAGGGACTAAGATCGGGTAGTGTGAGTTCCTAGTAGTTGAATTGGCCAAAGGGGAATTAGAGGCTATGTATGAGTAGCGTAAGTTCCCTATTGTTTAATTGTTTGATTTGATTTGTTTGCTAAACTACGTTGAAAGTTTATTTTTAAATAAATAAATAAAGTAAATTCAACATAAATAAAAGACAAGTGTGTTTAATATTTTAATTAACCAAATTCATTCCAATTAATTAAATAAAATGAAATGAAATACCATCTATTCTATTTGTCTGAACAAGAAACGAATTAAAAGAAAACTAACTAAACAACTAACATATTTTTTGTATTTTTCAGAATTTAGATAAAACAAATAAATAAACTATTCTACAGACACATGAAACTAATTAAAATAAAATACTACTACTTCTAATAAAATAAACTAAAAACAAAGAATAGTCGGATGTGGCTATTCCTCTGTTGCAGGGTTGTCTGACAATTCTATTATAAAAGAATGTATTTGAAAATTATTAATCTAAATAAAATAAATAAACTTCTTCTAGAAAAGCTTTTGCCTCAAGTTTTCTGGAAAGGGAAAGCTTCTCAGAAGCAATTTCCTCTTTTCCGTATGAACTTTCCCCAGAAGAAGTAAATCTAAACTAATTAAAAGAAATAAAAGATGTGCAAGGATTTCTTCACTTCTTCCTCCAACTAATTTCCCGAGCAGATCCACAGGGATAAGCCAAGGAAGAAGTTATCAAGGGAATATATAAGAAATATTTTGAAAAGAAATACTAGAAATAAGATAAATACATTCAGGGAAGTGATGAAATCTTCCACTTCTACAATTCTACCAACTCAAAACAAATGTATTATTTCTATTCTAACAAATACAAATTAATTAAAGCTTCAAAGAATTTAAGTACAACCCCAACCTGGTTACTACTGTACTGTGGTAGCTTCCCAAAGATGAGATGTGCTTTTTTGTCTCCTCAGCTTTGTATCCTCTTCCAAAGATGAAGTCCAATTGATCCAGGAATGCACAGATGTTGGCTAGTAGTAAAGAAAACAAAATACTGGTTGTGGCTGGCTTGGTGTAAGAAATGACTGAAAGTAAATGGTAGGAAAGAATAGAGAAAGAGCTGGTTGTTCTATGTGGTTCCTCTCAAAATTTCAGCAACATAACTTAACCTCAAGAATATGAAAAATCCAACCCATCATACGGGTAAAAGTTTGGCTTTTATATAAATCTGGGAAAGAAGAAGTCAATTACATGTGTCAATGAAGAAGTGAAAAATCAGAAAAAGGAGAGGTATTCAACATTCTAAACATATCCAAAGAGAAGATAAAATCAATACGATTCCAACGAGTCCAAAAATAGGCAAAACGGTTGAGAAACGAGTGAGAAAATCACTCCCGAAATCCAAACGTGCGTCAAAAAATGCATGTTTTAAGTCTATGATTTTAAGTGACAGGACCACCAGTGAACACAGAGGGGTGGTTACGGTTGTGTAACCACCAACCATAGTTGCATAACCGCCATTGGTGGTTACACAACCACAGTTGACACAACCACCAGGGTGGTTAAGCAACCGCCACTGACAATTACACAACCACCGCTCAACAAAGAAAAAGCTAAAAAGTGGTCTTACAAGAAAAATTAAAGTTTGCAGACAAAACAAGAAGGGTTGATTTGAGTCAAAGGAGGGATGCAAAGAATAGGGGGAAGGATCTGGACCTCATTTTTACCTTGGAATAATTTTTTATCATCATTGGATATTTTACCATTCCAACAATATAACACCGTGCAATTTTGGGTGCGTACATATTGCCCCCTCAGAGAATCATTTTAGCCATGAAGAGGCATAAAACGTGAAGTCCAAGTATGGTGCTCCCAAATGGGAAAGTTAGAAATTATACCTTATTTTCCAGTGTGTTGAAACCACCAATCCATCCTTCCCACCTACAAAAGAAAGATGAGAATCAAGTGCAGATATAAAACATGATTAACAAAATACTTTGAAATAAAATGACAAGATTACGTACCGTATCCGTGAGGGTGAGAAATATACCTGCTCCAGTGCATGTAATATACTACACACACAATGTTAGAAAATCCAAATATATGTTATGTATGTCATTTTCACTATTTTTAGAAATCATTTATGTTTTGCAAGTTTGTTGAATTTAGAGCTCCTGGTTTTTGTGACTGTTTCATTTGTGAGTATGGTTAAATTGGAAAGGATTTAGAAATGATGGTGTCAGACCCAATGAAAGTGGAAGGGGCTCAGAAAGGGGTTAGATATGAGAGACTTTGGTATTTTTGTGCGCTAGGCTTTGGATTTTTCTCTTTGAATGCACTTGAGAAGAACTTCTAGGAAATTTGTAACTGAAGCAGTTGTAAGGGGCCTCAAAGAGGTGGATAGGCAAGAGTACCTTTATTGCTTAGTCTCATTTTTGCGTATTTATTGATTTTTTTTTTTATTTTTGGCTCATGGTTGAGCATTTTGACCACACTTACCTATGGTTTTACAACATTTACACATGAGAAACTTGACATTATATATATATACATATAGACATTTTTTGGTTCGGCATTCCTTGCAAGAGTTGACTTCATTGTAGTTTGCTTCATCTGTGTACTCTTAGATGGTTTGGAATTTCTGATACTTTTTTATGTTTTATGAATGCATGCCATGGATGATGATGCAAATGTGTAGACAGAATGATATTATTTTTTTTTTTTATATATATGATGCATATGAGAACAAATTGTAATTTAGATACTTTGGTTTTCAAGCAATATTTAGCACTTTATGTTTTATTGGAAAAATGTGATGAATGTGATATAATAAGAAAATGAACTCACTCCATTCCCAACTCCACACAACCAGTAAGATGTGAGGGCTCATCACCGAGAGCTAGGAAGGACGCAAGTTGTATGATTTTGATGAATGAAAATGGTGAGAAAAGACAATATTTTGACAAAGATCCAACTAGAACTTACAACTCAACCCTAAGAAAGGTCAACTAACCAGTTCAAAATGCATTTTTCTTGCAATTTTAACTAGACTTAGATCCGTAGATGGCCTTTTGATTGAAAAAATGGTTTTAATGGATTAAATCTCTTGTAACATACACATCTAACTCATTTTCTTGGGATTTTTGAATATTTAAAGCACTTTTTATTCATTGACTTATTTACAACTTATTGATTTATTTGACACAGACCCCCTACATCTTGCCCCATGCTACTAGTAAGAAGCATGGTCTCATCACCAAGGACAAGATACATAGGCGAGTAAGGGCACTCCCTCCTTTCCCAACCTCACACCACTAGTAAGAAGCATGGGCTCATCACCAAAGGTTGGTAGGGAAAAGAAGTGTAGTTTTATTTTGAAAGAAAGAATTTTTTTTTGTTTATTATTTTATATATTTTTTTTGTTTATTGGTTTTAGACTTGTGCTTTTGGGAAGGAACACTTTCCCCTAGCCTCAACCCCATGCAACTAGTAAGATGTGAGGGCTCACCACCGAAGGTTGAGATAGGTGAAACAAGAGACTCCAGGTGAAATGTTTAGATTATTTCTGTCATCAGAGAGGTTTTAGGGAAAGATGTGACATCAAGAAGCTTCTAGAACAGACTATGGGCAAAGAAACCTGAGCTAGAAGAAACCATGAATAGAACTAAGTGTGCAAGTTTTGGTAGGATCAATGTCAAAATTTCATCTTAAATAGCTGAAACGATGAAGAGATTAGAATAAATTTTGTGATGATATGATGGATACTTGAAGAGGTATGATTAAATGTTTTTGCCAATATTTGAAAGTTTTTTAAAAGTTTCTTGAAAAGTAAGTTTCAGTTTACAATTTCACAATATGATAATGCAAATGATAAACAATATGGATGCAATAATGTACAAGTGGAAATGCAAATGAACTATGCATGGAAACATTTAGGGTGAAGCCAGTTGACATATGTCAAACTCCTCACCTCCCAAGGTACACAAATGATACACATGATCTTTGAAGTTTTCATTCTCTTGGCAAGGGCCTACTACCTTAGGTTTAAACTTACAACCCTTGCCTATAGATTGTATATATCTGATCATCTAACCTTGGCATGAATCCATCCATTTGAAAGAGGTCTTTATAAACCTCTTTGTCACATTTTTGATATATCATATTCATGTGAGCATGACTATGTTGCTCAAATTTGTTCCCTACGTAGGGAGTAGTGGTTACATTTGAATTTTTTCGTGCTATTGGGATTATGTCTCGTGGACACAATGAGCTTGGTTTTTGACATATTTGTGTCTAGACCAAGGCTAGGAATGGAGGAAGCCCTAGAGATGGCTTTGATGGGTATCACTTTTTTCTCAAAATCTCTCTCCTTCCTTCATTATTTCTATCATGTTTATGCCTAGGCCAAGATCATCAGGCAAGGAAGAGAAGCTATACCAAGGAGGTTACCCATTCCTTGTGGTTTGAAGGGGAGAAGGATTAGGTTCATCACTCTCTAAGAGTTTCATAATCTCTGTTGTGGTTTTGGTGGACACGGTTTCCATAGATATTGCCTTACCCTTATCTATTTTCGCTACCTCAAACATTTTTGGGTCTTAGCCTCAACTTTTGGAACATTCGAGGTGGTTATGACCAATTATTTCGATGGAAGTGGTTTGTTTAACTGATTTGACAGGAAGCTCATATTCTGAATGGACCCCTGGTTTCTTCTTGAGATTCTCCAAATGTATGTCAAAGGGTTTAGGATCCCCTTGAGCAACGAAGACCTTTCCCAGGTGGAGAAATCTAACTTCTTGGAACAAAGTGGAGGGAATAGCCTTCATTTGGTGAATCCAAGGTCTACCAAGGATCATGTTATAATTCATCTCCTTGTCAATAATGTAAAACTCTGTCAAGATGGTTTTCAGCCCAAGGGAGACAAGAAGAACTATAGTTCCAATTGAGGTTGCCTTAAGACTGTCATACCCTCGCAACGTGTTTCTCATAGAGGAGAAATTAGTCTCCCCATATCCCAAATTCTGCAAGAAAGAGAAGGGAACCACATTCACAACAGCCCCATCATCAATCATGGCTCTCTTGATGCAATTGTTATAAACCCAGACTTACAGATATAATGCAGGATCACCTCTTTGGGCTATTTCAATGTCAAATGGCATATTTGTTTATATCAAAAACAAACCCAGTATCCCTATCACTTTGTCCCTAGAGGATGTATGTCAAAGTCAATATGATTTATTTGAGCTCTAAGAGAGGAGGTAACATGGATTAAATGACCAAGACCCAATGCATCAAGCAATGTGAATGATGCGCAGGGGAATTCTTCAACAAATCTAGAAATGAGATGTGAGAAAAGGTCTTGTTCAAATCCAATATCAAATCATAGGCTCCCACAGGTTTTGAGATTGTAGGAACGTCATCCTGTGAGAAGGAATGAGTGGGGAGGGGTTGTGAAATGTATTCCCTTGTCTGAGTTGTTGCATTAATTTCTGGTTTGACCTCTAGCTCAACTAATCCCAAAATATTTGTATTGTTGTTTGAGCCAAGGTTAGGAGAACTCAAGAGTTATCAGAAGTTGAGGCCTCATGGTCATTATTCCCTATAGGAATACCCTTGTTTATGTTTTGAGGATTCACTTTAACATCTTCAGGATGCTTAGGGAATGGGTCTTGATAGATGACTAGGTTTGCATTCTGAGGTGCAATGGGTCCTGTATGACCAGGTTGTGAGGTTCCTTCAGGATTTTCTAAGAACATGTCCACAAAGAGCTGTCTTTGATTCTCGGGGAGTATTTGTATGAACTTGTTGCAATCCCTACAAGTTCTAGTGTCATGACCAATAACATGATGAAAACCACAATAAAGATTGGGATCATAGTCTCTTGGCCTTTGGTTTGAGTTTTGTTGTTGATTATAACCCCAGTTGTAGTTTTGAAACTGGTTGTTATAACCATAATTCGTTTCCCCTTGGCCAGAGTTTTGGTATTGGTTCAGGCCTTGGGTTTGAGCTTTTGAAGGAGGGGGATGATTGACATCAACCATGTTGATGGAGGAAATAGAATTAGGGCCTCTTTGATTTCCCATGTTGTTGTCATTATTATTAGTGTTACCATTGTTTGTAAAACCAACATTCTTTTCTTGATCAGTAACACCATCTGTGGTAGCACCATGATTGTGATTCAAGACCTTAGGTCCTTGGTTATTGGCTCCATTATTTTGATGATTTGCATTTTTTTGATTAGGGGACACCAATTTCCCATTAAGACCATAAGTCTTACACCCACTATCAATAACATTTGGTCGATTCAAAGTGCACCTTCCAACACTTCTTCATAACTATGGAAAGGAAACTTTTGGACTTCTTCCTTGGTCTCTTGATTGAGAGAGTGAAGGAAAAGATCACAAAGTTCCATTTGGTCCATGTTAGGTGCACTTGCAGAGGAGTAAAGAACTTGATGCCATCTCTGAATGAAATGGGTGGCAGATTCATTTTTCTCCTTGCCTAATATGCAGAAACTCCCTAATCCTGTTCAAAGTAACTTGTTCATGTCAAATTTCTGATGAATTCTGAAACAAGTTGTTTAAAGGAATGTATAGAAGCTTCTGGAATCTGATAGTACCAATCTAAAGTGATTCCCTCAAGGGTTTTTGGAAATATCTTAGCCACCACAGCATCCCAAGGAAGTAATTCCCTGATGGCAGTAGCATAGGCCTTGATATGAGCATTCGGATCTCCTTCTCCCTTAAATTTAGGAAGATCAGGAAATGGGCATGGAAGCATGACACCCCATATGGTAAATCAAGGGGTTCTTTCAAATACTCAGCATAAGTACCCATTGCGTAAGATTCCACCATTGAAGCTCCTTGATGAGGAGGTGGAGGAGGAGGAGTTGGATAGGCTGTAGTGTAGGCATTAGCTGGAACATATGGAGCTCCTTGATATGGTGTATAAGGAGTAGGGAAGGTATATGGGTCCATCTGGGGGGACTTTGATACATATGCAGGTAAGGTGGAACAACACTAGGAAATGGGCTAGTGGGTGTGAAACCAGGGAACGTCACATTTCTTGATGGAGCGGCATTCAAGAATGCACTTCCATCCAACCCTTGTGTAGGATAAGCATGAGAAGGGTGAGGGCCCATCCCTAGGGTGTCAGCTCCTGTGAGAAGATCACCTAGATTTGATTGAATATGATAACCTTGTTGCATATGATGTTGCATTGGTTATGCGTTAATAGGGGTGTACCCTTTGTTGTCAATGGGATGCCCCATGTTCTGCCCTACTACATAGGTTGGTTGTGAAGGTTGGGACTCTCTAGTTCTCTAATCCTCCCTACTAAAGTGGAAATAACATCATGAGGCGAGGATTGAGTCTCTTGTTTGGGTGCCTGTGGTGTAGGGTTTGGTTGAGAGGGCACATGATATCCTCTTATGAATTGTTCAACATTGTCATTCTTGTTTTCCTTAAAATTAGGAGTCTCAGGATAGGTTGTCGATACATTGTTATTGAACATCTCATAGGTGTGGATCTTCATCCTATCTAAGGACTCATCTATTTGGCAAAGAGGATTAGCAATTCATGCAAAAATGTCATCTTCTGTTGATTGCATGGTAATGTGAGGTCTTGAAAAGACTCTAGGGTAAGGATTTGTTCCACTCACAAAAACCATGTTGTTTGAATTGGGTTGACTGTATTGCATGTTTAAAGGTTGATCAACCTCCTCTATTCTCACATGACTAGTGGGGTTTGAGACATATAGCTAGGGGAGGCTTGCATGTTGTTGGTGTAGTTGTCAACCCATCCAGAAAGGGAAGGGGATTGTTGTGGTTGAACATTGGTGTAATATCTATCAAATCCAAATGGCCCACCAAACTCTCTACCAGACATATTTGGGGAAGGTATAAAATACCCACCAAAATAGGGGAAGAAATGGAAAGGTGAGGTAATAACAATGAAAGAAAAGGAAATAAGAAGGAACTAGTCCTTCACGTCGGGTTCACCAATTTTGTACGCCTGAGAATCAACACGTGATTCCTAGATGCACTCGACCTCCCGAGGTCATGTCGGGACAACCAAAATGTGTAAGATTGTGGGAATATTGATGGGAAACTATAGGAGAATCAGGGACTAAGATCGGGTAGTGTGAGTTCCTAGTAGTTGAATTGGCCAAAGGGGAATTAGAGGCTATGTACAGGTAGCGTAAGTTCCCTATTGTTTAATTGTTTGATTTGATTTGTTTTCTAAACTACGTTGAAAGTTTATTTTAAATAAATAAAGAAAGTAAATTCAACATAAATAAAAGACAAGTGTGTTTAATCTTTTAATTAACCAAATTCATTCCCAATTAATTAAATAAAACAAAATGAAATACCATCTATTCTATTTGTCTAAACAAGAAATGAATTAAAAGAAAACTAATTAAATGACTAACATCTTTTTGTATTTTTCAGAATTTAGATAAAACAAATAAATAAACTATTCTACAGACACAAGGAAATTAATTAAAATAAAATACTACTACTTCTAATAAAATAAACTAAAAATAGAGAATAGCCAGATGTGGTTATTCCTCTGTTGCAGGGTTGTCTGACAATTCTATTCTAAAAGAATGTATTCAAAAAATTATTAATCTAAATAAAATAAAATAAACTTCTTCTAGAAAAAAGCTTCTGCCTCAAGTTTTCTGAAAGGGAAAATATTCTCAGAAGCAATTTCCTCTTTTTCATATGAACTTTCCCCGACAGAAGTAAATCTAAACTAATTAAAAGAAATAAAAGATGTGCAAGGATTTCTTCACTTCTTCCTCCAACTAATTTCCCGAGCAGATCCACAGGGATAAGCTAGGAAGAAGTTATCAAGGGAAGATGTATGCAAGAAATGTTTTGAAATAAATACTAGAAATAAAATAAATACATTTGGGAAGTGATGAAATCTTCCGCTTCTACAATTCTACCAACTCAAAACAAATGCAATATTTCTATTCTAACAAATACAAATTAATTAAATCTTCAAAGAATTCAAGTACAACCCCAACCTGGTTACTATTGTACTTGTGGTAGCTTCCCAAAGATGAGATGTGCTTTTTGTCTCCTCATCTTTGTATCTTCTTCCAAAGATGAAGTCCAATTGATCTAGGAATGCACAGATGTTGGCTGGTAGCAAAGAAAACAAAATACTAGTTGTGGCTGGCTTGGTGCAAGAAATGACTGAAAGTAAATGGTAGGAAAGAACAAAGAGAAAAGATTAGTTGTCTGTGTGGTTCCTCTCAAAATTTCAAAGTTGCATAACTTAACCTCAAGAATATGAAAAATCCAACCCATCATACAGGTAAAAGTTTTGGATTTTTATAAAATTTGGGAAAGAAGAAGTCAATTACATGTGTCAATGAAGAAGTGAAAAATCAGCAAAAGGAGAGGTAGTCAACATTCTAAACATAGCCAAAGAGGAAGATAAAATCAACATGATTCCAACGAGTCCAAAAATAGGCAAAACAGTGAGAAACGAGTGAGAAAATCACTCCCGAAATCCAAACGTGCATCGAAAAATGCACATTTTAAGTCTCTGATTTTAAGTGACAGGACCACCGGTCAATGTAGAAGTTACTACAACCACCAAGATTTTCACAACCACCGGTTACACAACCACTTCCAGTTTCTAACCATTAGGATGGTTATGCAACTATGCAATTGTTACACAACTTCATCAGAGGCAGTTATGCAACTGTCTCAGGACAAAGAAAAAGCTAAAAAGTGGTCTTACAAGAAAAATTAAAGTTTGGAGACAAAACAGAAGGGTTGATTTGAGTCAAAGGAGGGATGCAAAGAATAGGGGGAAGGATCTGGACCTCATTTTTACCTTGGAAGAATTTAAATAGCTAGTTAACAAGCCAACTTTACAAGGACACATCTGTTGTTGGATCCTTTTATTTCAAGAATTTGAGTTTTTAGTAATAGTTAATCCTGACAGGAGTAATTTGGGACCAGATCATTTGTCACGGATAAAATCTAGAGAAGACGTGAAAATCATAGAGGACACTACATCAGATGCTCAACTATTTAGATAACAACATGTACCCAGTGACTTACAAGATATTGTAGTATTCTTGCACACAAGTATGGTGCCTGAGGGAATGAAAACGCTAGAGATGAAACAACTTGCCATTTGTATTACACCCTACCAACTAGTTAGAGGAGACCTATACAAGATGGGTAGAGATGAAGTGCTGCCCAGATGTGTCTTGGAGCATGAGAGTGAAGCCATCATGGAAGATTCACATGGTGGGCTTATTGAAGGTCGTTATGTAAGTGAAGCTACATCGCCCAAAATATTAATTGTTGGACTATGGTGGGAGACACTCTACAAAGATACTAAGGCCTTTGTCAAGGTTTGTGATCATTTTCAATGAATAGGAAATCAAGGGAACCAGGATGAAATGTTGTTGTGACCTATAACAAGCACATAGCCTTTTGAGAAATGGGCAATAGACTTTTTTGACCCAATTACACTAGTGACACGAAGGACAAACACATGCCACATCATCACACGAATATATTACTTAGCGATGTAGGTAGAAGTTCCCCCATAAAGGATTGCACTACAGATACAACAACTAATTTTTTATGGGAAAACATCATTAGTCGGTATGATTGTTTGTTGAGCCTTACCAGTGATAGGGGCACTCTTTTTCTGAATGAGACAATTAGAATATTGCTGGCAGAATTTTTGGTTGCCCATCATAAGACTACTTTTTATCACCCAGAAATACAATGGTACTGCAGAGGCCTTTAATAAGATCTTGGGACAAACATTGACAAAAACCTGTGATGTAGGCATACAGGATTGGGATGAAAATGCATCATTTTTTTTATGGGCATACATGACTACATACAAGAGGTTAAATAAGGCCACACCTTTTCAACTGGTGTTTAGAATAGAGACATTTTTTCCTGTGGAATTCATGCTACCCTCCATGTGTATTACACACGTAGGAGGATTTGTTGATGAGAAAGCAGTGGATGAACATGTTGATAAACTGCTACAATTGGATGAATGATGCACAATTGCACGATGGATTCAAAAGATAGAAAAATAAAGACATAAGACTTGACATGATAGGCATATCAGAAACAAGTCTTTTTTAGTTGATGGGATGTTTTTTTATATGATTCAAAGTTTGTACACCATCTGGGAAGCTCAGAGGTCATTGGTTGGGACCATTTAAAGTGAACAAGATACTGGAATCAGGTGCATGTCAATTGTAGGCGTTGGATGACACTATGTTTACCAGTTACTTTAACAGTATTAGGCTGAAGCCCTACTATAAATAAGTTTATTTCTTTATGATTGTAATAAGGCAGTATTTCCATCTAGAACACGTTTCCTTTCAGTTTTTGCTTTTGTTGTTTCGTTGTAGTAAGCGTGTTCGTGCATAGGAGATGATCATTTTGTTTTAAAATGATGCTAGAGGACTATGCATGCTTTTAGTGTGGGGTAGGAAGGCAAGGTGCGTAGTGGAAAAGTATGAAAGGCGTGCACTAAGGAGAAATGTAAAGGCACTCAGGAAAGTATTGAGAAACATAAAGGTGCTTGGGAAAGTATTCTTCTGATTAACTTGATAAGGCGCGAGTATTTATGGATTGGTGGATTTGCTCAGACATGTTTGACTTGGTGATATTGCTTATAAGAAACCATGATGAAAGACACGTCACATAATATAACGTGAGGGAGCCATCACAAATGAAAACTACATGGAAAAGTGGCGCAGAGCAAGAATGTGTGTGGTGTAGGAGGGTGCGCGCAAGAAAGTTTGCAACCTGGGAAGTAGTAGCATGCCAAAAGGTTGTGGATTGTCGCACGCAAAGGAAACTTGTTAAAAAAGGCAAGAAAACACAAGAAAAAGGTGAGAAAGCATAAAATAAGCTTTCAATCCTTAAAGCGGTGGTAGGTAAAGTGTAATTAATGTAGCTGAAAATTGAAAATCTATAAAAGGGGGGCAAGAGAAGTCATTCTTACCTTGCTATTTGAAAACTAGTGTGCAAAAGAGCTTAGCTACAAACAAGTGTGAAGTGTGAAAAGCGAACCAAAGCTGAATGAAGACATGAAGAAGAGAGAATGTGCATAAAACCTTGAGAACAAAACAACTCCTTTGAAGAAGTGGAAGCTAGGCGACAAAGGGTGTGGAGCCAAGAAAATGAGCTAGGGTTCGAAAGTGAAGAGTAGAGTTAGGGCACATTAATTTGCAAGTAGAGCTAGAGCATGAAGTCAAAGTTCAGTGAGGGCAAAGAGTCAAGAAAGGGTGAGAGGAGTAAAGTACAACATACACAATTTGAGCACACAAGGGTCTAATTTTCGGTACCTAGGGTAAACAATTCATAGTTTTAAGGGTTAAAGCAATTGGAGTATAATACATGAGATATGATGGCACCAAAGAAGTCACCAAAGACCTAGAAAAACACAGAAGAGTATGCCAATGAGTGGTTCTATGAGATGCAGTACCCACAAGAAGTAGTAATGGGGAAGCCATGAATGTCAAACCTATGGAAATGCAAGATAAGTGAATACAACCATCGAGTGCAAGCACATGAGGTAGACATAAATAAGGATGTTTTATGAAAGATGAGTAAAAGGACATCTAAAGGGCATATAGTCCTTGATGATAGAGTGCGTAAAACCTTGGAAGGGGTTGGGGTGGTTCAGCTATATGATTTACCTTTGTTTAGAAGCTCGTGCGCCTCTTTCAATGGTTGATGTCGTGCGTCCACAAGGATTACTTCCACTTTGTGGGCAGGATGATGCACTTAAGTGGCAAGTTAATCAACAACGTCACTGGGTTACTCGACAATGTAGATGAGAGAGAACTTGACTTGCGTGATGAGGCATCGATAAAGGCAACGACTAAAAAGTTGCAGTACCAAAGAGGAAGTCACACATTCAACATTGATAAGATTACAGACCTAGGAACAATGGTAGTTCACACCTGGTAAGTTGTAAATTGGGTGCCTCTGAGAGATGGACAAAGGTAAATAAGAAATTTCTACATATTGTGCATAAGACCAAATAAAACATCGCTTTATATATAGTGGAGGGAATCATAAAATATGCACAAGTCCAATTGGAGAAGGGAGACAAGATTACTTGGGGTTCTATTCTATTACTAATTGTATTTTGGGAGATGGGAGTATTGAATGGACTGAGGGATAACATTTGGGAGCAGCCCATCAAAAATAATTCTCCAATGAAAAATTTCACCAAGTATACTAGCGATGGCACAATTTCATATCCATATATGGTGTACCTTAAGAAATGCTACAAGAGAATGTGCAATGCATTCAAAAATGAATGACACATACCCATGGAGTTGCCATCAATTTTTACTAGATAGGCAGAGTTTGTAGTAATGCAACACTTGAGCCTTAGAATATTCTTACTAAGCAAAGGGGAGATGGGACCATGGTGGAAACTGCCATTTGCATTTACAACTAAATATTTTTAGTGTGCGGTGAACATGATAAAAGATGCACAACAATTGAAGTTTAATGCAGAAAGGGTAGATGTTGAATACCATACACCACACAAGAGATATGGATATGTATCAAAGGCAACATATGTGGAGACCATGGAGACATATAACATGGATCTAAACCCAATCACGAATTTGGCAGTTGGAGAGGAGGCTTGCAGATTTTATATCCACCTCTGACCAAAGCTTAAGGATGGAAAATAAGTTTACGTGCATGACATTAATCTCCTTAAGCCATCAAATAAGCAAATGGTGAAGGATCTAGAGCATTTTCTCAAGGAAAATCCTTCAAAAGAAGAAGAAGAGGAAGGAGCAGAGTTTTCACTCGATCATAACAAGAGGAAGAAAATGTAAAAGAGGCACCAGGAAGAAAGTACCTTGCACTCTCCTGAGGGTTCCCCATCATAAGCGTGGAATCCGAGTTAGAAAGAGGAGGAACAACCTCATGTTGTTCATGTCGTTGATGAGGAGGAAGACTTGGGACAACTACTACAAGAAGAGAGGCATCAAGAAGAACATGTGTAAGAAGAGAAGGCTTAAGATGAAGAGGATACACGTGAGGAAGAGAGCATGGGAGAACGTGAAGAAGAACATAAAGATGTGTGCAATGAGGAAGAAGACTATGGGAAAGGAAGTGGAGAAGGGATAGGAAATGAAGAAGAAATAGACCATGTGTGGTATAATGTTGTGCAAAAGACACCACGAGGGACACACATAGGAGGAAGAAAGCCAAGACAATTTCCACAAGTACCAAAAATTTCATGCATAGATGATCCTGCGAAGACCTTGAGGGCAAGATTTCATAGTTTGGTACCCACTAGAGAGTTATTATATTTGGACATGTTTGACAAGGACGAAGCCCATCTGTGTACAAGGAGGATATTGTCTTGGAGTTTACAAACTCATGTGGAGGAGTCGAAGGTTGAGGTAAGTAAGGAATCAATTTTGGAGCTGAAATCAGAGAAAGAGTTGAGAGTCTTCTTGATAATTGACTCTACCAAAATCTCAGACAAGCAAATAAACAACGCTCTGAACAAAATGGCTACCAAGGTAGGAGTCATGATCAAAAGAATGCATAAGGATATAAAGCAAAAAGATAGAAAGAATCAGAAGCTCGTTAAGGAATTGATTACCGAGAATAAGAGAACAATAGATGCATATAATAAGGCAACCAACATTATCAATAACATCACACATGTATGCCTGGATGTTGTGATGCAGGCCAAGCCTAATCATAACAAAAAGATGAAGTATTTAGAGGATCTGGTACACTTGTTGCAGATTAAAGTGAATAGCGGGTTGGGGCCTACAACAAAAAAACCGACAAGAATGAACAAGGAGAAGGTAGAGAAGATAATTAAAGAGTATGCAACACTTAACTTGGAGCTAAAGGAGGCCACACAGAAGGCAGAGAAGAATTTTTATAACTGTCAGGATTTTATAGTGATCCTGAACGTGCACACATAGATGATGAGACAAAGTAAAGAAATTGTAGGCCACAATGAAATAAGGCCAAACTCGAGAAGGTGATGTAAGAAGTTACAAGGAAGAGGGAAACGATGAAAGCCAAGCATGACATGATTGAAGAAAGGCTTAAGGAAATCCAACCTATGATGATGTAGAGGATGGATAGTCTGGAGGGTCTTGGCTCAGACTAGGATGTAGTGATCAAAGAGATGAAAGAGAAAATTGATGAGTTGAATCTGGAGAAGATTCCATACATTGTAGAAACAACGCCATACAAGGCCGCTAAAGATCTCAAGGAGTGGAGCCAGTTGGAAATCAAAATAAACAGATAATTCCCATAACTCCTACCATCACCATAGACTTGAAATTTGGACATGCATGAAGGAACATATTTTTGATTATTTTATTCATTGGGGTAGTTACCCATATTCTTTATTCTTCCAGATTATTTCAAACACACTTTCAGTTATACAATGGAGGCTATTCTTCAATTCTTTATATTGTCGAGGATGGATAATACTCTTAGTGTGGGGTAATGTTGGGATGAGGAAGTGGCTAAGTACAAGCCACATGTGGAGGTTGAATACCGTGCATAGAAATGCACACAAGGAGATGGAAAGACAACAGGCTGCGAATGATGTACTCAATTTTTATACCCCTTAAACAAATAAGGAAACTACCATGTGCACCGGCCTATCACCCAGCGGGTGCTGACTGCTCACCTGAGGCACGCGCAGGCGTTGAGCCCCTCCTTTATATGAGTTGTGTAATAATGCAACATCTATGACAAATGTGTAATGGAAATACAGAAGAAACTCCTTTTTCAATTGAGAACTTAGAGTAAAAGATACACTACTGCATTCATAAAGACAAGAAGCACATTGCCAAAATATAGATCTAAGCCATAAAGGAAAGTGAATGCACAATGATTACATCCATTCACATAACACATACTGAACAGACCAAAAAGAGATATGTATGAACCGAGAACCACATATATCGATATTTATCATCACCATATTACATGTATTAAGCCCTCATATGCTAGGATAACAATGCAGAGTAGATTCATGCATTAGAACTAGACTTCTAACAATAAAAAAATGCAAAAATGTAAGCCCATCCCTTGTTATATCATTCCTCTCTATAACTCTCCTAACCCAACCGACAAAGTCTCCATGTATCTCTCTAGAGCTTCTCTTCTCATCTGATCTCTAGTCTCTATCTCTCCCTCCTTTTCCTTTACCAGGTGCTTGTATTTATAGCCTTTTCCAAACACCTTGATAGCCTTTGCGGAAGTTACAGATCCATTTCCACGTGTCCCAATGTGGTCCTTCCATGGGAGCATCCTTCTTTAGGTCCAAAGCTTTGCAATCATCTTCCAATGATGGTCTTATAGAAACTTCCATCACATAGGGTATATCCCTTCCTTAGGCTACCCTATTTCCAGGCTGACTCCTTATCCATTCCACATGTATGCATAGTCAGATCACGCTTTTCTCATGTTCTAACTGATGTGTCAAATATGGCTAAGTCTAAAAAACCTCTGCTCTACCTTGCGAGCATGCACCACTTGTTAGACTAAACCCCTCTTAGAACCTTGTCCTACATGCGCTTTCTCCTTACATGCCCTTTTATTTAACTAGGCCTTGCATGCCCACGTGCACGTTTCTTATACTTAGACAATATTTTAGATGTCCCAAAATCACCCCACACTATGCCTGTTCTCTGTCCATGGGAACACTTTCCAAAAAAATAAAGAATGAGAATGAAAGGATTGAAAGACTGGGGAAGAATGAAATAATGGGGAGACTATGAATACTACTACAAAAGGAGGAGAAGGAAGTCTTTCTTCAAGTCTACTTCCAATTTATTCCAAGCATTAACTTCATCTCTGCGCTTGTTAGCAAAGGTTACTGACTAAGGGTGCTTACTTCGTCAAAAATCAGATCCTCTCTCTCAGAACTCTTAGTTTCAAAAACCTCATCTAGCTGTTTTCCCATATCCTTGAGCGTGTCCATCCTGATAATTGATCTATGGATATAATTCTTTAATCTAGTTTTTAATTTAGCCTCGCAAGGTCTTAGTAGCCTCCGATTTCTATCTCCACCTTCGGCCAAAAAAATTGTCCCTCTTAGCCCTAATTCCCCTTGTTATTTTATCTCAGAACTATTTGACCTCCACCTCATAAGGTGGCGATCACGATACTCAAAAATCTATCTCTATCTATTTTACAGTTGTCATAGGTAGACCTCTGCTACCTAGTGTGGAAACCTTTACATTTGCAAGGATATTGTTTTACTGAGAAATATATTTCCACCACATTTATCTTGTACTCCTTTTTCTGGTGTGCCAATGCTTCTTTTGCAGACTCTAATGCCAGTGGTTTCCTATCCATGGTGAGGACGTGAGTTAAGATCTTCTAGGCATTGTAGGATTGATTCCTACTTTTAAGTGGTTGGTGTCAAGTATGGGTGTTTCAAGATGATGGCGACTTGTGATCATCTTCCACCTTCTTGGAGACTTCATGTACACCTTGGCCTTTTATTCCTTCAACTCACACCTTAGTTAATCATTGACTAATTCTTCATTTTTTAACTCCTTAGTTCCTTTCCAGTATCTCCTCTTCCTTCTTCTCGATCTCAACATATAGAACCTTTACTCTGTCATTCCTTCCGAAGATTTTAGCCTCAATATTGACCGAGACTTTTTTTAGTCACATTGCAGATTTGTCTCATTGAATAGTTGTTGAGTGTTCACCAAGGGGTTAGTTCCTTTAGATTTTGGTAATGGCATTAATTCCCCTTGGCTTAGTTTGAACTCAGGCTTGTCGACATGGGACTTAAATGCCCACGAAAGCATTTTCCTTGTCTGTGGGTATGCACCTTCCACATCAAATGATGTCATGGCCAGGAGTTTCTTTGTTGGAATGGTACTCTAGAAACGCACATGCGAAATACCCTATTTGGATAATCAATATAGTCCATTCTTCTGTCTTTTGATCTTTGTATGCCTTCCTCTTATGTGCATGCCCTTAAGAACCTTTACAACTAATCGGGGGCCTCCTCCACGTGATATCATGATCTTTCCCAATGCTTTCTTCTTTATCTCTCATTTCATTATTAACTCTGCAACGCTGCGATACAACACTTGTTCTACCAATGTATTTTATGATCTTTTCACTATTTCTCCTTTCTGTGGCCTTGTTTATCCTACTTGTTTTTGAGGCTAGGGGTCCTTTTATTTTTTGTACTTGACTTCTTCGCTCCCTCCCTTATTTTAAGCACCCTCCACCTCCTGGATACCCTTCCTCTGCACAAAGAGGTAGTCATTCTTCTCTCCCTTTCCTTCTTCTTATGAGTCATGCACTTTGAACACACTATTAGGTCCTTGAGCACCCTTAGGTTCATCTTCTTCAACATCATCCCTTACACCTCTGTAGGCATTCAAGATCTCCGTGTGCTCTGAATCAGTCTTATCTATCACCCTTCTGTTTATTCCTAGCTAGGGATTCCAGTAGAGGAGATGTTGCTACTCTTTCTTCTCTCCTATCCTATTGACTTCTCCTTTGTGATAGGTTTTTCCTGGTTCTAGAGTCTTCTATTTGACCAGAGACTTCTTCCTGCGGATGTAAGTACTAGTCCTACCGCTTATCTTCTAGAGTGCCAACCGTGTGGTGTACTTTGGACACTTGGGTGCATTTTTCCCTTGCAGCTTTTCTCTTCCTCTTTTTGTCAGCGTGGGATTCCTTCTTCCCATGGGGTCTTCAAGAATGGAGACATTATACTCTAGGTATGTGCATCCTTCTCAAAATTTTGCCTTATGCTTAAATATACCCTTGCCACGGTTCCTCCCTACTATTGGAAAATTCAAGGAATTTATCATTTGGAACTTCATGGGAGACATACTTCTGCCACATATGATCACTTATTGGGGTATCTAAACTATCTACGTAGCTCTCCTGTAGTCTTTTTCCACCTCACTAAGGTCAAACCTTAATATTTTGGATTCTTTAACCCTAGTTTAACCCTACTTGGAAGTATTGCATGATGTGAAAGACAGGGGGATTTTTCATCAAGGGCTCATAATTCCATCTACCTACTTAAATCTACAAATGCAAAAGCATTGGTACACTGCAAAATCATACTTCTCTATCTAACGAGAATTGACAACTACTCTAGGAATCCTCCACTCCCCCCTAAATGCGTATCTCGACATGTGCTTGTTAAGATCTCTCTAGATGCGCCTTATGAATGGCCATCATATTGTCACATGTTTACTTGGCGAACCTCTTAGCGGGTGATGGATCTTCCCCTGGGATACTCCCAAATAGCCTTGTCTGGTCCATCAGGAAATCTGATCTCTAAGAAGATAATAGTGAGGATGATTTTGCCAAATAATATTATTGTCACCCTCCTATGTGCTGCTGATAATCTTATCAATGATGTAAGAAGACAAGTTTGTAGATTGTCCCCTCAACTACCTTTCGGCATACATTGAGCCATGAATTTTTTACTTTCATCCATATCTTCTAATCGTTTAGCTTTGGTAACTAGGTGTGCGCTCATCCTCATCACGGGGTCTAGGATTTTAACAATGTCAAATTATCATGACCATTTCTTGTAGGCATACATGGCGGATATTGTATCCTTGATGGCATCTTTGTTGCATTTGAGCCATCATCCAGAATTTCTCCTTCACAGGTAATGCTTGTGAATTTTGAAATCAATTGGGGAGTTATGTGCATCTTGCACCTCACGTAAAATAGAAATTATCCTTCATGTATGTGTGTCATCATCCACTAGTAGAGGTGCTCATGCTTGCCAAAATAGGGTATTTCATAGAGTTGCAACAAGACTTATTTCTCCATTTTCACTTTCACTTGGTTCGCTATAAATGAGGTATGCCTTTTGGAATTCTTTTATTGGTCGGATACACTAAATCCAAGGCCATCTCTTTCTCTATTGTGGGTGTGTGATGGTTGTAATTTCTCACCGTCATCTTTCTAAGGTGTGAATCCCATTATTTACCTAGCAAAACCCCGTATGGGTATTGCATTTCCACCTACCATTATTCATTTGAGCTTTCTATGGCTTGTTGTCTATTTTCCATTTCCCTTTTACTTCTATTTATTTGGTGAGGTGGTTGATTTTCTAGTTGCCATCTCTTTTACTAGTCTTAACACTTATAAACTTATTCCCCCTTGCTCTACTCTATCACTCTCTCTAGTCTCTAAGTTCAATCCTTACACGAGAAATTCCTTTTAACTACGTGCTCTAGTCTCCAAACCCTAACTGGGAAATCCCTTCCACAAGACGACATTTTCTCCCTCAACTTCTCTACGCACCAGTGTACTCCTTTCCTACTAGTTTGCAAATCTACCCTAGCTCCGCACTTCAAATCTCTCAAATTCTTACTTTGATAAAAAATATTTTTCTTTGTATGCCCTAGTTTGTAAGAGCTCTTCTTTTCTTTGCAATCACAATGTATATAATGAAGTGCCCAACCTCTTATTTATAGTTTTTCCCACTATTATTAGCCTTAAATGCTATCCTTACCTACCACCGTATATGACAATACTTAGATGTAGTATTTTTCCCCCAAGCCAATATTAAGCAGCCATTTACACACATACCCACATCTTACACGTAAACGTCTTTACAACCTTCTGTTGTGCGTAAAAATCCAATCTAACTGAAGAATCTTATGCATGTGTCCCTAGCACCGAAGGCACTTCTTCTATACTTTAACCTTAGTTTTTTCCCTCGCTTACCTCGTGTTATTCTTGCATTCTTCCTTTTTCCTATATGTGGTTTTTATCAAGGATTTCTTGACACTAACCATTTACATCCATTTCTTCTCTATGTTCACATATTAACCTTACGTGCTTTTAGTCCTTTTAACCTGGGCCATTCACCATCAACTTCCACTACCAAATCAAAATTGTATCACATGTATAAAATTCTTCTTCAATCCATTCTACCCCACACTAAATAGATGTGTGATCCGATGTGCATACACAACCCTCCAAAATTAACATGGTTACCGTTTTACAAGGTGCAAAAAAAAAAAAGAAAAATAGGAATGAAGTGCAACGAGAAAGGGGAACACAAGAAAATAAACTGCATTAAGGGAAATTCTACTCCTAATTGGAAATACTACCTTATTTACAAAAACGAAGAAGACTTATTTATAGTATGACTTTATCCTAATCCTATTGAAGTATCCTAGAAAATCATCATCCCATCCAGCAGTTATAACTAGCATGACGCTTGAATCAAGGATATATGAGACTGGTATGTAGGTACCCAACCAATGGAATTTTAACTTCCCTAGGATAGCACAAAAACTTGGAATCATAAAGCAAAACCATCTTCCCAACCTTCAAAATTCTTCTTATTAATGTGACAAATAATTCTATGACTTTTGTTTTGCTTTTTCAATCTTATGGCTCCACCTGGTGCAAGTGATCATCTTTCGTCCAATTACCTTAGCTTGTCACTTATTTCTTCCAGCACTTGTTAATCCACTAAATCCTCCTGTGTGCACGCTATATGCAATGATGGTAACATTAATTCAATTAGTAGGATGGCCTCCTTACCAAAAACCAATTAAAATGGTGTCACCTTATTTAATCTCTTATAGGTTTTCATGTATGCCGAAAGAACGGACTGATACTTTGTCATCCCAATCTTGTCTACCGAAATCAGAGATCTTAGTCAATGTGTGATTAAGTATTTTGTTAAATGCCTTAGTAGTTCCATTTTCTTAAGGGTGATAGGGGGTAGTTTTGTGATGGACCACTATGAATTTTACTAGTATAGTCCTGACCATGTTTCATTGAGAAATTATGTAGCTCTATCACTTTTCAAACTCAACTGGGCATCCATACCTGTTGATTATGTTTTTTGATAAAAAAGTAGTAGTTGTAGCCACTGCGGTACAATCCTTTATAGGCGCACTGCTTCTTCCCACCATGTTAGATAATTAGTGTAAGTGATGATATACCATGAACCAGTCCTTCGCATTGCTAGTGAGATGGGTCCTACAAAGTCGATAGTCCATTTCTCAAATGGTTCCGTGCTGGATATTAGTTGTAAGGGCATTTCATCCCTATTTCCAAGTTTTCCAAGACGCTGGCAATGGTCACAGGCCTTACAAAACTCAATACAATCTTGGTAAATGGTTTCCCACTAAATCCCTGCGAGCAAAATCTTCCGCACGGTTGGATTTCCCACATAGTGTCCTCCTGTGATCCCACCATGCACTTCTTCCATAGTTTCAATGCACTCATGTTCTAGCACGCATCAGCGTAAAACCTCATCACGAACCAATTTGTACAGATCTCCGCTAATCAACATGTAGGGAGCGACGCGTATGGCTAATTGTTTCCTCTCCAAGGCCTTCATTTCTTCCAGTGCCACAACTCTCTTAAGAAATACAACAATGTCCTCCAAATTCGAGGGCACGCACTGCAACCTAAACAATTGGGTGTCTGACATAGTTTCCTCAATGCTTTGTGCATCCTCCCCTGAGTCAATCCTAGACAGATGATCGGGTCTATAATTACTCTTCCCTGGCTTTACAACTATGGTGGGTTTGAATTCTTGAAATAGCAGGACCCACAGACATATGCGCCCTTGAAGAACAAGTTTATTGACTAAATATGTTAATGTCATGTGGTCTGTGTCAAAGATAAAGGGTGTTGCCAACAGATACTGCCTAAACTTGTGCATTGCGTAGATCATAGATAATGCTTTGCACTCAGTAGTTGTGTAATTTTTTTCTGTTGGTGTTAACTTTCTGTTGGCAAAACACAAGGGGTGATCAACAACCCCTTCACTAGGTTGTGCCAGTACTGCTCCAATGGTTGTCCCTGAAGCATCAACATGAACATGGAAAGGCTTATCCCAATAAGGAAATCATAGTATGGGCGCGGTGACAAGCTTATCCTTCAAATTATTAAATGCCTTTTGCTGCACCTCTCCCCAATGGAAGGCACTCTTATGTTTAATCGCATCTTCCAAGGGCACGACTATCTTGGCATATCCCTTGATGAATTTCCTGTAGTACCTTGTATGCCCAAGGAATCCGTGCACCGCGCTTTGGCTAGTAGGCTCCCCCAACCCCACAATGACAACAACTTTGGTGGGATCTACTAGCAAGGCCTCCCTAAATATGATGTGCCCTAATAATGTTCCAAATGGGGTAACAAAGACACATTTCTTAATGTTGAGGGATATCCTCAACTGTCGACATCTCTCAAACATTAATCTTAAGTTATCACAGTGGTCCTTCAGTAGCCCATACATTGTCCAATCATCCAGGTAGACTTGAAGAAATTTGTGGATAAAGTCCTGAAATGCTTGTACCACAATGTGCGAGAACACAGCAAATGCATTCTTCAATCCAAAAGGCATGACCATATAGGCAAAAATTCCCCATTCGGTGGTGAAAATTGTCTTCTCCTAGTCCTCTTTTGCGATTTGAACTTGGTGGTACCTTGAGAATCCATCCGTAAAGGAATAGACTTCACATCCGACCACTCCTTCCAAAATTTCTTCACTGAATGGGGTTGGAAAAGGATCGATGACACAAACTGCATTCAACTCCCTATAGTCTACACAGATCCTTATCCTTCCGTCCTTCTTGATACTAATGATGAAAGATCCCAAACCCGTTTTTGTTTGAATATATATATATATAATGCTTTGGCTCAGATTTGAACTGATAATATCAAAGGAATTCATGAAACATCACACTGAAACTGCATAGATAAATAAAATACAACAAACCCCGCAAACCGGTCGAATGCAGAATAGGTGCCTAGGGTTTATCTGGCAGATTTCTTTATAAATATTTCAGCTGTATATTTAATAATGATTTCTGAAGCTAAATATGACAGCAATACAAATATAAATTTGCATAAAGATTTAATAACAAAGATTGTCTAAAAACCCATAGTAAATGAACCAAAACCCTAACCGATTCGATATATTTTACTGCTGGGAATTACAATAAATATCTATCATGAAAAATACCTCTGACACAGTAATAAATAACTATAGAAGAAGCTGCCCCCACTCAGATAGATGTGCAAATGCCACTGCTGCAATTTATTCTTTTCTCTGAAACTACTAGAATGCTGAATAACTGGTGTAAACAATGAAGATTCCTGGATGGAAGCTTCTCTCACTGCTCCTGGGGTTTCCGTCCACAAGAGGAATAATCTAGAGGGTTTCCATCCTTGGATTCTGTCTGCAAAAGCTCTATGCTAACTGCTGTGTGAAAAATAATAATATTCTGAATGACTTTCCCCCCAAGTCGCATTTTCCCCCATATAGCCAAAAACCCTTCCAAATATCCAAGTCACACTTTTTGGCTAAAACCCAATAAATAATATTTAATTAATTATTTTGCTTCACTAAGCAAGTCACATTTTTGGGTTTATTTGATCATTACCTAAACAAGTCGCATTTTTGGCTAGGAAGGCAATTTAAATAATTTATTAATTTATTTAAATGCACTTTCCTAAGTCAAAGTCACTCTAACAATCTATTAATTCATTATATGTGCTTTAATGATATTTTACTTTATTTTGAGCACCATATAATAAAAATAATAAACCGAAGTCACCCTTGAAAACACCCCTTTGGCCGTCAGGTAGACAAAACAGGGCAAAGGTCTTCGACCAAACTATTCGAGAAAGAGGGACATTACAAATGACCATTGGGATTAACCAGTCTGACTCTTCAACAACTTCAATGATACCTGGTGCTACCATCTTATCTATTTCTTCCTTGACCTTCACGCACAGGTTAGGATTCATTCGGTATGGCCTCTTTTGAATCGGGCGCACCCTCCTTTAACTTAATCCTCATTTCCCCCAAGGAATGGTGAATGCCTTTGAGTTCATGATACCCGCATGGGAATAAATCCTAAAACTCGCGTAATAGATCAATGATTTTAGAGACCTCCTTCTCTGACCAATAATCCCTGATGATAGCCTCCTTAGGTTCCTCTTATGTACCAATGTTAACCTTTTTTGTCTTTAACAGTTCATGGTAGGCACACACCCGTTCATCCGCACTGTCTATCAATTTACGTGTCCCTACATAATGGTTAACATCCAAGCTTTCCACTTCTTCCCCATCAATTACATACACCATCTTCCCCTTTTCTTTTTCCATGCATGCATTCTCAAGTTGTATCTCTTCTGATTCTTCTTCCTCAAAGCACACCTCCAAACTAGGTTCTCCTAGAAAATCTTGTATTCTATCCTCCGCCATAGCACTATCCCCTATTGTAAGGTGACTGAAAACCTGTCACACCTTATCCACTGATGACTTTGTACTTCGATACTCAAATGCTTGAATGAGATCAACCACTAATTCTTACTAATTACTAGTTTGATGACCCATCTCTGAGTGGATGTACCATGCATGTGCATAGCCTTGTAGGGTAGAATATAACTTGTGAACCCATAATGAACGTGGTAATGCTTCTGTGCTTCTCATCTAGGCTCATCTCAAATGCTTGGACATGGAACGATGTGGTCTCTTTACCATGGTAGTATTTTATATCCGTGGGATCGCGTTGCTCCTGTAATACCTTATAGAAAAGACAATTCTTACCTCACGCCATTGTAAGGGGTTATCCTCGATGTGTATCCCACCAACGCGTAACAATGCTGAGTAGGCTGTAGTTGAGCATTTCCCTTCTTTCCTTCTCATCTCTCCATTGGACCTCCATTTCCCACAAGAAATATTTAGGATTGGACCTTCCTAAGTAACTTGGTAATTTTTTTCCTCCTAGGCATCAGAATTGAAGGTGACTTTATCTACCCTGGTTATTGACCCTCTTAACTAACATCCAATCAACTCGTAGGTCTCATGTGCCCAATTATTCACATGTTATGCTAGTGGTGCCGCTTAAGGACCGACAATCCTCAAACTAGATAACTCCTCCCGTGGGATGAATTATCTTAGGATCCTTGATCGAGCGCACATATATTATATCAAGGAATTATTCTCCTAAGGGTCTCAGTGTAGGGAGTTGAATTCCCATCATCCAAGGGTATAATGACCCATTCATCCTTATTCTCAAAAATTATGTGCCCTTTATTGAACCGAAGAATCAACAATGTTCTATATAGCACCCTGAGCACCTAAGTAACACTAGAAAATTATCTGCCTTGGTGAGTGCAAAGAATTTGAAGTCTCCAGTAAACTTGGACCCTTGAATGGTGATAAATGCATCCTTTAAGACACCAATAGGAATTTCCTTCTTTTTGTTTGCCATATACAACACATTCAAAGATGGCTATAATGTAGGCCTTCCCGTTTGATACCATGCATCTTGTGTGAGAACATTGACCTTTGCTCCCATGTTAATGAGGATGTTACTAAGGATCCACCCATCAATGAACTACATTTAAGGTGATTTCCTTATCATAGTCAAGGCTATGAGGGGGAAGGTTTGCATGCAAAACTTATCTTTTGCACTACTACTCTGACGCATGGTACCTTCTCCTACAACCATTCTCTTAGTAAGGGAATAATATTCTCTTTCCTTAGAATCTTACATACTTCCTTTACTTCATCTAGGTCATCCTTTGGGGCCTTGACATTCCTTCTTTAATCTCCTCCTTCCTAGACTACCTCCTTTAGACACTGGATTTCTCCTTGTAAACTACGAATGACATCCATAGTCTCTTGATATACCTCCTTCTGATGAGCAGGGTCTAGGTACTTCCCATGTACCACTTCTTCTCTTGAAACCCAGGTCCTCTGCTTTGGTATTTCCTTGGCGTGTGCCACTTCTACTCATGTTGTCACCAAAACAGGTTCCAATCGTGACTCATGCATCACCCGTGGCATCCACTGTGCAGTCAGCCTTATTTATGCTCACCATTACAACTCCCTTGTCTTTCCGGTGCTGTTGGCTCATGTGCTCAAACAACTCAAGGCACTCCTCATACTTGTGCTTCTTTCCACACCACGAGCACTACAATAAATCTGGGACACTCACACTTATAGTGGGTCTATAGATCCACAATTAAAACAGGTTCCTCGTGGGAACTCACTTCTTCCTCCTCTGTGGTTACCAAGACCACGAAATCCTCTGCATGAAAACCCCTTCCACACGCACCTCCATCTGTGTGCCCCTCATAATGGCGGTCATCATCCTTTGAGAACTACTTGCAAGGCTAGTTTGGCACACACCAAGATCAATAGTGTCATGAATTTGATCAATTAGCCTATAGTCTTTGGTGTCATGTGATGTAGATGTATAGATCTTGCAATAGCAAGATAAATTCTTACGGATTACGTGATGTAGTAGAGGACACCTACTTACATCATGGTCCCCATGAGAAATTTCACAGTCCATCGCTATAGTGTGTACTGACTTCCGAGGGTAGTTATCCTTTGCATGCCCCTCCACTTCACAGTTCTGTACACCACATACCACTGCGAGTCTCATGGGCTGAGTTTGCAAAAAAATTCTCCATCTACTTAGCCATAGCAGTGATTTGAGCTTCTAAAAATGGACTAACACCAGTATCAACGCTTTTGATAACTTCATCGTGTAAATCAACTTCCAACGCCTCACGCGGGGTCTGTGAAAGTCTTATGTGATAATGCTCTTCTAAATGGTGTTATCAACCCTCCAACAAACCATTGAGCATGTTGTGAAGGGTGAATATCATATGAAAATTTTTACAGGAGATTTTTAAACCATGCATCATACTCCTGATACACTCTCTTCCATTCCCTATTGAGATCTCCTTTAGAGTGTTGATGCTCTTCTGCTCAAACTCAGGGATGTGTAACTCTTCTAAGAAGGCATTTTTCAATGCAGTGTAATCTACCACTGTTTGATGGGGGTCATACTTCCTATACCAGCTATGTGTGTTCCCTTACAACGTCATTGCAAATTTACTGGCCTTCCATTTTGGGGTTGTGATCCCCTTCGCATGCACCATACCAACTCACACTTGTGAACATGCTCTGCAACATCCTCTATGCCCTGGTAGTCTGGAAAGTGTAAAGACATTTCAAAAAATACCTAAGGAGGGGGTTGAGGCCCTTGTCCTCCTGATCCATATCCTTGGTTTCCTCTGGTGTTTCCTCCTCCACTGGATCCACTGGATCCACCAAGTCTTGTGCCCCAAATCCACCAGTTCCACCTCCAAATCCTCCTGTGGCCAGTAATGGGCCTGAAGTGGTCACACCTAGTGTCCCCCAACATTCCACTGAACTACACACCAATGGTTTGTGAGATTGTTCCACTTCTAGATGTGTGTCCCATGCCGCTCCCCGACACGTTGCCTAAACCTTATGTATTTACACTTTGCCTAAAAATTCCTCCAAACACCAGAATGGTATGTGCAGCCATAGAAGGTCCCAAACGAAAAATTATATCTCCTGGGCACAGATCGGTTACTTCCATCAATACCAATTGGGTTAGCAATACTTCTCCCTTGATCTAGAAAACCAAGTGCTAAGGTCTAGTCACTAGGTGGGTTTAGATGCATGCCAACAACGACTCTTCTTTCTCCATGCAACGAACTCTCATCAGAAGCCGAAGGGGTCTCTCTCCCACGCTTGCCAAGATGGGGTAGCACATACTGCTCAAGTTCCACATCCTTTGGCGTGAACCTCAACTCCTTCCCACAAACGTCTACCTCCATAGATCCATCACACTTGCAACCTAGTGTTGTCTAGCAATCTCCCTTTCACGCGCTTCACTATACTTGAGTCGTCTCTCCTCCCTTTCTTTCTTAGTCGAAATGTCTTCCATCTTCCTCCACCGTAGATTCCTTGCCCAATGCTCAAAAAAGGTTTAGCCGGCCATCATAAATGCCTCTAAACTCAAGGTAATGATCAATATTTTCATCGCCAAAGGACATAACACATAGAAATGATCCTCTGGGTCTCCCACAGAAACTTGAACTCAGCAACCTCTCGGACAAGAATACATAGAAATGGCATATTCTCAGAGTGTAGCTAGCCAACACTCCCTTCCACCAATGATCCACAACACGATTCCATGTCAGATTTGCATCTTGCAACCTCTGGTAATCATCTTGGGTCCATACACATGCGCTCTATAGTACCAGTTTGATCTAGATGCATATGCTGAGAGCCATTCATACAGCTCTACTGGGAAGCAACAGAAGAAAGTTTCATACAATTCGTGGTAGATTTTCACTTCTGCCCATATACGTGCACATTAAACTTAGGTCTAGTGTTGAATCTCTAAGAAAATTCATCCTCTGTGCCCTTGAACAAGGTTTCACCACTCTCCAAGGTTAAATGCTATGTCATCACACAATATAGCTACAAAGATACGTGTCATTTCTGACAACAACTTCAAAAAGAGGTCCCAACAACGGAACCAAGATATAGTCAATTTTTATACCCCTTAAAAAAATTAGGAAAACCTGATGCATGCATCGATCTATCACCTATCGGAAGCATAGGGTGCTCACCCAAGCCATGCGCATGTGCGCACCGAGCCACCGCCTTTAAGTGAGTTGTGCAAGAATTCAACATTTTATAACAGATGTGCAATAGAAATATAAAAGAAACTCCTTATTCTACTGAGAACTTAGAGTAAAATCTATAATAATACATCCATTAAGACAAGAAGCACATTGCCAACATATCGATCTAAACCATCAGGTAAAAAGTGAATGCACAAATGATTATATCTCATTCATATGAACATGTACTGAATAGAGCCAAAAGATGTATGTAATTAGCTGTAGAACCACGTATTTTCATATTCAATATAACCAAATCACATGCATTAAGCCAACACATGCTAGAATAACATTGCAGAGAAGAGTCATGCATTAGATCTAGACTTCTACTCAATACAAAGCACAAAAATGTAAGCCCATCCCTTGTTATGCCATTACACCTACATGATCAGGGGATCATTTCTAAAAGTTCCCTAAACATCTCTAAATGGTGTTAGTGCAGAATATCATCTCGAGAGCTTTCCAACGACTGTGAGAATGCGACAAATGGACATCGGGAGCTCTAGATATGTTCGGTCAAAGTTCGGTCAATGGGAAAGTCAACTCTGGTTAACTGGTCAATATTGGACCGAATCGCACTGTGACACGTGGCTTGCCAACACTCGTCGAATTCGCTCGATTTGCCTATTAAGAGATGACAAGTGGACTACAGGATTACCGAGTTAATTATTTCTTTGCCACATTGTATGGGTCGAAATAATATTATTTTGGTAAGGCCACTTTCCAAATGCCACATATATATATTAATGTTTAAAACATTAGTATTAAACCATGTTATTGCTAAGCACGTGGGTGGTGAAGCAGTTGTTTGGGAGGCATTAAGCCTTGCCACGTGGAAGAAGGAAATTGAACAAGGTGGTAGGGGGCAGTTATGCTCCAAACTTCAAAGTGCGTGGAAAGGCTTAATTAAAGCCTTAAACAATATTCCCCTCTCCGTAGCCGCTCATATGGGATTTTTATCCTATTTAAAATCCTAAGCGGCTAAAATGGGTATTAATCCCATTAAAACATGAAATGCCGCACCAAATTTGGGATTTAATCCCATTTCAACAAATGCTGCCCTACATGGGATTTTTAACCCATTTTAAAATGCAATCCGCCCACATAGGGATTTAATCCCATTTTTCATGTACGGGTGAGGCTAAAATAGCCTAAGGATAATATGCAAGTGCATTATTTTTGGGCCCTAATTTTGTATAAATAGGGAAACCGTTCATTGTAATGGACACACATTACACACCGATGCCACGGAGAAGCTCATTGCTAGAGCACGGAAAAGGTGGACACACGCCCGAGCTTATTATTTGTTAAGCTTATTTGTGGGATGTGTCAACAAGTATTGTCTATTGGCCTATTATTTTAGGCAATATTAGATGAAATATTTGTGATTGGGAGTAAATTGTAAACTACCCAATAGGCCCATTGAGCCACACCAATTACTTGCAAATCCTGGATTGTCGACCGGAGTGCTAGCTTCACATTGTTTGCATCGGGAAGGCCGATCACAGCCGAAGGAGATTGTACGCCAGGAAGGTGGAAGTCAGGTGCTATTTTTCACCCTTGTCGTCTGAAGGTCTGGTGTACTAATAGGCAAGTAAAATTCCATTAGGTTTTCTTGTGAAAGTACTATTGTAACTTACAAGTTTTGACTAGTGGAACGGTTCGATCACGAACCCGGAGACGTAGGCAATTGCCGAACTCCGTAATCAATCTGTGTGCAATTGTCTTATTGTCTTGCATTATTTTAAATTGATTACTTAAAAGGAGAAAATCATCGGCAAATAATTAAAGTCTACAAGGGTCTGAGATCAGGTAGTAATAATCTGATTATTTTCGGATCATGTTTGGTATCAGAGTTGGTTTAGCTCCATATTTGTTTTTCAGTAAATCTGATTAACAAAGTGATTGCTTCAAGATTAGTGTAGTTGGTTCAATTTGTGTGAACAGGGTACAAGTGCACTATGGGCAAGATGTCTACATAGGCGAAGCTCGATGAAATTGAGGCGTATAATCACCAGATCTAGGAAGAGAACTCTCTCCTACGATCCATGTATTCCTCCTTGGAAGAGGAGAATGCTCGCTTAAAATCAGAATTGCAAACCAAGGATGAGCTCTTGGCAAGGTTGCAATGTGGTGATCAGAGGAAGGAAAAACCCTCTACCTCAGATGCAGAGGCCACGACAGATGATTGCACTGTAAGTTGTTCACCACGGGAATCTTCTTCTTCCTCCCATTCGGTTTTGGATTTAGGTAATGAAGTCTTTGGTTTGTTTGAAAAGCATACTAGAGGCATTGGATCCAAGTTACTAGATAAAATGGGATTTGATGGAAGAGGCCTTGGTAAAAATGGCCAAGGCATTGCTAACCCAATACAGGTCGAGGATCGTCCTCGTTTTGTAGGTTTGGGTTATCCTAGTGTGGGAATGGAAATTGGAGAATGCTCCAAGAACGCTGACGGGAGACAAGCTTCCGAAAGCAAAGAGAATACCCCACTAGTCCTGCGAGAAGATTATGAGCAGGAAAGTTGTGCTTCGTCGTCACAGGCAAGATGTGGTAAGAGAAATCAACGAAGAGGTAATGAGATTCCACCTCCAGTTTCTTACCATAATCGTAAGCACAGTAAAACTTCTGATCCGCTTTTTCAGCTTAAGAAGTATGGTTATGATTTTCAGAAGATGTGGAATTCTTTTCCATGTACTTTTTGTGGATTGCATAATCATTCAGTGGCCAGATGCTGGAAGAGAAGGACACTGATGAAGAAGTTGATGCCGTTCTTCAGGAACAAGGCAAATCAGAAAGACCAATCTCATCATGCAGAGTCGATATATGGCAGAAAGAGTTCCTCATCCCAGAAGAAGGAGATTAAGAGGAATTTTTGTGCTCGTTGCCAGAGGAATGGGCATCGGGTGGAAAATTGCTGGAAACTGCATCCATCTCACCATTAGAGTAATGGCAAGCCAAAGATGGAATGGAGGCCTATTGCAAAGGCAGAAGAAGTTTCTACTCCACCACTAGTTGACAATTCAACCCAGGACCAGGTAATACCTGAAAGTGAAAGTCCTTTAAAATGGGTAAGTCAACAATTTTTCAATTATATATTGCATAATTCAGATTGAGGAATCGTATGCAGTATTAAGTTTGGAGATCAGATATTGTGAGAAAATGCTGAGAGAAAGGTTTACAATACTCAGTGGATTTTCTTACTTAGAAAATTTGATTACTGCTCCAAATATATCTCCTAATCAGCATGTGAGTACCTGTTACAGCTTGGATACAGGATTTGACTCATATAAAGCTTGGAGATTGATCTACCATTTGTGCAGACATTAGAGTTCGTAGAGATCAGCTCGGAACTTCATTCTGTGTAGAGGCATTGTGATCGTGCAGCAGAATGGTAGCTGAATCACTGTTGGCATTGATGTCAGGTTGGAACTTCATTCTGTGTAGAGGCATTGCGAGCGTGCAGCAGAATGGTACTTGATATTAGTATGTCAACAAGAGGATCTCTAAAAGGATTAGCTCGGAACGTCATTCGATGTCAAGGCATTGCGACCACACATACAAATGGTAGCTGATCAACAGACTTAGCATCATGCATTGGAGGCTTGAGGTCTTGAAAGAGGCTTAGCATCATGCATTGGAGGCGTTGAGGTCTGTAACAGACTTAGCATCATGCATCGGAGGCTCGAGGTCTTGAAAAAGGCTTAGCATCATGCATCGGAGGCGTTGAGGTCTACAGAGACTTAGCATCGTGTATTGGAGCAGGCTCGAGGTCTTGAAAGAGGCTTAGCATCATGCATCGGAGGCGTTGAGGTCTATAGAGACTTAGCATCATGCATTGGAGGCTCGAGGTCTTGAAAGAGGCTTAGCATCGTGCATTGGAGGCTCGAGGTCTTGAAAAAGGCTTAGCATCATGCATCGGAGGTGTTGAGGTCTACAGAGACTTAGCATCGTGCATTGGAGGCTCGAGGTCTTGAAAGAGGCTTAGCATCGTGCTCGGAGGCTCGAGGTCTTGAAAAAGGCTTAGCATCATGCATCGGAGGCGTTGAGGTCTACAGAGACTTAGCATCATGCATTGGAGGCTCGAAGTCTTGAAAGAGGCTTAGCATCATGCATCGGAGGCGTTGAGGTCTGCAACAAAATTAACATCGTGCACCGGAGGCTCGAAGTCTTGAAAGAGGCTTAGCATCATGCATCGGAGGCGTTGAGGTCTGTAAAGGGACAAGGCATTGTCCATCATTGACATCGGATCACTACAGGTCATCTATACCTAACCCATAAAGCTCTCTATGTATTTCTGCAGAGCTTCGCCTCTTCTCTGATCTCTAATCTCCAATCTCTACTACTTTTTCCTTTACCGGGCGCTTCTATTTATAGCCTTTTTCAACACCTTCATACCTTCGTGGGAGTTGCAGATCCATTGCCAACAGTTCATGGTGGTCCTCCATGGGAGCATGCTTCCTCAGGCTTGAGCTCTCCACTCTTTGCAATGATGGCCTTCTAGAATCTTCCATCGCAAGGTATATTCCTTTCTAGGCCAACCTGTTGCTAGGTTGGCACCTTATCCACTCTACATGCGCAAGCGGGTCATGCTTTTCTCGTGTCTTTCCTGATAAACAAAATATGGCTAAGTCCCAAAACCTTTGCTCTGCCTTGCGCGCGTGCCACTTGTTCTACCAAGATCCTCCTAGACCCCTGTCCTGCGTGCCCGTCCCCAGTAGGCTCTACGCGCCCACGCGCCTCTCTACACTCGGCCAATAATTTAGGAGCCCAACAAGGAACATATTTTTGATTCTTTGATTCATTGGGGTTATTACCCATATTCTTTATTCTTCTAGATTCTTTCAAACACACTTTCGGTTATACAATGGAGGCTATTCTTCGATTCTTTATATTGTCGAGGACGGATAATACTCTTAGTGTGGGGTAATGTTAGGATGATGAAGTGGTTAAGTACAAGCCGCATGTGGAGGTTGAATACCGCACGCAAAAGTGCACACAAGGAGATGGAAAGACAACATGCTGCGAAGGTCCACACACCGAGACATGTTCCAGGAGTTAGCGAATTTCCAGAGAAGACTAAAAATAGGAAAAACAAAGTTGGTGTGTCAAGCAAGACAAGTCCATAAATAGACTTGGAGTGGATCAAGCACATGTAGGTTGATAAAGCACATGCAAGTTGGATAAAGTACGAACATCTAATTATAGGATGTGACATGGATAAGATCGAGCTATTTATAGCGCGAGCTGGAGATTAAAGTAGGAGTTTGAAGGCATGCAATTTATAGTTATAGAGGTCTATTATTAGAGTTAAAGCATGTAAGCGGTGAAGGACAAGTTCCCACCATGTATACATACGTATGCCACACCCATTGTAAGAGGATCATCATGTGTTTTGTGGGATAAGAGAGTTTGTATGAGGTCTGCACATTGATGCTGAATATGCAAGACAATGTTGCTTTAATATACTGCTCATATGTTTGTAATGGGAAACATTGTGTGGGTTGGCATCCAAATCCTATTGCTAGTTATCTTTAAATGAATGATCAAAGCTCTTGTTATTCTAATCTATGTATTGCTCTTATTTATGTGTTGTTCCTATTTACCTTATCTTCTAATCTTTTGTTGTGCATTGGTTTATTGATGAATCTACATCTTGCATGATTAACTAAAAGGGACCTGATAAGTTGCGCATGCTTCGAGTGAGCACTTAGAGACTAGTTTGAGTGATGTGCCATTGCACCCGACTGGGTATTGGTAAATAAAAGACTGCACTTCTCTTCATTTTATGTATGGTTCTCTCCTCCTTTCAGCGCACATGTTTTCTTCTCGTCTAACATGATGTTTATGATTTTTTCGGCTCCTCCCTTGCGATATTAGAACTTCCCCGCATTTCGGTGTCCCCATTGCACATTCCACCTTTGATTGCTAGTGGATAATAGTATGATTTCAATACATATAAAAAAAAGCATTCGTGTGGTTAAGGGCATGGTCCCATGGAGGGGCTTGGGCTCCTATTTTCTTGCAGCATAAGGTCCCATGCTTATTTTTAAAGCCAACTCTGGGAAATAATAGAATCTAGGCCTAAAAAACAGGAGCTCCACTTTTTTAGCCCCCTAAAGTTAAGAGGTCGCTGGAGAGGGGGCGCTGGGAGTTTCCCCCTACAGTTTAGGGTTGATAGAATCTAATATGCATTCCCGCCATTATTTTTTGGTGATTTTAGAGAGAAATATGATTTTATTTTCCTACAAATAACCATATATATCCAATGGGATCCTATAATATCTCCGCGGGTATTGTTGAGGAATCTAATAAAAAATCATGAGACCTTAAAACTGCTAAGATACTCCTAAATATTTAAGGAGTCCCCCTTCCATGGGACCATGTCCCTAAGCAATTGGAGGATTCTGCCAGCAATTTAATTAGACGCTATGTAGGTACTTATATTGTCGCTGAACTAATCCTATCTGTAAAAAAAATGGAATCTCAAATTCGGCTTCTTCCAAATGCCCAATTCCGAACAATTCAAGGGCCCATATGGAACAATTCTGGTTATTCAAAATATCCCTTCGTCCGGCATAATTCTGTTACTCTAAGGCCATTAACTGAAACTTATTGCCTAGAAAAATATATGCCCTTCCTAAATGTTTTATCAAATATTAGCCACTTGCACCGTAGGAATTTAAATCAGAAATTCTGCAGCAGAGAAAGGAATACCCAGTACAGGCCTTCTTGCATTGGCAACGAAAACAATAAGCATATTGCTGGCAAACGCTCTGAAATAAATTCAGAAATTGAAGAGAGCAGTCCTGTGGAAATAGTGGAATCTAAGGAAAATATATCCAATGGAAAGGGCAGGATTGCAACTGAAGACGGCCATGCTGAATTTGTATCAGTATACACCGCCATGGATGAGGACTTTGAAGAAAGTAGAGTACATGGATTTAACTTTATAGAGAAAGGTCAGACCATGTTGCTACAGATAAAGGAGATAGCTATGTTTGCAGGGCCTGCTCTTGGAATATGGTTATGTGGGCCTCTTATGAGTCTCATCGATACAGCAGTCATTGGTCAGAGCAGTTCTTTGGAACTTGCAGCATTGGGTATGCATTACTTTGTACAATCTTTTATTTTAAAGAGAATTGTGTTTTTGTATATTACACTGGGTATGTATTACAGCTTTTGGTATGAATTACTTGCTCTGTTTTCGTCAAGAGGATTATTATTATTATTATTATTTTTGGTCTTTTCAATCCAATGATCAAGTGAATGGAATTAAAATCATAATATGTAAACTGTGGAACAAAAATAACTGCCGAAGCGTCATTTGTGTAACTGATGCATACTTTTCAAATATCATTATATAAATGATCCTTGTTTGCCTTACTGCCAAATGCAATGATTGCAACAGTAAATTCAATAGAAGACTTTACATGCTAATCCTTAGAATAAGAAGAAATTCCATCAGAAAATACAGAAGAGGTGAATGAATTTGGCAAAAAATAACATTGCAATACTATTAGAAAATATTTGTTACAAAAAATGTTTTTACTTGTACAGCTCTGCTTCGTGCAATTCTATCCATATCTATCCTGTATTTTCTCTTTTCTTGATATACGCGAAACATATGGGAAACAAAACCCCAAAATAGAAGGTAACTAACTAACTGAAATTCCCTAAATTTTCATCCGTATCCCTCTCCGCTACTTGGGCTAATGTGGCACATTGTGGCCAACGCGGCTGGACAGATCAGTTAAGAGTAACGATAGAACAACTGAAGACTTCAATGATCTAGGGAAACCCATCAAGGAGATGGGGACCATGAGAGTTGTATTAAAAAAAACTTGATTGCTAGTAGAGCGGCAGGCTTCTATCACGCCTCTAAAAATGAAAGCCTCTAATAAACTATCAAATGGGCTCTCATTCGACCCAAATCGATTTTTAAATGACTTATGACTGGCTGACTGCATAAAATATGGAAAACAATGCTTATTGTTTGATGTTCATTTTTGTACAAATCTTCATTTTTCAATGATTATGGAATAAATCATGATTCCTAAACTTGTGGACGGTGAAATTTAATGCTCATTATCAGATATGGTTTGCAACTTTCCTCCTAAATTTCCAATCATATTTCAGTGTAATTGTTTACATACAGACATATATGTATATACTCAAGAATTCTTGAGTCCTAAATTGAGGACTCCTGCACCAACACTCATCTTTGTATATGGTTTACAAATTTGCATGTAAATTTCTGATCATATTTTTGCATTTTCTACGGGCATCCCCCATTCACTAATGAGATCATCAGTTTCATGAACTGTAACTTAACTCCATGGGTAGTGTAATTTAACTGGTTTCTAATGATGGTAAATCAGCAGGAGATTGTCTGTTGATGTCTATCCTGCAATAATTTAGGTATTGAAGGCACGTCATTTACATCACTATTAAATCATAATTTAAATTGTAGGGCATGTCCGACTGGTGACCAGTGCCATAACTTGCTGACGATATTTTATAGTATATACTTCTTTTTCAAATAGGGGTTTCTGGGCGGGTTAAAAGAAAGATGAAATTTCCAAGAATTAATTGTCTTTATTTTTTCAACATGAATTGCAGGACCAGGAACTGTTGTATGTGATTCCTTAAGCTATGTTTTCATGTTTCTACCCATAGCTACATCAAACATCATTGCTACTTCTCTTGCTCGAAAGGTCAGCTCCAGTACTTACAGAGTGACCTTGGAATCACGAGTCACTTGAGACATTGCTTTTTTTTTTGAAGCCAGAAATGTCTAAAATACTGTTGAGATTTTATTCTTGAATATGATAGTAGAAATTAGAAGTATTTGCAAGTATAATCATAAAATGACTTATTTATTCTTTTCCAGGCTGGCAAACTTCTTTTGAATAATTTCTTCTTAATTCTGATCAGAAGTAATAGTTTCATTTTTTGAGAACAAAAAGACTGAGCAAAAGAAAGCCTTAAAGTCCACTTTCGTTTCTACCTTTTATGCACGGTTCATGATTTCTGAAAACATAACTATGGGGAGGAAACTCTAGTTCAATATGTATTCTTGCAGTGACCATAAATCTGTATTGGAATTTTCAATTAAAAAAAATCTCTAGTTGAGGACCTGCATTTTTCTTCTTTAAACCAAGATTATACTGAAGGAGCCATCAATCTGCAATATAGCAGATGAGAAAGGCATAGTGAATCTTTTTTCTTGCACCTCTATAGGTTGGGTCTCTTATGTCAGAACTCCAGTGTTAGATCTTTGCTTCATTGCTTTAACTTGCTGTAGATTCATACGGGTCTTCCATATATGGAATCTGTCATTGCTTGTTGACAGTTCTATTAGCATAGCATTACCACAATTGCATCTTAATTGTGCAATTCTTAACTAAAATATCTTACATACTTAAAATTGTTTGACCTTTGTGATTTGCTGAAATTCCTTTGCACTGATTCTTTTAATCTCCCGTGTTCAAATATTGAAATATTATCTTCTTGGGAGGCCAAAATATCCCGTGCTCCTATTCTAATCTCTAATTTATTACAACTCGAGATGAGAGTAACTACCTTTTGTAACTATTAACTACTCACTAGTTAAGAAAAGGTCTTTAACCATTTAGAAAGTTTACGGCTTATAAAACTTGAGTTGGGGGAGAGGGCTGGGGGATCCATCCAAACTCAATGCAAAATTAGATCTCTAAAAAGTATACTTATTCATTTTGTTACCACAAGCCTTGCAATGACTACTATCCATGCTTGCTGGTGGTCACATTCTTCACACTGTAGACATAGACCATTTAACATCTTCAACATCTTTTTATAAAAATTTGAGTTATTTTTCCTTACACTAAGATCTTTATTTACAATGCAATTCCTCACTTTCTTTATTACTGGATTCTTAGAAGACAAGATAGACTTTGTCATCCACACCAGAATTTTGTCCAAATTTACGTCTTCAATGATGGCCGTTATTGTTTTTCCTGCATTCGCAATGTATAGCTCCATTGCATTCTTGCTTCAAATATGTGTTGCTTACTTTGCAATCAACATGCTTCCTAATGCCGCATTTCAGTGACACCTTTTGTCAAACAATATGTTCATCTTCTGAATGTTTGTTGCTTCTTTTTACTGCATGTCCGACACCGTGAACTTTGTTGTAATGTGAACCCATGTTCAATTATTTAGTATCTCCAATAATTTCCTCGTCAACATTGTTTATATTTGAAAGAAGAAAATCTGTGTGAATTCAAAAAATAATCTTGATTGCAGCAGAAAATAAACTTGATTACAGCATGACTGATGCAGAGCATATCTAGTGGGATTGACTAGGAGAGTTGTAGTTGAACAAGTCAACACCATGTACATGATGTACACCTGTCACTTAAAGGTTGAGATATATGTGTTGCTTCTAAAAATTAGCACTCAGTGTTAACTGCCTGTTTAGTAGGAATAGATGAACACAACTCTTTAGATATAGATTTACATAAAAAGAGATGCATAGGGGAGAGGGAAAAAGAGTTAAAGGTAGAGAGTGTAATGTCCCCACTTTCCTAGTCGATCACTCAGATGATGAGATTTGCCTATTAGTCTATATTACAGCATCCAGCCTTACAGTTGCTTGGGGACAAGCAATCTCGGGAAGGGAGGACTATAATGTCCCCGTTTCTGGCATGACCCTTGGACATTTGGTGGGTTGCTTATTTGTCATTTTCGTAAGCTAGTCCCGTTGTTTAGGAGATGATGTGCATAGCAGGTAAGGGTTTTATCAACGATCTGGTGAATTATTTGATGTTAGCAATGAGTTCAGTTGGTCTTAAGGACTCACTTGGCACTTTCCGAGGTTATTTCAGCTTCTGGTGTGTTCTCCAAGATTCTTGGAGAGAGTGAACTTACTTCATTTCTCATTATTCGTCATCGGCACCACTTCTGCTCAGTCAGTTTTCGATTCCGGTGCTTTCCGACGATTTCCGCACTTTGGAAGCATTAATGGCTTATTTTAATTATTTTACTCAGGTTGCTTATATTTGTACGAATTACTTGGCGAGCACCTCAGTATTATAGCTTGTCGGAAAGAGAATGTGAAGTTCTAAATGATGAGATGCTAATTCAGTGACCTTGGGCGCCAGGGATGATTAATTAATTAAATAAATCACTTTCCGGAGTTATAAGGTGTAATTAATTAATAAAGTGATTTATTAATTATATTTTCTTTTAATGAAAATTCTCGGAAAAGGTTATAAAAGGAGGATTTGGCCCATTTGGTCGAGGCACTTATTATTTTGAACAAAAAAACAAATTCAGAGCAGCTCTTGCTAATTACTCTCGAAGGACGGAAACCCTTGGAGATTACGGATTGGACGGAAACCCAATTCGAAGGAGGAAGATTCAAACAGGGTCTTCATTGTGCTTCACATCAGATCATTTTGATATTGCTTTACAGTTAATTGCAACGTGTGTTTATCAGTTTACTCATAGAGGAATATTATTACCATCATTGGGGTGTCATCTTTCCCATTTGGAGGGCGCATCAGTTAGAGGAGTGAGAGGGGTGTTAGCAGTAGTTGTGTAACAGGTGCAGCCATTATTTGAAATGGTATAGACAGATTTGCACAATAATAATACTATCTTGATATTCAAACGTACAAGATATTACAAATAAATAGGAGAAATTGATCCTATTTTCTAGGAGGTTGTTCTAACAACACTCCTCACATTTCTTATTTACGTGAATTTGGTTTAACAACCAAATCACATTCATTTACTCCATATTATTATATTCACCAATATATAAATATAATAAACACATCTAAATAATGTGAGCACTAAACAAGATATTCCTAACATTCTCCCCCTTAGTGCGAACATGGTAGAAAAACATCCACACGCTCCTCTGCAGTATGCTCACCCTTGTGGCATGTCCAACTTTGTGACTCATGACCTTGATCCAAAAGAAAGGCTTTCTCCTTCCATGGTTTTAAACAGGCTTACCACAAACCTTGACGTGACAGGAACCTTATCAACTGTCGACCTCAGGTGGTTTTCTGGGTCCTCCCACAAACCCTTTCAAGATCCATGAACTGACTTACTCTGGTGCTACTGTTCACCACTATGCTTATACATCAGGGAATTATGTAGGAAACACAACTTGCATATTACAAAACCACATAATAGAAGAAATACTGAAAAAATTTCACATTACTTCCTATAAGAATCGTAATGTTCTTAATCGTAGTCTCTGTCATTGATCGTTGCCACTCGATTTCGAATAGCATAGAAAACTGCCACTGCCACTGGAAGCTTTCCTTGACTAAATCGTTTTGGGTGCAGAATGGGAATGGAACATTGGTATGTATTTCCCCCCACAATGTGAAATTCCAAATAAGAAATCAGAAAGGGAAAAATGTATTGTGTTGTATCATACTAACTGGATCTTGCTGTCTTGATGTTGCTGCACATGATCACATTGCCAATGAACGTATTCACTGACCGATCATCTTCCAACGAAGTACGGCAGTCAGAGGATCTCTGTAGTTTTCTGCTCTTTTATACAATTCTTTTCCAGTATTAACAATAAAGCACACCACTCAAAGCAACAGGAACATTGTAAATTGAAGCACACTGAGAAAATGGAAAGCACACTGAAAATCATATACTCACACCATACATATGCCACCACAGCTTCTGCGGCCCTGTCGTTGGTGACAGACGAGAGGTCGCTGTTCGACCTCCTTCCTCCGTTGCCTCCTTCCTCCATCAATATGCTACTTAACTTAGCAGATTTGAAATTTGAGGCTCAAAAATTACACACCTTACCCGAACATCGGATTCCACCGAAAATGCGTTCGTAAGGCAAATTTTTTTATTTTTCGGACTTAATACAATGACACGACTTTAACACTTGACTCTTTTAAAATACAACAAAATGACATACAAAGACTTTATTGACAAATGAGTTCGATTGACAACTTCTTTTATAACAATACAAAAAAAAAATGACAATATAAAGACTTTGGCCGAAAATATAACTATTCAAAACTTTTATTTTGATACTAAAACTTGACTCGTGATAATGATACTTTCATGCACGATATTAATTGAACCACTATAGACAAACAAACCTATCAAGACCGAGAACTAAACTATAACTTATTAGATTGACTCAAAGAGACGGCTATATTGGGAGCCTGTGTTAAGTATCCAAGATGCAATTCTTCTCTACTAGAAATATGCATCTACATGCAGAGTGACAGCTAGGGACGCGTGGCTTTTACATTGGTGTTTTTGCATGCTCCGTTCAAAAATTTTATTCATTGCTGATGTGTATCTGAAAACCAATGCATAGAATAGAAATTTGATGCCTTCACGTTGTTATAGACTAAATTCCATTGAATCACAAGAAAAGCATGCAAATACCTTTCTAATGGAGATAATTCCTCCACGTGACTGTAGATTCACCTAAGATTTAGGGTAAGCTCATAGTTGACTGTTCACTCCAACGATTGAATGTTGCACAAAAGACTTCAATATTGAAATCGAATTGATCATTCATCTAATGCACAGAATTAATGCAGGCAACATATACCCGATCAACGCGAGCCACTAAAGAGCAGGCTATTAGGAGGCAGTGACTGTAGATGCACCCGATCCAAAAACAAATGCCTGTAGAGACGTCTCAAGCCTGATGATGATCAAATCATACGAGCTGGTAGATGGATGGCACACAGATTTGGCATGTGAGAATAAATTTGACCAAAAACGAGCACAGGCTATCCACATTCACATAGATGCACAATACAATAACTTTTACAAACTATCTGAACTATATCTAGAATGCTCACAAAAAAAAATCTCTCATTAACCAGGGAAAACGTGAATAGCAAAAGATTTTCCCTGTATAATATATCATGGATCCATAGTCGCTCTGGTACCAAATGAAATGGTATAGACAGATTTGCACAATAATAATACTATCTTGATATTCAAACGTACAAGATATTACAAATAAATAGGAGAAATTGATCCTATTTTCTAGGAGGTTGTTCTAACAACACTCCTCACATTTCTTATTTATGTGAATTTGGTTTAACAACCAAATCACATTCATTTACTCCATATTATTATATTCACCAATATGTAAATATAATAAACACATCTAAATAATGTGAGCACTAAACAAGATATTCCTAACATTATTGGCTCCTTCGCATGCGAGAGTTCTGATCATTTCAGTACCATTGATATCCATTCATTTTATCACACAAAGCTGGACTTTTGGGTATGCAATTTAGAGATGAATTTCATTGTATTTGGAATCCATAAATAAATAAATAAATCCTTTCGTTTCCAATCAGACTTGTATTGTTTATGCATTGTGGGAGTTATATTTGTCTGCAATCATTTGTGGGACTTTCTATTGGACGTGTTCTTTCAATTAAAGAGAAACAACAAAAATATCAGAAATTGAGACGACATGACAAGTGTTTGACGAAATGTCAATGCACTAAAAACTCAAAAAATTGGAGTTGGAATTGGTTGGGATATTTCAGTGGTAACAGAGCTTGGATCCTCCCAGCCTGGAGGGTTAGTGATCAGAGCTAAAAATCTTGCCATCCTGTTGGGTAGAGTGGAATTCGTTTCAGCTAATCAACTGCAGATCTGACATTTCAGTTGAACATCATGACTACTCTTAGGGAGCAGTTGAATGCCACTCTGGAAGAGTTAAGACAGAGTCAGAGAATGATGGATAAATTGACTGCACAACCAGGATTAGCACAATATATAGCATCCATTTTAAAAGGGTCTACATCACAAGACAAAAAGAAGGAGAAACATGATGTATTCACAAGTGAAATATCTAAAAGCCTCTATGATGAATTTTCAGCAGTTAGCGACCAGCTTGCAGTTGAGCCTAAGGAGAGCACAAATCAAATTTCTATTGAAACGGGTTTTCAGGAGAGACTCAAGTTTGTGGGTGAGAAGTTAGAACACCTACCTCATGCTAAGGTTGTTCTTCTTAGCATTTTGGAAGAAGCTGAAGTTCATCTACCCAAGGTTAGTCAATCACCTTCTCAAGCTATGAATAAAGCTTTGTCTCCACTGGTTCACTTGTTGGTCAAGCCAGAGTTGATGAGACATCAAGATGAGGATATAAGACTTGCAGTTGCTGCTTGCATAAGTGAAATCATGGGAATTACAGCTCCTGAACTTCCTTATGATGATGATCAAATGAGAGAGGTCATGCAATTGATTATTGAAAGCTTTGATGGGCTAGGCGACATCAAAAGCCCAAATTTCAATAAAAGGATCAAAATTCTAGGATTGATGGCACAGGTGTATTCATATGTTATCATGTTTGATTATGATGGTTTCATTCTCCAATTATTTGATTGCTTTATTTCGGGTATCAAGAAATGTCATTCAGACAAGGTGAAAATTGATATGTTCAACATCCTATCCGAAATCCTAGATGAGGATTATGATGTTTGTAAGTGGTTGTGATTTGATTTGTTGGACATTTGGAGAGGAGAGCAACATGCTTCGACTGCAGCATATGATCTCACAAGAAGATTAGTTGAGCAGAAGATTGAGAAGTTCAAGGAACAACTGACCGCAGGAGAGTTAACCTCATTTGGACTACAGGTTCCATCTTCTCTTCAGGAGGATAGCATGCCATCACCCAATGGTTCGGTGGAGTGGGATGATGAGTACATAGAGCAGCCTGAGCTCTCTTGTGTTAAGACACTTAATAAGGGCATTGATGATGATTTTACAAATGGGATTAGTGTTGTCCTAATTCCAGTTCAGAATGAGAGCATACAGAACTTTGCGGAAAAAGAATTTTAGGCACAATTAGAAGTTAATCATTGTCCGCACAGTTTGAAGAACCAGTTGAAGGTGAATGAGGATGGGGTTGTGGCAGCATTATCTCATCACAACAAAATGCACGAGGTAATTGAGAATTACTATTGGATGGTTCAGTTGGAGAGAAGACAAAAGGGAATTGAAGCAGAGTCTTCTCATGATAGCTTACAGGAGATCAACGATGGTATGGGAACAATGAAGACTAACTATTCACACCTTCTTTCAGATTGTGATCACATTCTCAATCTCGCTGAGGTCTATTCAGATGCTTTGAGAAGAAAAGAAGAGGAAGTTGATAAGCTCTCTCAAGAGCTTGAGGTCACTAGGGATTCTTTGGTGAGCACTCAGTTGGCACTTCAGGATTCCGAGAGTCATGTTAATGAGCTTTGCTTCGAGTTGAGTTTGGCTCGAGATTCATTATGTATATCAGAGACTCAGTCATCTCTGGCAGCCAAGGCACATGTTGAGGATAGTAGCATGAGTTCTTCTAGCATTCACATTCAGGATACAGGTGCAGTGCCTTGTGCGTTGGAAAGGCATGAGGAGTTAGTTAGAGAGAGGTACATGATTGAGTTGTCGATTAGTTTCAGTCTATTGGTTGGAGATAGACATGTTGGCAACAGTATTCCAATGTCATCCTCTTGGGTTTTACCTCCTACTTCATTGATTGATGGCTGTCCTCCTTTGCTGGTTGTAGTTCTGTTAGGTGACACTTTGAGGGCAGCAGCTGTTGGTATGGAGAGGAGTGATTGGGATGGTCACTTTGGAATTAGAGGATGGAGTAATGATGATTTCTTCTCATCTTTGGGCAGTGGAGATACTTTTTGCTCCATCATGGACATGATTCACAGGTTACAGGGTGCTGTGTTGATTTGTGCCAGCAGTTTGTCAGATGTTGGTATATGCTTTTATGCACCTTCATTAGGCATCTTTCACATCTGTAGGGGACCATTCAGTGTGGATTGGTTTGTGGATGACATAAACACATCAGTCATGGTTGCAGGTCCAGGCGTCATTGGAAATAAGAGCACCAGGCTCTACTTCGGAACTTTGGAGACTGACCTTAGACAGTTTTATCAGAAGGAGTTGGGTTTTTCTAGGACTTGCACGTTGGACTTTGTTATTGATCCAGTTTCTTTTCAAATAGTAGATGGCATTCATGATGATATTCTTCTCACTCCTGAAAGTGAGACAGGACACTTGCAATTACTCTGTGGGAGAGGTCTTGATGAGGTTGCTGCAAGATCAACTCATCCTATTGTGAGTTGTGAGTCTTCTTCTGGTGATGGCAGCATGGGATGGAATACACTTGACTATTCAGGTATTCCATTAGTACAGTCAGGAGAATTTCACCTCGATTGCATTATGAGGTGTGCTCATCAGTTTTCGTTCAGCCCACATGTACAAGATTTGATGATGACATTGATGACACAGAGAGGTGGGTTGAATAAGGGATGTTCGGATTCACTTTGGTATGACATGCTTCAGATTTCAGCTGATGAGTCCAAGTTATTCTCGCCATCCAGTTGTTCACAAAAGCAGGAACTTGAGGTTTGGATCGATTGGACTCTGGGGGGTATCAGAGTGGCACAGCGGAAGTCAGTTGGTGTTGAGGGACTTCCAGTTTATCCAGTTATGATATTCGAGGTGGATCAACACAGTACTTGGAGTTGGCATTATGGGGTGGATTTACATGATTGTGATCCAGGAATTCCATTGTTGGCTGGTTGGTTTCATTGGTTGATAGAGTTTGATAGCTTCTTGGGTTCCAATTGCATACTGAGGTTATGGGATTGCACATGTTCTAGGATCATTTGGGATCCAGGTGGTTGGTGGACAGGTGCAGTTGATTTTCTATTTTGGCTTCAGGTGTTGTGGCAGTTGTGTCGGATTGGCAGTTGCGGATTGCTTGAGGGCAAGCAATCTTGGCAAGGGAGGATTGTAATGTCCCCACTTTCCTAGTTGATCACTCAGATGATGAGATTTGCCTATTAGTCTATATTACAACATCCAACCTTACAGTTGCTTGGGGACAAGCAATCTCGGAAAGGGAGGACTATAATGGCCCCGTTTCCGGCATGACCCTTGGACACTTGGTGGGTAGCTTATTTGTCATTTTCGTAAGCTAGTCCTGTTGTTTAGGAGATGATGTGCATAGCAGGTAAGGGTTTTATCGACGATCTGGTGGATTATTTGATGTTAGCAATGAGTTTAGTTGGTCTTAAGGACTCACTTGGCACTTTCTGAGGTTATTTCCGGCTTCTGGTGTGTTCTCCAAGATTCTTGGAGAGAGTGTCTATTTATAGTAAGTCACCCAACTGACTTCATTTCTCATTATTCGTCATTGACACCGCTTCTGCTCAGTCAGTTTTCGATTCCGGTGCTTTCCAACGATTTCCGTACTTTGGGAGCATTAATGGCTTATTTTAATTATTTTACTCAGGTTGCTTATATTTGTACGAATTACTTGGCGAGCACCTCAGTATTATAGCTCGTCGGAAAGAGAATGTGAAGTTCTAAATGATGAGATGCTAATTCAGTGACCTTGGGCGCTAGGAATGATTAATTAATTAAATAAATCACTTTCCGGAGTTATAAGGTGTAATTAATTAATAAAGTGATTTATTAATTATATTTTCTTTTAATGAAAATTCTCGAAAAAGGTTATAAAAGGAGGATTTGGCCCATTTGGTCGAGGCACTTATTATTTTGAACAAAAAAACAAATTCAGAGCAACTCTTGCTAATTACTCCCGAAGGATGGAAACCCTTGGAGATTACGGATTGGACGGAAACCCAATTCGAAGGAGGAAGATTCAAACAACGTCTTCATTGTGCTTCACATAAGATCATTTTGATATTGCTTTACAGTTAATTGCAGCGTGTGTTTATCGGTTTACTCCTAGAGGAATATTATTACCATCATTGGAGTGCCATCTTTCCCATTTGGAGGGCGCAGAAGTTAGAGTGAGAGGGGTGTTAGCAGCAGTTGTCTAACAGGTGCAGCCATTATTGGCTCCTTCGCATGCGAGAGTTCTGATCATTTCAGTACCATTGATATCCATTCATTTTATCACACAAAGCTGGACTTTCGGGTATGCAATTTAGTGATGAATTTCATTGTATTTGGAATCCATAAATAAATAAATAAATCCTTTCGTTTCCAATCAGACTTGTATTGTTTATGCATTGTGGGAGTTATATTTGTCTGCAATCATTTGTGGGACTTTCTATTGGACGTGTTCTTTCAATTAAAGAGAAACAACAAAAATATCAGAAATTGAGACGACATGACAAGTGTTTGACGAAATGTCAATGCACTAAAAACTCAAAAAATTGGAGTTGGAATTGGTTGGGATATTTCAGAGAGTGAAGTTGAATGGAACACATGGGAGGGGAAAGAAAGAGTTAAAGGTATAGAGTGAAGTTAAATGAAATAGAAGCTGTAGTTGTATCGGTTTTTGTTAGTGTTGATGGTTTTCCTTTCGGAGATGGACCGTCAGAGTCGTAGGAAACCTTAGGTTGGTGAGAGATGCACCCTAAGGTGACGTCCAGATTTTAAAGAAGCTGGTTGTTCTCTATGGGGGGAGGTGAGGGTCAGAAGAGCGAAACAAAGCATACAAAACTAATGGGAGGCGATACGTTGAACTAGCCTTCCAAGGAATCAATCGAGAACACAACTGTTTGAGAAGAAAAAAAATGGCGAACGACTGAAAAGGGCGGATGAAATTCACCACAAGCCAGAGAAGATCGCACAGAATACTACCTCAAACTACTTAAGCACAACTTTCAAGATAGTAATAACATTATAGATATGCACAATTTCTATTTGAAAATAAATGCGATCAGAGACAACAAAGATATGCAAAGGATGGACAAAATGCACCACAGGGCATAGTATATTACTCCAAAAATTGTGCATAGTATTACAATAGAAAAGAGGCTTGAATGCTATTACAAAACCCAGAAGGAAGGCTAGAGCTCCAGGCCCCTGTCTTTTACAGAAGAGGAACTGAGACAGAGGAGAAAAGATTAACTCTTGAAGTATATTTTTTTGAGGAACCTTTGATTACAATATATAGGAGGAGGTGAGAGACAATTCTCGAACTCCTTTCCAATTGCTTTTCAATTATGATAAATGGTGCGAAGCGACAGAAACAGATTTTTGGAGATCTTTCTCACACTTTCCCACTGAAGGAACATTGGCAGCCCTTTCCAGCACTCCTAAGTATCTCCCTCTTCGAGTGGTAGGTATGCTATGCAAACAAAAGGTAATCATCCTCATTGATAGTGGGGCCACTCATAATTTTATTAGTGAAAAGATTGGTAACAAGGCTTGGCCCATGTAATGAAGTTTTTCAAGGGTTCAATGTTACCATATAGCTGATGGATATATTTTTAACATGCTCTAGACGATTTCCAAACTTTCTATCACCATAGAAGATTATGAGCTTGTTGATGATTTTTTTACATGATTAATATGGATGACATGGATCTTGTGTTAGGAGTGCAATGGTTGCATTCTTTAGGGGATTTCACCCTCAATTATAAAGATTTATTGGTCAAATTCATGAATGGGGAAAGAACATCACTTTCCAAAGTATGATAACACACTCTAATCTTTGCAATCATCCTCCAAGGAAAGTAGAAATCTGTTCTGTATCTTTTAGATCAGCTGATTGGAAAGACTTAATCACCCTTGAGTATGTAACAAAAAAAAAAAAAAATCAGTTTTCTAATGATATGGTTGAAGGGTTGATTGTTGATGAAAGGTACAAGGTGGTAGATGGTCTTATTCTTTACAAAGGAAGGGTGTATTTAACCCCAAAATCAGAAGTTAAAAATCTGATTTTAAAATCAGCACATGATGCTCCTATAAGTGGACATTAAGGTTACTTCAAGACCTACAAATTGGTAACGAAAAGATTTACTTGGAAAGGTATGAAAGGAGATGTTCTTAAGTATGTTAGAGAATGTGTTGTTTGCCAAAGAAATAAGAATGAACATAGTTTTCCAGCTGGTCTTTTGTAGCCCCTACCTATTCCCTCTCAAAAATGGGAGAGCGTGTCCATGGATTTTGTTACCGGATTGCCTAATGTTAATGGTAAGACTTGCATGTATGTAGTAGTGGATAGACTCACTAAGTATGCTCATTGTTTTCCACTTCCTACTAAATTTGATGGTCCTATGATTGATGATTTGTATTTCAAAGAAGTTTTTAAATTGTATGGTGTGCCTAAGAACATTGTGAGTGATAGGGACAACAGGTTTATGAGTCTCTTTTGGCAAGAATTATTCCGGTTAGTTGGGATGGAACTCACTCCAAGTACTGGTTATCACCCACAAACGGATGGACAAACTGAGATAGTAAATAAATGGGCAGAGGGGTATTTGTGATATTATGTTTCAGGACAGCAGTTTGCTTGGGTAAAATCGTTGCATCTAGCTGAGTTTTGCTATGACACTACACATCACATGACCATTGGAATGTCCCCTTTTAAGGCTTTGTATGGTTATGATGCTAACTTCTTCATGGATGTACTAATGAAAGATAGTAGAGTGCCTAGTGCACAAGAGTTGGTACAACAAAGTATGGATATCATGAAAGCTCTCAAAGAAAATCTGCACCACGCTCAAAAGAGGCAAAAATTGTATGCATATAAGCACATGAGTGAGAGGCTCTTTGAAGTAGGTGATTGGATATTTCTTATATTGCAACCCTATAGGCAATCTACTCTCAAACAAAGTGGCAAGGAAAAGTTGAAGCCACGTTTCTATGGGCCCTACAAAGTTACTAAAAGAATCGGTGAGGTGGCTTATGAATTGGAGCTACCTGGGGATGGTAAGATTCATAATGTTTTTCATGTTTCTTGCATTAAAAAGGCACTTGGGCAAAATGTTGTTCCTTCTTTGAAGTTAACCCCCTTTAGATGAAGAAGGGAAATTGATCTTAATTCTGGAAACCATTATGGAAACAAGGGAGAGGAATTTAAGAAAACGTGTCATCAAAGAATACTTGGTCAAATGGAAGTACCTTCCATTAGAGGATGCTACATGGGAAAATGTTTCAATTTTAGAGCATCCAAGTCTACAATTGCTTGAGGGCAAGCAATTTTGGGAAGGGAGGACTGTAATGTCCCCCTTTTCAAATAAAAATTAAATATAAAATATATCGATTTGCACATGTGAGTAAGAAGGAATTTAATAAATATTTTATGTGCAAATCAATTATAAAAAGTAAAAGAGTAATTCGACTTCACCTTGGGTTAATAAATGCATTTTAAAAAGGTGAATCAAGTGACTAGGCAAGTCGCATTTTCTTGGAAGCATTTAATAATTAATATTTAAGACAAAGTGATTATTCCTAAGCATGGGTCGATTCATATGGGCATCTATTTAAAATCCCTATGCATTTAATATTTGTTGTTTGTGACTTTCAGGCATATTTTAAATAAGATTCCCTCCTAGATGATGGCGCCAAAAATGGAGAAGAGCTTTGGAGGATGTGCAGTTTAAAGTTATAAAAGAAGATGTGGATACTCCTTTTTGGGCATGTTGACGGTTTATAAAACTTATCTTCATGCTTGAAGAAGGGATGTATGCCCACTTATGATAAAAAATAAAGGTGTTCCTCAACAACACCCATTTGTGAAGTGTGTGTGCACATTTGAGCTTGAATTAATAAGTTTTGCAATCATTTCTCTATATATGTGTAAGTCACCATTTTTGGGAGAAGACATAAGCTTGGTTTGAGGGTTTGGAGTGTGATTTATGGTATCTTTTATTATATGCTGTTGGTTTTTCCCTTGATGAAATCGACTTGTTTGGGCATGTGTTTAAAGTGTTTTGGAAGGATTTGAGGTGTTATTAAATCTGCTGTTATAGATTTATTAATTGCAGATCTGGAAACTGCATTTATTGACTTTAAAGTGAAGGAAAAAGTGCTGGAGTTATTTTGCATATTTTACCCTAACCTTAGGGACTGGGTTTGGGATTTCGGGGGCTGTTTTGAGTGGGTTCTAGTGCATGGAAAATTATGATATTCATTGTGTTTAGAAGCTCATAATTTTATCTTTTTATTGGACTTTGTTTTAAGCTAAAAGAGTTAATATTTTGGGAGTTATCAATTTCAAAAGTTTCAGTCAATTTTCAGTAGTTATCATTTATTATTTTTACTTCTGCAAAGTGTATTGGATAAAAGAGTGTAAATACCAACTGGATTGCCCATCTGAACCCTTATCTTGACTCACTCCAACCCTATTTGGGTTGTATTGAAGCCGGCACTAGGTTAGTTGAGGTAAACCTAGGAGGGTTTCTCTTCTAAGTTTGCTTATTTTGCAAGTAATTAATAATAATCAATTAATATCCCACAAGGGAATATTACAATACAGTATTTATACTTAATACTTAATATTAATATTAATAATTACTATTAATACTTACAGTATTTATTAATATTAATATACAGTATTTACACTAACAGTATTTATTAATATTAATACTTATTACTAATTAATATTAATACTAATACTAATATTAATATTAATATTGAAAAAAAAATACTTACTATTAATATTAATATTACTGTATTAATTACTATATTATTAATTTATGACTGTATTACTGTATTAATATTATTGTATTTTTACCGTATTATTGTATTAATATTACTGTGTTTTTAGTATTACTGTATTAATACCTGCTAGGGCACGAACTGGCCATGAATTGTTGGAAAATTGGCCACGAACTAGCCACGAACTGAACGCAGATGAACTAGCCACGAACTGAACTTGCGTGCCCTCCTACCCACGTCGAATGCCCACGAATGGAGTAAATGCAAGTTGCAGTAGCAAAAACGAGTCGTGCAAAGAGAAAACAGGAGAAAAAACAAATCGATTTGGTCTATTTTCGTATTTAACCCTAGGCCATGATTTTTCCCACGATTTTCGACAAGTTTAGCCACGATTTTCAACAATTTTGCAATGTATTTTATCACGATTAATCGCCGATTTATCGGGATAACAAAAATCACGATTTTCAAAAGTTTAATTGTTTTCATGAAGGCAAACGATTTATCACCGATAAATCGCGATTTTCAAAACAGAGCTTTTAACACACCCAAAATAGTTGTTCCATACTTAGAAAACTATGCCAATACATATCAGATTTAAGATCTATCTCAAAGACACCCAAACATGCCCTAACAACCACTTATGCGAGTTGCTATGGCTCTAGTTAATGCAATAATAACCAACAAATCATAAAGCACCACAAAACCCTTCACAATATTTAATAACATGCAGATTTTACTCTTAATAAAATGCGCCAATACTCTAAACAAGTCGCCAATGCTTAGAATGGAGAGACAATGCATAAATTCATTCAACACAAGAGAGCACAATGGAGAGAATAATGGAGTCTTCAATATTCTTTAATAATGGCTTCAAAATGAAGCTTACAATGAAAGAGAGAGAGCTAGGGCATACATACCATTACTTCAAGCATGGAGTGAACACAATAGATTCATCAACATGATCCTTACAATGATCCCAAGACCTCCTTTTATAAACAAGGGGTACAAAATTCGAAGTCCCTAGAAGAGGGAAATCATTAAATAAAAGTAATTTATCCTCCCTAGGTGTGGCGTCCCCTTTCTAAGGGTGTTTTTAATATTAAAAGCCACCCAAACATTATTTAATTAATTCCCCTTTTATTTTGCATTTTGGGAATTTAATTAAATACTTAAATGCATCCATTGCTTTATAAATATTAAATAATTAAATAAATATTGCTTTATAATGTCGAATGATTAAAATCAATCTCTAGGCAATATTATCTAATTATTTTTAGTATAATTTTCCCCTTGCAACATCCCAAAAGCCCACGGGGAATGATAGGCTAAGAGTCTTCGAAAATTGGGACTTTACACCAATATTGTCCGTCGTTGGCTCATTTGTGAATGTCATTAGTCCCCTGAGGTGATTTAGGAAAAGCAAAATCATTCAAGTGCCTTTGGAGCAGTGGTTTTCAAGACAAGTTTGCAAGCATACTTAGAGAGGGCTTTCACCAATCTTTCTAAGCTAACTGCACCATCATCGGAATAGCGCAGCAGACCCATACTCATCACGGAGATATACCTAAGAGCTAAAAACAAATGAGCCAAACGACCCCCTTTATACCTTGTTGTGGCGCCAAAACCAATTAGAATGCAGGAGCAACCTTATAATGGATACTTTTCTTCTATTTTTCCTTTGGCTTTTCACCTTCTTAACTCAGCCGACCTGAATTTATATGTAAAACTATTAAAGAAGAATGCAATGCTCACATAAATAATTGAAAAATATGACGATTATTTCCCTTGCTCATTTCCTTCTTACACACGGGAAGTGGAATGGGCTCAAAGTATTCCAATCGAACTAGTTTGGAAAAGGGAACATTACAAATACTAAACACATTGCATCGAACAATGTAAATGCTAAATATCAATATATTAATATTTATATTCAAAGTGACTATTACATCCAAATTTCAAATACAACTGGCCATTGGCCCAATGCCTTTAATCATACCCAAAGTTCATGCCAAACTTGAAGTAATGCTTGATGAATGTGTTGACACTTGAATGGTTGATCAATGAAGGCTTGGCACTTGCTCTTCAAAATTTTGTTGTTACTCTCCCTCTTGCTAATACCCTCAACCTCTCACTCTCGCAGCCTTGTGTTCTCTCACTCTCGCATTTGTAGTCTTGGTCAGTGATTTGGAGTGAGGGTGTGAGGTTCATTTATAGTTTTCTTGAGTGGTTTGAAGTGTTGGTGAGGCCCCATAAACTATTACGGATGGACGCACAAACATCTAAAAAAAATGTTTTTAAATAAAAAATAGCTTTTTGTTGTTCTTGCAGAAGGGGATGGCTATAGGTCTCCAAGACGGATGAGCGTCTTTGACAAGTCTCCGCGAGGTTTGAAGATGTCCCCAACTCTCCCAAACGTCCCCTTTGGGACTAAAATGTCTCCATTTTAGGGGGACCTCTTTGACTGCTGTTGGTGGTGGTGGGATGGTCCCCGGGGCCTCCCCGTCCTTGGAAACAACAATTTTTTGAGGGGGATGTGTATTTGTGGAACACTGGTTTAAACATTTTTGTGAGAGAATGTTTCTGACCTGTTTGTGATTTTATATTGGACTAGATATGCAAGGAATAACTGGTTAGAGCATTAAATAAGTGAGCCTCATTCTTGATACGATAGTGAAGATGAATGTCAAAATGGTACCTTTTGATAATTCACCATAGTAAATTTGGTTATGTGCGTATTTTGAGAGGTGAAGGAAGCATCAAAATTTGGCTACAAGGTAGGTTTTGATGGCAAGTTGTGCATGCATGCACAACCCTAGAATGCCAACAAGGCAAGAAGTCATGCCTAGATGCTGACGTCAGAGGATAGAGAAGCGGGAAAAGGAAAAATAATGCCTCGAGTGTTAAAGAGGTTCGACATGGTTTCCTATGTCTTTTTAAATGCGGAATGCTGATGTGGCAAGCAACTTGCGCCGACCAAACACATTAAATAGCCCCCCAATGGGAAAAGACATTCATTGTGCACACTTGATCTTGAGAAGAGTAGAGCTGCGAAGGAGAGAACTAGGCAATTCGTGCGAATATTCACCGCGAGGGTTTAGTAGGAATACTTCTGCGCCTTTACTATCTCTTTGTGAGTTAAGTAGGTGCATTGAATGCTAACTCTTATGTGTTTTCAATCTGCTTGTTTATCATGTGTCATAGGGATAGGGAGACTGGCCTACTTATAACCAAGCCTTGTTGAGTCTTTTCATATCTAGTAGTGTCATCCAAATCCTTGTGAATCACTACCTCTAATGATGAAACACTCTTAAGAAGTTTCACATGTCCAAGTGTTGCAAAATGAATGGCAATAAATCTACACTTAAAAATTTACCTATCTTGTGCTTAGAAAGCCAATTAATGCTTTGGTGGCCTTAGATGATTAGGCAACTTTCATCTTGCTATTTTTCTTCATATGTGCTTAGTTCTTATATGCTACAATAATATTTCAAATACAATGTTCATTTAATTATTGCAATTTTATCAACTTTCTAGATACGAGGACATTTGAAGTTATGTAAATTGAACTTTTGAAGCTTAGAACTACATGGTGCATGGTTTTGTGTTGTGAGTCACCTTAAAATTTAGTGGTAAGCTCTTGTAAGGAAATGTTGGGTTTTTTTTACAAGAAATTTTAAACTTTATATGTTTTATGCTAATTTTGGATCGTTTATTTCTTTTTTACTAATAGAAGTAACATTTTGTTATGTGGCAGATGCATCAAGTGATTTTTCCATTTTTCATTGGTTTAATTGTTTCTCCTCCTAGAAGCAGCTTGGAAGGAAGCTTGCTGGTATCTCTTGCAACCTCTTTCAAACAGGGACACTAACAACCCCATTTATTTGAAAAATAGAAAAATAGATAATATAAATGGATAATTGAAATGTTTGTACACATATTCCTTGTTGCAAATGGCCATGCTCTAGTTGCCCTTGCCATGGTTGATTCTCCTTTTGGTCTTTTCTTTTCATAGAAGATACATGTATTACCGTAGTAGTATTGTTATATTATATTTGTAAATACAAACATATATTATAATGTTAGCAAGCTAATTGGAAATAATAGGAATTTATTTTCAATAGTATCATTATCTTCCATAAAATTTTTTCATCGTATTTGAATGCTTTCCATAACTGGAATCTTGGTATTCCAGTTTATTCAGATGTGAATAGCCCTAGTAAATTTCTTACTTGTTAGATTTTGTTATCAAGTGCCTTTTCCTTTTCAAGTTTCCTTTAGATTCCTAATCTGTTCACAGCCATGAAAACCTAGGGACAGGATGATTAGTATTTGATTGGCAATTTGGTAGACAATACACAAAATTGTAGATGAATTGAAATAAAGGAAATTGAATACAGTAAGCGCAGATGTTATATAGTGCAATGTAAATGAAGCTGTATTGAAATTGATAACTATTTACAAAAGAAGATATCAATCTTTGCGAAGAAATGTTTCAATATGAAATTAATTTACTCCATTTTTGGGTGAAGCACCTCACTATATAAAACCAAGTAAATCAAGAATGAAAAGATTCAAAGGGGAAGATGAGGTATTCTACCTTGGGAATCCAAGAAGTTATTTGTTATGCTTGGATAAGGAAAAATCGGATCGGTTTATAAGGACAAACAAATTTGGTAGTTAAATTCAGGTTAGAACTGTCTTCTGCAATTTTCAGGCCTTTCATTGTGGTCTATAATGGGTCAGATTTTCCCCAATGGAGTTTCACCCCCATTTATCAAGTTTGTGCAGATCCAGTGCTTTCCTATGCATCAAACAGTTTTGGATTCCCATCTACGGTGAAATATATATATAGATATATACGCAACAACAAAACCTTATATTATGTAAAACTCAAAATTACATATTCGGCTGTGCCAAGCCTGAAAGCTATTAGCCATAGCTTGAGAATTATACATAGTTGCCAGGAGACGGGTACGGGTACGGGTACGTGGAGACGGGTACGGGTACGGGTACGCCATTTTTCAGAAATTTAGGGGACGGGTACGGGGAGACGGCTATATATATATATATATATATTATTAATTTATTTAGAATTAAAATACATAAATTTAAAAATAACCATATTTTTTGAAGTAAGGAAATCAAATGTCAACAAAATATGAGATATTATATTGATATTTGATATCTCACATATTGAGGGAAGAGTACATTATAACACCAAAATGCTGACAAACAGACTAAAAACAGAAAACACTAATGTGAATCAGAATCATATCTCATATGATACAAAGGGGTCAACTGTCACATTAATTATGTCCTCTAGTTCCTCTGCTAAGATGCTCTCAAGATACTCATCACTCTCAACTTGTGGCTCCTCTACAGGTAATATAACAAGGGGCAAATCATTAAGGCCATTCGCCTCAAGCACGTCATCCTCTACATCTACTGTTGCATCAAGTGGAATTTAGTCCCATTTTGCTAAAGGACCTTCTTTATAACCTGGGTCTACACGAGTAAGAAGACGAAGTGTGCTATGAATGTAAACTAGGTTCTCTACCTTCTTTGACCCTAGTTTGTTCCTCTTCAATGAATGAATGAAACCGTAAGTACTCCAATTCCTCTCACAAGATGAAGAACTAGCTACTTGTGAGAGTAATCTTATTGCAAACAATTGCAATTCAAGTGCTTCACTGCCATGGTTCCACCACCACTCTATCGGGTCCTTCACACGCATATCATAGAGAGCTTCCACTGTACAAAAACTGACCACGACCACATGAAAACATATTCCACTGAATCCTGATAGTAGAAGCTTCCTCTCCTCGACCATAAATCTTTTTCACTAGAACCCAAAATTCTTTCATCACTTTCCTGTACTCGTATGGAGCCCTTTTATTGGTGACTTCTATATCATACCACATTGGATTTAAGGCATAAGTAGCACAATGTAGAGGTGTTAATCTTATTCCATCTTCCATGTACCTTTTCCTTAATCAAAGGATATAAATAAGGATCCTTTGAATCTATGATTTTTCTTATTCTTTTGCACATAGAGTCAATTTCTTCATAAACTTCGCCCAAACATGGCTTGTCTGAAATCAGCAAAGCGGATTACCTCACAAATGGGTCGAATGAAGTCAACAACGAATTTCACATCAGCCCAAAAAGGTCATCAAGGACCATCTTCCTCACCTCAACTGCGGTCTCTGATGTAGATTGTCTGCAAGCTGCCCATGCATCACTAACAACAGTAGAACATAAGGCCCCTTTGACAGCATAAAGGTGATCAAGAAGTATGAAGAAAGATGCAAATCGTGAGTCTGCAGGTTTGAGAAGCTCAACCTTTGCATATCTCTAATAAATAGCTTGCGGTTAGTGATGATTGCAAATGAACATTTGTATTTTACTACCCTTTTCAATAAGCTCAGATATCCACTGAAATCTGTCAATATTTTTTAAGCGCATTGTTCAATGCATGCACACAACATGGTGTCCAAAATACATGTTTGTATTTTTTTGTACCAACAAACCAGTTGTGCTTTGCAGACCGGGGAAGTGTCTGTAATAACCTGGACAACATGTGATGCCCCCACCTCTTCAGATTGCATCACGTAGTTGTTTCTCAAGGCACTTTGCATTTTTCTCTTGACACGAACAATCGATTGCCTTCAAAAAAGAAGGGCCTTTAGAGCAAGTTACCATAATGTTCAAAAATTGGATGGTTTCTAGTATCAGTCCAACCATCCATCACTATCTTGCATCCTTCTGTACACCACACTCTTTTGACAGGTGCAGTTTGTTGCTCTATCCTTATTTTCTCTTTGTCAATAAGAGTCGTGCAAAGCTTCTCATATCCAAGTGGTTTATACCTTGTTGGCCCTTCGTTGATTGCACTAACCATCTCCTCATAATAGGGTGAGAGAGCAACATTGAATGGTATTCCATTCGCATAGAAAAAGCGTGCAATCGTTGCATCAACTGCATCTCGACCATGCACATCGAACATGTTTCCAATGGGGTTCAAATTGCACGTGTGGTCTCTTACGAGAAGGCCCTGCACTCCTCTGCTACATGTTTGGGAAGACAAATCTAGCTGGGATTCTGTTTCTGGCCCGAAACCTCTGATAGGATGACTTTGCGTGCGATCTGTGGTCGAAGCGTGAGAGCTTAAGGAAGTCACTTTTCCTTCAGCACGTTCTTGCGCCCTCATAGCTTCATACCGCTCTACTTCATTCATACAAGGATCAACCCCTTTCCCTGGTATAACGGAAAAAATGGGCCTTCACTCTTGTGTAAGTGCCTTGAAAGCACTTTCCACAAATATTACAGGTGATATCCGCGGTACCGCCAGTCCCTTTACGAACGCGGTTGCAGTAATTCCAAAGTGGTTTAAGTCCTTCATTCCCTCCCCTTGACATCCTGAATGAAAACAGAATAAAAAAATTAGAAATCGAATTGAAATAATATTTTAAATTAAAAAAATAAACTTTAAATTATTTAAAAATATATAAAAGATAAAAAAAATTCTATCATAATTATTAAATTATATAATTAAAATTTAAACTTTAAACATTAAAAGTAAAACAATAAAACTTTTAATTATTATAGTCTAAATCTAAATATACGATTTATACAAATAAAGTTAAAAACATTAAAAAGCTAAAAAGTTAGAATTTAAAAGTAATATTAAAAAATATGAATACATCAAAGTTAAAAAGTAAGAATTAAAATTAAAAAACATAAAGATAAAATTTAAAACTAAAAGACAATTAAAAAGTTAAGACAATTAAAAAGTTAAAACATTACAAAATAGAAAATTATATCTAAAAGTAAAGTCTAAAAAATTAAAGTAAAAATTAAAAATTTTAACCGTATAAGACAAAGCTAAAATTTAAAAGTAAAAAAAGAAAAAGAAACGTATGAATTTAAATAAACCTAAAGTCTAAAAAGTAAAAGCTTAAAACTTTAAAAGTGCGATCATATAAAACTTTGGATGGCACGGGGCAGGGCTACGTGATACGGCTGCAGCAAGGTTCGGCCAACGGTTTTGCCATTAAAAAACTGCAGCAGGGTTCGGCAGTGGGTTTTTCTATTTAAAAAAACGCAGGTATAAAGGTGGCAATGACAGCAGTGTTTAGCACTAAATAAATATTAAAATATTAATTTTGCAGAGCATAGATAAATACCTGGCTTCAGCAGCAACACTAAATCGACCTCCTTTAATGGCAGACCTCTTTCAATGGTGAATGCAGTCCTCAAATCGCAAATGTAGACTTGGCAGCGAATGAATCACTGAAACATGCATGTACAACATATTTAACGCGAAAAATGCCGCGTTTTAGGGTTTCGGACAATGTTTTTAGGGTTTTTAGACAGAGACGCGTTTTTTTCAACAAGAAACGCGGGGAGACGTTGAACAAAAGTTCCCGTGTACGGGAGGCGTCTCTGTACGCGTATCCTGTACCCGAAACGTGTGCCCGTACCCGAAACGCGTCCCAAGTGACGGGAGACGCGTCTCCCTGCAACACAGGAATTATACGATAAAAAAATAGAAGAAATAATCATGACAGAGAATCAAGATTAAGAATATGTTTGATATCCTCCTGAAGCTTGTTGGACCACCATGAAGGGGGCATGCCATAGCAAAACAGGTGCTTGTTATCTAGAGCCTAGTTAGCCAGTCCATCAACAACAATTTTCCCCTTATTTGTTTTATCTTCCATACCTCTTTGGCAATACACCAATTGGGAGGGGACTCTAATCTATTATCAGAAAGCAGGTGGATAATGATTTGGGAATCCGACACAACATGGATCTTATGCCATCCAATTTTCAAGGCCTCTTGCATGCCTTTGTAGATAGCTTTCACCTCAGCAAGATCGTTGGTAGTGGAGCCAAGATTCTTAGCAAAAAAGAACTGCATCCCACCCCCAACATCCCTACCAATGCCTCCCAGAGCAGCTTTCCCTGGATTTCCTTTGGAAGCCCCATCTGTATTCAACTTACCAAATCCTAGAGGAGGATTCTTCCAATGGCTGTCCCTTAGAGATTTCTTCTTAGTCTGCAACCTAGGGCAAAAAAGATCCTTAGGATCAAAGTTAAGTTGATTACAAACATGTTCCCATTCAGGGGAAAGATCTTGAGGCAAAGATATCTTATGTTTCAAGCTTTCTGCTATGTTGATTTTGGTCTTCTCCCACAGAAAAGAATTGTCTTTACTGATTTGCGTGAAGATTCTACTGTTTCTTTCCTTTCAAATATTGCAAAGGAGAAGAGAGATACCACTCCATAGCACAGCGATAAGATTTTGGCCTTTAGGGAGGGATTCCTGCCAAGCTCTAAAAATATGCTCAAGAGATTCAAAATTTATCCAATACACCTTAAATAAAGCAACAAGAAGTTGCCATAATGGGATAACCGAAGGACATGAGAGAAAGATCGGTAGAAGACTCCATAACATGAAGGCATAAAGCACATCGAAATGGGCCATACAAACCTCTCTTTCGAAGATGATCTCCAGTTAAGACTCTTCTGTGGATGAGAAGCCAAAGGAAAAAAGTGACTTTAGGCCACAAACCCTGATGCCAAATGTGCTTGAAGAGAAATTGAAGAGGATGAAGATATTCAGTAACCAAAGAGGCATAGCCAACAACAACATAATAAGTACCAGTGGCGTCGCTTCACCATCCTAGCTTATCAGGATCTGAGGATGAAGAAAAAGGACGAGCTGTCAAGATATGGTACAACAACGGCTGCACTTGATGTTGCATAGCCATTGGCCATTCCACAGGTGGAATCCAGGATTTCCCAATCTCCCATGGCTGAATAGCTGGTTTACCATAATGGGCAATCCTGACCCATTCCAAATCCTGCATTTGTTCCCTAATAGGTTTGAGCTAGGGGAATTGATGGATGAGAGGGGCCTATCCATCCCAAGAATCAATCCAGAAATTGGCACATTGCCCATTATTAACAATCCAAAAAAGCTGGTTCTTAATCATATCTTATCCCATTTTGATGAACCTTAGGGTAGGAGATCCCTTAGTAGGCAGGGTAGATTTGATAATTTTCTCAAGAGGATTATTCTCAGCATGCTTGGCTCTAAACATGGCTTGCCATAAATCATTAGGATAAACAAGCATTCTCCAATATAACTTGGCTGCCAAAGCCTTATTTTGCTTAGGCGAAGATTTGAATCCCAGGCCTCCTACCATTTTTGGCTGGAAGAGAACGTCCCATCTAACCAAGGACCACTTTTTCTTATCTTTTGCTCCACTCCGCAAGAACTTCTGACAAATAGTATCCACATGTTTCAAAATAGTTGCAAGGATGTGTAGGGCTGAGGCAACATAGAGTGGCATAGCTTGAAGGACCAACTTGATCAAAGTCATTCTTCCTCCAAATGAAAGCCATTTATTAGTCCACTTAATTTGAGCTCAAACTTGCTTATTAACCACTACCAATCTCTTAACTTTTTGGAGGCTAAAGGAACCCCCAGATATTGACACGAGAGCCTTCCTTTTTGAAACTGGAAATGTTTCAAAATTTTCCCCTCTTGCCTGTTAGAGCAATGAAAAAAGAAAATGTTAGACTTTCCATGATTAATAGTCTGACCTATAGCAGCTGAGAATGTGCGAAGAACTTTCTGAAATTGCTTAGCTTCTTGTTGGGTGGCCCTCCCCAACATAGTGGAATCATCAACAAATTGAAGATGAGAAAGCAACTGACTATTTTTAGCCAACTGAATACCGTGGATTTGTTTCTCCTGATAGGCTCTACGTGCAAGTCTCCCCAAACACTCAGCCGTAATTACTAAAAGGAAATGAGATAAGGGGTCTCCTTTCCTAATGCCTCTAGAAGCTCCAAAGAAACTTGAGGGAGACCCATTCACTAACACAACAAAAGAGACTGAGGAGAAATAAGTCTTCACCCATTGAATCTATCTCATAGAAAACCCAAATCGAGCCAAGATTTTACAAAGGAAGCCCCAGTCCACTCTATCATAGATTTTGGAGAGATCCAATCTAATAAACATAGCTGGTGTTTTATGAACTTCCATAGAATGCAAACTTTCCCGAGATAACACAATCTCATCATGGTTATGGTGACCAGGGACACAACCCCCTTGCTTAGGAGATATAATCCTGTGAAGAATGGGTTTAAGTCTTTCTGCTATAACCTTAGTGATGATTTTATACAAAATATTACATAAGGCGATAGGACGGAAACCAGAGACATCTTCCACCTCATTTGCGTTAGGATCAGGGCAATGTACGTCTTGTTATTCTCCTCAAGCAAATTATTAGTCATTCTAACTTCTTCAACCACCTGCAACATGTCTCTTTTAATAATGTCCCAGAAATTCTGAAAGAACTCAATAGGAAAGCCATCCGGATAAGGGGTTTTACCTTTCTCATTTTGAAAATAATTCCATTAAGTTCTTCCTCCGTAACCGGTTGGGTCAAGTTTTCATTATCCTGCTGCGAAATACAATTAGTAAGAAGATTTAAAAGTTGTTGTTGAGAGTCCAGATCTAGGGGTTGAGAAGTAAACAATTGCTGGAAATACTGCTCAGCCACCTGTTGCATCCCAAGCATCGAGTGAACCTTTGAGCCATCATCCTTATGAGCCCTTCTAGCCAAAACAAATTTATGGAAAAAAACAGAGTTTTTATCCCCTTCCTTTAGCCACTGAATCCTAGATTTTTGCTTCCACAATATTTCCTCTCTAGTATCCCATTCCTGTAATTCTGCCTTTAGAAGACATTCTTTCTTAAAAAGATCTAGAGATAAACCAGATTGTCTATGGAGAACATTAATATCTTCCAATTGCGAGAGAATTTTCTTTTTTGGCTCCTTAAATGTCATTAAACTCGTTCCAATTCCAAGCTTTAAGCTTGAATTTAAGGTAGGCGAGTCTCTTGGAAAACTTGTACATAGGATTACCAAACCTAGGATTTCCTTCTATCCACCACTGCATAACATATCTAACAATGTCTTTATGTCGGAGCCACATCAACTGAAATCTGAAAGGGGTCTTGCACGGAGCTGTTCTATCCATTTCCAGGCACACCGGCCAATGATCAGAACCAGTATTACTCAGAATCATGGCCTTAGGAACAAAACCCTTTAACCACCAGTCTTCAGAAACCAGAAATCGATCCAAACTTTCTAAGATGCAGTCCTGACCCTGCCTTCTATTAGACCATCTCATCATACCATTAGACGTAAACACATCTACCAAATGAAGTTTCTGACAAGGTGACCTAGTTTTTCAGTATTTCCCTGAATTTTGTTTACCACTATCTGGATCTGATCCTTTGGCCTCCTCCCTTCCAACCCCTCCTTACCATAGCAAGTAACAGCCATATGTAGTCAACCTTCCATTTAAAAAATCCCTGCTTTTTCCAAGAAAAATTCAAATGTGCATATCCTTAGGCTTCTGATGGCTGCCAGTAAAAATATCAGAATGTTCCTATAGTTATTGCATTTAGATATGCAGATTACCATATATTGAGGCTGAAGGAAAGAGCTCGTCTCTTCTTTTATGGGTGTGCATCCAAAAGTAAAAATTCCTAGACATGTTGAGACCATTCTCAGATCTCTTTTTTACCGCTTCTCTAGTTTTTTAAAAATAAACCCAGTTTGTTCGATTGCAGACAAATGTTTTCAAAACTCAAGACTTTGTTATGTACGACTAATAATTTTTGCATAATCTTCAACTTGTCCTTTTTCCTAATATTCAAAACAAAGAATTAATTATTTCTTACAACTTGACTTTTGAATTTAACTTCATCTCCCTTTGTTTCATTCCCGTGCTGGATCCTTCTCTCAAATTCTATTATTTGAGACATATTATTGGAGCTTCTGCTTCTACTCTTTATCCTCTTCCAACTATTGAAGTTTCTGTTGAGTTGTATTTGTAGTTTCATGATGCAACTGAAATACAGCTTTTGGGGTTTATCAACAATATCTTTTTCAAGAGCTCTGATGTTACTCCTTTTACATCTAACAGTGCAATTAGAAATGCCTTTGGTTGCAAATTTATTCTGTTGTGACTCTGCCTCTCTTAACTAGGTTTTTGATAGTGACCGGCTATTCTTCATTCCCTGCAACTGTTGGATTTCTATTTTTTAAATTTGTTCTTGTTCACCTACTTTTGTAGTGAGCTTTACCTCTACCCATTGGATTTATATTTTTTTTTTTTATTTGTTCTTGTCCACCTACTTTTGTACTGATGGATTGTGTCGTGTGGGAAATGATTTATCCCATGGATTTCGGGCTGCTTGAGCTTCTTCCACTTGATCTGGTTGTGCTTCTGCATCTTGTGCCTCTTTCCTTACAATCTTCAAAATAAGATACTTTGACTTTCTTTTTGAAGTTCTTTCATCTACTTTGTAACCTGTACTTGTTTATTTGAACTTGTATTGTGACCCACCCTAAAAGATAGGATAATATAGATTTTTCGAGGTTTGTTTCAGTTTTTGTGGTTGTTGAGATGGTATGTATTTACTTGCAGTGAATGTTGATGATGATGCATGTGTATTTGTTTCTCTAACAATTTTCCTCTCATTGGAGGTTACACTAGATGTGCATAATAAATGACACATTTATTTAAGATTACTTTATCTTGCAATGTGGCTCTGTAATTCAGTGGTGCTAGTGGGAATCACACTATGTTTTGTGATATCATTGCAGTTTCAAATATTTGGTGCAGCTCCAGACCCTTGCATTCTGGTCGATCAGCAATTACTATATGAACATCCTTAAGTGCAATGACAACTAGTATTAGGGATTGTCTACCTCTATTGCTTTTTTGGCTTTGAGGGCGGATCTTCATATTATTTCATCACCTGGTCCAATGAGAAGTCATAGAGCAAATTATTTTTCTTGCAATGTGGATGGTTGTGTTACGGGATGTCCCACAAGATACTTAAACACTATGGGAAATTTAAGAAAACTATCTCCTACACATAAACTACCCAAGTCATTTTTTAAACTAAAATGTCTAACCGGATTACTATGATCACTTAATTACATATGTAGACATATGTCTCTTGACGTTAATACTAAACCTTAATCCATCTTGGATGAGGAGGAAGTATTAAAGCTCAATCCATTTAAGACAAGGAGTATATAATCAGACTTGCACCCTGTCTCAGAACCAGAGAAAAGGGACATAATTATGCTTCATCTCAGGATGAAATTAATACCATGCTATGCCTTATGACGAGACAAGGATAATACAAAAAATTGGCCTCCAGCTCGGGACAAGGAGTATATAACCAGACTTGGGCCTCATCTATTGACAATAAAAAATATTGGAACTGGGCCCCATCTTATCTTAAGCATAGTACCAGAGATGGTCCCATCTTAAAACAAACATAGAATCAACATTGGATTCTCTTTCAAGATAAGGAGCATACAAGAATGTTTCGGCCATATCTTGGGATGAGGAAAAATACCTCAGATTTGAGCCCCATTTCTACCATATTGACGTGTCACTGTGTTTGTTTGTAGATTCTCCTTTGTACATAATTTTGGGATTATCTTGCTTTTAACATCTCACATTTTTACTAGTTTTCAATCATAGTGATTATTGAATGCCGAATGAATGCAACAAAAATGATTATTTGTTCAGTCTTTTGCTAATTCAATATCACTTCCTTTTTGGAGTTTGGTATACAATCACTACATGACTTCATTATTATTCATTTGTTGACGTAAATGCCTTCTGACCAAAACAATGTCACTTTATATTGTTTGGATTTCATGATTTGCCCCCCTTGTTGGCTTTCTTGTATCATCCAATTGTGCCTAATGTCAGAAGTCAAATATTATTCATTCTAGGACCCAATCATTTGGTCCTTTTGAAGTTCCCATAGGACCTTTGAGTTAGGACCTCCTTTATGTGAGTGTTCTCGCCATTTCACCTGATTCTTTAGGCCCTAGGTTTTTTGGGAGATCGGAATTCAGAACTCCTAATCATTAATCATTTAATCTCAATCATTCCAAACTCAACATTTTCTGAATATAAAGTTTAGGAATTCAGGTCCTTCCATTTTTCAACATCTATCTGATTGCACCCTAATTCTAATGGGAAATTCGGGATCTGTACTTAATCTACACTATTCTTCCTTTTGGTATTTGTAGTTCCAATTGTTCATCTAACTATCACTTTGATCAAACACTACCGACTCATATACATGACTGTAATATTTGATCAAAATAATGCTATGAACCGGTTCAACCACATATTCTCTTTCTTTTTCATACTAATACAAACACCTTTCGATGTAACTGGCTTTCATTACACACACGCATGCACACATGCGCACATGCGTGCACACACACATGTAGGATAATGCTTCTTGAAGCTTGAGAACATTTGCTATAGAAGTTTATGAACATTGTTCATCACAAACGCAATTGAGAATGAATAGAAACATTGTAAAGTACATCATGGACGTCATATTACAAACACCACCTCCCTTTTCTAAAAGATGACTTGCCTCCAAAGATGTGTGAAATCAAAAGCAAATCTTCCATGAGACATTTTGTGATTTTTTATCTCATCAAACAATGGGTTAAGGGTCAAAACATAGGTTAGCATCTAGGTCTTAATATGACTTATTCCTCTTACTCGTAGAGGAACTTGCAATCTCAATGGAAATCAAATAATAAATTGTCTAAGTTCTAGGGTTTTTTCGCCACACATATTTCTTTTCTTTGATTGGGATTCCTTGTGTCAAATCCGCTTCATCTTTAGTTGGATTTGGTTTTGTTGAAAGGGCCACTTACTTCTGCAAACTGAAGAAACAACTCTTGAAGCTTGGGGCCCTCTTCCATAGTACAAGTTTTTAGTAACATTGCAAAATACTTGATTCATAATAAATAGGAGCCATTCACCTAGGCCTATTCAGATACCATTTTGGGTTCAATGCATAGGCCTTCATGTCCAATGGTATGTTCATATAATACCACCCACTTAAATGATAGTTCTAATCTTTTCGTCGTGGATCTGTATTGTGGAATCTTTGTTGTGAATCTTATCCCTCATGCAGTCCAACATGCTATTAGTATTGACTGTGTCATGTATTTTATCAATAGTAGGAGCATATGCATCATCATAATGTATCAACTAGGCTAATGGGGGCAATAAATAACTCTGCATATCTACAATTCCCAACCCCCCCAGTCATCATTGAAAAATGGAACCCTCACCTTCTAGCCTCACTAGACACGCACTGTCTTCCCTTTGACCACTAACTACTCACAACAGTACTTTTTAAAGGTTGATGCACCTCAAGCATCTTATGCAATAAGAGGAAGTAGCTGGCATTTGTTTTTATGTTTTAACTATTTTTTATGCTTTTTTGTTGGCCCTACAAAGTTTTTTTGTAGAGGTGACACTTTTCGATTTTGAGGAGTATTCTTTGAAAAGGGGACATGGAAGTCTCTTTAGAGTTTCCTTTTTAGGAAATGTATCCTAGTGAACAATAATGTTCTTTGAAGTTCTCATTTTATGGGGACGTGGGAGAAGTTTCTCAAGTTTGATGTTGAGGAATTAAACACTTATTCTTGTTTGTACATGCTCTTTTATGTACTATTGATTCATTGTTTTGGGGTTGATTGATCTGAGTCTTAAGCCTCAAAAATCATTCACAAGAGTTTGCATTTAGGGATGTTTTTTGTATGGTTTGTATATAACTCTGTATTTTGAGGGCTTAGACTATGATTTCTGCCATTGTTTGGGGGGCTATTGGAACAATAGATTCTCAGTTTTCAGGTTTGATGCCTTCTTCTAAGAGAGTAAATATGAATATCACATTTTCTGTTGTTCTAATAATAATCTTTTAACACTGCAAAATTATGTAAGCACTAATGGTTGGCCAGGCCTCAAAGATTATGATTTTGAGTTTGAATTTATTTGGCCATTGCATTCCTCTTTTTTTTTTTTTTTTTTTTTCGAGAAATGCATCTTATATTCTTCAATGGAACAAGGGGTTTCATCAATGTAATGACTGGTCTACATGGAATAGCTAGAAAAGTTGAGCTTGTGCCCCACGAATCAATGGCTTAACATCTTTACCAAAAGAAGTGAATTTAACTATGATTAACAAATTCAAATCCTACTCAAAAGCTATCAACTCCCTTAAGTTGAGTGGGGAGGGGACCTCATCAAAGGAAGTCTTACATATTGATTTCCGTTGAATTACAACAATACTCAACTGAATTGTGTTTAGTACAAAGTTGCAACTGGCCCTTGCCTTCCAAGTGTCCTCAAGGAGGGATCCTCTTTGAAGAAAGGTGGGGGGGAGTGAATGCATATTCAAATCCAGGCTAAAAAAGGCTTAGTAGACTGACATCACCAATAAACATGATAATTATTTCATTTCTATAGCAAAGACTGCATGAAAAAAGATTCAAAAATAATGTTTTGCAGCCTTGTCTTGACTGCCAATCCTTGGTGGAGCATTAACTACCCCAGAATTTGCACTTGAAAGAAGATTTTTATTTTTGAATAGATCAGCACCTCCTTTTCCAGTGCATTTCTGTATCCCCTATCTCTTGTTCAAATCAGGAGCAAGATCATACTTGTGCCTCTCTAATTCCTAAAGATATTTGGTCTTATAATTGCAGAAATTTTTCCCACTATTCCATTTTCAATCTCTTCAGACAGGATCTGTCATGTAGAGTCGCATGTACAAAAGACAATATTAGGGATCAATCTACAAAGATCTTGATAGGAAGGTTCTTCTCTACTGCTTCTATCAAAGTTTTGAGTTCAATATGATTTATGGCAATAGTGCCATTATTGACACTTATGGTTCCATAAGTAGCCTTTATGAAAAATCCTTTTTGTGGTCCATATTTAGTAACAAAACCTGGCAAGAGACCAAGCTGATTGCTTGAGAAATGAGATGCCAAAAATAGTCTTGTTACAAGATTCCAAGAATCCTATGGGCCCTTCAAATTGCCATTGGAGAAATCCAGGTACCATTTGTAAAGCGACCCACACTCTTTGAATTGGGGCTGAACCTAAAATCATGAATGCCTTTGCATTACCAATATTTTCACAAAGCTTAACATGCCCTTTGATATCTTGAATACACTGAGCAGCTTGGATCCTATGACAATCAAATCTTCTATGGTGCATCCCTCTTCCTGACTTTCACAATCTGTTTTTGGCAATTACATCTCCTTAAACTGTTAAACCCTACTGTCAAGGATTCCCAACCCCCAATTATAACTTGTAAAAGTCTAGATATCTCTAGACACTAGAGGGATCCCATTCATCCCACCATGTTTTCCATAGAGAAGGATCTAGAGTACCTTCTCCAATATTTTATAGGGTTCCTAAGAGGCTAAAAAACGAGTAGTAGATATATTTTTCTGAAAGACATTTTTCAACAATTGTAGTATTCCTGAAAAGGTGGGTATCAAGGTGACATCAAGATTGAATTGATTTTAAGACTTATCCATTAGACACTTCTTTTTAATGTCAATATAAAGGTGAATGTTAAAAAAGATGCTTAAGCAACAAATGATCTCTCTTGGTTTTATAAACTTACATTTAGTTTTTCATTTGATTTGGATGATCTTTTTGAACAATTAGAAAACCATCATTTATTTCTCACTTGCCATTTCTCTAGTAGCATTTGCATACGTGTCTGGAAACGAATACCGTCCTTCACAAAATGTTGATTAAATGTGATTTTGGAACAGGGATGGAAGCCTGACAATATTATTGATGTTCAGGAAAATCTAATTACAATAGATGGGCTGAAATATTTATAGATATTGGACAGCCATATGCAGACAACCAGGATTTTTGCAACAATGCAACAATAAACACTCTTGTGTACACATAAATACAAATATATGGTTTTAACCTCTGATTCAAAAATCGCCAAAAATCGCCGATAAATCGCGTTCAGCCTGCAAAACGATTAAACTTACAAAAAATCACGATTTTCGAAATCTGATAAATCGCCGATAAATCGCGGTCAAAAACCCTCGAAAATCATTGAAAATCGCGGCTAAAATCGGCGAAAATCGAGGAAAAAAATGCGGCTAGGGTATAAGACGAAAATAAAGTAAATCATTTGTTTTTTGTGTTGTTTTCTCTTTCCACGAACTCATTTTTTATGCTGCGACTTTCATTTGGCCATAGCGTGTATAATCGACGTCTGTTGGAGGGCATTCGACGTGGGAGGGCACGCAAATTCAGCTCGCGGCAGGTTTGTGGCAGGATTTCCTACAGTTCGTGGCCATTTCTCCACCATTTCGTGCCCATTTTCCCAACAGTTCGTGGCGATTCCATGCCCTTTTCGTGCTCATTTCCAGTTCGTGGCATCGTGCCCTAGCAGTAGCAGGTATTAATCTTGATTCTTAAATACTAAATACAGTAATAGTAATACTAAAAATACAGTAATATTAAATTATTACAGTAAAAATAAAAATATTGTATATTAATATTAATACTGTATAATAGTATATTAATGTATATTAATATTAATACTGTATAATATATATTATAAATAGTAAATACTGTAAGTGTATACTGTACAGTGTATACTGTATACTGTATATTAATATTAATAAATACTATAAGTATTAATATTAATATTACGTATTATACTGTTAACTATCAAGTATAAATACTATATATTCTGTATACTAAATTATTAATAATAGTATATTCAAGAATCAATATTGTATAACAATTTTAAAAATATTATCTATGAAATTAACATGATTCATAATTTACTAACGTTTTCATTTTCAATATAGTTTTTTTCGTAATTTTTTCTTCATACAATAGCAATTTTATTCTTAATTTCGTCACGGTCATACAATTTAATTTCCTCCAAGGCTTGTAAATCTAAGACAATTCAATATAGTTTACTACAGAGGAGATAACAGCTTTGGAGAGGGAGACTGAAGAAGCAATACTATCAGGGACATTAGAAGTTGGTGATGATCCAGATGATATGTTTGCAGATGACAATGTTGGTGTTGCAGAGGAGGAATATTTACCTTCCACTTCCATGAGGCAACCAACAGTGCAATAGACTTATTTTTAGGCGTGCATAATGAAATAGAATATTATTGATATTTGATAGTGATACTTCAAAAGTCACATGTGACATAACTCTATGAGCATTTTTGTTTGCAAACTTTGTACTCTCTTTTTTGGTCAAAACTTAATCAAAAATATGCATATGGGCCTATGGCATTCTATAGAGTCACTTCTCGCATCATTTAACATTGTTTTTAAATGTTTTTAAAAGTAGCGATAAAGTTGCCGATTAATGCCGATTCCTGATTTTCAATTCAAAATTTGGCCTGCCGAAATGAGCTTGTACCTTGATGTGCTTTGTTCTCACCATAACAACTTACAACAATATTTACCTATGCAAAATTAACCTAGGTAAACTATGTTTTGCCGAACATTCCCTCCCTTAAGTTTGCATTGCTTGAAGGGATGAGGAGAGGAATTCTCTGAACAACTCGAACTTGTCATGTGCAAGTGACTTTGTGAAGATGTCTTCTCGTTGTTCATCTGTTGGACAAACTGAAGCTGTATGTTTTGTTTCAAGACATGCTCGCGTATGAAATGAGCCTGTACCTTGATGTGCTTTGTTCTCTCGTGAAACACTGAATTGCGAACAAGTTTGAGAAAACCTTCATTGTCTACGTACATGTTGGTAGGTTTCTCCTGTGGTATTTGAAGTCCTAGTATGTGACGTAGCCATATCGCTTCGCAGACAGCTTCACCTGCAGCACGTTATTCGGCCTGTGTAGAAGAGCAAGAAACAAAGTGTTGTTTCTTGCTTCCCCATGATATCGGTCCAGATCCCAAAAAGAATACAAATCCAAAAGTGGATTTCCTGTTGTCAATGTTGCCTGCATGATCTGAATCCGAATATCTAGTCAAGAAGAATTGATCATTCTTGTATTCTAGGCCAAGATCTACTATTCCTTTGAGATATCTCAAGATTCACCTTGCTGCCTTCCAATGAAAAACTCTGGGTTCATGCATGAACCTAAAAAGATAGCTCACTGCAAAGCTGATATTTGGTCTAGTGTATGTTAGGTAAATGAGACTCCCAATCAACTATCGATTGAGAGTTGCATCTACCACATGAGATGGATTTGAATGAGATAACTGTAGTCTCATCTCCATAGGTGTGCAATCCATTATCCTAAATTTCTTGAGCGTTGTCTTGATATACTTCAATTGAGAAACAAATATGTGATTCTCTTTCTCCCATACTTCGAATCCAAGACAGTAGTGCATGAGCCCGAGATCTATCATGTTGAACGATCGATTAAGATATTTCTTCATTGCATCGATCATCTTCACTGAACTGCTAGTGATGACTAGATCGTCGACATAGACAACAATCACAATCTCCCCCCCCCCCCCCCCCCCCCCCCCCCTTTGCTTTTTGAGGTAAAGATTTGGATCATATGGATTTCTGACAAATCCATGCTGAACGAGATGCTCATCTATTTTGATGTACCAAACCCGGGGTGCCTGTTTAAGGCCATACAGAGATTTCCTGAGTTTGCATACCTTTGTAGATCTCTGCTCAGAAATCTCCATTCAGAAAGACACTTTTCACGTCCATCTGATGGACTTTCCAACCAAATTGTGCAGCTAGAGAAAAGATCATCCTGATCGTTTTGATCTTTAACTATGGGAGCAAATGTCTCCTCATAGTCTATGCCTTCCTTTTGTGCATACACCTTTGCTACCAGTCTTGCTTTATACTTGTCTATGGTCCCATCTGCTTTGTACTTTGTTTTGAATATCCATATGCAACCAATGGGTTTCTTCCTTGGTGGAAGATCGACAAGTAGCCAGGTGTTGTTTTTCATCACTGACCGATATTCAGCATCCATGACATCTTTCCAAGTTTTTGACTGTAGAGCTTCCTGGACTGTAGATGGCTCATTAGATTCAATGACTCTACTCATCAAGGCAAAGTTTACTTCTTCTCGTGCTTTACTGCGAGTCCGTGGTCCAGTGGTGGATGTATCCGGTGGAGCATCCAATTTTGCATCTCGTATCATGTTAGTATACTGCTTGGGCATACGTTGTACTATTCACGTGGGTCGTGGTCCTGTCTGATCATCACCATCATCGCCATCATCACTGTCATCTTCAACATGAACTTTTGTTTTTACAACAGGTGAAATATCTACATCAGGTGATTTTGGAGGAGTCTCGTCTTCCTTCTTCTCAAAGAACTTAACATCTTTGTTGGTGTAGACTTTTTTGGTCTTTGGATCCGTCAATCTGTACCCAAGAGTCTCTTCACTAGAGCCAATGAAGAGTAGTTTTTGTGACTTCATATCCAACTTCTTTCTGTTCTTCTTGGGTATGCACATGCTAGCTTTGCACCTGAATACTCTGAGGTGTGCAACAGATGGCTTCCTCTTCGACCATTGTTCATGTGGTGTTACTCCATCAAGAGCAGCTGTGGACACTCTATTAAACAAATAAACTGATGTATTTGTTGCTTCTTCCCAAAATGTCCCCGCTAGTCTAGAATCATCGATCCTGCAAAGCACCATTTCCAGGACAGTAGGGTTTCTTCTCTCAACAACACCATTCTGTTGCAGTGTGTGTGGAGGAGGCATTTGTCGACGAATCCCATGAGCTTGAAGGTAGGATTTGAACTCATTACTAGTGAATTCCCCCCCTCGATCTGAGCGGAGAGATTTGATATGACGACCAGTCTCGTTCTCTACAGCCCTTTTGAACTTTTTGAAGTTCTCAAAAGCATCACTTTTCTTACGAAGACAATATATCCACATTTTCCTTGAATAGTCATCAACACAAAGCATGAAGTACTAAAATCTAGAACGACTCGGTTGCATCGGACTGCAAAGATCGACATGAACCAGATCAAGCTTACCATGAGCTCGATAAGTACTCTTCTGGAATGAAGCTCTGTGTTGTTTACCTGCTAGGCAGTTAGGACACTTATCTGTATCCTTTAGGAGAGATGGAAAGCCTCTCACCATGTTGTACCGGTGAAGTGTTTCGAGACACTTGAAACTGATGTGACCAAGTCTCCGATGCCACAACTGTGCTGATGAAGAATTCTGAGCCACAAGTGCTTGATCATCCCTGTGGACAAGGTCAAGCTGGAACATACGTCCCACATTATTCCTGCTGCAAAATAGGAGAAAGAAAAAGATGTGAGAAAAGAAGTTATTCCTGCTACAACACTCCCAGTCTTGTTCTTCTTCCATGTTGAATCTCTTCCTTTGATTCTCACCAAACTGGATCTAGAAGCAACTGACTGTGATTTGCTTGCAGGTGCTGCCTCTGACCTGTCTTCCCTCTTTTCCTTGAAGCTTTTGCAGTTCTTTTCTAGCGCGTGCACTAATAAAATGCTTGCCATAAACAATTCAGACAAATCTCATCTCCTTTTATTTTTAATTGCATATGAGGAATTTTAAATTTTGGAAAGCACTCCGGGTGAAGGCAAATACAAGTAAATTCAATGAAGGCCTCAACTAGAAGATTGGGAGCACGTGCACAAGCTCCTGAAAGGAATTTTCCATGCAATGACTTCCACATGGGCTGCGTTAGAAACAAGAGGATGAATTTTTGCCGGAAGCCTTTGCAATTATGAGAGCTGGATCTATTTCTTCCTCTGATTCTGAAGATATATTCCATGTATCAGACATTGACTTCTACTTTCTTCACCAATATGGGCATAAATGAAGTATTCCTGCAAATAATTCAGATAAGTATGTAGTCCATAACATGAATATCTAATTTCTCCACCGAAATATGATTATAAACTTTGCTGCCCTCTATTTTCAGACTTTGCTTGCATGCCGAGCAATCCTAAAATATTATTTAATTCCCCTGTGCACTCACATCAACATGCAGATAGCCAAAATAATAAAAAGAAGGCCTTTCCAACCCTAGGTACCAAAACTGGATGCTTCCCGGCAATTACAAATATTTATTAATGCCCACAACCTCTACCTTTGGCGCCAATATCCTCCAGGGCAGCAGCTCCACACACAAGAATTAATTGCCCTTTCCTTATGGCGTCCATTTCTTATATAGGCAACTGCATGCTAATTTTACCAATTACCTTTTCTTATTTTTAGCAATTCCTAATAATAAGATGTGCTTTTTCTCCTTATTTGGGCGCCCAAGTTTGCCTGATTTAGCTTGCTTTTCCATGCGATTCTTTCCTTTATTTTTAGCATGCTTCTATGTCTTATTTTTAGCCTTCCTGCTTGCTTTGACTTTCCTCCTATTTTTGGCGCCAACCTTAGCTAGAAATAAATAAATAAAATCAACTTTTACGCAATTAATAATGCAAGGATGGGTCGCACTTTTTGGCTATAAGCCAAGGGAAAAATTCAGGTGAGGCTACCTTTATTGAAAACCAAAATTGTATTTACACCTGTACATTCAAAATTGTATGTGGGGGGTGTTTTGGAACATCAATGGAAAGAAAAGTGAATGAGGGAGATGGAATGGAATGAAGGAACGAAATGGAAAGGAATGAATGGAAGGAACATGCAAGAGTTAGGTAAAAGCAAAGCCTAATATTGCATGGAGAAGAACAATAAATAACTAACACAAATAAAACAGAGTTTGCATCAGTTAAACGAGAATGAGTAAAGGGAACACACATGAGCAAGTAAATAGCAGAGCTTGATCACTGTGAACAAGAACAACAATTAATAGCGTTGACAATAAGATCAAAGACAATATTTGCATGCAAGATTTAAACATCTAACATCTAATGAACATAAGAACATCAAATGTTACAAGAGATAATGAATGAGACACAAAGTTCATATTTCATTAACTCCAAAATGTCTTCACAAAAGAACACAAAGTTTCTTTCTTGAAACAAAGCTTGCACACAAAAGTATTTTCTTCTCCTCTCTCAAAGTCACCCTTTACAAATGAGCCCCTAACATCCTTTTATAACCCAAAAGTTGGTTACAAAGTAGTTAGGATTTTAAATGCACATTAAATAGGGCACTTAAGTGACTTTGAATTTTTCAACCAACTTTATTAAAAAACAACTAAAAATAGAAATCTCATAAGTTTCCTCAAAAGTGAATTCAACAATAACATCATTTAAAATACCACTTTCAAAACATTCGACAAAAACCAGTGCCTTATCCATTGGGGGTGGGGTCCACCTATCTCAATCGTATGAGAAATGGACTCTCCCACCCATGAGAAAATATAGGAAATCATCCTACCATGTTGTTGGCAAAACAAGGATCCTGATTCTTTGCCAATTCAAAAGATTTGAGCTTTTGCAATGTCTGGTGCATCTTCTCTTCTTCCGGAAAACAACTCGGGAGAAGACTAGCCTCACAAAGTACCTGCATTTCGAGAATCTTACCTGGTATGGTATGCAGGTCTGCAACTTTAGATTGGATCTCTTCGCAAAGATGTTTGATTCTGAAACATTGATCCATAGAAGAAGTGGAAAAAACATCAACAGGAGTATACATTTCATGTATCAATTTTGTAAACTACTCCACCAGATGTTGTACTGAATTCCTTTGGCTTGTGTTCATTGACGAAGGTGCAAGGAATCTCTTCGATGAAGACTTGAATGGAAGAGAGTGCGGTATAGGCTTCATTGTACAAACTATCAAACTGAATTACCAAGTCTTCTAGAATCATTTTCCTGGCCTTAGCATGATTTAACCATAGAATTTGTGTCATGCGATGATCAAACTCAAGTATCCCCTCTGAGGCTAAGAATGTAGATTCCATGCGAGCAAGATCCTGAAGACTTGGAAAAATCTGATCCAGTGTGATTAATTCTGTAATGAGGCACTCCTTGAATGGAAACACTGGATCAAGGTAGGCATAAATATTCTCAGATATTTTTATCACCTCAGCAATTGTTTTCAACCCACCACTTTCTATCTCAGAAACCCATGACCTTAGAGTGTGCCCTAGAGTGATCACATCCTTTGATTGATTGAGAATTTCTTGATCTGGGATAGCCACCATCTCTGGAACAGGAAAAGAAGACTCAATTGGGCTGATCAAATGTTGAACATATGAAATCAACTGATTCTTTTCTTCCTTGAGTTGGGAAATTTGAGATTTGTATCTCTCCAACCTTTTAAGCACACTATTCATTGAATCCTTTTCCATAGCAACATCGCTTTCAAAAGTGGTCTTACCAAGGGCTATCTTGGATACTTCATAGTCAGTGATTGTCATGTCCCCATGATCCTTCTCAGTAGTAGGAACTGCAATTTCTACAAACTTATCTCCGCTATCATCAATCACTACTCTGGAGAAGACCTTAGGATTTTTGGGCACAACTTTATTGGAGAGGGAAAAAAGAGACTCCAAATCAATGTTGGCCACTTTGACCAATCTCTTTCTCTTTTTTATTTCAGAGTCAACCCAGGTCAGTGTTTCATTCATTAATTCGACACAAAAAAGTCAAGAACTGGAAGAAAAATCCTCTTTGCCTTTCTCATGACTAAAACCAGTAGGCAGTTGTTATGTGGCTTCAATCCTTGGTGAAGTAGCATCTGCAACACATTCTTGATTATCCTCATGTTCTTGTGGAATACCCTTATCACCTGGATGTTCATAAGAATTAGATATTTGTACCACTGGGATTTTCTTGGACTCTGGTGTATGACATTGATGATTTGGATCTTTGGTAGGCCTATTGGAACTCTCAGTGATGTGAATAGATGAGTTTGGGGTAGAAATACCTGAAACACATTCTTTTCCTTCCCGAAGAGGCACACTTTTTACCGATCCTTGAGACACCGCTTCTTTATTAGAGACAGGTTTGGGTAACCACCGAATTTTCCTCTGAGATGCATGTGATGATGTCAGTGGGGACTGGTGTGAGAAGTTTGCACCACCTTTTTCTGTGTAAATCTTCCTTTCGTTGGAAAAATTTGTATTTCTGACATATGTGCCTGAAATGGGAGAGGATTGGCTATCTGATTCTCATACCACATCATAGTCCTTTTTAACACAGGTTGATTCATGACATCTAGAGAAGTTTCATCTCCTCTACTCCAATCAATACCAGGGAGTGGAGTGAAAACTATCTTGATCATAGGAAGGATCCATAAGATCAATCCCATTATCAGCAAGGGTCAAGGGAGGATCCCTCAATCCGTAATTTTCTATCTGAGCCAGTGTGAGATGAGAAAATTGTCGTCGTCTTACCTCCCTGTCATCCACACATTCTGCCCAATAGTCTTCTATGTTTTCCTTGTGCTTATATCTTGCTCCTAGGGATTTTTCCATGGATCCTTTAATATCGAATTGAGCCCTGCTTGTGAAAGGATGTATAGTTATGAGAGAAAATTATTTTTCCATAAGTTCTGCACTGTGGGAATTTGGACATTTGTATTCCCCAATCTGAATTGGGAAATGAATGCCTCCTTTGCGTTTATCCACCAGTAGGCAATGGATTTTGAAAAGCTGACGTGAAAGTTCCATCAATGCTATTTTATCGCTGACATATTTAGGAAGTCTGTAAGGAGCTCCCACAAATCCATCAACTCGTATATAGGAGTAAGAGGGAAACTGGATAAACCAAGTTCCCCATTGTTTTATCACCGCCTTGGCATCTTCTGAAAATATTTCCTCTAGATTTCTCCTTAGTGACCAGATTATATAGAATAGGAAAGCATCGTTTACCCTCTGAAATGGTGAGAACCGTTCTTGAACTCCAGCTGTGGGTAAAAGTGAAAAACACTATTCTTTCAGGACCCATTGTACCTCTAGTTGTTAGCCCTGAAAATATCCTCCTTCTTGCTACAACATAAATCAAATATGAGGTCATGTAAAAATGACCTGTCATCCTTACCTCAATCAATTGCTTATGGAGAGTATTGCTAATGATACTTGCCCAATCAATGAACATCTTTGCATCAAGAATGATACAAATGAACTTGTACATCCAAGGATGAAAATTTCTAGCAGAAGGAAGACCAAAAACCCTGCTGAGGAGAGTAATCATATCTCCTATTTCTTCATGAAACTCTACCCGAAACAACTCTTTGGGAATTCTTGAAGTGTGAGTTTTTGGTTTGACCAACCAATTTTTACTAACCATCTTTGACCATCTCAAAGGATTTTCATCCCAAAATTGTTGTGTCGATTCTTGTGTGATGTCAGCATTTTCTTCATGAAGTGGCACTCTTAACAAATCTTCCATATGATATGGAGAATTGAGCAGGAAAGGTTCATTTCTGTCATTAAAAATTCCTCGACGCTCAGGATCATAATGTTCAGCACAAGCTAGGACAAATTCGGGGCATTGTATGGCAACTGGAAATGCATTCCGCTTGAGGTAAGCCGCAACGATAAAGCCTTTTTGAGAAAACAGTCCTCCCTTCCCATCTTACCCTGTCACAGAATTGAACCATATCCACGTGACCCATATCGGTATCTAAAATATTATCATATGCTGAATTTAAAGATGATGTTGGAACTAATCCTTGGTATGCATATTTTAGTGCCGACTTATTAGAACGTTCACCCATTATGAATTTTTTTTTTAAATGGAAAGCGAAAAGAAAACAATACACTGGAAAGGTGTCGGGTCTAAGTCTCTGGACCACCGTCGTCATAAGAATAATACGACTCTTTTATTATTATTTATTTTTTTTAAATAAAAAGAAATTTAGCGAATGCCGAATTCAAAATGATTATACAAAAAAATATTGAGACAAAGCTCAAATCACCATCCGAAAAATAATACAATTTTAGATCATTTTTACACTTCTAGCAACGCGTTGAATCTTCGAAGCTCCTTATTATTATTATTTTTTAAAATATTCAGTGTGAGTATCTCCATCCACCCTTGACATGAGAAAGTTGTTGTCTTCTCAGCATGCATAGCACCATGAATATCTCTCTTTTTAAAATAATAAATAATAAAAAATAAACTTGCGTTGAACTTCACCACATTGTGCATGCGTGGATTTCTATTTTGGATTGTTTTTAATCTTATTCCTCCCTCCAAAGCATGCGTGGAAATTCCTTTGACTGCTGTGTGGATTTCTTTTTATTTTTTTCCTTTACAGGCTGCGTGGATCTTCAAATAGATGTGTGGAAATTATTTTTCCTTTCTGCAGGTTGTGCGTGGATAAAATTTTTGACTTCATTCTCCTTCTTCCAAGCATGGCATGGAAACTTGTCTTTAATCTCTGTCTGGAATCTTAACCTCCTGCTATGTGGCTTTGACCTTCAAACAAACTTCATTCTCTTTCCTTCCTGAGCATGGACTTCTAAACATTGTAACTTCTCTGCATGATGGTTATTATCCTTAACTAGATGGTGTGGAAACTTTCTCTTCAACTGCAGGTTAAATCGTGGAATAAACAACTTGAAAAACAAATTCATGTTGTCTTTTCCTTCAGGAAATGGATTTCAGATCAACCTTCTTCCTTTCCAAGCATGGATGGAAAAAAATGAATGATTGTGTGATCTGTTATTTGGGAATATCTCCTCCTTGGTGGCTGTGGAAACTATCCTTGGGCCTGCATGGAAATATTGTTCTCTACCTACAAGCTGTGGAAGATCTTGACTGGCTTCTAGCTGCTGCACAAATCAACAACAAACAAAAACAAACTACCAGCTACATGGAAATTTCACCTTCTTTTCTGCATAAGGGATTCATTTGGGATTCCAGATCAATCCTTGCACGTGCATGAAATTGCCTTCTCCTTTGCAAGCATGGATGATCATAAACTTCTTGCTATTGCTTCCCTCCAAATAGATCTCCTAAACTACCTGGAGACAACTACTCTCTCAAGGTTGCCTGGCTCTAGCTAATGCCCGTGTCAGGTTTCCGTGTGAAAGTCGGGTAGTGCCTGTAGAATAAGCTTTTCCTTCTTCTGGCTCTGGATATCTGTAATATTTCCTTGTTTCTCCTTCTTCCCAATTTCCTCTGCTTCTGCAACCTCTTGTAACCATCTCCTCATCAATTCCCGGATGATAGAAGCAAAATTAAAATTGTCTACGACAATTGGAAGCAGAAGAAAAATTGCCCCCGACACTTGCTCATGACAGTTACGACAATTAATAAAAAAAAGAAAAGTTCTTCCAAGTTTGTCAAACAACTTCTATGAGTATTAAATTAATATTTATTAATTAAAAACCCTAAAATTTAATAAATATTAATTTTATTAAATAACAGGATAAATATTAATTAAATAATTAAAACACGGTTTGTGGTGTAACGGGAGAAGGGCTCATTCAAAATGGATGAAACGAAAGCCAGAATGACCATGAGAATAAGACGATTGTGATGAAGGATAAAAATTACGTGAAAGAACACTTTGAATTTTTATATATTTTTATTAAATTTTTTATTGATTTTGCGAAGTCAAAATTAGCTGATAACAGCTGGCTCTAATTGGGGACAAGGACTTCATGGATGCAACAACGGACCCAAACCAAAATATTCAATGAACATGATCCCAAAATGATGGGGCACAAAAATGGGATGACAAAAAGAGAGGAAACCAAAAAACAGGGAAAACAAACAAACCAAAATCCTAATTACCTATGTACATATGGGGGACAACCCATTTTCAATTTTGATAATGCTTGAGATATTGCCCACTGTAGGGCAAAGGCAAATGAGTTCCATCAGGGATACACCAAGTAATAGGTGTTATCTCCACAGAAATGTCTGATCTTGAAAGGGCCTAGCCACAGTGAATCAAACTTCCCATGCTTTCCTTTTGGTTCACGTCTTTTGTCCCAGAGAAGAACTAAGTCATTGATTTGAAATTGTCTCTCCTTAGTTTTCCTATCGAACAATTTCTTTACCTTGGATTGGTGTTCCTCGATCCTGTTTTCCACTTGACTTCTCTGCTCTTCAAGCTTGCTTAGGAACATGATCCTTTTATCTAACGCATTGGCGAAGCATTCATCGTCAACTGCTTGAGCCAATCGTAATGCTGGTAACTCCAATGTGATGGGAATTTGAGCATCGGTTCCATACAAGAGTTGGAATGGAGACATCCTGATTGCTCTTTTGGGAGTTATGCGGTCAGCCCACAATGCATCATATAAATTTTTGTGCCAAGTTCTTTGATTTTCTTCGACTAACTTGCGCACGATAGTAATGATGTTTTTGTTACTGGATTTTGCTTGACCGTTTCCCTGACGGGTAGTAATCTGATGAATGAGATAAAGATATCCCATACCCATAACAAAAACCTATCATCTCTACAGAAGAGAAATTGGTGGCATTGTCCATCACGATCTTTTGTGGAATTCCATAACGAACCAATATATTCTCTTTGATGAAGTCACAGATTACCACAGTAGATGTTTGTTTCACCGGTATAGCTTCTACCCACTTTGTAAAGTAGTCAGTTGCAGTGAGCACGTGAGTATGACCAGCACTAGAATTAGGATTCAGAACTCCGATGAAATCTAAACCCCATTGTTGAAAGGGTTCTTCAATGACAACTGGCTTTAAAGGCAAAGCCACCAATTTAGGTCTTCCAACAAATTGCTGACAAGCTTCGCATTTTGTTACCCATTTTTGAGCATCAGAAAACATAGTGGGCCAGTAATAATGTGCTCACAAAATTTTATGAGTTGTCACTGGGCTAGAGAAATGACCACCAAAGCATGATTATGAAAGGCTTCCAAGCAACCTAGGTTGTTGTTCTTTATCAACACATCTGAGGAACATGTCGTCAATTCCTTTCTTGAACAAAGTGTTGTCCCAAATGACGTACCTGACAGCTCTTAATTTGATAGCTCATTTTTCCTTAGCTGTCAGATTCTCAGGACACTCGCCATATGTGAGAAAGTAGGCTATATCAGAATACCATTCATCTGTGGTATTGACAAAAACTACCAGTGGTAAATTTTCTTCAACTGGTTCTTCTTCAGAGTCATCTTGTGGCTCATTCTCTGCGATGAGTTGGCAGAGTCCTCTTCCTCAAACTAACTTGGTAGGCTTGATATCCAAATCATATTCCTGGATCTTGGAGACCCAATTACCTCTTTTAGATCATTGGTTCCTGTTGTGTCAGCATCGATTTAACTGCGGTGTCTAGAACTAAGACTTTGGTGTGAGAATTCAACACATAGTACCTGAAATGTTTCAAGGCTCTCACCACCGCGTACACATGCCTCTCAAGGGGAGTGTAATTGAGTTCATGTTTCTTGAATCCATAACTCATGAATGCAATAGGAGATTTGATTCCCTCTTGATTGTGTTGAGTCAAGATGGTAGAGATCGTGTGCGGCGAAGCATAGCAATAGATTATAAAATCCTTTTTAAAATCGGGGCACACCAATGTAGGAGCTTTCGCAATAGCACCCTTGATTTGTTCAAATGCTTCTCTACCTTCCTTCGACCATTTGAAGGATTCTTTGCCTTTCATCATATCAGTCAATTTCTTTGGTTAGCTTGGCAAAATCTGGCACGAACCTTCTCAAAAAATTTCACCTTCCCAAAGAATGAGTGGACTCTAGGCTTACTTGTAGGCAAGGAAAGATTCTTGATAGCTTGAACGCGCTCAGGATCAATCTTAGTTCCTTCTTTAGAAACAATATGACCTAGGAGTTTCCCTTCCGTAACTCCGAACACAGACTTCTTTGGATTCAGGGAGATCTTATGAAGTCTGCACCTTTGCAATATTTTCTCTAAATCTCTTAGGTGATCTTCTCGTTTCTTTGAGAACACTGTCAAGTCATCTAGGTATATCACACGATGATCTTGTCTTTATAATCTGTGAATGCCATATCCATAGCCCTTTGAAAAGTTTACGTCGACATTGATCAAACCAAAAGGCATTCTTCTATACGCGAACGTACCCCAGGGGGTGGTGAATGCAGTTTTATGTTGGTCTTCTCTAGCCACTTCAATCTGATTATAACCAGAGAAACCATCTAGCATAGATAGCATTTCCGATCTAGTTACTGCCTATAGAATATGGTCCATGACCGGTAGTGGATAATTATCTTTCAAGGAAGCTTGATTAAGATTGCGGAAATCCACGCAAATCCTAATTTCTCCATTTTTCTTGCAAACCGGTACAATATTAGCTATCCAAGTTGAATGTCGAATAGGAAACACTATTCCGTGCATCTAACATCTTTTGAACCTCATGGAATATCGTCCCTGCAATCTTGGGATTATATTGTCTTTGCTTCTTCCTGAATGGAACTACACCAGGTTTCAAGGGTATGGCATGCTCCATTTCCCTAGGTTGGAAAGACTTCAAGTCTTCATATGAGTAAGCCAAGACGTCAGAATATTTGGTAAGGAGGCTTACAAATTTTTTGCACTCCTCAGGTGAGCAACACTTACCAATGTTGACCAAACGAGGTTTGTCCTTGGTACCAATGTTAACTTGCTCATAGTTGGTAGAATTCGCAGGTCTTGCCTGCTCTTTCTCTTTGATAAACCTGTCATGTTTATCAAAAAGTTCTTCAAGTGAAACCAATCCTTTTGGAATTTTATTTCCTTTGAGTTGAATGATGCCATCACCAGGATCTTCATTCTCAATTCCTTCTTGAATGGGTGAGGTCGTCGATTCATGAAATGCATAATCACTTCCTTCAAAGTACAATTGTTCAAAATTATCTCTCTTTTCCAAGAAGGCAATAATTTGTTGATCATCATTGAATACTTGCCAATTTTCTGCATTGTCAGGAACACTTGGCCTAAAAACCATTTCAATGGTGTATTTGTCTTGATCAAACTCTGAATGAGGGATCATTAATGAAGTTGAGACTGCTAGAGAATCTGCTTTGTCATTCTTTTCATGAGGGACAGATTTTATGGAAAAATCATCAAAGACTTCTATCACGTCCCACACTTTATTTCTGTAGTGTCTCAAACGATCATTCTTTACTTGAAACTAATTTCTTACTTGTTTCACAATCAATTCTGCATCTCCAAAGACTTTCAAATTTTTTATCCCTTTCTCTTCTGCAACTTGGAGGCCAAGGATTAATGCCTCGTATTCTGCAGTGTTGTTAGTATTTGAAAATTGGAGTTTGTAAGAAAAAGGAAATATTTTACCATTCGGAGATATGAGCACCACTCCTACACCGGAACCTATTGAGCAACAAATTCCATCGAACTCAAGAGTCCATATCTCATTAGATCTTAGAAAGTGACCTCAGGTGCATGAACCTCTGTAGTCATCATATAATTACCCATACTTGAGTTTTGAAACAAGATTTGTGCACGGGGATCATCAGTTTTTCATCACCGTGAATTTTGTCTGAGTTTCTGGTATTAGCTTCTTCATTTCTCCATTGATAGGGATCATGGCATAAGACCAGTCCATTTGAATCTCACCACCCAAATCTCTACAAAATTTCCTGCTCAACAACATACCATATGAAGCAGGAATGTCAGCAACTAGAATGGTTACCTTAACTCATTTTGAGGAAATTGGGCTAAAACCATTTGAAGTGTCTTTAATCTACCCAATCAGAGGAACTTGTCTTGTCTCCATTGAGTAACAGGATCCAAATGTTCTCGTACAAGTCAACCCAAGAGCATGTGCTACTTTTGCAGGCATCACATTATCTGAGGCTCCAAAATCTATAATGTAATTACTTAATTTGCATCCGTTGATCAGAAAGGACACAAAGAAAGGTTCAATCTTTTCATTTGAAGGTGTAGTGGCTGCCACAATATTTTGAGTCTTCCCATCTTTGGGAGTTTTCATAATTCCTTTGGAGGAATGATCAGTAGAGTCGCCTTTGATAAACTGGACCAATTTCTTGAGTTGATCCTTATTGGACTTCAAGCACTCTGCCTGTGACATGGAAATTTTTGTTTTGTTGATATGATCAATAATATCAAATTTGGGCAAAATGATCATACTTGATGTCTTAGATACTAGTTCTTTCGAACTTGATGATGGCACACTTTTGACCTTTGAACTGGTCAAAATCAGCCCATGTAGCCTTTGAAGAGTTGAAAAAGGTGATGTGTTCTTGTCTGGTTCTTGCTGTTCCATATTTTTCTAAGCCATTTGAGCTTGCATGTGATGCTTCTGGTGAAGGTATAGGTCCAGTTTTGATGCTTCTGGTGAAGGTATTGCTTTTGAAAGTAGGAGATTGAAAGATTATGAGAAGAAGCTTTCCATTTATGATAAAGAAATGCTTGCCATCATGCATGCCTTTACAAAGTTTAGGCAATATTTGATTTGTGGGAGATTTGTAGTCAAATCCGACCACAATAGTTTGAGATTCTTTCTTCATCAAAAGGAATTGAGTGACCGGAAATAAAGATAGGTAAATAGATGCCAAGAATTTGACTTTGACATCGAGTATGTGAAAGGGAAGCAAAATGTGGTTGTGGATGCCTTGTCTAGGAGGCCACCTTCACCATTGGAAGATGAAGACTTTCAAAAGGAAGAAGAAGAAACAGTTTGGGCAGTGGATGTGATGAGTTTGTAGTTGCTTGGGGACAAGCAATCTTGGGGAGGGAGGACTGTAATATCCCATTTTCCCACCTAAGAGTTGGAAATTGGTCTTCTTGCCATCCCTTCTCCATGGCAAAGAAGAGGAAAATAAAGGAGAAGACCCTTGAGCACTATGTAATATATTTTATCTAATATTATAATGTTTTCTTTAGTGTTATTTTGTTCTATACAGGTCGGTCTTTCCTATTTATGTTTTGGCGCCAAAGGAAAGATATAAAAGGAGGAGTTCATTTGCATCTAGCTTGGCACATTATCTCTATACTTGGCAAAGAGAGCTTATTGCTCCTTAGGCATCCACTTGGGGACGAAAACCCTCTTGTGAGGTCTTATTGAAGGACGGAAACCCTTCATTAAACTTGGGTGAAGGATGAAAACCCTTCATCACCATTTGGCATTGAAGAAGAGAGTTGAATTGAAGATCCTTTTGGCATTTCCAGTTGTTATTCTATTTTTCTAGGGTTGAGCAACCTACCTAGGGTAGGGTTTGAAGACATTGGCAAGGAATTTGATAAATCTGGTTTTATAATCCTATTTTCCATATTTTTAAAGGTCGGAATCTTGAGTTGCATGATTTTTGAAGACTTCTATATCTATATTTCATAATTATTTCGTGGCTGCAATTTCCAGTGTGTATTTCATTTCCAGCAGCGTGTTTTCAGTGTTTGTTGGTTATCTTGGCTTCTAAAAATTCCAAATATCATATATAAAATAGTGGCGAGTTGTGTGGATGTGTTTCATGGTATTTTTGGCATCTTTTTGAGCTAGTATAAGTTGCTGGTTTTTGTCTACAGTCTGCTGCAATTTTCATTTTCAGATTTGCATATATAATATTTGATAAAACCCTCAAAAGGGTTATTACACACTCCATAGTACCGGAAGAAGCCTTTATCCTGTAGGAAGCATCCCGTGCTACTCCTTGATAACCTGTTCAAGGGAATCAAATTTATGCCACCTCAGCTTGAAGAGGTTTGCAAATTGTCTCCAAATGTGAACAACCCAAGGACATAGGAAAAATAGGTGAATTAAAGATTCCTCATCTTGTAAGCATAGAACACATCAAAAAGGTCCATGAAATCCTTTCTTGATAATCTGGTCACCTGTTAACACCCTCTTATGGATAAGAAGCCACAGAAAAAAACTAACTTTAGGCCACATCCCCGAGTGCCATAGATTATTGAAGAGGAAGTTTAGAGGATGAGGATTGTCAATTACCAAAGATGCATAACCAGTAGAAACAATATAATAGCCCGAGGGATCTTGTTGCCACCCCAATTTGTCAGGAAATGGAGATGAGGAAAGAGGTCAATTGTTGAAAACATTTTGCAACAAAAGCTAGTGGTCATGCTGAATTACAAGTGGCCATTCAGAGAGTGGAATCCATTATTTTTCACTTTTCCAACGATTGGATGACAGCCTTTTGTAGTGGGAAACCTTCCTCCACCCAATATCATTCAACTGCTTCATTATAGGATTGAGCTGAGGACTACGTTGCCAAGATACAGGTACGAGTATAGGTATGGGTGCGGATACGGGTACGATACGCAGATACGTCAATTTAAAAAAACCCTTGGATACAATACGTCTTGGATACGTCTGTACATATACACACACACACACACACACACACACATCTACTCATTTTACTCATTTTTTAGTCCATAAAAAACTGAAATAGTAATACAAAACTTGAATCAATGTTCAAAACATTCAATATACTTAAGACTTTGCATTTTTATTGATCATGTGGCTGCCATACATATGATATACGAATATCATGTCAACATGAATACGAGCAAAACTTGAGATTGAAAAAATATACTAGGATCCATGTTCAAATTTTCAAAACATACAATATACTTAACATTTTACATTTCATTGTTCATGTGGCTGCCATACATATGATATAGGAATACAAACAAATCTAGAATATATCATCTAGATTTTCCTCAAAATCAAGTAAAAAAAAAAAAACTGAATTAAAACTTTAAAAAGATGTTTATGGTGAGGGATACGTACAGGATACGTATGGAAATCTCCCGGATACGTGGGCACGTATCCGTGACGTATCTGGGAGGTTTCCGTATGTATCCTGTACCTATCCGTATCCGTATTAGCACGTACCCATATCCAATACGTATCGGGGGAGATTCGTGGAGGGGATGGGCGTATCCTGGCAACGTAGGCTGAGGATATTGTAAAATAATAAGTGTTCCATCCCATGAATCAGTCTAGAAGTTGGCTGACTGCCCATTATTGATTATCTAGAACAACTTCTTTTTAATAATGTCCTGTCCGCTTTTAAGAACCTGTAAGATAGGAGAGCCCCTAGTAGGAAGGGAAGATCTCACAATTTTTTCCGTTGGGATCCCAACCAGCATACTTGGCTCTCAAAGTTGAAGCCCAAATGTCGTGGGGATAGTCAAGCATCCGCTAGTATAGTTTTGCAAGTAAGGCTTGCATCTGGCTGGGCAAAGATCTAAATCCCAACCCACCTTTTTTTGGCCAACGTAGAGTTTTTCAGTTGACTAATGACCATTTTCTTTTATCCTGGATTCCACTCCATAAGAATTTTTGGCAACTAGAATTCACTTGTTTGAACTTATTTCCAGGAGTATATACTACAAATGCAATGTATATGGGCATAGCTTGGAGAACCGATTTGACCAATACCATCCTACCTCCTGAAGAAAGCCATCTGTTAGTCCATTTTTGAAGTTTTAATTCATACTTGTGAATTAGCCAATGCCAGTCTTTTAACTTGTTAGATGCTAAAGGGACACCCAAGTATGTTAAAGGAAGCACTTCTTTCTTGAATTGGAAAATATTCAAAATTTGGTCCTCTTGTTGTCTAGAACAATGGAAGAAAAAAGTGCTGGATTTTCCTAGGTTAATCAGCTGGCCAGTGGTTGGTGAAAAGGTGTGTAGAACTTTATTGAGTTATTTTGCTTCGATAGAAGTAGCCTTTCCAAGTAGTGTGGAGTCATCAACAAACTGGAGATACGACATAGGTGGAATATTTTTGGCTAGCTGAATACCATAAATTTTCTTTTCCTCACAAGCTTTCTTTGCCAGCCTTCCCAAGCCTTTTGCCAAAATGATGAATAAGAAAGGTGATAAAGGGTCTCCTTCCCTTATTCCTCTGGAGGCTTCAAAAAATTCTGAAGGAGAACCATTAAGTAAAACAACAAAGGAGACAAGAGATACAAGCACTTATCTAGTAAATCCATTCCGTAGAAAAACCAAATTGGGCTAGAACTCTGCATAGGAAACCCTAATCAACCCTGTCATATTCTTTAGATAATCCAATCAAATAAACATAGCCGTATTTTTTTGTATGTCCATAGAGTGGAGGATTTCCTGAGCTAAAACAATTTCATCGTGAATATGGTGACCTGGCACAAAATCCCCTTGTTCAGGGGATATAATCTTGTGTAATAGAGGTTTTAATCGTTTTGCTATAGCCCTAGTGATTATTTTGTACAGGACATTACATAAGGCTATAGGATGGTGACCTGAAATATCCTCTACGTCAATATTCGTCAGAATTAGAGCAATTAACATTTTATTTATTTGTTTAAGCAAAGTTTTGGCATTTCTTACTTCCTCCACTTGTAAAAGATCCCTTTTGATGATACCCCAAAATATCTGGAAGAACTCAATCGGATGTCCATCGGGGCCAGGTGTTTTTCCTTTTTTCATCTTGAAGACAACATCATGGAGTTCTTCTTTTGTAATGGGTTTCATCAACCTTTCATTTTCTTGTTGAGAGATACAAGTAGGAATGATATTCAGAATTTGTTGTTGTGAATTCAAGTCAAGGGATTGAGATGTGAACAATTGTTGAAAGTACTGCTGAGCCACCTGCTTCATTGATCCAAAAACGTAAGTTGAAATTTCTAACTCCAAACATTCACAAGGATCCAGAACTAAAAATCAACTTTACGGAATTAAATTGACTTAATCCTGCATATTGGTTCTTCACTTTCTGAAGTGGGTTATTGATACTGAAATTTATTACATTTAATCCATTCTTCCGATTTAACGATGAAAATGCTTAATCAAATATCATTTTTTATCTGATTAAAAGCTTCATGAAAAATCGTAAAAGACACCCAAGACAATAGAAATTGATTACGGAGTTTGGCAATTGCCTACGTCTCTGGGTTCGTTCAAAACTGATTTATAACCAATGAATAATTACAAGTCTAGAAATCTTTCCCAGTACAAATAAAGGAACAATAACCGCAAAAATGAAATGGAATTTCGAAAGACGAGTGATAATAACGCTCGACTTCCACCTTACCGATTCACTGACGGTTCAAATAAGTTCCCTTTTCCAATGGTCGAAGACTCCTTTTGCTTGCTTGCTTTCAGTACATTGGTCACCTATTAACAAATAATAATAGGCCTTCGCAATTATTTCCTAACAAATAATAGGCCAATAATGCAAAATATTACAAATTATGCCTTAAAAAATAATGACTTTTAAAAATAGCCAAGAAACTATTTTAAAACTACACAATAATGCCTTTGCTAAAGCTTCAAAGCTTAAGGATTGTGCCTTGACTGTAGAGGGTCTGGTCCCTTTTATAAGCCAAATCGACCCCGAAAATATTGTTTATAGGCCTTATCGACCAAATCCTATCCCAACCGCCTATATAGGCGGGTTGGTTGGTCGCTCCGTTTGTAAGGGTGAGGTTGGGGGATCAAGTCCCGCCTCACACATAGCTCGGCCGCTTTTGTTTGACGGTGGGCTGCTTTGCATAGTGGGGAGATCCCACATGGTTGCCGCGAATTGTGGGCTGGCAGTTTAAAATGGGCTTGGCCAACCCATTGTATACGTGGCTTGGGCCACATTTGTCCCTTTTGTCGGGCCTCATATCATATGCCAAGCTGTTCGATTAGCCCATTGTGTGGGCCAAATAGTTAGCAAGTTGTGTGGTTTGCTTGGTGGTTTGATTGCCTATTCAAAAGGCCGAGTCATTGTGGGAGATAATGCATACCCGGTGCCGAGTTGTCGATTGGACTAATCACCAAGTCATATGGTTGAGTTGATAAATTCGATCCTCCATATAATTACTCACGAACATCGTGGTAATTAAATACCGAGACTTGTAAATACGTAGCACTGAGCATAATATATGCAATATGACCAACTCAGAACCGAGACAAGGAAATAGCTCGTCAAGCTAAAATCAATGCCAATGCACTCTGCAACATATAGGTCACTTGTCGATTCTCGATAGGCAAATCGAGTAAAATCGAACTTGTGGTGGCAAGCCACGTGGTGGCTTGAGGACCCACCACGCCGGCGATAATAACATAGTTCTCACGGCGGTGGGGCTCCCCTTCGTTAAAAAAGTTGAGCCTCTTGTTCCCCCGCACAACTTCTCGCTCGTTGAAGACCGGAGAATTTAAACCAAATCAACAACCTTCTTTTGCCTTATCGCCAACTGCCACGTGTCATCTTTCCATCAGTCCATGTTTTGACCTGTTGACCAAGGTTGACCCGAACTTTGACCGACCACCATTTGCACATACGGACTCCGTTTTCGACGTTCAAATAGTTGACGGAAAGCTTTCGGAGTGATCTTCCGTATTGTAGTGATCCTGGAAGATTTAGGGAACCTCTTCCCTCCGTAATTTCCTCCGGATCATTCATCCCCTGATTCGAATACACTCTAGTTCCATCCCCTTTGATTAGGGAATGAATATGAATTTGGACTCTCTTGGCTTGTACAAATTTATGGAAGAAAGCTGAGTATTTGTCTCCTTCCCTTAACCATTGAATCTTGGATTTTTGCTTCCACATGATTTCCTCTCTAGTTTCCCATTCCTGTAGATCTTCTTTCAGAAGACATTCTTTCTTGAAGAGATCTATAGAATACCCTGAATGTCGGTGAATAATATTTAGGTCTTGCAGGTGTTCCAAAATCTTTGTTTTCCTGTTTTTAATATCTCCAAACTCATTCCAGTTCCATGCTTTTAATTATATTTTAAGAATGATAATCTTTTGACAAACATGAACATTTGAGTTCCATGCCTTGGCTTTCCTTCCGACCACCATTGCTGAACAAGTATATCAATATCCTTATGACGTAACCACATTAGCTGAAAACGAAAAGGAGCTTTGCACTGTAAGGTTCTACCTATCTCCAAACAAACCGGCCAATGGTTCAAGCCACTGTTATTAAGAATCATAGTCCTAGGGGTATATTCCTTAGCCCACCAATATTCCGATAGCAGAAATCGATCTAGTCTTTCCAAGATACAATCCTCACCCTGCGTTTTGTTAGACCATGTCATTAATAATATAAATATTTAAAATTTATGTTAAATTGTATTATTATTTTGTTGGAAATAAAATATTTAGGATTCACATTATGCGACTACTTAGCGTATTAGCTATTAGGAAATATATTGTTGTACATGAGTTGTTTTAACCATAGTAGGAAAACTCGCCAAAACCAAAAACTTGCCAGACCCCCAAAAGAAAACTCGCCAAAAACTCGCCAATATTTGGCCAATACTTGGGAATACTCGGCAACTTAAAAAATACTCAAATTTCTTTAAAAAACATAAATTTTAAGCAACACATAGCTACAAAATGTATCAAATGAGCCCATAAAATGTTGGAGAAGTGTTTTCTATTAGATTTGAATACAAATACAATACAAAATCACATCATCATGCGAATACGACAACCGGCTGATAAGTAATATGAATTTATGATGGTTGACATAGAAAAATATCATCATAAATTTCATATCTATGCAAGTTACAATATACAATAAATTACATTTTCCTCTTTCCCAATCTAGAGAAAAATTGGGGAGAGGGTCTAGTGCCTCTACTAGTCCCCACACTCGACTGCCTCTCCACGCTCCTCCTAGAAGGCTGCGAATTTGGCTCGATCATAGAACTAGATGGTGGTGCTGGGGGCTCCTCTGCTGCATGTTGGAGATCACCTCCAAAGATGTCATCCAGTCCAATATCTCCTCGGAGTCCTGCTAGTGCTTCTCCTTGCATAACCTCCCTCTCAAAAGAAGCAATCTCGTCCACTGTGAATGCAGGGTTTTCCTCTTCTTGCTCAGTCCACTCACTGTATGGATCTATCTCATCCAAATCAATGAGCTCCTCTGATGTGGCCTCAAATTTTTTTGTGCGAAGCCAGAGATTGTATTGCACAAAAACCAAGTCGTTGACCCTGTTTTGAGTCAACTTGTTGTGCTTCTTCGTGTGAATGGCCTCAAACAAACTCCAGTTGCGTTCACATCCAGAAGCGCTACAAGGTTGAGATAGAATTCTAAGGGCTAACTTTTGAAGATTTGGGGTATTCCCTCCCCAATCCTCCCACCAAGAACCTACAAACAAGATAATCAAAAATTTATAATTAATTAATAAAATCAAATATGTGACTAATAAGTAACTTGGTAAACATTCTAATTTTTATTACTTGGTGACTGTGTGGTTCTCCCTCGAATAGCTAGCACCGAAGAAAAGAGTCTCCCCCTACCATGTTTGTAACTCTGCAACTCTAAAATGACGAGGTCCCTCGTCTCAACATCCGGTATCATCCTCTCAATATATGTTGAAAGGCCCTCCATAACCTCTCCGTTCACATCTGTGAAGCTGTCAGAGTAGAAATACTTGGGGTTGAGGTAGTAACCTGTTGCATGAATAGGTTGGTGGAGTTGATTGTTCCACCTCCGATCAATAATCTCCCAAAAGGGACCATATCTGACGATATCCCCCTGTAATAGTTTTGGATAGACTCTTTGGTCCTATCCATGGCCTCATATACAAACCCCATGGGGTTTTGCTCCCCATCAACCAAACACAAAACTCTCACCAACGGCTCTGACACCTACACACAAATTAAAATGTAAGATTGCAAACTTACAAGTTACAATACATATTAGAAATGAAATAAAAAAGTGAAAAGTAGAACAATATATTTAATATTTATAATTTAACAAATTAAAATAAAGGAATCAAATATAAATCAAAGTTTGAAATTACCTTGATGATCTCTATAGCTCTCTTTGCAAAGATATCATCAAAAACTATCTTTGCAACCCTCTCTCCGTCAGCTTTTTTTGAATATTGTGAGTCTAGCCATGCTTGACTCACAAACATTTGTTTCAAAGGTGTCAACAAACTATAAATACTTTGCAACGTCAAGAAGTTAGTTGCAAACCTTGTGACACCGGCTCGAACAAGTTCTTTCCCCTTTGTGTGTACTCTCATCAAGCTCAGAACCCAAGGGTGATTGTGTGTACTTCATTATAGATCTTGCATCTTCTACAACTGGCCTCACCCAATCAACTTTGCCTATGTCCTCCAAAAGAAGGTCAATGCAATGAGCTGCACAAGAAGTCCAAAAGAGTGATGGATGTCTCTCCTGCAATAGTCTCCCAGCCGCCACATATGCTGTTGCATTGTCTGTGACAACTTGCACAACATTCTGTACACCAACCTCTAATACAACTATCTCTAACATAACACTCAAATTTTCTACATTTTTTATTATGTTAGAGGCATCAATAGATTTTAAAAACACCATCTCACCATTTGAAGCTACTAAAAAATTAACAAGGGTGCGGTTCCTTCCATCCGTCCACCCATCTGAAAGAATGGTGCATCCGAATTTTTTCCATTGTTTCTTGTGCTCTTCTAGCATGGTAGTGGCATCTGCAATTGCACCCTCAAGTAATTTCCTGTTCAAATCTTTTGGAGAGGGTGCCTTGTACCCTTTCCCTGCAACTGTCAACGTTGTCACCAAGTACTCCCAGTATGGGCTCTTTGCCACATTGAACGGCAGGTTGTTGTAGTACCAAAAATTTGCACAAGCTTTATCCACTTCCTTGTGCATATCTCTGTTCCAGACTGTACCTTCCAATGAAGGTTGTGCTCCATGTGTGTTCCTTGCCACAAAAAATCTCGGTATGCCTTTGCTTGAACTTGATGAAGATGTGCCTCTTCCGGCTCTTCCTCTTCGTATGCGTGGACCACGAGTAGGGCCCACAATTGTTGCCACATCATCATCTAAATTCTCTTCCATTGCAGCCCCAGGTCTAATAGCTTGTGCTATGGTTGCCTTTAGCCTTGTGTTCTCTAGTTTCTTCTCCTCTAACTCTGCCAGCTCTGCTTTAATCTCTCGCATTGCCTCTTCCGACACATTGGGGCAAACTGTAACATCTCGGCAAGGAATAGTTGAAAGGTGATATTTCAAACGATTGATGCCTCCATTCATTTTCTTGTTACAGAAAGTGCAAAAAAATTCGCCCGCACAAGTTCCATGTACAACATACTTCCATGCTATGGAACGGGCATTCGGAGGAACGGTCCCTGCTAGTGATTCAGATGCTGAACCTGATGCCGAGCTTGATGCCATTGTTAAGCTCTAATCTGCAACACAATGCACATTTAAAAAATTAGAAAACGTAAACTTAATTTAATTTTAAAAACAAAACGTGCCTGAATAACAAATTTGCGTAAATAAAAAAATACATTACAAGCATTCAATTTTACATTACATGTATTTAGAATTACACAACGAATCGATTATAATACACATACATAAATTTTAACTAATTTACAATGAATTTGCGTTAAAAAAAAAAAAATACATACCTCTGGCTGCAAATGAGTATAAATAAATTACAAGCATTCGATTTTACATTTCATGTATTTAGAATTACACAACGAATCGATTACAATACACATACATAAACATTAACTAATTTACAATGAATTTGCGTTAAAAAAAAAAAATTACATACCTCTGGCTGCAAATGAGTATAAAAAAAGTACAAGCATTCGATTTTACATTACATGTATTTAGAATCACAATAGGAATCTATAAAACCTAAATAATATACACAAAATTTGAAAAACTTCAAAGAAAAAAAAAAAAACCCTACCTCCAAATGCAAATCTCCAAATTCTCTCCTCAAATTCACTCCAAAATCCACTCAACACAAGCAGTGCAAGCTCAAATGGTTGTGTGAGTGACAATGAGGGAGTAGAGGGCCTTAAAAAGAGCCAAAACTGCGTAAAAACAGTGTTTTTTGCCTTTGAAATCCGCGTTTCCGCGTTTTACCAGTGTACGGCGAGTTTTTTAACTCGGTGAGCTTTTTTTTTCCTGGGATCGGCGAGTATTTCAGCGAGTTAACCGTTTCAGTGTTTTTTTGGCGAGTTTTTTAAAACTCGCCGAGCTTTTGGCGAGTTTTCCATCTATGGTTTTAACAACTAGAATAGGTGTTAGGTGAGAAAGAATAGGAATGTTAGAGAGATTGTAGGAGAGAGAATTTAGTGTGAAAGCCTATATGTAAGCCTCTCGTTCATGAATAATATTTAATTGATCAATTAATTTGATATGGTATTAGAAAGCAGATCTGGGAGAATATGGTGTTCTGATAAATTAAAAATGGGGGCATCTTCATGATCTGTGATTGCCTCAACCGATGAGAATTTTAGAGAGTATGTAGCATTTTTTGATTTAACATAATTTAGCTCCATATTGAGATTCCTTTTGCATTTATTAAAGTATTTTCTTAGTCGTTGAGGCAATTTCATGTCTTCACATGCGTTGCTGTATTCTACACTCTGTTGAGAGTTGTTTACCGCTGTCCACTACCAAAATCTTGCCTCTTGCATGAAGGTCTGACGGCCCTGTGTATCTTCAGTCATGATATGCTTGGCGTGAGTGGATGATCGAATCATTGCTTTGGGATCCATTGTGATCAATTTTTTTGAAAAGGATCAAGTGCACATCCTGTTTTGCTGCAGCCTGTACTATGGTCATAGTTATTCGATTCTTGTATTGTGTGTACTTCTATCTACTTGTTACATTCTGGGTGTTGCATTAGCAGATTTGATCTTCATCATTTCATGCATTAGAGCTTCCTTGTGCATAGAATGCCACCTCCCTACATCATTTCAATGCCCACATGATGAAATCGATGATGTGATAGCTTTGTGCCATGCATCTGACAGACAACAGTGTGTTTCATGCATGCACTGGCTTTGTGCTTCTAATAATTCTGCACCTGATTTGAAACATTAAAAAGCAGACCTATTGATTGATCAAGCTTTCCAATTGTGCAGATCTGACATAGACCCGTTTCTGCTGGGATATCTTCTTTTGCAGCTGCCATTTTTGGTGAAACAATGTTCAGTATAGACCCGTGCTATCCACACTGTTCCAACTCTTCGAAATGTTGCCTGACTGCAAATCTGTGCCATCCACGCCTTGGCTCTTTGTCATATGATTTGTAATTAGTTTAAAGTCCATCGTTCGAGTCAACATAGTTATATGCTTATATTATTTTAATATCGATATATTCCCAAAAAATAAGCATTTTGATTGAAGTTTTTTTTTTTAGCTAAGTAGTTTCTTTTTAAGATTTTAATTTAATTTGTATGGAATAGTATATAGTAGTATATAGTGGATCTAGTGTTTTGAGTTTTCGTTATATGCTTAGTCAATGTTTAGTTTCTACATTGTTGATAAGTTGTTTTGTGGTATAATGGTGTGTATTCTTAATTTATTACTACTAGCTATCGTTGTTTAAATAAATAATAGGTTATTTTTTAGTGTTATAGGCAATGTTTTAATTATTGTTTAATTGTCGGAATCGGAGTTGGAACCAACTGACGGTCTGATTGGGCTTGGATCTGACTCGGTCCGGAATTAGACTGGTTTAGAATTTATGAACCGGTTTACTTAAAAATACATAAAATATTAAAATGTTAATCAAAACAATATATTTTAAAGATTCCAAACAATTAGAGACAAAATATGCCAAGTTTGTTCATGTATATACCATGTAAGTGTAAATATAGCAAAATGGCACCAAGTGCAATACATATCTGAAACAAAATACATAAACAATGAGGCTCTAAATGACCTTTAGAGTCTAAAAAACAACATGCTACAAGCTATTACATGTGTCATATCAATGATCAATCATCAAACTCATCACCACTGCAGGGAATGGGATCATCATCCGGATCAGTGTCATCATGCTCCTTTGGATTTTGTAAATTATTTTGTTTATTTCGTGTCTAGCTGCCAATTTTATTGTGCAGGACTGGTTCAGATCGGTGCAGACCGGTTTGAAGTGGAACCGATCAGTTCGTTGTACGGAACAGTCCCCTGAGCCAGATTTTCTGCTGGTCTATGACGTTTTCTTTTGAACTGGTTGAACTGGCCTGTTCTGGTTCAGGTTCAGCCGGTTTTTAAAACGTTGGCTATAGGATTAGGGTCTAGTTTCTTAGTGATTTAATCAAAATAAAATTAGGTTTGTACCTAAAACAGTGTTGTGCATCTCATAAGAGTCATCTTCAAATCCGTTATAATGTAAGGATGCACCATCAGGAGAAATTGACGTCTACAAATATATATATATATATATATATATATATATATATATATATATTTTTATGTGGAAACCAACATCCCGTGATATTAGCTTAGCCAGTTGTTGCTAACTTAGAGGTTGTAGTGGCAAAACCCAGATTGTGCTAAAATGATTAAAGCCGAGGATCGTTTCTAGTGGGAGTAGTGATCATATATGATATAGTGATCAGGTGGCAATGATCATGTATAGTGGTTGGAAATGCAAGTTCAGTGAGAAGCTTAACATTCACTGAAGATACTGAGGACGTAGTTCTCATATTTATCTACATCTGTACTTGATTGGTGAGGCCCAGCCAATTAGAGGAGCAAAATTTGAGAAGTGAAGTGGTGGCCCATGCCACACTTGTAGTAGCAAATTTGAGAAGAGAAGTGGAGGTCCATCCCACACTTGTAGTGAAGAGTCCAGTGATGATGTGTTCTCATTGAAAACTGAAAACGAATAGGTCAGTAAGGCCCTGATGGACTAATCTCGTTGTGAACAATTGTGTCATTGTTTATAGTTATTGGTTAATGATGTGTTTCTATTCAGAGTAGCGCAACAGAAAACATAGTGAGGCCATTCCTGCTACCCCTGCTGAATCAGTCGATGTGTTCCTATTCTTGCATTGGCTGATGTGTTTCCATCCATGGATTGGTTGATGTGTACCCATCCATGGATTAGTTGATGTCAATTTCAAACTGCAGTTTTGAACTGTGATTTGTCCCAGTTCCCATGAAGTGTAATTTCAGTATGTGTAGTGTTCTTTTTTCCTATGTTCGTACTAAGGGGAAATGTTTGAAATAAGATAGTTAGTACTCACATTATGTGATTACTTATATATTAGCTATTAGGAAATATATTGTTTATATGGAAGTTGTTTTAGCAATTCACTAGATCAGGTGTTAGGTGAGAAAGAATAAGACTGAGAGGGAGATCATAGGAGAGATAAGCTAGTGTGAAAACCTTTATGTAAGCCTCTCATTCATGAATAACATTAAATCGATTAGTTATTCTGATGTATTTTTGCTATGTTTTAAATTTTTCTTTCAACCGTACTATAAATTTTTTAAACTTCAATTTAATTGTATTACTATTTTTATATATATGCTGTCATGAGTACCCATCTCCTATTTTTTTGAAAAAGGGCATACCGTCATGCGTACCTCCCTTCCAAGTAATTATGGTTGAAGGTTTTTATGGCTTCTATAGTTGGAGATTGATGGAAATATAATCTTCAAATGGTTGCTAGTATTGTTTTTGTCCTTGGTCTTGGGTGACTGAGCTGGCAGGTATTGAGGCATATTTCAGCTTGTGGGCATCTTTGGATTTATTGTCTGCAGTGGAAGTTTAAGGATTTGCAAGACTGGCTTTCTGAGGGAGGAGAGCGAGTTTTAGTAGATATTGGGTCTTTTAGAGCTGCAAGTGTTATGCAATGGAAAAGAGTTGTCAGGCATGGATTGTTGTTTTTCCTTTGCGAGTCTAAGAGATCTGAAACTAAGAGAGAGGAAGGGGGAGTGTTACTGAATTTTGAGAACTTTCCCAAAGATTTAGTTGAGGAGGGTGGATGTTGGGGTTTCTAAATTTGAGGCGACATAGTTTGGGGTTCATAATGGGTCTGAAGACCATGCTCGGGTTTAGAATGGGATTGTGTAATGTCCCCTTTTTCGGGACATTATTAATATTTATTTTTCATTTGCATTGTAACCCCTTGGCATGCCTAGCGCTACAAGTGGGAGTCTCTTTAGTTAGTTTAATGTGCACATAGGTTAGTTACTTTTATTTATTTAATTACAAAATAAATAAAGTGCACATAGTCTTAGCATTAAATATTTTAATGAGAGTTTATGTTTTCCCTCCAAAAGGGAAAAGTCGGTATTTATTGGATATTGCACCCCTTAGTTCTATAAAAGGGAGGTTGCATTTCCTTAAAGGGTTATGTTGATGAATTATTGATTTCACTCCATGCTTGGAGTATTGGGATGTATGCCCTAGTTCTTGCATTGCTCTCTCTCTTATTTGGATCCATTATTGAAGATTGTTGAAGACTCCATTGTTCTCTCCATTTTGTTATCTTGTGTTGAATGTGTTCATGCATGATATATTCTTTCTAGCTTTGGCGACTTGTCTAGGGTATTGGTGTATTTTATTGAGGGTAAAATCTACATGTTATTGAATATTTTGGAGGGGTTTCATAGTGTTTATGAGCTGCTGGTTATTGCTGGTTTTATTCTAATTATGGCGACTTGAATTGAGCATCTTTTAGCTTGTTTAAGGGTGAACAAACTATATTTGTAATATGATCTGAGTTGGCTTAATTTTCTGAGTGTGGTTAGCCATTTTGGGATGTTTTTGAAGGATTCTAAGAGCTGGAAATAATTTACATGTCTTATCCTAACCCTAGCAACTGGTTTGGGGATTTTGGGGGTTGTTTTGGAGGGTTTTCGGTGATCAAAAAATTCGGATTTTAATATTTTTGGAAAGTTCTTGAATTATAGATTAGTCTGCACTTTATTTCACGGCAAAAAACGAAGTATTGAACAAGTTATGAATTTTCCAAGTTTCAGTTGTTTGTGTCAGGGTTTTATCTACACAGTTTCAAATTTCATGGGTTGATATGTATGCCTTCTACTTATCCAAAAATTGTGATCTATAACTTGTTGGAAAACTAAAAATATGAAGAGTCTTTTGGCATTGGTTTGATAGAAAAATATTGGAAGGTGAAGGAGTTATTAATTTTTGAAGTTTGCAGCAGTCTAGTGCATTTATTAATTAATTACTGCAGTAATTAATTTCAGATTTGAAGTGATTAATTTCCTAACTGGTTCCCCCATCTAATCCACCACCTTGGCTCACTCCAACCCTGTTTGGGTTGTATTGAAGCTAACATTGGATTATTTGAGGTCGAACTAGGAGGGTTTAGTCCTTATAGAGTCGATTCAGTAAATTAATTTGCACATTTAGATAATATCTCAAAAGGGGATATTACAGATTGAAGACCATGCTCTTCATTTTTGGGGCAGACCTTGGCAAGGTATCTGTGTTCATGGCATATCCTATATCTGGAGGGGATATTTTGATAATCCAAGGGTTGTTCCATACAATGATTTCCATATCAAAGGTTGATATGATCACATAGAGGCCGATCCAGATGAAGATTGATGCAAATTCAAGTGTAGTTAAAATGTCGAGGGCTCTTAGTGTACTCTGAAATGGTGATGTATTCTTCTAAGGGAGCTCCAATCTTGTGGAGACTAGAGTCATATCAGTATTCATTAGGTAGCAGTGGAAAGTGAATGCAGATTGGGACCACACAGGGAGATCTTCAGTAGGATTGAAGGTTGGGTTTCATAAAGAGGCCTGATTTATTGTAGAATTCGGGTTCGCCTTGGAAAGTTTGATCACACTCCCATGAGGTGCTGAAGATGGCAATGAAGTATTACTTGGGCATCATTAAAATGTCCATTGATCATGATGGTTTGAAGTTGGGTTTGGGGAAAGCTCCCATAAATTTACAGATAATGGCTTTTTCTTTAAGGAGGCAAAGGCAGTTTTCCATCTCATCTAATGATAAAGAGACCTTTGGAGTTACATCCTTTTTGAGATAACAACTGTTTGTGTTTTCTTCAGTAAAGGAAGACTATTTGATAATTTTTTGGGCATGGTATTGCAAAAATTGCTGAAGATCTGATTTACCAATAATAGGGTTGTTGGCAAAAACCACATATTTAAAGATAGGGGCAACCATGGATGGTGGAGCTGAGGAGGCCATACTCCTCCATAAATGAAAAGAAAAGCGATCAGGGTTGCAGACAGGTGAAGAGATCAATGGTGTAGTGTAATATGGAGAGGGAGAAGAGTGGAAGGTGCAGGTTCATGGAAAAAGTTGCAGACCTATTCTAAAGAGAGAAAAAAGGATTTTAAATAAACAACATAAAATAATTTATAAATCATCATAAAATGAGGCTTCCCAAGCCACTGAGGGAGCCATGAAACAAACCAAACAAGCTCCTAAGAATCCCACAAAGTCCAATAACAAAAAGGCGAATAAAGAGGCCACAAACAAGAGTAAAATGAGCAATACAATAAGAGGATATAACCCATTTCAACAAGGAAATCATGGTAAGTTTAAAACAAGAGATCATGGATGAAACCCTACCTTCACTCCTCCACTTGAACATGAACTTAAACTTCTAGCTTCTAAGCTCCGACAAGTTTTCTATTTGAAAAAATACCCTCACTAAGGAAAAAGGTAGATAGCTCTGCAACGCCGCCCCCTCAATTTGACTATTGTCGAGACATCTATATAAGAGGGGGGGCACGGGTGTAATGTCCCTTTCTAGTACAAAAACCAAAAATAAGGGTTTGGCCACAAACCCCGAGGATCAGAAATGAAAATATACCAACACCAACAAATGAAAATAATCTGATTTTATGACAGTGGTTCCAACAATAATATAAACCCTAGCAACGAACTGTAAAGGGGCTTAAATGCACCATAAAACCATGCACAACACTTATCCATTCAATTTGCAATAAACATACGGAGAAAACCCAAGATAACACACTGCTGTAATTAAATTTGGAACAGCAGGACAATCACAAACCAAGGCTGAAAATGATAGATATACTCCACCAAAAATCACAAAAACATAGATTTCGATCTTATAAATTATGCCGAATCATAATATCACAGAAAATCTGAACTTCGTGTCCTAAAAGGCACCCAAATGCTATCAAACCCTACTTGCTCCAACTACAAAGAGCTCAACAATGCATGCAAACCCTTGTAGATGTCTTCTTTGATCTTCTAATGTCCGAATCTGCAAGAGGTCTTTAAGTTATCTTCACTTCACCCCAAGAATGGAGGGCTGTTATCCTCCAACCAGCCACAAGGAAGTTTTTCGTGTTGCTTGGAAGAAGCCACACAATTGAATTTTCGCCCAAAAGTGGAATGAACTAAGAGCATCATCCCAAAGATCAAGTGTAAATAAAATACGCCAAGATTGATGATGAAAATGAAGTCTTTAATCTCCTTTTATATCCCTCCTTTGGTGCCAAAAGCCAAAATAGAGAGACTGACCTCATAAAACTTCTTTGGGGCTTTTCATTTGCTTTTAAAATTCCTCCAACCCAGCCAACCTGCCTAAATAAAGAAAACACCAAAGTAAACATTAAAAATTAGCAAAAAGGAAAATGAATTGGGAATACAATTCCTTCCCTAGCTCATTCACTTCATTGCCACGGAAAGAGAATGACAAGAAGTCCATAATTAGGCTCTTAAGATGAAGAAAGTGGACATTACAACGGGTGAGAAGCTTGGAGATCCTATCTCTATAGAGTAGATAGAGGGGCCAATCATAGAAACTACCAACCCCATCTCCATCTATATCGAAGGGGGAAGAAGGCCATATATATATAGAGGTGCTTCCCACTTTCTCTTGATAGTTGGGCCCTATCTATATAGAATAGAGAGTGGCCCAGCCCTAGTTATTTAGAATGACCAACAAATCTCAACCAATCATGCACTGCCATGTGTTGCTTAATTTTCTCTTTCCTTCCCTTAAAATTCTAGGACTTCTATCCCCTTTGTAGAGCATTCTAGGCAAGTTAAGGGCTTAGAGAGTCTACTAAAACATAGCCATACATAGCCACTTGGGTCGCATCCACTCTCCCCATGTCTAAGAGGGGTTGCTTTCCCCACAGCTCTTCCAAATTTGGCCTTATTCTTGAAATCCAAAATTTTCAAATTTGGGAAGTGTTTGAGGGTCAAGACTCGTCCTAAAGCAAGGCCAGCCTTATTTTCCTTGTACTGGATGGGTGTATATGGCTAAAATAGGAAGGAGAATAAACAATGACGAGCAAGTTTTATAATTAGCTAGGAATGTGACTAGATAACAAAGTAACACAATGTTAGATCAACAAAGGTTTGCTTAACTTTGAAAGGCATTGTGGACCAAGAATGTCTATAGATTTGGCACTGTACTTAATGGAACTTTATATCCCTTATTCTTTTGGCCACACCTGCTTCCTACACAATCATTGCACCCATTATTACATCCAATAAACATGTGCATCTAAATGAAATAAGCAGTATAAGATGGTACAATCGACACAATCTATCATATAGCATAAATGTTTTCTCATGGAACGACCAAGATCCTATAAATAGCTGAAACGTCCACAATCAATGCATCATAGGGAAAATTGAAGAAAATAATATAAGTAATGCATCCAAATGCCAAATTCCCATAGACATAATTTCATCACATTCAAAAGTCAGAGATTCATACAAACAACATAAAAATAACCAAGTACATCTATAGAAATGCCAACAATATATGGGATGCTCAATGAAATACAAAATACCATCAATATGTAACATTATCATCCAATAAGAGGTACTTTCCTGTTCAAGATAAATTAACAATAGTTTGAGACATGCACTAAACAAGAAAGAAATGGGTGTATCCTATACCCAAGACTCAAGAATGATAAACACCAATGAAGTGTAGCATGAAAACTTGGCCTTGAGAGGATAGACATGCCTAATAGAACTTTGCCACATAATAGGCATTGAAAGAATTCCATTTACACTAACCCTTTGGAAAAGAGAGCCTTTGATGATTTTTTTCGAAAAAGGAGCCAAAGCCCAACCAATTCAACATATTTTGAGTCAAATCCCATTTAACTCGTCATAGGACTTATCAAAACATATTACTCAAAAAGAGGGCCATTTTACCCAACTTATGTGAAATGTCCCTCTTTCTCGAATAATATTATTGAAGACCTTTGGCCTATTTTGTCTACCTGACGGCCAAAGGGTGTGCACAAGGGTGACTTAAGTCACAATAAATTATTCTAAAGTGCCTAAAAGAAAAGAAAATAAAATTATGAAGCACTTATACTAAATCTATTTGGCTTAATGGAAATAAATGGTAATCCCTATGGTAAATGCGACTTGCCTTGAGGGGTAAATATCATTGTAAAAGAGGTTAACTATATTTTTATTCTTTCTAGGGGGCATTAGCGACTTGCCTTAAGGAAGAATAATGAAGTTTAGAGGCCATATTAACTCTGTACATCCCCTATGAAAAGTGCGACTTGACATAGAAGAATGAACCATGCATAGAGAAGATCATTGCAGCTGATTGGATAGGAAAGAGGTCTCCTTTGGGTCATTTTTCCTTTATAAAGGAAAGGTCGACTTAGAAGAGGACATCATATACTCATTTTACAAATTTCTGAATTTATCTTAAGCCTGGTGCTTTTGTATAAAAAATACTTTAGCGGACGAAAACCCTCTCATAGAATGTGAGGGATTTCCACACAAGAAATTCTATTGTGCTTGCAAGGGGATTTCGGTAATTCCAGCAGTTGTTGAACTTATGCAATAAGGGATTGAAGAACTATTTTGCAGCACTTGTAATTACATTTTATAGAGTTAAAGCGACCCCACCTTTCAGCTATTTTGGAGCTGTTTTGGAGACATCTGGATCTGCACTTATTGATCACCCATTGTACTGCATTTTGGGAATCCAAATAAATAATATCAGAATTTTTGGAGCGCTCTAAAAGGTATTTTTCAGTCCTCAATGTCTGCAGATTTCTGAGTTTATTTCCAGTATGAATATACCCCAAAAAAATCAGATTTCCTCCATTCTGGACTGTTAAAATTCTGAATTCAGTTTATGGTAATAATATATAGAATTGGCTATTGTTTGGTGTGGCTTTCATCGTTAAAACTAGTCGCCATTTCTGGTAAGCATTTGCAGCAGTCAAACTGAGCTTGTATGGTCTCTTACATCTCCTGTTTACGGCTGATTTAGCTTCATAAAATCTGCATGTTGTGTTGGGGTAAAGAGACACTCATTTTACTACTGTTTGGTGTGGGTTTTTTCTAATAACCCTAGTCGCATTGTCCTTGGAAAATTCAGATCTGCAGTAATAATTTCTGAGTTATTTTTTATTAATTTGCACTTGAGTGTTGGGTTTGCCTAGAATCCTCTTTGGGTTCTAAGAGTCCCATTTGGGGACATTACATTACGAGCCTATCAAGACCTTCCTAAGCAGTTATATGAGTATGAAGGATTAATTTTCCTTTAATAAAACCTGTTTGCTCCTTTGTTACTGTCCACGTTTTCAATTTGGATATATTCCTAGCATATTTTCAGTTCAGCTGGACTAATCAAATTCCATATCCTTTTGTAGAATTCTACCAAAAGACTTGATGAAAATTTTATCCAGTGTAAATAGTTTTCTTTACTAACTTTACTCGAAATTGAATCTTTAAGATGAAAAAGTATAGGGTGAACTTTAATAGTTATCCAACGTTTTCTGCAACTAAAGGTATTTTCTACTGATATAGGCCCTCCTTGATATGCCATTCTTATTGTTAATACCTTCTCAATTAGCTTTTTGTTTGGCGTGGTGTGGGAGGTGGGTGGGGAAAAAAATTGACCAGCGCTGATAGTACTGTTGTGAGTTGTCTCCGAGACATACGTGCACAATGGAGAGTTCAAGAGAACTATTATTTGACTTCGATTGCACCTGCACATAAGCTACCCAAGTCAAAAATCATTCCCAGTAGTCTAGGTTACCAAATATACCAAACCACATCCAAAGATGGCTGTCCATCAAATTCATTCATTACTTTGTTTTCTCTGTCTGTCTAAAAATCACGCGCACGCACACACACACAGATATACACACACACATATACACATATATATATATGTACACACACACACACATTATACAATGATTCAATCTAGCAATTCAATAAGATTCTACAAAAAGCTTAGTCCATGTCAAAAACAAAATCATTTCTAAAGCTCAATCTATCTTTGACAAGAAATACATAAACGAACTTTGGCCGTCTCTTAAAACAAGAAGTGCTAGTACTGGGCCCCATATCAAGATGAGGAAAATACTAGAATCTTACTGGGTAATATCTTTTATATATTTCTGTTCTTTATTTTATGAAAACCGTACTAGAAGCAACCACTGCCTATAAATTAAACGGTAGTATGAATATTCTAAACACCAACTCGCAAAAGACATTAAGCACATCAGAGAAATTGGACATTATTAAATATAGTTAATTCTAGTGTATAAGCTCATAACACAAATGCAGTATGCATAGAGATTGACTTTTAGTTTGATCCGCTGGTGAGATATATTCAAGTGATTAACGTATTGACTCACTTGTCTTGCTTCTCGGCATGTACATACATGAAATACTCTACATACATAAATTCTTTTCTTTTGGCATAGAGCCAAATACATTATTTCTTCCCAATGCATTCAACACACATTTGAATCTATTATTTATAAAAATCGTCTACAGTGCATCCTTATCCAAATTAGATTCATCAACCTTCTAGAATCTTTGAGTATCTCCCATTTTTTTGAATCTTCTTTCAACCTTACTGACTTATGGTTCTCTACAGTCCTTTCTATCCATATACATTCCTTTTTACAATCCTGGCTAACCTTTTGCAGCTTTCTGGCCTTCCTCGATATCTTCCTGTTCACACCTCTGCATTCCCATGTCCTTCAATTCATCTGGCAGTATTTTACTTCTTTCAGTTTCTGTACCCACTTTACATTCTTGCAAGTTTCTGTCTTCTATTCATCATTTCTGCATTGGCTCCACTTTTTGAAAGTGAGACATTAGAACTGAAACAATTGCAAGAAGTGATATTTGTCTAAGAGGCACCCTCAGCCATGGTCTACAAGTTAGTGTGCTCTCATTCGCCATTAAGAAGTATTGTCTTAAGAAACTTTAATTTTTTTGGCTTTTTTTTTCACACTGTCGAATATTTTCCTACTGCTATTATTATTATTTTTATTTTTATTATTATTTTTAAAAAGAGGAGTTATTGTGTCCAAGAGTAGATGAAAAATTTACATCATCTAATTTCCATACGTACACACCACAGGCCCAGTACTTAGCCTGAGAGGTGTAGTACTGAACACTAGCTTTCCGAATACAACTAAGCAGGAAATGCATCACTATCCACATACACATACTTCAAGCAATTACAAATTCCAAACCTTGGTAGAATCTAAAGAAGAAAAAAGTAGATAGCATTCCTGGTCTATGATGACCACCAACTCGGGGGAGACCATAACAAAGTATATCAGATTTATCCAATGCCCAATTGGCCAAAGCATCATCCGACCTATTTTTATTCCTTGAGATATATCAGAAGTCTATTTTCTGAAAGTTTTGCTGAATATTTTCAATTGCATCCAACACTCTTCCCAATCTCTAATCTGTTTGGCTGCAAAGAGTAACATGATGTAGATACTAAATCCAAATTTGAGAGTCTTACTCCACTATGATATGCTGCCAACCTACTTTTAGAGCCTCCTGGAGTCTTCTCAAAATAGCATATCCTTCAACCATATTATTGGAGAGAAACCCTAAATTTTCCGCAAACACGAAAGTTGGAACATCATCATGTGACCTTCCTACTCCTTCCATATTGGCTTTGATTGCCTCTAAAGGCCCCATCAATATTAATTTTACCTACCCCAATAGGAGGAGGAGACCACTGCCCATTATTATCATTCATAGCTGTTAGAATTTGCGGAGAGAAATAATAAACCGAATAAATGTGTAAAGAATGATTGAAGAGAAAACCGGAATACACACTGTCCAAATGGGTTGTGTGTCCGGGTATTTATTATGCAAAGACGGTTACAAAATTAGTTAGCAGTTACAACCGCATAACCATACAAAACAATTATAAAAGGGGAAGTCTTATTCATTTATTCCTACACCCCCTCTTAAGACTTACCCTACATAACTCAAAAACAAACAAACAATCTAACAAAACAGAACTACGCAATCTTCAAACACTTTCACTTTGAAAGCAATGCTATGATAAGGTAGGGCTCCATCAAGCTGCTTCGTAACCTTCATAAAGGTGTAGCTCCCGAGCTGAATTCCTGATTTCCGGATTCCACCTCCCGAACTCCCGAATCACAGATCTCCCGAATTATTTGACAACCATCCATATTGAGCCATCCACAAGCTCCATCAAGTTGTCTCATGACCCTCGTGAGGGTATAATTCCCAAGATCCACAGTCTCCCAAACTATCTGAGCAACCATCCATACCGAGCTTCATCTACCCTGTATCCTTTCTTGCCTTCAAAGTTTTAGAGCATCTTTATAGCACGTATTCGTCACTGTCCTCACTACCTTCTGCATCTGGTGGGTCTTCAACCATGGCTATATTGGTTGTATTTGATATGACTTTACCCTTGAGCACATCATTGGCTCGAACACGACAATCCCATGCTGTGTGACCTCTTTTCTTACAATAATGACATTCAATCTCCGACTTATTTGATCTTCTATGATATTTTCTGGTTCTAGAATAGAATGTACTTTCTTGTTGGGAATGACCTTCTGCATCCTCTGTAGTTCGTTTTTCCTTAGCTAGAAGAGCTGCTATCATATCATCCAGAGATTGAGATTGAATTTGACTGAGGGTAAAAACTGCGTTGCTATATTTTGAAGACAGACTATTTAATAGGATAGCTTTGGCATCTTCGTCCTCAATTGCAGCTTTCACTTCTGCTAGTTGTCTGATCAAGGACCTTAGATTATTGATGTGGCTTGACATAGAGACTCCGTCATCCATTTTGAACCTATATAACTGAAGTTTCAGGGAAAATTTGGCATTCACTGCTTTCGCTCCAAATAATTTATTTAGAGTATCCCAAATTTCTTTCGATGATTTGTCTAGGTCTACATGATGAAGTTCAGAGTCAGAGAGAGCAAGGCCAATAATAGCTTTCGCTCTATCATCTCTGCTTTGCCATTCTAACAATTTCGATGCATCGGTAGGTGTTGTCTCTTTCCCGTTTACAATGCCCCACAAATTTTTATTCATAAGTTGCATTTGTATTTTCACTCTCCATGTATGAAAATTTAGACCAGAATATTTTTCTATGGGCATTTCCATTTTAATAAAATAGAATAAATACAACTGCGTATTTTGGCAATGAATAAATAAAATAAAATAAAATACCAGTTGCACAGTTCCGTGCCCTAGCACAGGTAGTCTTTTTGCTTTTGTGTCTTTCCTGCCTTATGTCTGTGAAAAATATTTGTGCCCTAGCAATTCGTGACTGTAATAATGCACCATATTAGCACAAATCGCGACTGTAAAAATGTCTAAAATCACGATTTTTCGTGGCTATTAAAATCTGACTATTTGTGCTCGAAAATGCTATTATTTTCCTGAAAAACGTGCCATTCGCGACTGTATTTTCGTGCTCGAAAATACTGTTAATATCCTGAAAAACGTGCCATTCACGACTGTATTTTCATGACCTTTTTTTTTTTAGAAAAACGCGAGTGTATTCTTCTGATTTGCGACTGTACAGCGTGATTTTTTGTGCCCTAATGGCATGCCCTTGATTTCCGATTGCAGCGTGCCCTAATGGAACTCACGAAAATATCTTTCTTCCTCCCTCTCTTTGCTTGCCCCACGCTCCGATACCAATGTTAGAATTTGCGGAGAGAGAATAAACCGAATAAATGTGTAAAGAATGATTGAAGAGAAAACCGGAATACACACTATCCAAATGGATTCTGTGTCCAGGTATTTATTATGCAAAGACGGTTACAAAATTAGTTAGCAGTTACAACCGCATAACCATACAAAACAATTATAAAAGGGGAAGTCTTATTCATTTATTCCTACAATAGCCCTTCTACCAATAGACTGCCTGGATTGAATCTGAAGCCTAGATAAAATACCAATCCATCTCTGACTAGGTGTCTGAGGGTGTGTTATCCAATCTGGTATGAATTCTTCGATATTTGCTCGAGTTTTGTCCCAAATAAAATAGCTATCCATGTATTCTTCAGTAAAGATTCACTAATTTCTCTTCTAGATATTCCATGGAAGAAGAGATGTGCTGATCCATGTAATTTGAAAAACATATTGATCAGGTTGATCCTGATTGATCCAATCCCTCCAAATTTGGTCTATATTTCTGACCCCCTGTCAACAAAATATCCAACAAATTTGCCAGGTTGTGCCAAAGGTTGATTGTGATCGGATAGTCATTAAAGAGACGATCAATAGATTCCTCACTACCCCAACACATTTCACAGCAAAAGGGACCATGAAACCCTCGCTTTAACAGTTGTTCACTTGTGAGAATTCTGCAATGTAACAATAGTAATATGAAGAAGTGGACTTTGGGCCAAAGGTTTTGAGACTAAATAGGTTTAAAGATGTCTTTTAGGGGATGAAAAGTGGTCCTACAAAGAGCATCATAACCTCCAATGACTATAAATCCCCCAAATACCCCAACCAATACTATCTTCATCTTGTGAGAAAGAGAGTGATGTCGTTTGGATTATGGAAAAGATGTTTGTTTTTGATTGTCCACCAACTGAATGGGCCAATCATTAGGAGGAATCCGACTTCTACCTACTTCTGCCATGTTGTTCAAAATTTGAAATAATGTGCCACTTTGATCTAGTTCTTGGAATGGAGATTCCATAATTGGTTTCCAAAGATGAAACTACTCAACGAGTGGAGGATGCCCATCCCAAGAATCTATCCAAAGGTTAGCTCGCTGACCATTCTTAACAATCTAGTAGAGATACTTCTTGAGCATCTCCTCACCAACCCTTAAAGTAAAAAGGATAAGAGAACCATGACTCGAAAGATGAAGACGGATAGTCTCCTCAGGGGATGTGCCTTTTGCATAGTTGGTCTGAAGATTATAATCCTATAATTCAATCATCCAACGCAAAAGTCGCCATAGAGTTTGGCTTGGAGAGCCTTAGGATTATTCGTTGCAGATTTGAACCCAAGACCTCCTACTTTAGGATTGCATAAAGTATCCCTTTTCACCAAAGCCCATTTCTATTTATGTTGAGAGCCACTCCATTGGAAACGGTAATTAAACTGGTGAAGTACCTTCAAAACTGCAACATGAATATTCAATACTGAAGTGACATAAATAAGGAGAGCTTGTAAAATAGATTTAACCAAAAGTAATTCTACCTCCAAAAAACCACCTATTGGTCCATTTAGATTGTTTTATCTCTAAGTTGCCGAATCAACTAAGACCAATCCTTCGAACTCTTATCTTGCAAGGGGTTACCAAGATAAGTAAGCGGGAGGGAAGCTTTGACAAAATTGAACTTCTTCATGATTAAATTCTCCTTCCTTTGAGAGCAATAGTAGAAAATAATTCTTGATTTATTTTTTATTTACTAATTGACCTGTAGCCATAGTTACCATGTTTATACGAATCTGCAGAAGATTCGGTTCGAATCGAACTTTTTGAGAAAACCAAATTTGTTCGGAAAATTCGTTTGTATCACTTTTGACCCACCATTTTTTTTTATTTGACAAATAAATAAATAAAAATCCTAAAGTGCATAAAAGTCAAAAACCCTAAAGTGCATAAAAGTCAAAACCGTTAAAACAAAAATGGGTAGAAAAGTGGCAAACCAGTGAGATTGAGACACCAAGCAGAGGAAAGTGAAAATGTAGGTCTAAAGTGAGAGGAAACCAACAGCTAGGGTCCAAAACACCAGACGCGACATGCAAAGAAGACATTTCCGCCATTGAAGACACCCTGCTGCAACTCTGTTAAACATCTCCCATTGTCCAGGTAAGTCGTCGGTTTTACCCTGTGTTTGTTTTCTCGGGAATAGTCCAGACAATGAATAATATCTAATACTTAAAAAGTTTTAGGTTTAAAACTTTAAACTGATATAAATTTTTAAGTTTAATTTTATACGGATTTAGGGCTAGGCTAGACTTAGATATAAATATTTAGTAAAACTCCACACTTATACGGTTAGCTTAATTTGTTAAAAACATAAAAACTAAAATGTCTTACGTTTAAATTTATAATTAAATAATTAAATATATTTATTTTCTATTAAATTAGTCATTCGAACTTGCTAATTTAATTTAAAGTTTAAAATAAAAAATTAAGTTTTATTTTATTTTAAAAATCAATATTAAAAATTATTATTTATTTTTGTTAGTATGTAAAAAATATTAATTAAAATGTAATATTTATTTATTAATTAAACCATTTTATTTATTTATTGTTTAAAACATATTGTTATTTATTAATTTGTCAGTAAGTAGAAAATGCTAAAACTTGTTAAACCATAATATTTTGAATTTTGCAGGTTTAGAGGGTAGTTGAAAGGTAAAGGGAAAGACAAGTTAGTCGGTAAAGGGAAAGACAAGTTGGTCAAGATGTCTAGCAGCAATCGTTCCTTGGAGATGAAATACATCATCCAAAGAGATGATAATAAACTACATATGGGATGCACCTTGTGAAATGGCAATATTACAGGCAGTGTAATTAGAGTTCGGTACCATTACTTGGGAGGATCCTCAGATGTCAAGTAGTGTCCAATAGCAATGTGAATTCAGAGGAAGCTGAATACAGAGATTTCATACATCGAGTTCAAGCTAAATTTAATGTGAGTCGTGTTGGATCATTAACTTCAGAAGCAAAGAAGACTAAAATCCAACACTCTATCTCACAAATGGGTTCCTTCGGCAATTCAAATTGCTCTCCATCACCATTTTCAAAAGGAAGTGGAAGTTCAAGCAGAGTGGAAAAGTCACAAGGTTCATTAAAGTCCATGTGGAGGCCACAACAAAAACATGAGGTAGACAAGTTGACAACTAGATTGTTTTACGCAGAGGCCATCCCTTTTAATGCAATCTATTCCCCGCATTTCAAGTCTTTTATAGATGCAACATTTGAGTTTGAGAAGAGTTACACATTGCCTTGTTATGAAAGACTAAAAACTAGTCTTCTTGAAGAGGCGGTGTCATCCATATATAGTGAGCTAGATGAAATGAAAAAAGTTGGAAAAGAACAGGTTGCAAAATAGTAAGTGATGGATGGTCTGATTCAAGGCGAAAGCCGCTCCTAAATCTTTTAGCAATATCTCCACAAGGTGCAATGTTTATAAAATCAATTGATACAATAATGAGCAAAAAACTTCTCTTTTCATTCCCAAATGCATTGAATCAGTCATTTTGGAGTAGGAGAAGATAGTGTTGTTCAAGTTATTACAGAGAATGCAGCCAATTGCAAAGGAGCGGGAGATATACTCATGGATAGATTTCCTCGTATCTTTTGGACACCTTGTGCAACCCATGTGTTGGATCTTTTGCTTGAAGATCTATCAAAAATATAATGGGTAAGTAATATTGTGACTGAAGGAAAACAATTCTCTAAGTTTATCCCCAATCACCGGTTGACATTGAACTTGTATCGTTCTTTTGCAAAACGTGAGCTTTCCCCTGCCGAAACAAGATTTGCCACCAACTTCATTACTTTGCAAAGGGAGGTAGAGGAGAGGACAACATTAAGAAAAGTGGTGGTTTACTGATGAATTGGCAGAGTCGAAGCTTTCCAAGGAACCCCATTCAAAAGAATTTGAAAAAATTATCTTAGGCGACACATTTTAGGAGGGTGCCAAAAAGATTGTAAATGTGTTTGAGCCACTTGTTCAAATTTTGAGAATAGTTGATGGTAATCAACCATGCATGGGTTTTGTATATGAGGGCATAGATAGAGCAAAGAAAGAAATCCAAAAGATACTAGTAGATGATGTTGAAGAAGTAAAGCGTATTTGGGAAATCGTGGACAAACGATGGTTCATGCTACATCATTCTCTACGTGCAACGACTTGTTATTTAGATCCTAATTAGTAGAGTTAAATCATTATGCAAATGAGGAAATAAAGAGAGGTATACTTGCAACCATAGATAGTTTGGTACATGATGAGGATGTGAAGGAAAAAGCAAGAGAACAACTTACTATTTTCAAGAACCAACTTAAAATGTTTGGCGAAAGAGAAGCAAGGGCAAGTATGATGAAGTGGGAACCATCTAAATGGTGGAAAACTTATGGGTCTTCTACTCCAGATTTGCAAAAGCTTTCCGTGCGAATTTTCAGCCAATGTTCTAGTGCTTCTTCTTGTGAAAGAAATCGGAGTACACATGATTTAATCCACACAAACAACAAGAATCGATTAGGGGCTCAAAAAATCTGTGATCTTGTTTTTTGTGCATAATAATTTACGATTTCTTACTCACTCTCTTGCAAATGAAGATGGCAACTCTCGCTGGGAGAAGCATGTTTTGGAGATGGAGAAAATGTTGCTGATGATAACCCTACTACTACAATATTAAATGAAGATGTTAGTGATACTTTTGATGTAGAAGCAGAATTTGATGTTGCAAATGTTTAAAATTGCCTTTTAGTTTTTGGTTAATGCTCAAAACTTTGAAGTTTGAGCAATGGATAATTCTCATTGCTATATTTTACATCAATATGTATGAACCATGAATTTTCATCGTTTGATTCATAAATATAACTTTTAAGTCTTAAGTTTAACATGGATTTTGCTATGCATTTATTTGTTTTAAGACTTTAGTATACTTGTATGTTTATTTATTTGTATGTGTGATTGGTTTTTGTAAAGCAAGTATGGATAATTATTCATTTTTATATTTGTTTCAAATTTATAATTTTTTGAACCATATACCGAAATGAACCGAACTTTTTTGCAAAATTCCGAACTTCTAAACTTTTTTCCATGTCCGAACAACTCGAACTTTTCAAACATGGTAGCTATGCCTGTAGCTTTAGCAGTGAAGGTGAAAGGTTAGTTCATTGCTTCGATGTATCTCAATGGATATTTTCTTCTGTTTTTTAGTATAATGAAGATAGAGAACAATTTTTCCTGGGGGGGGACCATGGTTTTATGGTAAGGCAAGGCTTTTTTATGAAACCTTCACACTCAAAATTCAAATTTGAAGAAGAGCTTTCTTCCAAAGGCCCAGTTCGGGTTAGGTTATTTGGTTTTCCTATTGAGTTTGGAATTTGGCGATCTTCATGTCCATGGGAACTCTTTAGGAACCTATATGATGACAGCTGATGCTACATCCATATTTTAACATATTATCTATGCTAGACCATGTTTTTTTATGGATTTTGATAAGCCACTTCCGGAAAAAGTAACCTTCACATTTGGGGAGGATAAAAGGGAGCAAGAGGTGGATTATGAACTCTTTTTCGCTACAGATTTTGTCATGAATATGGGCACCTTATTCGGGATTGCAAGCATTTCATTCCAGAACATTCCCCGGATGAGAAGTTTCCTAAAGGTTTTCAACTTCCTAAGAAGAATAATTCTGTTAGAAAACCTTTGGTTTGAGACCAAAATGTCATGTATTGGAATAGATTTTTCTCTACCGTATAAGTGGATGACCCTTTATAGGATGTAGAAAATTGTATGGTCGAAGTGGTTCTTGGAACTCAAGATGATCATAATAGGAACTGGTTGAGGCCAAAAAGATGGATATATGGAACAATAGGACTTTGGAAAGGAAATCCAAGCTAGAGGTTATAGCGGATGAACAAGCATGATTTAAAGGAGAAATCTCCTCTGTAGTTCAGAGACAAGAAAAATCCTCAGAAAGACATTAACAATTTATTGTAGATCGCTAGATCTAAAGGGTGCCCTAGAACCTACTAGAATTAGTTAGGCCTCTCTTAAGAAATTGAGTCTTGATACTAATCAGACACTAGGGAGATGATCAAACCAAAGTCAAATGAGAGAAGATGGTGAAAATTGTTGGTGTTGGGTAAGGTAAGGGATCTTGCCCAGTTTGTTAGACAATGTAATTCATGAAGTGCATTACTTGGAATGTTAGAGGGCTTATTACAATGAATATTTGCTACAAGATTTATTCATTTGAATGACATTTATCTCATGTATGATGAGAATAATCACAATGCACACCTCTGTTAGTATGGGGAAGGAACCGTAATAATTAGAGAATCCACCACTTCGGGATTTTCACTCTCTAGCCTCTTTTCTAATTGGCAAAAGCTTTTGGTGAATGCTATGCCTTATAAGCTTTCCTAGTCCTCCCAATTATTATCAATGTGAGATTATCACAACACAAGGAAGGCTTATAAGGCATTGCATGTACCAAAATCTTTTTCCAATTGGGAAAGATTCTAGAGGGTGAAAACCCCTATATAGTGGATTTTCTAACAATCACCGTTCTTTCTCCATACTTATAAATTATTTTGCGTGCTTTAAAGCCCTCTTGCCCCCGCCCCCCGCACCCCCCCTGATTATTCTCAACATACACGAGAGAAATGCCATTGAGATGACATCTCATGGAAAATAGTCATTGTGATGACTCGAGTATGAAAATATCCCACGTAGTGAAGAATCCCACAAAAACATATCAGTAATTCTATACACTGTGGAAGCCCCAAATACTTACAAGTATTGTCTTCTTTTTACATTCATGCAATTGCAAATTTATTTTGTTTTCACTTCCCAAAAGTGCAGTCCTAAAAATACAGACACCAATAGTTTCATGTGGTTTAGAAGAGACAAAAGGTCCCAATGGTTTTTAGTGTATATGCTTCACCTTTTAATAGCATCTCCCATCTTTTAAAACAATACTGTAAGTGCATTTATAGATATATTTCTTTACAATTTTTTAATCTGCTGCAGCTTTGCTTCTAATGCATATGACTTCCTAGATTCATTGAACTTCCTATTAACATTTGATGTAAATTTTTGACATACAGGCTGGAAGGGATATGAACTTCCTCAGTTATGCCACGATTTGCTGCTTCTGTATCTGCTGTCTTTTGTTACTGGTATGGATTGTATTTCAATACTGCCTACAATGCTCTTTCTTGTAACTAAATCGTTCCATCCATAATTTTTTTAACGTATCCCTTGTTTATTCTTATGACTAAACTTGATGTACCCAGTCAATGTAAACAAAAATGCTGTACAATGGAAAATTCTATACGTAAAGGATAAAAACGAAAAACAAAAGCACGAGTTCTCTTAAAAGAATAAGTTCTGGACATGTATATGTATGGGTATTCATTTTTTGTTTGTAATTTGATGAGGAATATTCCTGTTTTCTGGAATTTGGGGCATGGTTACAGACATAATTCAATTACCTTGTTGTTTTTTTTTGCTCATTTCTGGAAAGTCCCTCTCTTAGTGGATGCAAGGATGATTGCAAAGACCTATGGCATACAAAAAGCTTGTTTGCTAAGTTTTTTCATACTTTTACAATGAGTTTTTTTGTTAAGGTTTAAATAGTATGGATAGTATGGATGGGCTCTTTTTTCTTCCATCATCTTCTTGGCTAGATGATAATACTGATACATTCTTTTTATCTGCCTTGCCTTTGTGAGAATGGATGGTTCCACCATCAGCAAGGAGACCTCTATCTTCATCTTAGGCTCCTCTGACATAGCCCTTTGTATCTCCTACCTTGCATCCACCATCCTCTTTTTCTCCACTATGAGCTTAGGATAATTTCCTTCTTCACTTTTTTCAAGTCATTACATTACTCCTAGGTTCCAACACGTTCACTTTTGCAGGTCGCTTGATGCTTACGGCAATTGTTGTCATCATGGTCTCCAAATCCACACAATAGTTACATTAAAAAGATAAATTGCTCTCTGCTTAGTTTTGATTATCCCTTTCAAAATGTGCCATTTAGTGTTAGCTCTTACATTGGATGATTGAGCATTCATCCCTTTTCATCCGATGATCTACTCCTTGATTTTTATTATATGTTGTCACCCTTGTCAAGGATTTCATTATTCTCCACTTAAGGCCTTCACTGAGTTCTTCATCTTTATTGGAAGCAATTGTTGGTGTTTCTTGTTGTCAAGATTGAAGGGCAATCCTCCACTAAGTGTATCATTACTCTACAAATCTCACAAAATTGGTTAGTTGGCCAATTTGCAGCGGCCCTTTGTGCAACAAGTCATACATCACCCTCGAGTTCCTTAAACATCCCCATAATATCATTACCAAGTTTTTTTATGGATGGGGATTCCCAAGTCATAATAATTCACCTTTGAATCACTTGCTACCTTTGTTTCGACATTCACCTTATCTTCACTTGCAATGTTTATGGCTTGATCATATTCATCATTATAGGTGGTTGGTGGCACGATCTTCAATGTTGTTTGATACTTTGACCTTAAGCCCCCCTGAACTAACTCTTCCTCACTCCATTTGTGCGAAGATTCTCCAAATTGGAAATCAACTCCCTTAATCTCCTGTTGTATTCCAGAATTGAATAACTCTTACCCATATTTTAGTCGTAAATTTCCATGAAAAACATTCTTGTCATTCCACAATAGCTTGAATTCATTCTTGAAGGCCTTACTTTTTATAATTAATCAATTGTTCTGATTCTATTCCACAAGCCACTTATTCACAACTTGTTTAAGGGTTAAGTATTTCCTATATCAATATGCCTTATCTAGCTAACCACGCAAGGTCTTAACTTGTAGTGATAGCTAGGTTCAATATTATTCTCCTGTAAACTTGGTCAAGTTTTATTTGGCGCTTAAGGGTGTGCTTTCCATGTTATTTTTCATGTTTGTGGTGGCTTTGGTGATATCTCCATCCTTCAATTAACTAGCCTAATCGAACTCAAACCCATAGTCGTAATTTGGTGCTTGGTTGTCCTCAATATTAGTCATTGTCGAGCCTATCCTGATGGAGGAATTGTTATTTGTTTCTCCTTCATCAATCAACAATCTAAGACCATTTTTGGGTTTTTGATTTGTTTCCTTTACAATCCTCCCACCATCGTTCTTGCTCTCCACACCAGTCTTCTTGCCACTAGCCTTGTTCTTGATGGTTCTCTCATTGACAAACACATTTTTTCTTGAATGTCCACTCACCATCTGTCCCAAGAAGAGCTATTTCTTGTTCATCATTAATATGCCCTCGTCAACTCTATTTTCTTTTTGTTGTTTTACATAGTGACGGTCAAAAAATATTCCCTCCTCCAAGATCACATGTTTGGTTCGCCAATTCTCTTGTATCCATTTTTATATTCTTTATTGTTGTTTGCTTCCTATCCTTGCTCATTTCTAGAGTTTAATTTTCCTTTGCAAATTTATCTTCCATGTGGGAATGAGGTGATTACTATATGCCGTAAACTCAAAGCTCCTAAGGTCGTCCAAATGATGTTTCTTCCTTTTCCTTTTGTTTGTTCTCTTCTCTTTTTACATGGTCTTGATAGCACTCGACAGTACATTCTGTCTTCCCCTCCTGCCGTCCCTCCTCATGGCTAGTATCCAATTCAAGATAATGAGGTGTCATGAAGGTTGGATGGTTGATAAGCATCTTCTACACATGCATTCCAAGTGAGGTTGCTGGATATGTCTGCAAGGGTAGTGCATGCATTCGCATACTTAATGGGGGAGAACTTGTAGTAGCAATATTCCACACCAAACAAAGATCTCTTTCCAGCTTTTCTTTCTCCTTGTAGTCTTTGTTTAAATGCACTAGGGGAGAGTGTTTCTTTTGATTTACCTGCAGGAAAAATGTGTTGCAATGGTGTTTCAGATTTAGTTTCTTTTTCTAGCTCTTCTTGTAGGATTTGCTTACTTCTGCCTCTTTCTTTCAAACTTTTATTTTCTCCATTTTAATTTTTTTTGTTAAATTTTCTTTTTATAGGAGGGGTGAGTAAGAGCAGGACTCTTGATCGGTAATGATGCCAAAAATGTAGGATATAAACTTCACACAAAAATACTCTACAAAAGTAGCACACATCAGTGATTTTTATATAGGAAAACATAGAATGCAGTGAGAATATAGCATTTTCCATTAGGGTTCAAGATGCAAAATTTAATTACTTGTCTATGATGGAAATTGATGGGAATCTATGCTATGAGATCGTCTTCCATCAAGTCCAATGAATCGAACATACAAAGAAGTGCAACAGTTGGAGACAACCACCACTATCAAGAACCACCTTGCTCAACAAAAATTTAAACAGCTATGTATATCATCTTCATAAAATGACTCATTTAACCCAATTTTATTCATGACCATATGCAAGGATTATATTTGTCAACAAAATTTGACTGTTTATCCACATAATCAGACCTCCTACAAGTTACTCAGTCACATCTGTCTGCCACCTCAGATCAACACGGATCTGTAAGAACTTATATAACAAATCATTATGTCATGTATTCATTCAAAATCTCACTGAAAAAGGTATAATCTATTTTTCTACATCTAGACATCTAGTTCAACGATCACCTTATGACTTTTACATCAGTACAAAAAAATAAATCTCTTTAATTTGTAGTAGGCAAGCTATTGCAATAATTGTCATGTACGCAATATTATTTGTGTCTTGCATTACTTATTTATAGGAGGGTGGCCTCTTCCAAAATATCTATTGCTTTTCCAAGAATTCTTAATATATTATATCATGCGATGTTCACAGGATTGGAAATCTATAAAATAATTAGTAAATTTATAATGGTATTCAGTAAATGTATGATTTTTCTTTTTAATATTGGGTACATTATCTTCTTGTATTGCAATCGATCATGTATTTTCTTCATTTGCATAGACAGATTATCAATATCAATCATCCGCAAACTGTTATTTTTCAATTGTCAGATATATAGCAAAAGAGGCCTTAATCTACAAAGCTGTTGGTGGATTTTCGCATGCTTCCAATGGGTAATTCTTCCCTTATGCTTAAGATTATAGACGTGTAGTTTGATTATTTGAATTTTGTAATGGTATTTCTTAATGTTATCGTTGAATTGAATGGAAACAAAAATTTAACTGTAACCTTTCTTTTGCAGGCTCGATTTTGTTTTTTTTACAAGCGAGTAACATCTTTTAGTGGACCCCTATATGATAAGAATATAAGAACCAAAAGCTCAAGATTACAAAAGGAAATTTAATTTTATGCTGAAGGTGACAATGAACAAAAATCGCCATGAAATTACAAGTTGGATCACACTTATTATAATTTAATTCGTGACTTCAATGGTTACCGGCTGTATTATGCCAGCCACACTTGGAATATAATTTTTTCGTAAAAGCAAATAAACAATGGTGGACAAACAATTTTTGAGATGTTCTTGTTTGCATGGTGAAACTCGTTTGCCATTATTTCCAAAAAAAAAACAAAACAAAAACAAACTATGATGAAAACGTATAAAAAATAAGCTTTTGCCTACCTTATGTCTTTACATAAACAAGTGTGGAAATTACAAGCATGCTCTAGTTGTTCATTTGCATGGAACAAAAATTTTTTCAACAGCTCCAAATTTGATAATAGTTTAGTTGGAGAGAGAGTAGGCACACTTGAAGAAGTAGAAACTTTTGGGTTCTCGTTACATTTTTTGATCAGGTATAGTAATCTTGAAATGATGTTATGTTGTGCACTGGTAAATTGAGGAATTAATGGAAGGACAATAGATATTGACGATATCATTAATAAAAAACAATGTCTAGAATGCAGTTATCCGAATTCTATGCATGGACTTATACAAAAGTTTATATAACATAAATAGATTGTACATAAAAAGATGTCCATGAAAGATGGGAGTCTTTATAATTCTTATTGAACTGTGCAAAATCATGAGCAAGGAGTTGACAGTTAGACATTAGTTATATGTATCAAAGACCCTATTAAAAAAATATAAAATCCATTGATGGTTCTTCAATTTTATCCATCTTCTCCCATCATTCACTTTCATCCGTCATTAATTCGTCGTCAATTTCTATACTTAATCGTATCACAGTGTCTAATATGACCAAGCACATATACGTTTAAACATTATTATAATCTTCTACAAATTGCTTGAGGCATCTTAGATATTATCATATGCCAAGATTGATCAACGTTGAAATAACCTTTGCAAACTAGCTTGATGCCAATGCTCCATTTATACTTGTAACTCTCTAAAGGATACAAGCATACTGTTATTTTTCAAACATGTCTACAAATTAATTGCAAAATTTTAGAATCCAAGATTGATTAATAGACATATTATAGCAATATACTTTGATGAATCAAACAAAATAATCTATGACCAAAGGGGATAACAAATGAAAAGATTGGTATGGAATATGTAAATAATATATACTTTGATGAATCAAACAAAATAATCTATTACCAAAGGGGATAACAAATGAAAAGATTGGTATGGAATATGTAAATAATATACACAAAAGTTTATGCCTCAATGAATAGTATAAAACTTGAGTATGTATCCAGAAGGTTGCCTTAAAGAGTAGTAGCACATAAATGTTGTCCACTTTCATGACAAAGGGCAATTTTTAGCATTCACAGTATTTCCATTTGAAAGGATTGAATAGATTAAAAGTGCCTAGTCCCCTAGACTGCCACTACAAGTTTTATCATTTCGTTTATTTTCCTATTGTTTTGTTTCTTCTTGCTTTGCCTTTCTCTTGTTCATGTTTTATTTGTCTTTACCTTCACTCACTCTTTTAAAGCTTTTTTTGGATTACACATTGGAATGAATGCTTATTACATTGGATCTATCGAAATTATTATATTTAATATAGCAAGGGATAGAAGCCTCCTTTTGGTACTAGATAGATTTTTTTGAAAAGACCTCAAGAAAAATTGCTGCATTTGGTCCGTTGTAATTTGCACATCACATCTTTGAAATGGTCTCAAGATGTACACTGTTTTCTATTTTAGCTTTGGTGTTGTAGAAGAGCACTAAAATATTAATCAAACATGCTTTCTACTTACACTCAAATCTATATCTAGATTAGTCTTAACGTCTCCTAATTATACACCAAATTTCAAACCATTAGGTTGTTGAATGTTTGAACCTTCATCTCTCAAGAGATGAAAATTTTCCATGTGAGAGACTATATTCCATTGCAAGAGGTGCTTCACCTTCGAAATCCTTGTTTCTAAAGAACAAATTATTTATCTATTGTAGTAGTTTTCTCAGCTTCAATTTTTTCATTGGCATTCATCTTTTTTCTCGCAATGACGATTCATCATCTCGTAGCCTTTCTTCATATTCTTCATTTTCATTCCCATTTCCCTTGTGTTCAAAATTGAGTACCATCATGAAGGCCATCTTCTTTGGTCACTTCTTATTGGTTTTTTGATTTCTTATCCTACTAACAAGATTGAAGTGTTCTTCGTTCTTTCTTTTTGTTTCCCTTTTTTCCATAAGTCTTTATATATAATTAAAAGCTACACTATCACTTTTGTCTTTAGAGTTTTTCAGAGAGCGAACTTGTTATTTTTCAAGAACACCAATTTTGGGTGTTCTAAGAAGTAAATTATTACAAAGAAATTCTTCATTATCCCCATTCATTATCATATCACAACACGTTGAATTGTTTTATATCCTTTTTCTCGGTTAGATTTGGATTTTTAGGAAAGAATGGTTGAATATATATCCTAATGTTCATTGCCTATGGTCCGATGTGTTTAGGAATGGATAAGGATTTGTTTTGGGGAGGAACAATAAGAACACACATGTTTAAGTGATGGATTTAAATTTTAGCTCATATCCCAACAATTCAAATACAATCCACTAAATTTGCCAAATAAGTTTCCACATAAAAAATATATATTGTTGTTTGTTAATGAAGAAATTTTTCTACGTCCAATAAATGGTACAGTGACCATATGCCATGTGAAAATAATATATATATATATATATAGTCAAAATGCCATGTGCTTAAACAAACTCCACTTTTAGCCACAAAGGGTATGTTAGATTGTGAATCCCTTACTCAAAATCCTCCTTGATATTTATATTAGTTGTTTCCATACTAGAGAGATAAGTTTCGAAAGCAAACCTCGACATAGAAACATAAATCCTTATACTAGTCTCTATAGAGCACTCCATAAACCACATAATATTGGAACACAAAATGAAGAGAATCTCTCTCTCTCTCTCTCTCTCTCTCTCTCTCTCTCTATATATATATATATATATATATATATATAATCCCTTGAGGAAGAATGGGGGACAAGCACAACAATGAGGATCACACGCGAACCTAAAAACAAAACTAAAGTTCTATACATGATTATGGAATTAAAATATTTATTATATCTAATTGGAAAGTTCACTTTTTTGATCCACATTAAAATTGATAGTGTAATACACAACGATAAACCAATTTTTATTTTAACAATGACATTATAGACATTTAAATTTGGTAATTTAGCACTTGATATTGTCAGTATTAGATTAATCCCTTTGATAATGACTTGTGCACCTATTATGAGCTAATTTGTTATATCCTGGTCCATCCTTAGTCATATTGCAAAGTTCTGTTATCCAAAATAAGCCCCTGCTTATTTTGGGCTAACTACACCTTTGTTTCTCCTCTAGTGCTTCAAATTGAATTTTCGCATATTTTAAGTGCTTGTGGATTACTGAAAGCATTTCCAACAGATAGGAAATTTCCTCCCCTTTCCAGAAAGGTAAAGAAGTCCTTATAACTCTTCGTATTTTGAAAGTTACGGGCCAACGGGTCTGGGAAGGCCTTTTTGCCCAAAATTACAAGTTAAATCCGGGCTGGCGGGCTTGGGAAGGCTTTTTTGCCCAAATTTACAAGTTTCTACGGGCTGCGGGCCGGGGGAAGGTTTTCCGACAAACTTTCCAAGTTTTGCGGGACTTGGGGAGATTTTCTTCCAAAATACGGACTTGCGGGGCCGTGGAGGAAATTTTGCCAAAGTTTCCAAGGGCAGACTTGCGGGGAAGCGGAGATAATTTTAGCACTTTGGCAAACTTTTGGCGAAAAGCACAAGGTTTACATTGACGGCCCGCAGGCCCGAAAGGTCTATTGACCAATGAGAACATGACACGTGGCAAAAGCGGCAAAGGGGGCTGTGGAGATACTTTGAGTTTTTTGCCCCCTTTTTGCGCAAAAGGCACAATTTTCATTTTGTGGGCCGAGGACCCGGCGACCCTTCATCAAATAGAAATTTGACAAGTGGCAGGCTTGCAGGGGGCTTTCATACCTTTGGATTTTTTGTCATTTTCTGGCAGAAAGGGGCGAAATTCCAACTTTTGGCCCGCGAGGCCTTTTGGGGCAAAATTGTATGGTGGAGCTGCGGGAAGCAGAGGTGTTTTGGGATTTTTGCATTTTTTCGCTAAAAAAGGAGTAAGTTGCACTTGCGGGCCCACAAATCCGTTTTGAATGTTGCATTTCACAATTTTCGTATGGATTTGGTTCAAAAATTGAAAATGGTCATACCTTTCGAACCAGAGCTCCAAATGCGACAAAATTGGTATCATTGGAAAGATCTCGACCTCGTTTATGCCATGGAAGATAAAATATTGTTTTTGGCAGGATCTGGTGGGTGAAAAGCTGAAAAATGTCTTCTTCGCCATTAATGTGCGCTCTGATGACTCGAAATGATCAGATTTGATCAATCCCGCCATTTTCTCTTCCCCAGCACACAAACATCATGAAAATCAACTGGATATCTGATTCGGTGGGTAAGGAACTGGAAAACGTCTTTCACGCATTAATATGCGATCAGATTACTTCAAAAAGATCAGATTTTGTTTAGATCTGTCGTTTTCTCTTCTCCAACACGCAGAGCATCATGGAGAACTGATTTGACAGCTTGTGGGTGGATTTGCAGGCTTTGATGGCTGGTGGTTGAGATTTTGAATCTGATTTCATGTTTCCCTCTTCTTTTCTTCTCTCTGCTCGATCTATAAATGTAAGAGCTCGGCTCATTTTTAACGTTGGACATTTTTGCTTTGCCTCTCCCTTCTTCTCTTCTCTGTCAGTGCAGTTGTGGAATTTCGGGCCTCCTAGTAGCTCTGTAATACCAGATCCGTCCTCTTGGCCAATGTAATGCATCGTATCCAATCTCTAGAGCAATAATACGAGTCTGTGGATGATTTTCGACCCTCTCTCTTTTTCATTGCATCCTTTCTGATCTTTCATTGCATTTTGGTTATCTGTGCATGGTGATAATGTTACATCTTCTGATCCGTGTCTATTGGTAGAGAAAATGTTCTTCATTCCTTGGTGCATCACCTCTGTTAGTCTAGGTTTTATTTTCCTGCATTTTCTCAACTCTGTCTCCTTGGAAAATTAGAATAGGCTTTAGGATTAGAAACCTCTGCAATCTGAACGCATGCACCTGAACAAGAGGAATAAGAACCTTCTTTCTCTGGAGGTCTATCCCAAGTAGCAAGTCCCACAACTTGGGGATAGTACCCATGTTACACAAATTACACTGAACGCTCCATTCGAACTGGAATCCATTCAGGGGTGTTGTAATTTGGTGATAACAAGTTCTTTATCCACATTACACTGCTTAACTATTTATAGAAATACTCATATAGATCACAAGCAATCCAATACTTCTAATTATTGTGCACATAGCTCCACATCACTGTCCCTCATTGTTAGACCAAGCCATTCAACAAGACCAAATTGTTAATTAGTTTGGGGTTGAATGGTCCCATCCTAGGCCACCCAACAATTAGTTTTCCAATTTGTATCTCTTTTATGGGTTGTCATCTCCACTGTAGGTCAACCATTATGTGAATTATACCCAAATAACCCTATTTAAGGAAGTTGAAGAAACTCATTTACTCACTTGGAACACACCTCACTTTCTCAAGTATAAATCACTAAAAGGAAATAAAAACTCTCCTAATCTTCCCTAAAGCAAGAAACGACATTAGGAGCAGCCCCTATATAGGTTTGAAACACTCTAAACTAGGTCCAAGAGTTAAGCTTCTCAAATTAAGAGCCTATAAAGCCAAGTCAAGCCAATACAAAACAATTATCAACTATTCATGTTATCAAATATAGTTGCATCAATGTAGTATTATGTCACATCTTTAAGTAAATAACTATGTGCAGTTTGAGGTCTCCTCAAAGTATTGCAAAGACAATTGTATAGATTGTGTTTCAATGCAAGCACTAATCATTTTACAAGGTTTTTACCAAAAGTTATGGTTTTTAGTCAAGATGGTTGATATAAGGGGGTTTCACACATGATCAAGATCTAATATTTCACAAAGAGCCATATACAACTCAAATGAAAATCATTTACAGATGTCTTGGAAGTTACATAGCCGCATTTAGAACTCAAATGGTTCAGTCATGTGTAAAATGGTTTTGTCCATAAACGCAATACAATTCATAATTATAAAAAAAACATTTGCAAAAGATTTTCATTTGGTTCATCCTTTTGTCACACCAATATTAGTTTTTAGACATGTTTTAAATGATATATTTCTTAAGATTTTATTTTTATGTTTAGATTTGAGTGTTAATGTTTATTTAATAACTTCAATATACATATTGTTTTTAATCCTGAACCAAATTTAGATAAGGAAAGACTCACACATTCACACTTATTTATTATTAGGGTATATCATTTGGTGAACCCGCTTATTCATCGAATCCTCAACCTATTTGGCTATGTTAATGTATACCAAATCAGATCTTTTGTTGCAAAACCATAGAGTTTCCTATTATATTTGTGCATGCCTTTCTTCATTCCCCTTCTAATGTAGTAATTTGATTAATCATACATTTGTTGTACATATCCAACTCCCATACACAACTTTTAAGTATATGCATCCTATGGATTCCTACTCTCGTCCAATTTGGATGTTTTTCCTGTTCTTGAGAATATCCATAATAATGAACACAATTTGTATTTTAACCAAGATTATTTTGAAAGCCAAGTTGACCTTGTTGTCCTATGGTATCTAAGGAAATCAATTTTGATGATCTTAATGAGATTGACCATGATCAAGGTAAACTCTTATCTTCTTTCTGCTACGACCTTCACCAGCACACACACAACCTTAATAGGATTCATGATGTTCTTCTTGCATCTACGGCTTCCCACGATGCTAAATCAAGCAACAATCTCCTGAAAAACTTCATTTCAGGTGTTTACTCCTACATATCCTATTGCTACATCTATCATTTCCACATGTAATGTGCATATATCTATTCCTAATATGGGGGCATCTACTCTCCCCCTTCAACAAATTACACTGCCTGTAGGATTTAACCAAAATTGAATTAAGTGTAGGTTAATTCCTTTAACTTGAAATCTATTGGATAAGGGTTAGGAATAAGTTGTATATTAAGATATATTAATCATTCATTGAAATCCAAATTAGAATATAACTTTGACCAATAAATGATGAAAACAAAAAGATACGATTGCTTAAATACGAAGAAGGGAATGCACTTAGCTGATGTATAAACATGCTAGTATATAATCCTAATTAATTTTAATTATGTTTATGAATAATAATAATAATAATAATAATACAGTAGCTTAGCTTATAAATACACTTAGATTTATGCTATAGATCATATAGAAGAAGTATACAATATGCCAATCACAATAGGTAACATATACATGCAATTAGAAGAGTACACATGATAGAAGATGCATTTAGCTGGTTTGGAAGATTGACATAGTGTGTTGACATGTGATTTAAAACGAGAACAAAGTCTAAAAACTGGTCAAATTAGACACCATAGATCTCAAACTTTGTATGTAGGACCATATCAAAAAGGCATGATCAAATGGTACTATACCGACCAAACTGTATGGTTTTACACCTGTAGAAAAATGGAATCTATAACTTTCAGTGGTGGATTTGTGTTGATGTTTTTCACTCTTCAAATCTTCAACTTCACTCAAAACCTTGGATGTCATACCTAAAACAACAACAAAAAACCCCAATCACCCCGGTTGTGAGTCACCAAGCACTACACTACATTTTAGACTCAATGCAGTTCTCTTAGTGCTTTTTGTTGATGTGTATGCAATTATCCCTTAACCTACTTTGGCCCTTGTGCCTCAACACTGATAATGAGTTATGCTACTTCATCCCAATACAAACTCTTGTGTATAAATGACAAATTCAAATTTATGCCCTCCTCTCTTGATTCCTTAGCTTATTAGATGGTAGATAGATATGTGCTTGCTAGATAGTAAATGTTTACATTAGACTTGTATATATAGAAGTTCTTAACTTGAATTTCAAACCTTAGAGACAGGAAAGACCGACTCATAACATAAGAAAGGTAACATAAAAAGAGTAATGTGCCGATCAAGAAATAAAACTAGATAGAAACAAAGTGATCCAGGACCATACGACTAGGGGTAGGACCGTATGTATGGTCCTGACCCATCTGCATGAATTTGGAGTGACACAATATATGACAGAACTGAAAAAGGACATGGCCATTGATCCTTGTAACTTGACACAATTATGATAGAAGAGTAAAATATTTATACATGACCAATCAAATCAAGTAACCGGGGATGGAACTAGAAGGGGTTATGCCACTAAGATATAACTTCAAGGTTCAAAACTCATGCATATGCAAGTGTAATAAAGAACGATGTAATAATGATTTTGTATAGATGGTAGTGAATGAAATTTACTAGTGAAAAAGATAAGAAAAGTCGTGAAATATTAAGTTTAATGCTCAGATCAAAAGAAGTGATGTCCACCCATTTCAAATCAAAAGAAGTGATGTCTATCCATCTCAAATCAAAAGAAGAGGAAAGCCATTATGTTATGTCAATAGAAATTTTAAGAGATTTTCACCTAACTAGATACAAGGGTTTGAACAATTACTATTGTAATGGCGAAATCAGGTTCTTATTCTAGTTTCATCATGCTTGAAAATGGCATAAGGAATTACAAACTATGTAATTTAGATTTGAGCTGTGCTTACTTCAGTTTTGATTTGAAAGAGCAAATAACTCCCACGAACATTTGAGTTGTGCTTAGATTTTGATTCAAAAGAGAAAATAACTCCCACGAACATAAGCCAAGAGAACTTGTTGCAACCAATAGAAAATCTTGAAGTAAATTATGCGGCGTACATTATGATGTTATAGTTGAAGAGTTTTTGAGTGCCATTACTCACATGTTTAATTTGGTTGTAATTGGGTTAACTACTGCAGATTTATTAACCAATTGCAATCTTTCAATGAGTGCGAACTTATTAACTTATCTAGCTCATTTAAGTCCTACAAAACTCTGAGTAAGGAAACAATGTTTCTCTATTGAAAATCTGTTTGAACCATTTTTACGTAGTTTAAGTGCATGGATACAAGACATAAAAGACTAGACAAGACAAATAAAAGACTACACACTTTTTAGAATTTCAAAATGGCAAAAAAAACACATGCAATGTTCTTTTATTTTCATGAGAGCAGTTTGTTTCAAATTTCAACTTGTATAAAAACAGAAAACAACCATCCTCAACTTCAAAATAAACTATGCATACTACATAGTCTTTGCACGAACTGTTATATAATATCAAATACACACAATAAAATCAAAACATAAGTTATATAGGTCTACTTTGAGGATTCTTGTATTTTCCTAATCATCTTTTGAAATCTACTTTCATCTGACTCCGGCAAAGGCCATGGAAGGTGATCAGTTTCACAGTGAAGGCGAAATTGTTGAAACAGCTGAATGCCTCTCATGGAAACATCTTGCACTTCCAGTGCTTCAAATAAGTTCATCCAATTGAGATATCGGCTAGGGCTTTCTTCAACTATTGTTGTATCATGGCTGTACATGGACAGAATTGCTTTTACAAATGGATCCTGCCTTAAACACTCTCTCACCTTCATAATACCCTCCTCTGTCTCCATTGTTCCGCTCTGAAATTTATGATCTTTATCTTCACCAGCTTGGACATTGGAAGTTTGTTGCAATGCGTTCAACTCAATAACATAATTCATAACAAGTTGTTTAAGCGAAGGCCCCTGCCAATCTTGTTCAGTTTCATCTTTATCTTCATCTTCCACAGGCTTACCTTTGATCACTGCATGCTTGCGCCAATCCTACATTTCGGAAATTGAAGGCTTTAGCTCTAGCTTTCTAAATTTAAATATTCTTGAATCCTATCAATTGATAACAAATGCAGTGTTTTTATGACGGACCTTGATGAGAATGTTCATTTCGTGTTTCCATTGCCAACACACAAATATCCAGGCCATCAGTTCTACCTTCCAACCAGGCAGGTTGTATACTTTTCCTATCATAGAAAGAATATTTGATGTAAGTATGCGGTAGTGCAATAACAGTTTCCATTCCCGGGGAAGTTTTTGGATGCCGCTGGCAAATCTCTTCAACTTATACAACGTCTCAGCTTCTTCTGGGGTATAATTTGACAGCAACATTTCCCTGGTTAATCGTGCACCTTTTGAGAATGTCAGACGTTTTTTCTCCTCATTTAATTCATCGTGCATCTCTCGAAGTTCACTTGAAAGTTTGCAAGAAAGCAAACACAAAATTTGAAACAAGTGTCCCAGCCAGTGAAGCACCTTTTCCATGACCCCTGTAAAATAATTGAAGTTACTATATAATTATAGTAAATTTCAATCCAAACTAACACTGTATCCCAGTGAATTACCCACCTTGAGAGCTTGCTCTCGGTCTGTTAGAATTATCAATATCTACCACAGTTCTTTCAGCAGCATTTTCCTCCTCTTCTACATTAAGATATTAGCCGATCTACATCAATGTTGTTCTGTAAACCGACTTCACTGGATAGAATATTAAAATTGAAATTCATTCAAATACATAGATGTTGTTTCTAGTAATTTACCGTAATCTGTATCCAGTTCCCCATAGTCTGTCTCTCCACCATCTTCCAATGCAGCTGGAGTCGTTACAGGGGGTTCATGTTTTAATTGGTGATGTAGAAATCTATTTGATTCTTCGTCTGTAGGATCTGGCAAGCTTAAAGGAATCTGAATTATTTTACAGATAAACTTGTCTGCAAGGTCTTTATCGTCATTATCTTCAAAATTTCTTCGAACTGCTCTTTCTATCATCTTTTTATCCATCCCCAAGACAACATTGATCTTGCACTCAGCTAGTACCAGATTTATGGCAGATAAAACCTGTATTAGAGAAAGAATGATCGTTTAGCCCTTAAAATCACAGATTCTAAACAATAGGACACAATAAATCATCAAACATTTTTGACCTCCACATACCTGTAATATAACTTTTTCTTCGCATCTATCCAGGTCATCAACAAAGGTTATTATTCGCAGTTGATTCTCTGAAGCTGGGCTAAATTTTGGAACACATGTATTTTCAACATTGTCTGGATACAGGCCAAACCAATTCAAACACCATTCCCCTGAAATGAAAGAAAAAAACCAATGTGGCTTTTTTCCAAGTTCCCCTTTCAAAAAATTGATGTCAGAAATGACTTGTTGTTGATAACCAAGACGACCAGTTGATCTGGTTTGATGATATACCCCATCATTTGTGTGCTCACTGGTTTCACAACTGAAATCACTGATCTTAATACAACCCATACAATTGCTATTATAGTGCAAGGTATGGAGCCGTATCGTAAATCTTTGAATTTTGCCTCTTTTAATAAAGTCCAAGCTGCCCAAGCCACCCAACCTGCTAGAAATGTTACCAGCAGACAAGGGAAAAATATTTGCAAGCAGATATTGACACTATTTTTGATCCAGCTATATTTCCAGCAGGTGCTGAAATTCTGTGCCCTGGTCATTACTTGTTCAATTTCTTTAGTGATGGTAACAGCCAGCCCCGCCCAAGCTTCATGCTCGTCACGATAGTGCCATGCATTATATCGAATGGTCAAAATCCGAGGTGCTCCTCTCAATGGCTGGTATTGGCTCCCCAAAGCTGGCGATTGAACATTTGACCTAGTCTGGACACATGAAGGGGAAGCTAAGGAAACAGTAAACAGTAAACGGTAAAAACAAAGAATCAATTCATAGGAGTATTTAATTTATGGAAATCCACTCACCGTCTGGTTGGGAAGATCCGTGCAAGCTAAGGACTTATAAATGACATGGTATTGGGGATAATACTTCTCCAAGAATTCCACTAGTAGATTCTGTTTAAAGAGATTGAGCTATCAATTTGTAAAATTTTTGGGTTTAATTATGAAATAAAAATTTGTCATATCCAGCCGTGTCCTTGTTTGAGATAGTAAAATAAATGTCATATTAATGAAGCCTACCTGTCTATACTTTCTTTCTCCGATCCTTTCACATATCTTTCGAATGTATCCCCCCAAGCCAGAGAAAAGTCCTACGGATCCAGAGGTGTCCTCTCTAAGCCTATGAGCTAATAAACTATATACTCCATTTTTGATCTTTCGATATATCTTTCGACCTCTTGTATTCAAAGATATCTTTTCGGCTCCAACAAAATCTTCACAATGGACGAGATTTGGAAATGCCAACTGAGACGCCGCCAGTAATAGTATGTTTTCGGTCTACATATACAATTTTAAAAGATTTAAACTTTCTTCACCTAACATAAAAGTTCTTTCCATACAAATAACAAGTTGAACTCTATCTGATATAAAAATAAACATGTACCTGAATCATGAGGCTGGACTTTCCCATGCCCCATTCACCAGAAATGCCCACTGTTATTGGAGATTCAACAAATTTATTCAAAAATAGAGCAGCTAGACCTTCAGCAAATATATTTCTCCCTGCGCGAATTGAAACATATAAGTGCTCTATTGTATGATGTTGATTTGGTATGATCCATAATATATAGATGGGCTTAATAACTGTAAAACAATACGTTACCAAGATTATCCTCCTGGCTTGGTTTATCACTTCCTTGCTCCTTGGCTATTTCAATTTGATTTATTACTGCGATAAGAAATTAATATTTGAAAACAATTAATAAAAACGGCCAAAATTAAGTCAAAGAAAGCGAAATCATAACATAAGCAGACCTACCCCTATCTACATTCTCTGTCGAGTTGCGATTCGATCGGAATTGGTTTTTCCAGTCGCGATCGTAAATATCTTCGATATTTGCACCTCTATTTAGAAGCTCCCATGCCATCTCCTCATAATTGTTCGTCGCTGCTGCTCTTAACAAATGTTCCTTGTTTCTTTCTTTCTCGCGTAGTAGAAATTCCTTAACATCAGGATCCACCTTTTCTGTCTCCTCTGCAGTGCCAATGCCGTCTGCTGCGGCCCACAACAAAAGTGATTTCTTTTCGCTTGAATCCTTATATTTATTTAACAGGCGCTGGGAGATGTCTACTGCAACCTCTGCATTTTTCACTTGAGTGGCATAGTGCAATGCTGTGCAACCATGGATATCACGCTGTTTCAGTAGGTCACAGTCTTTATCTAAAATCAGCTGGACAATCTTTTGATGGCCTCCACGTGCTGCCATTTGCAGTGCTGTCCTACCGAACCCGTCAGCTTGCTCAATGTATGTTCTCATTTGAGAAAGATTATCTGGAAAAGAAGAGAATAGTTTCTCAACCATTTTTAGGTTACCTTTTCCAGATGCTAGGTGCAAGGCCGTCCTCCCCTTACCATCCCTTGAATAAATTAAGCCCGGCCGGGACGATTTTAATAAAATATCCACAACTTGATGCCCATTGTTTCCTTTTGCGGAGAAATGTAATGAATTCTGCCCCCAATAATCCTTGGCATCTGCTTTTAACTTCCATTCATCAATACAATCTCTGCAACAGTTAGCCTCTCCATTGAGTGCTGCCCAATGAAGGAAGTTTCTTCCACATTTATCCCTTTTTTTCTCTTTGTACTCATCCTGATATGATTTAGCAAGTAATTGGAAAACTTCTGAATTGCCTGTTTCGGCTGCATAATAGAAGAGCGTCTTTCCATGTTTGTCTAGTTGGAGCTCATTTCCAACTTCTTTTTTTAATACAGGTTCTAACAGCTTTTGCATGCATTTCAGGTAGCCTTTGCGGACGGCCCCTCCTAAAACCTCTAAACAGACTTCTGCGGTGATTTGTTCAATGCAATCTTGTAACTCTAACAAAACTTCTGCCAGTTGTCGATATCCTCTTTCAACTGCCTCAATCAAAACACCTCCAAAGCGAGGCTTAATCTTAGAAATCTGATTTTCTAATCCTGATACTGAATGCTGGGATAATATGGATAGGAGCTTTGTCAATACGGGAATCCATTCATTCTGTGTAGCTGTATCCAAAAAGGACACGCCCTCACTAGTTGGGGTGTGAACAATACCAACAGAATATAACTCTATAAATAACTCAACAACGAGAATACTTGCATCAATATTATCGGATCGTATAGTTTTGATAGCATAATCCAGTGCTGTTTTGCCTTTCTCATTCTTTTCAAGGGGCAACTGTAATGGGAACTTAGAAGCCAACAAGCTTCCCACCATGCGACCATACTGCCACAAGTATCTTGTTTCCTTTCTGAAGAAATTCCCGAAGCCATCGAACTCTGTTGGATTCGTAGTTTTGAGCAGCCAGTATATCACTTCCGTCAGTTGGTAAAATGAAGCATTGAGGAGGGCAGCTTCTCTAGCTTGTTGGGAGAGAGTAATTCCATCATAGAGTTGCGTTCTCAACAAAATACCATTTGATGAATAGCAAGCTGTAATAACTTAGAGAGATGAATTTAAAATACACAATTTAAAATTAATAAGAAAAATAAAATAACAGCTATATTGTCTGAGGAATGTTGCCTAATCATAAATAAAAATGATGGATGGCTCTTGGATCAGAAGTTCGATCCCCTGGTGTTCCCAATAGCTCTAACGTCCATATGACTTTGACTAATCGTATGAATAAAATAAAACGGTTGGATAGATCACATTCAATTAGTTAAAAAAAAAACCAAATATTAAAAAAAATAAAAAAATAACATCTACATCAAACAGCAAACAAAATTCATGAATTAATTGAAAAAGAAAACACGACAAAAACAAAAAATAACATAGCCGCTACGTAGATTAGATCCGTGTTTCTACCTGATTTTTTCTTTTTCCAAATTCGTGCATCCTTATTCCACTCTTTTTCCTTAACCACTAGCAGCCAATCACAATATAAATTGGGCACTCGTTCAATTCGAGAGTCAGGAAAGATGCATCCGTCCAAAAGAAGCATTCGGCTACGGTCGAGTAATTTGAGGCGTGTAATGGTGCGCAAATTATTTCGAACTTCTTTAACCGTTGCCAAACGGTACCCATTTGTGAGGACTATTCCTTCATCGGGAAGATCTATTTTCCTGAACTTGAGTTTGATGGGCGGCATAGTATTCCCTTGGAACAATCAACAAACAATTTGTCAATGTGAAACAATGCTGCTGACAGCTTATTCACTTATATAGTATTGAAAAAGAAGAAGCGTGGCATTCAATTATGTTTGAACATAGACATAAATATCGTTCATGCTTTTTATGATGCTAAGAACCGAAATTGGCTTCATTCCTCGACGAGGACAATAATTATGCAGTAAAAGAGAAAGCACCCAAGAATACACATTTATTTTATGCCAATGATTTATATAAAGATTACTCATAGGTATGAGTTATTATACTGCTGAAGGCAGACTATATAGGCTTAACTTGCAAAAAAACATTTAAGTTGAAAACCAAAAAAATTATTTCAAGCGTCACTTCTGAGCTTTAACCTATAGTTTTTAGGAAAATAAATATTTATTTCTTTAAAAAAAAGACTTATTCTTATTTTTTTATTGGCCAACAAAAATTTACAGTCTTATTTTGTATTTTACAATTAATTTACATTAGCATTTTTCCTTGGGACTAATAAATTGATGACACATAATAAATATTTGTTTTTCTATTGTTGAAACATTACAAATTTTAATATCCATACATAAATAACTGCCGCCAATTCCTAAATCTGTACTATTTGCATTTATAGTTGCCATTACACATCTCGTGAAATATACTCCTTTTTTGCATTAATTGTTGCATATTACAGTGGCCTTGGTATTTGCAATGTCCAGGTGTGTTCTGGTGGGGATATGTTTGGATTGGCGGATTCCATAGCCGCATCCAAATCGTAGCGAAAACCAATTTTAGTCCGTTTCAAAATTGGCTCAAGCCTCAGACGGGGAAGAATTAAATCCAAATTCCACAGTGCATTCTTAGAACTAGAGGCACACCACGGACTGCTCCGTAGCACACTATATATACCAGCGGCTATGTATGTTTTGGGGGCACAATCACGTCATGGACGTGTGTCAAGCTTGATTCGTGTCAACTCACTTTCTTCGAGCCCTGAAGAGCGTGTACAGAAAATATGGCTAGTGCTGCAGCGTAATGAGGACAAAACAAGACATTCAGCTTTCCGTAGACATGTGCCTGGCACAGACTGGAAACAAAATTGCAAAGTCCGGGTGGAGTTGAGCCCTGAACCTCCACCTGCACATGAAGATCAGGAAGCAAACATTATCGTCCGTCAGATCTTGTTCTAAGCCAATGAAAAATCGAAGGGTGTCTTGTAATCTGCTCGACAGGCTGAGGGCAACCGCTCTCAAACCCCAAAAATGGTCATGCTAATGTGAATGCAAATGTAGTCGAGAGGAGGGTGAGAGCATTGTGGAGGCTGGTTCCAGGTGGCAGGGACATGAAAAATATGGATATTATTTTCCACGAAATTGCGGATTACATTGTGAACCTGCAAATACAATTGCATACCATGAAATCTCTCGCATATTTTTTTTTCTGCATCATGCCTTGTGCATGTTGGTGTGCTTGTTGCATCTGATCATCTATTTTTCAAAAAACACCCACACAACAATATGTTTATATATCTGCAAACTTCAAAATCTTGTCCCTACTCATATATTGTTTTCCTTTTGCTTCACTTGAATGCATGGTAGAGCAGTATAAGACAATCAATTATATATATAAAAAAATCAGGCAGGATCAGTACTGCCCTCTTTGATTTTCAAGTCTATCGATGCAAAAATAATAATCTATGTCAAAGGTGTATGAATCTTGTCATGACAGGTGCACAGAGCACTAACATCTGTACTGTATTTAGATCAAAGAAAAACAAAACGCATACACCTTAAAGGTTGTCTCTACATAAACTGCATGCACAACAGATTGTGAACAGTGGACACCTGTTGCTATAACATGTAGACTGCCATACCCATCTGTGCTACTATTTTGAACTATTGTATTATTTTTTAAAAAATTGTTTGTAGCATATTTTACATGTTTTCAGTATCATATGCTCTACTTTTGCATTGAAGTAATAAATTTAGATGGTTCGGGCTTCCCAATGTCACTGCAATATCCTTAAAAAAGATACCAAGTTTTGAAAAATTATCCACAACTATATAGGATTGCATGCTAGCTCTAGGTTTTCTTCTTTTCTCACAACTATAATCCAAGCATCTTCATCGTCTTCCTTCTCAATAGCAGTAATTTTACAAAAGCATAGGATTTCTCCACGGATTGCAAACCAGTGAATCAATTCAATATCAAATTATGTATTATAGCCATTGGATCAAAAATTGTAAATAACATGTCGTGGTGAAGTATTTTGATTATGTGAAAAGTTTATGTAAGACAACAATTTACATTTTTGACTAATTTTATTATAAGTGATACAGAAACAGTTTTCTACATTCCCTCACCCGACTAAAATGAAAAGTATTCATGTTATCTTCAACAACTCTGATTATACCAGTGAGAGTATTTACTAACATAGAAAAACATTATAACCTAATTTCATTGTGTTTTTTCTTAATCTTTACTATAAAATAAAATATTTTTTAGTTTCACTCATCATCCAAGCCAAAATGCCACTTTGATCATCTCTATCATGCAGTTCAACACTTGGTTCGGTAGTATATGCCATCAATGGCCTTGTTTAATTTTACAACTATTTTAAAAAAATTAAAAGTGGCTTTTTAGACTCTTAACTAGATCCCATAAAAGATTAGAGGAAAAAGAAGGCAAAGCCATTATATAGTCTTCACATTAATAAATATTCATATCGATTAAATTCAATCAAATATTGTCATGTGTGTTTGGATGATATTTAACTAAACTTTTATAATGCAAATTATTATTATTCTTTAAATGCTATTGGTTAGATCTTTTATTCCTCATTGAGTAAAAAAAAAAATAGTTTTTGTGGCTTGTTTTTTTTCTTGACTATTTTGCAGGGCTAAAGGTTGGATGTCTATCTCCTCTCCCTAGCATTGGGTTAGAAAATTTACTGCATGTCTAGGTTAATTTGCAATATTAGGAGTTAAAAATATTTTGAATTAAGTCTAAATGAAATTTTTGATTTATAAGACTAAAATCCTTATTTGTGCAAATCTCATAGCAAATGAAAATGGCAACAGACATCAGAAGACTATCGAAGAAACATACCAGAAGAAGAGTTAGCTAGAAAACATCCTGCTTTGTCTCAACATATACATCAAGTCTATTGAGAGGCATTAAAAAACTCTTTCGGTGCATGAAGATGATACCATGGTTCAAAAAGAGATTGAATATGTGTTGAGGCTATACAAGATCTTCAATGAGATTCTCGCCAATGCGGCCAATAACAAGGAGAGGGACCCCACTTCAAAGAATGTGAAGGTAGATAACAATGTAGAGGACAATAGGATAAACGTCTTCAATGATGGAGACAATGTTCCTGTGGAGATTCATTATCATGAGTGTGTGTATGTGCCTGAGCTCATCTTTGGCCATTTTCTCTCCTCCAACAATAATGAAAAAAATGTCAAGAAAACAATAGGTTGAAGGAATGGGTTTGGTGCTAAGCTTACAAATATATTCTCTATCCAATTCTTCATCGAAAATGTTGATGGAAAGAGGCATAGAAAGTATAAATAGGTGCTTTAACTTATACCATAGGGTTTCGCTATTTATTTCTTCTTTTTCTTCATTAACCATTTATTCAATTTTTGGTGATTTCTACTCTCATTTGACTTAGATTCCATGTCTAAGGGAGATCTATTGAGTCAAATTAACTTGGGACTTGTAGTGGCCTTGTCTATTGGGTACAATATTTAAATATGTGATAAATTATCCTTACATTTGGCTTATATGTCATGACTAAGGCATGTCTATTTAGTCAAATTCATTTAGGTGTTGCAATGGATTCTTCTATTGGCTACACCACACCCAGTGAGTTGGATATTGTATTTTACGTGATTTAGTTGTCATATTTGAACCTGGGGCTATGCTATGGACATTCAAATACTTTAACCACTTTAGCTCATCTTATGTGACTTTCTCCATCATTGATAGCCATCCCCATTCTCTATAAAGACGTGGTGGCTTGGGGGTTTGAGGCATTTTTTGTTTACCCTCGAGCTTGCATTGTTTTATTCATTCCAGCTTTGAATTCTTTCTTTTTTAGAGATTTCATATCCCAACGTGTTCTTACATTCACCATTTCCCTACTAAATTTTAGTTTTTATTTTGAAAAGCAAAACGAGAAGAAGAAACAAAGTAGGAAATTAAGTTGTAACGAGGTAATTTTTGAACTCGTGAAAAGGTGAATATAAGGAATTTTGAATTTGGCAAATTTTGTACTACCGTACAGTTGCATGTTTGCCAAAATTTTACGGGACATAAAAAAAATTTGAATATAATTTCAGCTTGGTGTTTCTACTAAGGGTTGACTAATGTTAGTATATTCACCTTCATGTTATAACATTCTAATATATATATATATATATATATATATATATATGATTAACTCTCCATAGTATAGTCCTATTTTTTACAGTATAAGTGTGTGAAAAATCTGAAAATAAGACCACAAGCTGAAGGATTCAGGTAAAAGCGAAAGACTCAAGAGACTTGCAAAAAAGAGAACTCTGTTTGTATACTGGCAAGATTCTTTTGTGTTGACGGACGACAACGAAAATGTGCAAGTGTTACTAACTAGAAACATGTATAAGTGTTACTGGCCGGTAACAGATACTCGATATGTGTTACCGAATGGTAACAAATATATCGATTACTTGTCAGTAACAGATATATTTGTTACCGACCGATCACACACACACACACACATATATGTTATCGTTGGGTACCAGATATCTTTGTTACCAGTCGGTAACAATTAATAGTGTTACCGGCTGGTAGTAGTGTTTTCTGCAGCCATCCTACATATTGGTTTTCCATTAGAGTGCTTGTTTTTTTTGTCGTTCGTAATTATTAAGTTGTGTTGGTTGCGTTCGGATAAAGTTTTGTTGCCATCAATATTTGAAGGTTATATGTTTTTGTCACATGTGTAGACTTCAAAATCATCCATTCGATGGCCCCTATTACAAATGAGAAAAGAACTCGTGGAAAATGAAAACACAATATGGAAATTTCAAAATATTCAGTCAGCCAGCAGTAACCCTAGTGGAAAGAGGTAAGAAAACCAATTTCTACTATGATAATGTGACTTTATTTTTTATTTATTTAGGGAAGCTATAAACAAACCAATTTCTCTCAAATGCGGAAAACCCTAATAGTGACCTTAGTTTAGATGAAATTGCCAATCACCAGAGTAATACAATTGAAATTAATGGTATTGATAATCCCATTTCCCATCCAAATAAAACTTATGATAAACATTTCGGAAACTCACATCAAAATCTTAAAAGTAGCAAGTGGACTATAGGAAAGACTTATAAATTTTAATGGTCAATCAAATATCCATTCGTTAAACCTATTGAACATGAAAATAGTACTGATATTCCTATATAATGTAGATGTAGTATCTGTAGTTGGAAACTTTGTAGGTACCACAAATTGCAAGTGAATTTGGACACAATAGAGAAGCATTGTGGGAAGGTATATGAGTCTAAAAAGCAAGATGATGGAACAATTATAAAAATAACTAGATGGAAAACCAAGGAAGATTATTTGCATATGAGACATGCTGTAGAATATAATAATCATCATAATAATCTTCAGGAGCTAGTTGAGAAAGGTGGAAATATAAAGGATAGATTTGGAAAAGCTACTGATGTAAGTATTCAAGCTTAGCTCATTCAATTCAAAACAATATTTCACATTTTAAAAAAGGGCAGACCAATTTCTGATCTCATTAATTATAAGACATTGTTTCAATCTAATGGATTTCCAAATATACCAACAAGACATTGGTCAAATACCAGTGCATGGGAGATGGACAAGTGTATGCAAGAAATATGAATCACTAATTTGAGAGAAAAGGTAAAAAATGCAAATTTTATCACTTTACCGATTGATGAGGTCACAATAGTAGATAATACATCTTGGGTGTGCATGCATGTCTACACTTTCATTTTCAGTAACTATTTTAGGGAAAATCATCTACCAAATATGCAAAAAATGAAGAAGAACTACAATGCTAAGAACATCTGCAAACTTTTTATTAAAAATTTGAAGGAAATAACTAGTATGGATGATCATTCAATCTCTGCAAAGCTGGTTTGTGTAGGATCTGATGGTGCGTCTATCATGTAAGGTCACAAAATTAGACTTTGTATTCTTCTACAAAAAAGAGTAACCCCTTACATGATACCTAGTCACTGTATGACTCATTGAATAAATTTGGCTAACAAGATTGTTAGTAATTTTGAAAATGTTGCTAAGGTGGTGGAACTGATACTGGAATTGCATTCATATATGTCAAGCAGTCCTAAAAGTTTTATGGGGTTTTAAATATTTTCTATTGGATTAACAAATGGTAAAAAATTGCTAAAAGATGTTGACACGAGATGGATATCATTGTATGAACCAACTTGTAGGATTTTTGAGGAATACAAGTCTTTAGCAAGGTATATGTTCAAGCATCAAAGACAAGTGGACAAGGCTTAAGATCTGTTTTATCACTTCAAATATTTAGAGACATTATTAACTTTACATGGTATTTTTCCAATGCTAAAGGAAATAAACAACTTGGTGAAAAATGCTCAAGAAAGATCCATATACATTGTTGATTTTCTAAAATTAAAGAGACAAGTATGTATGATTTTAGATACCTTGTATATCACCCAAGACTAGATTCAAAAGCCAATTTTTAGCAACTTCAAGGTTTTGACAGACACCAAATATCTGAACAACTATTTAAAGTTCAATATCAGTGGTCATTTTTGTATTTCTGTTGATGGTAAAAATATTAAAATGCACACTTTATACAAATATCCTTATGTAGTAGGTCTTGAACTTGAGGAAGTACCTTTCATTACCTGTATTTTTGATGTTGCAGTTTCTCATGTATGTAAAAAATTGATGAAAATATGAAAAAAACTATCTTCTGAGATTAGAGTGTTTTAAAAAAAATGATCTACTGGAGGCCATGGGAGTCATAAATCCCATTTTTTAGAACCCAATGATTGATAAAGAACAAAGAGCTACAAACTTTACAAAATCCATGACTGCACTGATGGAGGAATTTACAAATCTTCACATGTTGATGGAGAGGAATTAAATGGTATATTGGACAGAAAATTACTCTTATCCCAGTCACAACATTTTGGATTTACAATGTCTGATCAATATAATTCTATTGTTGACCCAACAGAAATGGGAGTTTCCACTCTATTGTGGAGAAAAATGCATCTGAGTAGCATTTTGAGAGAGAATATAAGTGAATAATTAAAACTATATGAACTCATGTAGATAATGATTCTTAGGTCTGTTGAAGATGAAATGGTATTTAGTGCACTTACATTTGTGAAATCAAAACTTTGTAGCATATTGGACAAGAATTTGGAAACTTGTTTGAAAATCTATGTTTCAAGATATAGGGTGGACACATTTCAATTTGAAAGAGATCTTACTACATGGACATCTCCTGCAGAGTGCAGAGCAATTAATCAAATAGAGGATAATGATGTCTCTAATAATGGTGAAATTGACTTGGAATCTGCTAAACAAGATACTTCAACAGATATAATAAGTGACGAGGAAACATCCAGGATAGGGTTGTTTCAACTACCAGACAGTTGAATGTATTCATTTTCTGAAATTTAAATTGTTACTCGGTATTTTTCTTATTCACATATATTATGCATATAATTTTTGGAAATTTTTTAATCCCTGGGTAAGTGTTGCAAGTTATGGGACAAAAAGTGGTCATAAGTGGATGTCATATTGCAAAAAACAACAAAATCTCAACTTGCAGGGCTTATTAGCAATACGCGCACTCAAAATTAGAAAAAGGTTATATAAATATGAATCGTAGCATCTGGAATCTAGTTTCTAAACTACTTATTTTTTTAAAACAAACAAGTTTAGCTATATTAAACACTCAAAATTCTATGACTTGGATTTTGTTTTGAAAAAACCTATAAGATTGTAGTCCGTTTTCTTGTAGTTTGGATGACCAAAACTTGTTATTTTTTTTCCTTTGGTGAAAAGTTAGATGCCACTGTATATCTTCGGATGCATTTTATTTTGTATTTTTTTGAGCAAAGTGTTTGAAAATTTTAGAAAATGGAGAATTTTCCGTTTTCCCGCCATAACTATATAAAATAATATCAAAATCAATACTTTTTTTTGAACATGTATAGAATTTTGCCACGCTTGAGATGTTATAGGTTTTGAAAAAGTAAAAAAAAATTTGCAGTCTTAAATGTAGACATGAACATTGACGGGAAGAAGTGCCTTAAAGACATACTATTAGTAAAAATTTATAAAATGATATTTATCTTATTCTATTCACTTTATAATCAATATTTCTACGAAACTAATAGTCTCCCCTATGCGATGGTACCATTTTCGTGACATGTTTTTTATTTTTCCGCATGGTTCAAGTTCATAGAAGATAAAATTTGATTTTTTTTGCCTTTCACATGCCATAATGACCTCCGAAAGCTATGGTTTGGTGGAAAATAGATATTTCCCGAGCCTTGAGGGTTGGATTTGATGATACAGTAACAACCGCGACCATGGTTGTAAATTGATCTATATCAAAGAACTGTGATCGCGGTTATTAAAATCATATTTACATGAATACCAACATCGAATTCACCATGTGATTTTATTCTCTGACATGACTGTATGAATTTCTTTGAAATTCTACCTCCTTCTGCTCTTTTATCTTATAATTGGAAGCTATGTTTTTACTATTATTAAGGTGCCCTGCATCATTTTGAGTTTTCCTACATCGATTGAAACATAATGGGAGACAAGAAAGAAAGTCAAAAAAGGAAATTAATAAGTAAAAAAACACCAGAGGAATTAAAGGCAACAAGATTGAAAGATTCAGAGTGGTGTCACCAGATTTCACCCTGAAATCTAGGACTACCCCTTTAAAAAAATTCCTTCTTTTAAAAATAACAGGTATTTTTGTGTTCTTATTGCCTAAAGATTTATATATTACGTTAAGATATTCCTAGTGAATCATATGAGCCTATTTTGGAAAATACCCACATGCTAATACTCATTTTATCCCTTCGCCAGGTTTTTTCTGTGGGAATTTTATTTAATTATTTATTAAATAGATAAAGTCCCGTTTAAAATAAATTGTGCTCTGGTTGAACCCTATTGAATTTTTTCATGCCAATATTCTCACATCTCAATAGGGTTTTCACCAAGAATGAATTCAGAGAAATTGTTTGCAACATCAGGCAACATTTTTTTGTTTTTATTTATTTCTTTTTACATTTGTTTTTGGTTTTCTCTACAGTTTGTTTGTTAATTTTTCCTTGTTTCTTTGTTTTGTATAGCCTATTTAATTTCCTAGAACATTAGGAAGTCATCCACGGCCTCAACAATGGAGGGAATTAATCACAGAGTACTGATTTTGTAGTGCCCACTTCCCTTCGACACCCTTTTTATTTTGATTTCGATACTGTCGACTACACTTATGGATATGATTATGGTTTCTGATGTAGTATGATGTTAGATGTTAGATATACTGGATGGTTGTTGTTTCAATTCATATACGATACATCTGGATTATTAGAGATATGTTATATTTGATGTTGAGATGTTGTGGACATGGTTATATATATATATATATATATATATATATATATTTCTGACATGTGATATCTTTCGCCACACATCGTAGGGTTTTGATAATTGAATTTATGTTGTGATCATTTTTACATGTTTGAAATGTTGGATAGAAATGTTACTAGAAAGCTGTAAATGGTTCGTAATTGCATAGATGATATTAATTCATATATAGATGATTTTAGATTTATATTGCATATTTTGGCATGGATGTTTTAATTCGACCACGAGGCCGAAGGAGGTATTCTCTGTTTTACAGGTATATTATATTCACAACAACATTAGGGGGATTGGAGACCAACCACATTGGAATTCTAGATGAATTCAACTAGGGTCACCATGACAACATGTAATTGTGTGTGCGTGTATGAGTTTGGTTAGGGGAAAATTGTGACCAAGGGGTCATGTGTTGTCTTTTATTAGTAGTTCCCTTTTATTAATGTTAGTATGTGTTCCTTTTTATAATAAAATTTACTTTTTTTAATTATTTAGATTTTGATGTATGTTTTACCCCTTTATTATTAGTGGGTTGTAGTGTCTTAATTAAACTAATTTAACCTTGTCTTAAACTAATTAAAGATGTGACCAAAAAGGAGTTCATTTATTAGACTTGATTTGCTCTTGGTTTCTGTGTTGTGTGTTGAATGTTTAAGATCTTGAGTGTTGTACACTCTACCCTTCATGGGAAACTCGAATTTGGCCTTAGAGGCCAAATTTGGAAGCTTGTGGGACAAGTAAAACTTGTCCCACACCTCTTAAATGTCTATGACAACCCTACCTATGGGTTAGGGGTCAAAATTAGACCCCATTAGGTGTTTTGGGAAGAGAAAAAGGTGAAATGTTGAAGAAAGTGATTGCACTTTCTTTCAAATATTAATTTTTTTCTTAAGGGGAGTGGGCTTAGATGGAGTGTGTAAGTTTCTTGTCATTCCTTCAACTAATTATTAATTGTGCATTGGAATATGAGGTTGACCAAGGTGATGTGGAGTGGAGAGGAAATGAGGTGGCATCTTACTTGGAGCCACATCATCCCCCTCTCTCCTTTCTCTATTTATTGAAATCTTTTTTCTTGTTTGGGGGTTACTTCTTTATTTTGTGCTCTTGTATTTTGGGGAGAGTTAGAGAATTTTTCAGAGAGCTTGTGGATGCTTTCTTAGTTTTGAGGAGCTTAGAGACCTACTCTTGGAACAAGCTCCATTATGGAAAGGTAAGAGCTTTCCCTTGTTATGCTATGCTTTATTTTTGTGTTTATATGCTTGTGTTGAGTATTTTTCTCTTTGGAATGCTTGTTGGGTGTGGGTAAATTACCTAGGTTTGGAGTAGGAGGAGACTATGGGGAGTTTTCTTGTAGGGAGGCATAATAGTTTACCCTTTTTGTGGAGGGATTTTGGGTTGGATGCCCCACCTTGTACAAGGAATGCTTGCATTTCTTCTTGTTATGGCTATGAGGGAGTCATAAGAGATTGAGGGAGGCATAAAAGTATATGGAGGTATAAGGGGTACTCGAGGGAGGCATAAGAGTTTATAGGGGATTTGAGATATGCATTGGAGGCTTTAATGTGGGCTTCCATTCCCATTGGGAGGCATAAGTGGCCTCCCCATAGGTCTTGTTCTTTTGGCTTTCTTGATAAGCCTTGTTATATTGTTGTTTTATTGATTCTTCTTGATTGTATTGTTATTGTGTTTGAATGTGGATGGAATGGATTGTGAAACTATTTTGTTAAGTATTGTGGAAGCTTGTAGTTGCCATGAGTTGAAATCATCTCCCATTGTGATGTGGTTGGGGCTCGGGGGCCAATGAAGGGTATGGCTTGTCCTCTTCATTAGATATCTTGGTTGGGTGGAGAGCGTTTCCTCTCCTCTTTTTTTGTGAATTAAACAAATCTTGGAGGAGCTATCTTGTTGGAGTTGTGAAGTTTGGAGTCTTGTTGGAGAACTCGTAACATTGTATTCTATTTTAATTGCATTATTGTATGGTATGTCCCACTTCAAGTGGAGGACATTGTATTGATCTTACAAAGGAATGTTGTATTCAAATAGTTATTATTGATATTGTATTGTATGTGGAAATAAACACATAACAAAATAAAGAAGAAATATTTATATTGTAGAGTTAGTTTTGCAAATAGAAAAGAAAGTAATTCTCCTTGTTGAAATCTTGGTTGCATTGTGAGAAAAGTAGTCTTTGTGTTAAAAGATATGAGCTATTTCAATGAAAAAGAAAGCCTACTTTCATTGTGAAGTTCTTTTATTGTAAATGTGAGATAAGAAATATAAAAGTTGTAGATGTTGAAGATGTATGCATAGCAAACTTGAATGGAAAAAATAAAAGTTATTTTAGCTATTTTTGAATGTATGTACATTGTAGTGAAATGAAAGAGAGAACAAGTTTGAATATATTGTATTTAGAAATGTTGATTCTTCTTTTACATAGCAAGGAAAATGGCAATGTAAAGCAATAGATTTAGATACTTTTTCTCTTGAAATGGAAAGGAAAATAGAGAACATAATAGAATGAGTTTGTAAGTAGATGTGTTTTTCATTGGTTTAGATAGCTTTTAAATATGAGTAATTTTAATCAAGAAATGATAAAATGGAAAAGAATCACAAAACTGGAACCCTAAAGAGCATAAAATTTAAGTTCAGAATGTATTTTAGAACCTTGTAGTAAATTTTTGTTTTGTAAAAATCTCAGATTAAGGTTCTATTTTTTAGAAACGGGACCGCCTCCCTGTGCAGAGTGGCGGTCCCGTAACCACCACTCAGGATAAGGCGGCGGTCTCAAAACCGCAACTCCGTAGGGCGGCGGTCCATGGTTTTTCACCCAGGTAGGGAAACAGTCCCAGGACTGTCGTTCTGCTCTGGATGGCGGTTCTGTTACTTACGAAAAAACATTGCGGATCCTCGCCTGTGCGTAATTTTTTAACTGGTTCCCTTTAATTTATAAGATGTAAAATTTATGTATTAACTACCAGCAATCAAAACAATGAGTAAAACCATTAGATTGGGCAGTAAAACATTCAAATGGTGGATCCAAAAAATTTCTTCTCATGTTATTCATGGGGGTAGGGTTTGCCCCAAATTAAAAAAAAAAACCAAATACAAATGGTTTGTAATAAAACCAGATTGGGGAAAGAGATCCCTCCCAGTCCTTAACTGAAAATGAAAACAACATTAAATCCTACAACCTAAACCTTCTAGCTTGGTCCTTGTAGAGTCCTCCATGATTTCTCCCTTCTTACTCCCATGGCCTTCTGCTCTCCAACCGGTAAATTTAACAAAAAAGGAAATATACCAAATAAGAAGAATAAAATGAGAAAATATTTTAATAGAATTTCATAAAGATTTTAGGGCTAAGTTTGGAACCCTAGGATCTAGTGGCCAAGATGGATTTGATCTAAGGGTGGAGGGTTGACCCTACTTTTATTAATTAGAAATGTATTTTAAATGTTTTATTTAAAATCCTCAAGGGTATGTGTAGATGGATGAGTGGGGCCATTTAATTGCCTAGAAGTGTAATGTCCTTTTTAATCCTTAATATGTTGGACGAATTTAATTAAAGGACTTTTAAACTATTAAGATAATTAATTTAATAAATTAACATAAGGTTAACCTTGTTAGGATTGAACATTATCTAAATAAAAGAAAATATTTAATTAAGTAAATTGATCTTTGGTACCTTCCTATTGATTAATTAATTAATGGGCCTTAGAGATAAATTTGAAAATATGTTAACCTTTTAACTAGACCTGGTTCTTCAATCTTAAAGCTGAGTTAAGTAGTGTAAGCCGATTCAATGAGCCCTAAAGGTTAAGCACCCTTGTAACCTTCTTTGCAACTTAAAAAAATAAAATTTAGTCACAATTTTTAGGTTAAGTGTTGGGTTGTAGTGTGTTCTTAAAACGTCGTTGATTGCGGGCGTTACAAACTTCTGACCCAAAAAGAAGAATTTAAGAAGAAAAATCCTCTCTTAGGCAAGTCACACTTTTTGGGATAATATATCTAAGCTACAAGTGAGAATTTTGGCAGTGGCAGGAAGGTAGGAATTTCTGGTCTTCCTAGCAAGTTACTTTTTCTCATCAAGTCAAAATCACTTAAGATGCTAATGGGAATTTTTGAGGTGACAAGAAGGTGAGAATTTCTTACCTGCCTAGCATAGTGAAAATTCCCATTATGAAAGAAAAATCACTTAAAGCACTGGCAGGAATTTCTTTCATGCCTATCAGGTTGAATCCATCAAAGAGGTTTATTCACCCATGCAAGTCACATTTTTAAGAACGTTATTTTCCATGCAATTCTCACTTTTTGGAAGGAAGGATTTGAGCTGCTAGTGCAAATTTTTGCAGAGGTAGGAAGGCAGGAATTTCTTACCTGCCCACCAAAATGAAAAGTCTCATTATGAAAGTCAAATCACTTAAGTGGAAGATGGGATTTTTGGAGCTGCATTGCAGGGTGGAAATTCCCATTGCTTTGACTTCCTATTTTTAGCAATTTTCCTTACCAAAAAGTGCGACCCACCTTGGCATTAATACATGTATTTAATGATATTTATTAATGGTATTTATAGACAAGTTTGGCGCCATAAATAGAAGGAAAGTCAAGGCAAGTGGATGAGCTAAAGAGAATTCAAGGATGCATGTAGACTTGGGTGCCCAAATTGGAAGAAGAAGCATGGCTTTTAATTAGTTAAATTGCCAAAAATAGGGAAAGGTAATTATTAAAAATAGCATGTAGATGGATTTATAAGCATGGGCCGCCATAAGGGAGAAACAATTAATTATTTTTGATGAAGTTTGCAGCCTAGAAAGGTTTTGGCACCAAGGGAAGGAGGATTTTGTAATAAAGAATATTTTCCATTGTTGGGAAGCTTCCAGTTTTGATGCTTAGGGTTGGAATACCCTGATTTTTGTTATTCTAAGTGTCTACATGTTGCTATAAGTTCCCAAGTGAATTAAATAATATTTTTTCTTGCTTTGCATGCAAGAAACATCTTAAATTTTAGGGCAGAAGGCTTTATATGCAGATTTTGGTGATAAAAATTAAGTATTCATGCCATGGACTCCATATTTGTCTGAATTAATTAAAGGTACTCATCACAGGTTCTCATATTGGTGAAAGGAAGTCCAAATCAATTTTAGATACATTGAATATAGCCTCCTAATCAGAAGAAATTTCCAGATCTACACAAATTGATCCAATTACAAGGGATTCTGGTAGAATTAAAAGAAAAAGAGCTCAGACAAAGATTGTTTTAGGCACGATGAAGCATGATGAAAGAGAAGGATCATCAGAGTCGTGCATAGCTTCCAGATTTTCTAACATCAATGATACAAACATAGGCCCTAATCCCATCACTTTTAATTGATAGATCTAGATCCGGAAGGACATCTCTCATGTGGGCAATTAAAAGTAACGGGATTATTCAAGCTTCAATATTTCCAATCACAACTCAATTTCCAAATTTGTTATGGAATGTGTCAGGTCTTATCATCCTCTTTCCATAAAAATTCAAGATGTTGCAGGAAAGAAAATAATCAGGTTGGATGCACAATTCATTAATTATTACCTGAAGATTTCAACACAACAAGTGGTGATTGTAATTAGCATGCTAGATGCCGACAATAGATGGGAAAAGCAAAAAATATTATGTGTGGGCATAATGAATAGAAGATACACGAAGAAGCCCAGATCTCCATCAAAGTTCTCGAGGACTCTTCCACGATCCAATCTTGTGCAAGAAGTTGATGATATCACTAAATTTCTTTGCAGGTTAAAAGGAGAAGCCAATAACAATAACTTCCACTCATGGATGTATGCCTTTTTGAGAACCATTGAGATCAACAGAGTTGATTCTATCATCAATTGGGTAGAGATCATCAGTGACAACATCCTTGAGTAGCTCCAAATTGTGAGGTGGACATTCAACTTCAAAATGACTTCATACCTAGTATATGTAGTAGCCTTGTAGGGTATATTTTCTAAATTGGATATACATGACATACTATCAAAAGATCCTATTTTTGAGTGCTTCCCATAGTTGACAATTTTTGAATGCTAAAAATATTACAAGGTGGTCAATGACAGGTTCTTTTACAGATTCATCTATAAATTAAATAGTGACCTGAAGATCAACAAGGTGAGAAAAGAAGCTTGGGAAGTTGTATCCTAACATGGTTGTATCTTCATCCAGTTTGTGGACTTCACCTATCTCAGGGTCAGTTGTTTTTCAGGAGAACCAGTTAATTTTTTGAGATATCCAAGAAATAATTGGGTCATCATGGAGTTATCTAGGAAGCTTGTAGAGATGCATGACTTACAATTGAAGCAGAACAAACATACAAGGTGCTATCTGGTTGCAGTGGGTTATTACAACTATCAGAACCTCCATAAAGCTAGAGGAATCGAAGTAGAAATGTTTTCTGGATATGAGTATGAGTTCTTCCCAACACAATTTAAATTTGATCCATATGGGATAACAAAGAAGACAATATCCTAGGAATATTCACATGTGTAATGCCATATTTTTTTTTGAAATGCAAGTACACTAATTTTTCATATTTTATATGTAATGCACAACTAAATATTTCAAATTTTCAAGTGTATTGCATAACTATGTTTTGCATATTTCTAAACAACAATTTCTTCCAAATGAATGACATTGAAATAAAGAAAAACTCATGGTTTTGTTATGATCTCAAATGACAATCTTACAAGATTCTAGCAACAATAAAATAAAAGCTTTCTTAGAAAAGACTTATGTTCTTCAAGAAACAATAAGTACAAAAATGAGTATTTACAAAAGTGTGACACTTTACAAAGCCACACTTATTTACAAAGTGAAGGCAATGTCCTCCAAATATGAGGAAGACCAAGATGGCAAGAGGCTCCACTATCTCCAACTTGAGCTCCAAACTCTAATACTCCTACAAGAATCCAACTCCAAGAGAACATGGCTTGTTTACCACCCAACCAATAGGCATCATTACATGTCTTTCCATGGTTGGAAGTCATGCTAGCCTCCCCCAAGCCCATGGGAGAGAGGGACTAGCTTCCACAATGTGCACAAGTATAATGGGGATTTACACACAACAAGAAAAATATAAGACCATTTAACCACTTACTACACATGAAAACAACAACATGAGGATAACAAGGTCAACCTCACAAGGGGGAAGAGAAGAAGTAGGATACCCAAATCAAAGGTGTCCAACCAAAGGATCACCAACAAAACATGTTTACAAAAATCCTTATACCTCCTAAACATTCACCCTCCTTATTCCTCCTTTTTTCATAGAAATCCTTCTTGGGAGGATTTTCAAACCCAAAAGGGTTTCCTCACCAAGAATGGGGAAAGGATCAAGCCATATGGACCTTTCTCCCACCTCAAACCATATGAGGGGAGGATAATGGACCTTCATGGCTTGACCAACAACCATGAGGTTTGAGAGGGAAATCCCTCTCTCTTCCCCTACATTCTCCAAAAATCATCAATCCAAATGATGGTGGAGAGAAAACAAAGAAAACAACAAGAACAAACAAACAAATACATCAACCATACAACTCACAACACATCATTTCACACACACCATTCCATTGATTAAGCACAGTTAACAAGATAAGCACAACTAAGAAGAAGAAGGTTAAGTATCCTACCTCTGTAATGCTTTCCAAGACTCTAAGCTTTTCCCTTTTTCCAAGCTCACCTCCAAGCTCCCAAAATTCTCCAAGTGCTCCAAAAAAAATGAACTAAGAAGACCCATTCCTTCCACATGAGGAAGAATAAGAAGAGGAACCCAAAAGTTTCCTCACCAATGGGAAAGTGACAAGTGTCACCCCCTCTCCTCTCAAGAGTCAAAGATTCCAAAAACCAAACTCACCTTTTTTACCTTATCACCCAAAATACCAAAAACTAAAATAAAACAAAGTGGAGCAACTTTTAACAATTTCACACAACCCAACCATCTTACATGGATGGTGACTAAAGAGGGCAAAATGGGAGGGAAACTACCTCCAAACTTTGGAAATAGGTCCCCTACCTATTACGTATGCCCTACCTATTAGGTAGGGTCCAAGGGCCCATTTTCATGTTAAGGGAACTCCCAAAGTCAAAAGGGGTCCCTAATAATGCCCAAAATAACCCAATTTCAGGTTTGGCATGCTTGGGCACAAGGGTAGAGGGAGTGGGGTCCACCCAAGGTTGACATGTGGTCCCCAATCCCTTCTACCAACACACACACACTTTCTCAAAACCAACACTTAACTTAAGATAAGATCATTAAACCCCTAAGCTAGTTTACTTAATAAAACACACCCTAAACCTAATTAATTTTACAAAACATAATTACATTACAATTGAGGGGTTCACCCATGGTGCACAATTAAATACATCTAATCTAAGGCCTCAAACATTTATCATGGTTAGGACTCAGCCCGTGGGCCGCTTGTGCACAATTGCGTAGCTGCCCTGAAACCCATGTTCTCCTATACCTGTCACCTGCACACTCATTGCACACATTAACCACATTTGTCCAATATAATAAACATCATCTATACATCACAATATCAATCAAACTTATAATGTCTGAACATAATTTACAATTGATAGTGCAATGCATACAATTATCCACATAGTTTGCGATGAATCATCCACAAATAAAATTGCAACGACATACACTTAGGCTAGCATGAAAATTACCATTATTAAATCTAGAAAACTATATCGTTAATCAAATCGAACACAAGAAACATCATCTAACCGATAGATCTATCATATAGCCCTGTTAGTGTCATCAACATCATAAGAAATATATCAGTATACGAATCTAGTCTAATTGGCGCTATGTGCCCAAAATTCCATAATGTCCATGAGGATAAAATATCATAGTAAAATGTCCAAAGTCTATTAGAGTCTCAATCAAAACATGTCTAGGAATAAAGGAACCAACAGATAACTGGAGCTATAAAAATGTGGGCACTACAACATGTATCTTTGTAGGAAGAATTTTATATGAAGTGTAAAAGCGAGTATGAAGTCAGAAAGAAAGATTTCAGCAAGTTATCAGTGCAACATGTTTTTTATTATAGCTTAGAAAAAATACCTACAAATCTCGTAGATGATGGGAATGTGGTTCTTGACACATACCATCAAATGGGAGGAGATAAATCTGCTCTTTAGGAGAGCGTAGGTGGTTGTTTGATGATTGAGGAAAGGTCTTCTGCAATTCTAGTTAACACCTTAAATTGGTTGTTAACAAAGGGTTATTGCATGGACAAGGATTGCATGAATCAAATCATAGGTAATTTCATTGCAGGAGACTCTATAAAAAGGAATCATGAGGGTGAAAGTAGCAGGAGACTAGAGAAGCTTAAAGTATACAAGAAGTTACAGGTACTTGAGAAAGTTAAGTCTACATCTATTATACCAGTACTACTTTCAAACGAAGGTTCTCCAGCCTCAACTCACAATACTTCAGAAGCCCCAGAACCCCAAGAAGATGTTATCATTCTTCCATTGAATTGAGCATCATTTGTATTTTCTCCTCATCCACTCAGATATTCACCCCCCTACAGAGAAGCTGAAAGAACAGATGACAGAGTTTAAAAAAGCATTATCTTTAGACAATTTAGAGGGTGATAGCCATAACACTGTTGTAAATTTAGATACAACAGAGTCTAAGCATGAGATGGTGGTACACTCAGTAAATTCTCATCCCCCGAGAAGTAATTTTTCATCCTGGTTGGCTTTGTAGACAGTCCCAGAAGATAGAGAAGAGATAAAACTGGAAGAACATGACTTATAACTACTCATGAGTTTAGGAAGAAATGATATAAGACCTAAACCTGCCAAGGTAACTTCAAGGTTTATTGAAAAATCGAGGTATAAGTTTACTAAGTTGTTAGTTCTAGCCGAAGGAAAATAAAAGGGAGAACTCACAGTGGAAGATATATCAGTAACCAAAGTTCCATTAGGTCATACCACCATGAAAGGATTGGAGAAAGAAACATAGACATTAGCAAATGCTTTATTCCTCAAGCTTGAAAAAGGGAAGACAGAGAAAGCCAAACTTCAAGAGAAGATTTCCGAGTTGTGTGAGATCATTGATAAGGTTTCCAAACCTTCCTCTCAGCCAATATTAACACATGTGAAAGTGATTAATCATCTACTTAAATAAGTGGAGGATGAAGGTAACCAAGTCAAGGATATTAATGAGTGGAAAAGAAAAATTATTCATCAAGTTTCAAAACAACTCAAGGAGGTACCAACTAGTCCGGAAGTTATGAAAGGGGCACTATCCTAGCTGAAGCAATTAATGACAAGGATAGTGGATGAGAATATAGTGGCTGAGAATAACTTGGATATCTTGGTTAAGATAAATTCACTACCAAAGGATGTTTTGAGTACAGAGAAAATTGTCCCTAAAGGATTGGTGGAAAAGGGTAAGCAAATGGAATTTGTAGTTTCTTTCTATATGGAGAATCTCAAACTCATGCTCAGAAGAATGTAGTTTCTCGACGATAAGATATTTTCATTGCCAGACAATGTAGTTGCTTTCACTGAGGAAGTATTCAGGGGTATTTATCACTATATAAGAACCATTCGAAACGGGTTACCTGTTTCTCTTGAAGGATTTCTTTTGATGATTCAAAAGGATATTGATAAATCTTTCATATCTTTCATGGTAAATTCAATTAGCAAGATGACGAGACTTCAATCAAATTTTAAAGAGTTTGGGCCTAGTTTGGGGGAAGTGGAAGAAAGCATTGATACTTTTTTCAAAGGTTTTCTGTAGTTCAGGACCGAGAAAGAGGCTATTATTAGAAAAAATGGGAAAATGTTGAATTACGTGTTTGACAAGTATATTCAATATCGAAACAAAAATAAAGCATAAGGTGTTATAGTTGGCATATATCATTTCTTCTCTTCTTTGTTCTCTTATTTCTTATGTTCCCAGATGAAATTGTAAGATTAAATTTATTGGTTTAAAATCCATTACTTTAATTTATTTGAAAAGGTTCTTTAAGATAAGAGATAGATGTGCACAACCTTGAATTAGTTTCCAGATGCATGCCACTTAGAGAGGAACTTTAGGAGAAATATTTCAAGTTGTTTTCTTTTGAGATTCCACATGTTCTAGTTCAGTTGTAGTTTCCTATTTGTAATTTCTCCTTCATACACTATAAATGAAGGAAGAACCTATAGGTTAAAGGATCATAATTTGAAATCAATATTCATGTGTTCCAAACTTTGAGTTGAAACCCTTGATATTTTTCTCAAAGCTAAGGAATTGAAAGGAGGTATATTTTCAGAGAACTTTGTGTCAACGGTGAATTTGTTTCTTACTTATGTGTAGATCTTTGCATAAAATTTGTGTTATCTCAGATCTAGATTTGAAACTTTCATTTTATTTAAATTCTATATCGTGAGATCTGTTTGTTTCATCTATGTGCTTGAGACCAACTATGCGAACTATTAGTTGGATTGCACATCTTCTTTTCTTTCTTCTCGGTTTCAATTATTTCCCCTTTTTTTGTAAATATTTCTTTATAGCTACTTACTTGCTGTAAAATTTCCTAGTTATGGCTCATGAGCTTTGTAATTAAAGTAAAACCCACAAATAATTACTCAGATCCATAATTGATAAAAATCATACATGGGAGCCTCAACGGTAAATGAGGGAGATTTATTTCATGAATGCCTAGGTTTTCAGATGTGCAGAAAATCTACCCAACAAAAAGTGAAAGCAAAAACATCATGAATAAAAAAGTTCATCTTCAACCCCTACTATTGTAAAAAATGAGGAACTAGACAATTATTTTATTGTGAATGTTGAAGATGACTTAAATACTCGTGATGTAGTTGATGTTGAAATTGAAGGAGATAATGAAAATGTGAATCAGAAAATTCATTTTGAAACCATAGAAAACCAAAATTTGGCAAAAACACCTCTGGGATTTTATGAAAGAGACCTAATTATTTTATTGAAATTAATGAGAAATGTTTGAAACCAATGTCTGAAAAATTTTCTGAATGAAAAATCAGAAGAAAAACCACTGAAATTTGGGATAATCATTTTGAAATTTTAAATGATTCCCAAAGATGTCAGTTGCTGGTTAGTTTGATGAAATTGAATAAAATGTGAACTAAATTAAACACCCTAGGATTGAAAAAATCTAATATACGTGGTCAAACCTCTGTAATTATTGATAACCTACATGATGCATATCACACTGTTGGTGTAAAGAGATGCATATGAGATAATAATTTCATGCGTTGTGTACTTGCTACTAGTGTTGTGAGTAAATAAAAAAAGTGTTTGATTAGCCAAACAAGACAAATGTTGAAAGTTAATCAAACAACTATAATAAAAGCAATTCAAAGGCGTAATACAATAACATTAATTTTTGGGCATTTTCTGCTTGAAAACCACATCAAGACAAAGATATATCTGATGCTATAAGAGAAGTTGTTAAATTTTGGCATGGTAACACTAGAGTTTCACCTAATTTATGAGATGTTATAAAATGGAGAGTTAGTTATACTAAGCATGAACCACATCCAAAGAATTTCTTAGATATGACTCAAAATCATTTTTTTGTAAGTTTGAACAGGAGCATCTAGAAATTAAAATTAGTCAATGTTAATGTCCAAACCATTCTATATGAAAATCTACCACGCTCGCACCATTTCTTACTGTAGGAAACATGTTGAATTTACAACACATTATGATAATTTTTAACATATTCATTCTTATTTGCATTCTGAAACTATGTTATTGGAATACGGTGTTCAATTTCCACCAATATCTTCTAGGGATTTCATTCCTAAGATATTTTGTGAAAGAGAAGTTGGAATTTTTTTCTATAGTCAGGATTGTTTAGATGGACATTGTTGTACATGCATCAGATTACCTAAATGAGAAAGTTGTATCCATGAGAAAATTAGAGGTGCAATAGGACATAATTTATTTGGGTTTAATAAATATAAATAAGTACCATACCAATTGAAAGATGGAAAGGAGTGTAAACGATGTGAGCTAGTTACAGAACATATATCTATTTTTCAATTTATGAGAAAATTTAAAGATGAAATTGTTTATGAGTATGTTAGGCATACACACAAAGCTCAATGGTTACATGAACAATTCAAGATATGCAAGGACACATTTCATATTGGTACTATTGTTTCAGTGGTCGATTTTGTAAAGAATTATACGTTGCAACAAAAAATAGAGGTTCAATCGCAATATTACAACTCCGTACATGTTGCCAATTTTATGCATATAGAATTTATACATTCTCCTGAAAACATAGATAATGATTGAATGTTTTTGAAGAGCACCACTTTTATATTAGTGATGATCAGACTCATTCTATTAAGTTTATGTAAGGATGTTTCCAACTATTTTATGAAAACTTGTCTGATAGGTACATCCGCTTCAATCAACATTATATATGGTTAGATAATTACACATATCAATTTAATAATGCATGAATGCTTTATTGGATGAGTAGGATGCATGTCAAGATGGGTGTGCAACATATTTGAAGTTTCACTGAGGTTGGACATGGAAAAGGATATCATGATGGTGTAGGGGTATGTGTGAAAAGAGCTCTTGCAAGAGAAGAGTTGAAGTACAAAAATGGTGTCAAATTGAAAGATACAAAGAGCATAATGGAATGGTGTATTGAAAACATGGCTCGTAGTTCTCAAGAAAATTTCACAGTTCGTATATATTTTTGGTGGATAGAGGAACAAAAAATTTTGAACTATGATGATTGTATGACACTCACAGGGTCTAGTGATTTACACTCATTTTGCAGCTCAAACTCTTCTTCGTGGGCCACATGGATAAGAAAATTGGCAAATTTTTGTGCATCTTGTATCAAATTTGTCATTGTTAAGTGCGATTTACAAGAATGGGTGGATGGATGGATTTTTAGGCCTCTAACTTTGCTTCCTAGTTATTAATTTTCATGGGCATCATGACTTGTTTCTCGAGATGAAGTTACAACATCCAAGGACTTTGACGACATTTCTATTTTGTTGCCACAAGGTAAATGGTAATTTATAATTTACAATTTTTGTATTGAGTTATATGTCCATTGAAATTAATATATAATTTAAATTTGAGTTGAAAGAAATAGGTTTCCTTCTCCTGTTATAGATGGAAAAGATATTGAGTACCCTACAGGGTCAATGGTAGTTACTAGAACTTGGCTTTGACCGTCTCTATTAAAAAATTCATCTCTATGGGTGTTTGAAGAATTTGAGACACACAAGACAATAATCTTATATTCGCATTTAGTTCTAGCGACAAATATTCAAATTTCTAGATGTCGAGGAAGACCTAATAACAAGATTATTTGGAAGTTTCAAGATTCAGATCATGAAGAAATGTTGTTTTCAATTTAGAGTATATATGATTCTAATGGTTCATTGGAATGAATTTACATGCTCGAGTTTGGTATATATTTCTTTGAAGTTTTTTAAATTTGTACATACTAGATTCAAGTTCATATATTTTATTAAATTTGTGTATCTTGTATATATCTAGTATGATTTTTATTCAACTTAAATTACTTTGAATAACACTTTTATGCTAGTTAGTGGTGCCTTACACTGGCTCAAACTGCACTATTTAGCATGATTCCAAAAATAGGGTAGCGAGAGAACCGATTGGAGATGGAGAAAATCGAGATAGGCTATTATAGAGGGTCTCTGTATAGAGGTGTAGGATCTAATGAGACATCTTAAGCTACCATGAAGACCAAGTAATCACCTATCGAAGTTATACAATTTTTTGGTCTCAGGGTTCTTAAGGGACTATGCCCGAACGAAGTAGCCTGGAAGAAATGACATTGTACCACACTAAACTGAAACCTCCCCTAGAATTTACCTAGACACCCAGATGTGTTGATGTATTCGGTTCGATGCCATGACGTTCCAAGACATGAATTCTCACCACTCGACTCCGTTTACTTCCTAGGACTACCTAGAAAAGGCAGTTTGCAAGAAATTATGCTACGAAGGCTCAAGTAATGCCACGACCCTGAATTCTGTTAGAAATTAGCTTATTATTGTGAACATTAGATATTTATATATTTGTGTGTGTGCAAATATATATTATATATTGTATGAATAAATAATGTAAGTGAGTTGTAACTCACGTAGATAAGAGTTGTTGAGATAGGTTGAGTGATTAGTGGATCATGAGATATTCTAGGGAATTGTTTGAGATTGAAGTTGACTCCTTGTATTAAGGAAATCAATCTTCTATATATTGTAATCTCCCTTGTCTAATAAAATATACCGAATGGATTGAAATCATTGTGTTCATGTTTATTGTTCTGTCTGTGTCACGATTATAATCTGAACAAAATTATATCATTGGTATTAGAGCGATGTGCAAAATGGGTCTTTGATCGGTGAAAGGGTAGAGCCACTACAAGTTCTGGTTGCCCTATTGATGGAAGATAGTTGTTATGAGAAGAGCTTCGTATTTGTTTTGGAATGTCTTAAATTTATTTTTGTTAAATCCCGTGACAATATTATCAGTTTCATTACACATCAGATCGGTCTTAGTAAGCGTCCTCTTCTAGATCAGTTGAATTGACAAGTAAATAATAAATCTTGGAACGTGTAAAGCCTAGTGAGAGGCAAATGGAAGGGTGCCACTTTCACTCAGGATCGGGTGCATTGAAGCGTAATCATATTTTGTTTCAGTTGATTCAGTGTCCATCGACATACAGACCTGTGATTTCTCTGTGTGGCATCAGTTCTATTTCTTCACTTTCATCCACGTATTTCCAGCGATCAAGCAACTCCCTCAATCACATTCGGTTCTCCATGGTTCAATGAACAGAGTTGATATTGTTATTGTCTACTATTCTATATTTGAATGATCAAATTTACAGTTTGAGAGATATCTTAGTGTTTAGGATCATTTTTGTGTGTGGATCTTGGTCTTTACATGAGTTGTGTGGCATTTGTCTGGATTGGCTGAACCAGCTGTCAACCCAAAACAACTAGTGCATTTGACATAAGACAGACCTATATGATATTTCAACACATGATGTACGTCTATTGTGGGAGGAATTGAGCTATAGTTTTTATTTTGTTTTACTCTCTATTTGCATTGAATCTTCAACAGATTGGATCTGGAGCTCTAAAATGCAGATCTAATCATCCTCATGCCAATTTTCTGAATCAATAAACCATTGTCAACAGCAGATTCATTGACATATCTCCACTTATTCATCTAATCTGGATGGGATTCCTTTGAGACGCATTACATTGGGTTTGGTGTTTGGATATTGGTCATGATGAAACAGTGAAAATGATGTCCTCCATATTCTACAAATCAAGTTGTGATAGAAAAGTAAAGAATATTCAATCCTTGAGTTCAGTCTTGATCACCATTTCAATTTGTAAAGGTTGGTGTTTTTGTTCAATACACAAAGGTCTTTGTTTTATTACTGTGTAGTTTTTATTTGTGTTTAGAGTCTTTTGCCTATATAGCCCTCTTTGGTCCAATTATTATGTTCGTGAGTCTATCATTTATTTTAATGACATTTCTATATGTCATTATGTAAGTCTTAAAATATTAAAAAAAATGCTAAAAAAAAGGAATAAAAGTTTGAAAAATAAAAAAAATTGCCTCACTTTTCAAAAATTGGACGCATTTTTGCTTGTACGCGACGTACACAGTGAGGGGATGCATTATCAGTTGAAACCAACACCCAAGTTGTAAAAATGGGCCTTAACGACACATTCGATAACTAAGTAGCGAGACAATGGAGGCTGGAGGCAATGAAGGCAGGAGGGCACATAGAGACCTCTCGTCAGGCACCATCGATGAGGTCGTGAAACTGAATTGGTGGCCAAGTTTTTTCTATTGAGTGTTTGCTTTTAGCGTACATTTGTGAGAATAAGAACAAATGATTGTTCAAAGTAATGTATAAACATTCCTGAATGTAACTCCCAATGTAATGAAATAGGTGAGCAAAAGCACCAATGTAAGATAGTTCATGGATCTTGAAAAGGTTTGTAGGAGATCTAGAAAACCACACGAGGTGGACAAGCGATGGATCTGTTACACGTCAAGGTTTGTGGTAAACCTGTAAAACCATAGAAGGTTGAGCATTGCTCCCTTCATTAGTATAAAGGTCATGAGTCACATATTTTGACATGCTCCGCAAAGGTGAGCATACTGCAGATGAGAGTGTGTATGTTTTTCCCATGTTCAAACTAAGGGGGTGAATGTTAGGAATTAGCTTGTTATTGTGAACATTAGATATTTATATATTTGTGTGTGTGCAAATATATATTATATATTGTGTGAGTAAATAATGTAAGTGAGTTGTAACTCATGTAGATAAGAGTTGTTGAGATATGTTGAGTGATTAGTGGATCATGCGATATTCTAGGGAATTTTTTGAGATTGAAGTTGACTCCTTGTATTAAGGAGATCAATCTTATATATATTGTAATCTCCCTTGTCTAATAAAATATCCCGAATGAATTGAAATCATTGTGTTCATGTTTATTATTCTATCTGTTTCACGGTTATAATCTGAACAAAATTATAATTAGGTGTGATTAGAGGCCTCCTTCACTCACTTTTTGTCTTAGATGGTTCTCAGTTTGGATGACCGAGTTCCAATTTGTGATCGTCAGATGTTTTCGCTGAAAACGTGAATTTAGATGAATAGGGAAGGCATTCTTGGCTCCAAATCGGGTGGTCCAATTCTGAACCGGGCCTCCCTGGAGCCTGCCATAACACCTAAAGACATATAATCCCCCAAATAGATGCATTAACGGTGGTAGTTTTCCCCCATGATGTCACGGGGCATGATTTCTCTGTATTCATCTCGCATCAATGAGATTGCAACAAGGTAAACACACTACCATGTAAATACTCTAAATTTGATTGTTTGATATCTTTTTAAAGAATTTAAATACACAATATATTGTTAAGAATATTTTTTACATATTTTGTGCCAACTAAACTATAATTTTTATATATATTTTTAAACAAGTGAATTCAAATTAGGACCTTATTATTACACACATCAATAACACTTAATTTGGACTAATACTTAACAAATAAATTTTAAGTAAACTAAAAACATATAAATGAATTGTAATAAATCCCCCAATAATATTTTTAATTATATTGTATTTTTTCCCACTTTGGAGTGTGTTAACCACATGCTTAAAATAAGAAAATTGATATAACTCTACAATTGAATCTCTTGAACAAAAAATGATCTTGCACCCAAGAACCTTCAAAACCATTATATAACATAACATCATATATCATAACAATAACCTCTTAATAGTTCATAACATGGTCTATATCTACAGTATTATAGAAAACCATAGTATATAACTCCACACTTGAATCTCTTGAACAAAAAATGATCACATGGTAGCGAGTTATTAAGATATAACTATAGTAGTGAGTTATTAGTCCTCAATATATAGTAATGAAAATCATTAACATTTTTTTTTCTGATGAGCATCGTAAGTACATGCATGATATGGATAATGGTCACATAATTGAGGCCATCAAATCAAATCAAACATAGAAGTAATATGGTTATGAAAACAAACATTGAATTATATTATGTGCAATGAAATCAAATAAAACATAAAAGTAATATGGTTATGAAAACCAACATGGATATATTATATCAAAATAAGTGTGCCACATCTCTTGAAATATATGAATAATGTATCAAACTAAGTGGGCCATACATATAGGACCATATGCATTCACATAAGACTATATATATGGACTATAAATAATCATGAACAGGACCAGATGACATATATATCTATACATGGTTCTTAGGAATCTAATCATGAAACATTTTCCCTCTCTTGGTCCTGCTAGTATAAGCATGTCCACATCCTGTGGATGTAGTGGAGGGAGATACCACTATGTATTTCATTTATGTGGTCCTAGGCATTAAGTTGGCCTGAAACTTAGCTTGCACATTCATAAACATAAAATTTTTAACACCCAAATTTTTAAAATACATTAAAAATTTAGAAACTTAGAAATTTTAATGCATGTGAAATCTTACCACAATCTCATAATCCCTCTCAATTTGTTTTCGTTATGTTTTATGGTCAATGATAGACTCGCGAGGGGTAGGATGCGTATAAATAAATAGTTCAAATTAAATATTTCATGTAAAATTTGATATCGTAGATAAGTAGTAAGAAAACATCCATGTCCAAAATTTAACAAATTTAAAAAATTGTACCTGCATTAGTGGATCTGTAGAAGCTATGGTAGCATCTACAAAAACCTCCATAGTCTGCATATAGGGAGGATTCTGTGTGGTAATCATAAGATGCAAAAAAAATGTAGATCAACGTTAATTGAAAATTGTCCAGGAGAATGGTGTTTAAGGTAGAAGCAAATTTTTTTGTTAGAAACTAATATCCTTCAGTAGGTCACAATGATGTAAATCATATTGATTTGGTAGAGTTTTGGATATGAAATCAATATGGAAAGAGGAATCCATTATTCAAATGCAAATTTGGGTGTAAAGATAAAGGATATGTTTGTAAAAGAGGTTATGTTTGTCAATGCAACAACTAGGAGTATAAGTGAGATAGTTGTTTATGCCTAAGTAAGGAAATATTATTGTAGTAAGAGGCAATAAATAGGATTTAGATTGTTCACGGAGAGAAGGTAGGGATGTAATTTTATTCTCCTCCAAATTTAGATGTTGTTAAGCTCTATAAGGAGCTAAGAATAATGTTTCTAGGGAGGATAATAAGAAAAAGAGGGAGCTATTCGAGGAATTTGATGATGATGTATGAAGGATCAAAATGTAATAGAGTCAATTAATGAAAGAGGAAAACATGGGTTTATGTTGTAGATAAATTTTTGTGTGAATTTTGTTTAAATTATTATTTTTGAATGGACTATATGTTGGAACATAATGATTAAGTGGTCTAGTCAACCCTTAATTAATATAGATCCATCATTATTATATGGGTTAAATATTTAATAATATGAAATACTTTTCTATTATTAAATATTCATACCTAGGTAATATACATTAGGTAAGTATTTAATAATGTGAATCATTTATGTTTATATTTATTAAATACACTCACCTAGGTATATGTGTCAACCTTTTTTAAGTTAAAAAGGTGGGTCGGGAGACATACCCGATCACCTTATATAAAAAGGACTTTAGGTCCTCATTTGATATATTTGAGAAATATATCAAAGGTGTGTAAATCAAGTGATTTAGTTTTACCCTTAGTAAATAGAGTTTTAAAGGATGAGGTGATCTTACTCGATGTAAAATAAGGTCTCTGAAGTAAAAGGTTATTTTCAAAGTGGTTTTTACCCTATTGAGATTTTCTACTATAAGTACTGTGTCACCTGTGTTATTTATTTCCTGTAAGTATTTCTTTATTTACTTATGTTCTGATGTAATGTTTATTTAAATATTTATTGTAACATTATATAATATGTAAGTTGAATAAATCCATATTTATTAGAATCCTCAAATTCTAACATGGTAACAGAGCAAGGTAAATTAAATAAATTAAGATCAAATGTTTTATATTTTATTTATTTAATTTGTATGGGTTTTTTTAACCAACCGGAAAGGTAAATTAAATACATTAAAATCAAATATTTTATATTTTATTTATTTAATTTGTAAGATTTTTTCAACCAACCCAGAAAGGTAAATTAAATAAAATAAGATCAAATGTTTTGTATTTTATTTATTTAATTTGTACGTTTTTTCAAACAACCCATAAGGGTATTTAAAATAAGTGCAACCTAAAAGTTTTACTTTTTGAAGAATCAAGGTGAATTCACAGGGGAAAAATTTAGAAACTTCTTATCTTCCGTGAAAACTTGTGTAGAGGTAAGGGTAAAATATTTGAATATTTTTTTCTATAGTTTTAATATGTGTAGGTTGAATTTTGAAGAATGGTAAATGAAGGAGGAGACAAAGCTCCATTAAAATAAGATTTGAATTTTTTCCATTGGAAGTGTGAAAAATATTGTCTCCTCTATAAATTCTAAGGTTTATGTAGAATTTAAAATTACATGGCCTGTTAAATGTTTTAAATATTTTTTTATGAGGGCCCCCCGTAATAAGGGTTATATGTGTTTATTTTTAAAAACTATATATAATATAGTTTATAATTTTTTGTAGACTATATGTTGTTTTTATTTACATTATATAAACTATATACCTCTTTTTAAAAAAGTGAATATATTTTTACATTATAAATTATAATAGGTTAATATAATGTATTAAAATATAACCTCCCTAATATTATATAGAAGAAGAAATTATGGAATTTCACATTCTGGAAATTCACAACAAGTTTTGAATCCACTAAATTTGACGGTCAAATGACCGTCACGACAGACCAAACATAAGGCAGTATGATGGTCATTTAGACATAAAATGTAAGCTGGCTGGATCTGTTGGCGTAGCAGCTGGTTAACATGATGAGATCTCTCTCCACCATCAGTTCGAGATTTTGGTGTGACGGAAAATTATTTGGTATCAGAGCCAGACAATTAAGTGTGCTAGCCCCAGAGTAGTACTGGGATGGGTGACCTCCCAAAAAATTCCTGTTACCAAGAAATTCCCGGCATCACTGCCCCCTAATGTTGTTGGGCCCGATTGGGTGTATACCCAGCTCCATCGTGCGGGAGGGTGTTGGTGTGGCAATTGGTTAAGATGGTGAGATTCATCTCTACCATTAGTTCGAGCTTTTGGTGTAATGCCAAATCGTACAAGATCTTTGTCTACATTATTTTTCCAGAAATTTGAGGTTGTTTTGCATTCTTAGGAATTTCTTCTTCACTTCTATAATTTTTTTTATGTAAGTCTAGGGTATAATGCAAAGCCCTTTATATTGCGAGTTATTATTTTGATCATGGGAGGTTAATTAATATGCATTGTAATAACAAATTATGATTAAATAGTTTATGTAGATTTATAAAATTTATATATGTTTTTATTAAAAGTGTTGCTTTTATTTGATAAATATGTATCTAACTCTGTGGTACATTGTATATTATAATGGGGTGTGTTTTATAGGTTCAGGAAAACAATGACGTCTAGCTATTTCTATCTTGACAAAACCTAGATCCTGAATGGAACCAACTACAACATTTGGAAGATCAGGGTCAAATTAGAACTTATGGCGAGGAAAATATGGATAATTGTTTCTGGATATGAGGTTGCTCCCACTGGTCATCAAGCACCTATAGATAACATGAATGCATTCTCAAAACGAATGTAGGAGGCTATGGTCAGATTTTTTTTTTAATAAGTCTGTGGTATAATGCAAAGCCCTTTATATTGCGAGTTATTATTTTGATCATAGGAGGTTAATTAATATGCATTGTAATAACAAATTATAATTAAATAGTTTATGTAGATCTATAAAATTTATATATGTTTTTATTAAAAGTGTTACTGTTTTTCATAAATATGTATCTAACTCTGTGGTACATTGTATATTATAATGGGGTGTGTTTTACAAATTCAGGAAAATAATGACGTCCAGCTATTTCTATCTTGACAAAACTTAGATCCTGAATGGAACCAACTAAAACATTTGGAAGATCAGGGTCAAATCAGAACTTATGGCAAGGAAAATATAGATAATTGTTTCTGGATCTGAGGTTGCTCCCACCGGTCATCAAACACCTATAAATAACATGAATGCATTCTCAAAATGAATGTAGGAGACTCTTTCCATGATTTTACGCAATGTGAATGATGATTACCTTTTATACATTGGTAATATCAAACATCCGAAAGAGGTATGGACATAACTAGAATCCATGCATGAAGGTACACGTTATATCTAAAATTATTAAATTAGTTTTAGAATTGCTTACAACTCCTATGAAAGGAGATGAAAAATTAGTTAATTTCTTAGTCAAAATTAAAAATAATAAAGAACAATTAGATGGATGCAATTGTGATTTAATTGGTGAAAAATTAATCTACTTTATTGTTCAGTGAAATATACATGAAAGATTTAGGAATTTTATTTCTATCTTGAACTCTAAATATCAGAATGAAAATGATCTACCTGATTTAAATACCTTGAGTTCACTTCAGATATAGGAAGAACATGAGTGATAATGAACTTTGACTCTAAGGAGAATGCCTTTCATGAATTTCTTGCTTAGAATTCAAAGTTCAAACCTCACAAGTCCTTCTCAAGATAAAAAATTTAGATCTAAATCTTCTTTTGTTGATAAGAAAAGTCTTTCTTCTAATCAATTGTGTGTTATCTTTAGTGGTAAATGTAACAAATGTGGTAAATTTAGACATAAAAAGGAAGATTGCAAAACTAAAAAACTTATCCATAAAAATAAAAAACAAATTGTTTGTTCTAAATACAATTTAAGGAAAAAAGATAGCTCTAATGATATTCCTAAAATTGTTGCATTATATGCTGCGTTGTATTCTTCCTCTAATTTTGAATGGATTCTAGATTCAGGTGCATCAAATCATATGACTAGTGTTTCAAATTCTTTATTTTATGTTTTGAAAATCAATGAACGTGTGTATCTTGGTGATAACTCATCTTTAGATGCAAGAGAGAAAGGAAAAGTAAAATTTTCTACTGGTGTGTTGAATAATGTTTTATTTTTTCCTAAGCTCAAAAAGAACCTTTTATCATGTTCTCAATTAACTCATGATGGTTTGGCTATTCAAATTTTGAAATATAATTGGTATATCAAGGATAGTAATGATAATATAATAGCTGAAGGAATTCAAAGAAATGGTCTGTATATTTTTGATGATTTCTATTTTGCATCCTGTTTTGTTTCTTAAAGTTTGAATAATTCAAAACTATGGCATGAAAGATTAGGACATGTTAATTATCGAAAGTTTATATGAAATGACTAGATATAATCTTGTGAAAGTTTTTCCTGTGTTGTCTTCCTCTCATGATGTGTGTGAAGGGTTTTTATGCTCAAAATAATGTGCTAAACGCTTTCACTCACATCTTGAAGAGAGTTCATCTTCCCCACTAGAACTTATTCATAGTGATGTTAGAGGACATATTGAAATAGCTTCATTAAATGGTTCCTTATATGCTATGACTTTCATTGATGATTTCACCAGGATGATTTGGTCATATTTTCTTAAAAATAAATCTGATGTACTTGGGAAATTTAAGGAATTTAAAGCATTTGTTGAAAACTCTTCAAATTATAAAATTAAGAGACTTAGAATAGATAATGGGGGTGAATATGTTAGAAAAGCATTTGAATTTTTTTGTATTGATTGTGGTATTAAAAGGGAATTCACTTCTCCTCATTCTCCCCAATCTAATGGTGTTGCAAAACGTAAGAATATGACTATTTTAGATATGGCTCGCACTATTCTTCATTTTGCTAGTCTTCCCAAATTTATGTGGGAAGAAGAAATGAACACAACATTCTACATTCTAAATAGGGTTCCCACCAAAGCTATTCATTTTTCAACTCCTTTAGAAAAATGATCAAATCAAAAACCTGATATTTCTCATGTAAAATTTTTTGGTAGTCCTTCTTTATACATTCCTAAAAAGAAAAGAGAAGAAACTTGATATGACTTCTTTCTCTTGTGTTTTCATTGGATATGGTATGAACACTACATGTCTAAGGATTTACGACCCTGCAAAAAAGGAAGTAACTGAAAACCGCAATGTGATGGTTTTAGAAAAATGTTTTTGTTCATCTAATAATGGTAAAGATGTTCCTAACTTTGTCAATATTTCTAATTATGGTTATGATTCTAATAATGAGAATATATTAAATGGTCATGATGATGTTTCTTATGTTGATACTATAGATGCTTCTGAATCTCCTAACTTCCTAGTTAAGAAACCAAAATGTGCTCAACATGTGTTAGAAAGTTCTAATCCTATTGATCTTAGGAAAATGACTAGAAGCCATCATACATACCATGAATTAATGACCTTATATGAACTTGAGCCGTAAAGTTTTGAAGAAGCTTCTCAGGATGAGAAGTGGATCAATGCAATGCAAGCTGAATATAATGCCCTAATTCAAAATCAAACCTGGGAGTTGGTTCCACCTCCAGAGAAAAGAAGTATTATAGGGTCTAGGTGGTTATCCAAAGTAAAATATTATACAAATGGTAGTATTGAAAAATATAAATCTACACTTGTCGCTAGAGGTTTCACTAAGAAACCTGGTATTGATTATGTTGAAACATTTTCCCCTGTAGCTTAAATGAGTACTATTAGGACCTTATTTGTAATTTCCGCTCAATTTGGGTTGGAAATCCACCAAATGGATGTGAAAAATTTCTTTTTAATAGTGATTTAAAATAAGAACTTTACATGTCTCAACCTAAAGGATTTGAAGAATCTGGTAATGAAAACTATGTTTTTAAATTGAAAAATTCCTTGTATGGCTTAAAGCAAGCTCCCAGAGCTCGGTATGTGAAAATTAATCCTTTCTTTAAACAATTAGGATTTGTTAATTGTTTTTCTGACAATGATCTATTCATTAAGCAAGAAGGATAATATATTATTATTGTTTGTATATATGTTGATGATTTGCTTATGACTGGTGATAATCCTTCTTTAATTTGTAGAATTAAAGAAAAATTGAAACAACATTTTGAAATGATTGATTTAGGTCTCTTACATCATTTTCTTGGCATGGATGTATTTCAAGATAAACATTCTATTGTTGTTTCTCAAGAACAGTATGCAACCAATGTACTAAATTTTTTTAACATGATTGATTGTAAACCAATTTCTACTCCTATGGAAGTTGGACTGAAAATTGATCCTAAACGTGCATGTGAAAAATTTGATCCTACTTTATATAGGTAGTTAATTGGTAGTTTGATATATCTAACTATCACTAGACTAGATATTTCCTATGCAGTAGGCATTGCTTCTAGGTTTATGCAGGAACCTTATAGAGATCATTGGAATCTTGCAAAAAGGATTTTTAGATATATTAAACGTATAATCAATTATGGGTTGCATTATACTAAGAATGAAAATGCTAACTTATATGTATTTTGTGATTCTGATCATGCTGGTGATGTATTGGATAGAAAATCTACTTCTGGTTATGTGTTTAAATTTGGTGCAGGTGCTATTACTTGGTGTAGGAAAAAACAATCAACTGTATCTATCTCTTCAACAAAAGCTGAGTATAGAAGTGCAATGAAAGCTGCAAAAGAGGCTCTATGGCTAAAGAGGTTGTTTAATGAGATAAAGATGAAGGATCCACGCATTGTTCCTTTGTTTTGCGACAACCAAAGCACCATAACTCTTGCACATAATCCAATACAACATCAAAGGATGAAGCACATTGAGATACATATACACTTCATCCATGAGAATGTGCTAAGTGGTGAGATAGATCTCAATTTCATGCTGACTGAAGAGCAGGTTGCTGATATCTTCACAAAGCCCCCGAGTGCTGCAAAGTTTTGTCACTTTCATGAAAAGTTTGGATTGTTGAAGTTTCCATTGAGGGGGAGTGTGTATGATAATGTCACCTCCTAATGGAACTTAGTTTTTATATAATACCTTTGGGAATTTGTAAAAAAGACCTTCGGGCAACTGTAAAAAGAACTTTGGGTATGTATACCTCCTCGGCTTATTTTTATAAATAAGTTTTGAAATATCTTAAAGGCAGTCTTTAGTAAAATCTTTAGTGCTATCGAGATTACTGGTAAACAACTAGTACAATCATATTATTAAGGAGGTCCTTGGTTACAAAAGGCTTCTATATGCTTGGGTTCAATAACCTTTTATGAGAATATGTAAAACTCACAAATCATACTTAACCACTGATCATGGGATGATATTTGGGATTTCAAATCTTTTTGTACCATTTAAGGTAACTTGAGTATGATGAAGGTGTTATAATTCCTTCACCCGATATGCTAGCCTAAAACCTTTATGGTTTAAAGGATTGTAAATCCTGTAGTGTACCACGGGAAGGTAATCTATTGGCATATGTTATCCCACTTAACATTAAGGGGGAGTGTTGGAGCATAATGATTAAGTGGTCTGGTCAACCCTTAATTAATATGGGTCCATCACTATTATATGGGTTAAATATTTAATAATATGAAATACTTTTCTATTATTGAATATGCATACCTAGGTAATATACATTAGGTAAGTATTTAATAATGCGAATCATTTATGTTTATATTTATTAAATACACTCACCTAGGTATATGTGTCAACCATTTTAAAGTTTAAAAGGTGGGTCGGGAGACATACCCGATCACCTTATATAAAAAGGACTTTAAGTCCTCATTTGATATATTCAGGAAATATATCAAAGGTGTGCAAATCAAGTGATTTGATTTTACCCTTGGTAAATAGGGTTTTAAAGGAGGAGGTGATCTTACTGGATGTAAAATAAGTTCTCTGAAGTAAAATGTTATTTTCAAAGTAGTTTTTACCCTATTGGGGTTTTCCACTATAAATACTATCCCCTGTGTTATTTATTTCCTGTAAGTATTTCTTTATTTACTTATGTTATGATGTAATGTTTAATTAAATATTTATTGTAACATTATGTAATATGTAAGTTGATTAAATTCATATTTATTATAATCCTCAAATTCTAACACTATATGTATGTTTCTCTTCTTAGTCCGAAAAAATGAGATACACAAGTATTAACATGAGAAGAGGACTAGTAGCAATAAGGCCTAAAATGGAGATTTATGTAAGATTGCAAGTGTATGACTGAACCAAGATTCTAAACACCTTATGATAAAGTAGAGAAGGTGTACTAAACATATTTAAGAATTTATTAATTAAATATGTGGAATGTATTTGGTATTTAGAACTTTTATCTAGGCCTCACCAAGTTATATCAATTGTACATGAGAATGCAAATATAGATAATTTGATGAAAAACACATATAATATGAGATTGGGTGTATAGAATTGCATAGGGAGTATTGGTGATAAACATGAACGAAGGGACCCATGATATATAAAAGTGTAGGTATCCGATATTGCCATCTCTTTATTGTTTAGAGAGAAGAGGGTTAATAAAGAATGCATAGAACTAACAATGTTGGCAAGGCCAGTTATGCATACATCCTAAAAAGCTAAAAGAGATCCTCAAAGGAAAGGGATGATGGAGAAATCATTAGAGATGAAGTGCTCTAGAAACATGTCTATCATAGAGGCAAGTTTCCATGATCACGATAGAAGGAGAGTTTGTATATCTAGAAGAGTGTTTACTTAACCATTGCATCATAAGAGCTTAATGCTATGATAAAATTGTACTAGCTAGAGTTATGTGAATGTAAACTACTAAGAGAATTCCATAATTATAAAATTTCACATTAAGAAACAACATGTAAAAATAAACTAACCTGCATAAAAGTCAAGTGAGGTGTGCCAGTAGCATTAGTGCCCAACGTAGATGATGACCCACTAGGATCTTGAATATAAAAGACAAACATATTAATATGTACATGTACACATGAAAAAGTATACAAAAAAATTAATATGTATTTAATAATAAACATGCAATAAAATTAAATTTGAAATGTAAGTAACTTGAAACTTACACGTTTAACACACCCAACTTCAACAGCTAGCATGTCGATGGCGGATGTGTCCTTCACTAGATCTTGATGTTTAAAATCAAAATAATATTAGTTTTTACATGTATATATGCCATAATAAAATACATATATATTAAAATATCAAATAAAATATAAACTATTGTATAGATATTATATTTATTTGACATTTACCTATGAAAGACCAAGATCATTTGCACCAGTTCCAAAAATATATTCCATCATCTCATTTAGAGAAAATAAATCCTATGATCCAACAAATGATGTCTTATCCGCAGTGCATATGGAACCACATGATCCACAATCATGTGGTGCTCTATAACTGGTGCCTCCACCAACATCACCAGATGTAATTTTACTACTATGCTAGGTTAAAGTATTAGTGAGGTCCCTCAATGCATGTAGTGTGTCAATCTCCACAATCTCCTTCACTATAGAAGGGATAACTGAAGGTAGTGGGGGTTTTGGTGCATGGGGGATCCTAGGTTGACCAACACATGCACCTATTCTACTCTATGCAGAGACACCTCCTCACTTGTAGAACTAAGAAAAGTCAAAATAATTTGGGGCCTCATTAAGCACAAACTTGTAATATAATTTATTCAAAACATAGAGAGGAACCTCATTGTTGTTGCATGGTGGATAATAAAATACCATCTACCATCGGTTCCAAAAATTTATCTTGATTTGGTCGTTGTAGCACTAATGGATTGGGAACCATTTGTAAGTAGTCGTGGGGGGCATTAGTTCTCGAGTTAGTAAATAATGAACAAATGCAGTATTTTGTAGTTTTTTTTCCTTTTACATCTACATGGGATAATTTATCTAAAGGTATTCCATATGTCTATTTGGTTGGTTGTGGAGTCGACTTCGCCAATCAATGTTTGCAGTGTGTTGGCTAAAGTCATGAGGAATGTATTTGTGGCATTATTTTGTATTATTGTATGAATAAGGTTCTCAATGGCAATTGTATTTTGTTATATTATTCCATTGATATCACCTTGTGTTCCTGCTGGTTTTGTGGGGATAGAAATAGCCACAGGAGGTGGACAAACATTCAGAGGAGGGCTTTGAGGAATTTTTGGAGGGTTTTGATGAATATTTATCCAGTTTGGAGGAATATTTGGATGGTTTGGAGGAATACCACCTTGCCAAGTAACTAACAAAAAAAACAATATACATAAAAAAATTGAAAACCAATGAAAATCACAAAATAAACCTAAAATACAAGAAATTTGATCACAATTGAGGGCTTATCTCTTTGTCTTGGCGACATCATTAAAAATTTTGCGATCCAGAAGTCCAAAGAGTAATTTTTAGGGGGAATTCAAAGTATGAGTGCAAACAATGGGGGAGAAATCGTGGTTCGTAGGGAAAAATGGGAGAAAATGGGGGGTGCGGGTCTATTATTTTTGTCTCAGAGGACCGCGATCGCAGTTTTAGGTTTGGAAATTCTTGAACCTGAATAAAAAAGTATGTGATCGCGGTATGCTAATTTCATGTTTTCATGTCCACTTTTTTGTCTCCCAACTTTTTGCACTTACCCCCCTTCTATATTTTGAATAATCTTTGAACTTTACAAGTTATAAATGATGGACAGTTCAAATTTGTGCAATATGTAAATTAGATGATGTTCATATAATTAAATTAAAGTTCATTACTAATAAAGTAATTTCATTCTTTGATTTCTCACTTTCAATTCCATAGGCACAATTGTTGGCAAATATATTATAAACTATAATCCATATATGATATACATGTAACAACATTTTGATGATTAGGATTAATAAAAAAACATAGTAGTCTTCGAATACATCCCTTGATGCATCATTATTAGATATAATATTTACATGATGAATCAAGAATGAAGATTCAAGAATCAATTATCAAGATTAACAACAACATGCACATGCAACTTTCAAGCCACAAGTTTTAATTATTGAGTTCATACATTTTTAAAACTAAATTCAACAATGTAAATCTAGATTCTAGAATTAATGTGTACTATTAATCAACGGTAGAAGCTTGAAAAAATAAACGAATAGAGTTTTCATTCGAAAACACCCATGACAAAAATAAAAAGATCAACAAGTAAAAATTTCACATAAAGATAATGTTTTCACATTCCAAATTTCAAATACCGAATTCATCAAGAGTAACATAGTTTAAAGTTTTAAGCAAATGTTATTGTACCCTTTCCCTTGACCATCATTAGATTCAACAACATCTGCAACATTTGAACTATAAGAGATTGCACCATACTTTACTAATTACTTTATAGTAGCATTAACGTTTTCTAAATTTTCTCTGTCTTCCCTGGCTACATCTCCTGCTGAAAGGATAAAACGATCCTGATCATTTTTTTTCTTCATAAGAATTTCTGGATCTATATTATGCTCTTTGATAATCCTCTACAAAGTACTATTCTTCTTATTTAACAAAACACGTATTTTTAAAACCAATAGCCCTTTAACACTCTCTCTCACTTTTTTAAGGGGCTCATTCAATAGTTGCACCTCTGTCTTCAAAGTTAGGTATTTTGAATGCAATAAAAAATCACATAATTAGTATTTAGAATAAGATAAAGAATAACTATATATTTATCTAACAATCTATAAAAAATTATAACTTACCATGGCCAAGTCTTTTTCTGCATTAGCAATAATGACAAGATTTTTGTCACAATTCCACTTGTTGTAGTATTCCTCCACCTTAGAATTCAAATTAGTCAATCTGTTCAACATTATTGTCAAAAATTCATCCCTATTGTAAACGTTGTTGGTGAGTGCATTTCCTTTATGTGCTTTATCAATAATACCATCAATAACCAATGGTTGATTTTTAAACAATATATTTTTTTCCTATGTTTTCATAATTATGATATCTATCATTAATTTCTTTTATCAGAGCTTTCGTTCTGATCTCCCACATCTTCATCTCCTTAAGGTAAGGAATAACATTTTCTATGAAAAAGGCTGTAGCATTTTCTAACACAAGAATTTCAAGTGAAAATATAGTCTTTACATCATCATAATTTTTTTCCTATGGCTCCCCAGTTGGGGAAGGAGGATATGAAGAGCCTACTGGCTGTGGCATTTTCTTACGAACAGATATCATCATATCCTTGGTATTCCTCCCTGACTCTTGTATCTCATAATAGTTGTCCAACCTAAGATACTCCTCATCCATATCTATATTTTTTAAAATAGAAGTTCCTTTGGCACTTGACACACCCTCAACATTAAAACTAGGGAAATCAGATGTTGTGAAATTTTGAGTTCCCTTAATCATACTCATTGCATCTTTAGGGAGCATAATTTTTTTTTTCCCATATCATAAATATATGATAGAGGTAGAAGTGGCAAAAATGGATTCAGAGAAAAGGTGGTGGTTATGGGCATGGTTGTAGGATTAATTAGAGATTTCAAAAGATATGCAAGTGCATATACTTTAACGATATGAGATTCAGTGATCAATATGTTAAAAATTTAAAATTAAAAGACAAACAAGTGAACAATAAGAATTATTTACGCTGCGAATGTTGTCTGTAGTCAAAAACATCTTGGTTTCGCAATGGGGGAAAGGGTGGTGGTGGCACAGAAACTATTATAAAAAATACTGAATTGAACATAAACCAATTAAAACGAATGATAAACTTGAAAAAGAAAATTCAAAACGCTAATATAAATAAATATTTATTCACTATTTTTTAGTTGCTTTGTACTAGAGCTTGAAGATCTTGGGTGGGTTACTGCAGTAGACTGAATCTCTTCGTTCTCAGATATGTATGTGGTGTCTATAACAATATGAGAAGAATCTCTCTGAGGTGATGCATATATGTTAGAAAAGGCTGCACACTAGGATAATTAAAATTACAAACATGACATTGTAGAGAATCAAAGATTCAGATTATCATAAGTCTGTAAAATAATTAAATAAAATTGAAATGATTGTGTAGTATGTAAAACTTAAAACCTTGATTTTTCTGTTGGAAAGAAGAAGAGCACATTCTCTCCTTTCTCTGGGAACGGGTCAAACATGACAAATCCAAAGAACCACACATCTATTTTTTTGGTCTTCACTCTTGAGACAAAGAGTCATCGGACTCGGTGATATCAATTATATTATTGTCACCAAAATCCTCAAGCCTAATAGGGTTATGCGAGCGAACTGCCTTATTATGGTGTTCCAATGTTTCACTTTCCTTTATCTGTTCATTGGTTCAAAAATAATTAAAAATTACATATTTACAAGAATTAATTTAATAATGATTTTTTTTGAAACAAATCAAGATTAAATGCTTTTAAAACAAAATAATCACCAACTGTTGGTCCATAGGAATTCCATATTTTTCCATCTTCTCATGAAGATAATTTAGAATAGATGTGGATTTAAGTCCATAAAAACCCTCATAATATAAATCAAGAACATAACAAGAATAAGAAATAATTGCAGTTGGGTTGAATTTGGCATTGTCAAGTTTAGAATGAATCTTTGATGCAAGATATGTGCACCAATCAAATCTCATTCCAGACATTGTTTGAAGAAGCAAGTGCATAGACCAATGAGAAATTCCAGTGTATCTTCCCTGTAACACGATACAGGAATGGAAAAATTACACCATCGCTAGAAGAAAGGGATCTTTGATATATTGAGAGTTAATGCCTCTTTTGGCTGAATTATTTAGCTCACCCTCTGTGTGCATGGTTTTTTCTAGATAAATTAATAAGATTAGAACTAACACCTAACAGTTCTATAACAAAGCTAAATCAAAATCTAAACACCATAATGTTAAGAGCTAAGAAATATTAAATAACAACATTATTGCATTAGAACTTTGAAATGGAAATCAAACTAACATGTTAATTATTAGAACCTCTAGTCTTTAGATCACCAAAATAACTAAATGAACCTAGGTAGATTCTTGGCAATCAAAGTTGATTGTTTGATCTTCAAGGGTTTAGGAATGTAAGCTCATCAAAGCATGGCTACAAGACCACTTTGATTATTTCCATATGACCCAAAATCTTGGATGGAGGAAATGAAAGAATGAGGCTTAGCTCTTCTAATGGTGAAATGCTTAAGGATGACAAAAGACTTATAGTGTATTTACTATATGATTTATTTTGTTTCTCAAGAATTAGGTGTAAGTGTAAAGGTAGGAGGAGGGCTCTTTATATAGCCCAATGGATAAAGGAATCACCACATCCCTTTACAAGTGGGATAATAGGGATGTTGAGTTAGTTGTGGATAAGGGGGGTTTAAAAAGGGTTGAGTTAACTTAAAAAGAGTTTAGTTTGTCCTTTAGTGACTCGTGTGGATAAAGGAGTTTTATTAATTAATCCAAGTGATTAATTAATATGTGTGCAAGCTTATAGAAGATTTTTAGAGGAATATTAGCATGATTAGACCATAGGAGGGGATTAAATCAAATGAATAATGATTTATTGATTTAATGAAAGGGGAAGCTAATTAATTAATAATAATTAATTAGTTTAGATAGAAAGAAGGATTACTTAACAAAAGGTTGTTAATTAGGGCATTTGTTGGATAGACGACTTAATTACTTAGCGTAATGTAATTAATTAACAATTATAGAAGATGAGATGAGCACTATTGACAATATGTTGTCAATTTGTGGAAAAGGGGATAATTAGCGCAATTTAAGTATTTAAATTGTTCAGGCCAAATTATAGGTGTCTACACCCTCAATAGAGAGATTGTAATGAGACTTTAAAATATTTTTTTCTCATCAAGAAGAATGGATTTAGAGGTTATAGACAATGCATTTTGTTGGGTCAGGTCGGCTATATGATGAATGTCTTCAGGTGTTATTTTGATGATAAATTGGTGTGAGGGTAATTAAACTATGAAAGTACCATCAAAATGATTATAAACTTGCATTAAATTGTTTAGTAATTTGTTGTTCTGTCTGATACTGGGGAATTTTAATAAGACCATCGAATCTTGATCTTTCAATCCAACTGGATTGACTAATTATTTGAGGGTCTTTGAGTAGTTGCAGTAACTAGGGATATAAAATGTTTTGGTAAACATATGAAGTTGGTTTAATGGTATTTTTCCTTGGAGCCATTACTCTTAAACGTTGATATCTTGAAAAAATAAGAGTTTGGAAAATTTCATATTAAGATACCTGTATATGATGACAGATGTGCTTTAAATACTGATGATTGACCCTAATAATGGAAGACTGGAAGTAGATGAGAAGGCTAGAAGTCTCTTAAAAAATATCTCTTGTAGAAACCTGCAGGTGAAAATGAGACAAAATGTATAAGGATGGCTATATATATAGAAGGTAAAGTGCATTAAATGCAGGAGGAATGCGTCGTAGTAAATTCCAGAACACTTTTTAGTGTTATTGTTCAAGAAAACAAATCACATGTTACTAGGTGGCAACTCTGATATTGTTACCGACTGTCAACAAATACAAGTGCTACCGATCAGTAACAACAAGTGTTACCAATCAACAACACTAAATAGTGTTACTGATAGGTAACACTGAAAAGTGTTTCTAGCCGGTAACCCTTGTTTGTGGTACCAGCCGGGTAACACAAACAAGTGTTACCATGTTACTGACCACTAACACAAACAACTATTATTGACTGATAACGTATACAAGTTTTCATTATTTTTTTTCTATTTCCACTATATTTTTGAAAATGCCTTCCTTTCGCTGCCGTCAAGAAACCCGTTTTCGTGCTTTCGCCTATAGTTTCAATGGATTTTTCATCGAATTCGCCACCCTTTCTATAATATTTTTTGGGAAGAGGGTCTTAAAATGAACCCTAGGTTGTAATTTTGAGTCAGAAATTAGCAATTTTTTTTTAACATATACGTTTGAGTAAAAAATTAGCAAACATTTTTTGAACATATACATTATTTATTATGCATAACTGCATTTGTTCTTTTATTGACCATGGTAAATTATTGTTTCCTTCAAGCTAGCTTCCAACACTAAGGTAGATTTGGGTATATCTCTTTGATCAAATTCACATTGCACTTGTCTTACTTCTTTATTTTATTCATTTTACTTCAGTAATTTTTGTATGTTGTTTCATTAATGTGAAAAGTACATAAACATCATTTTCTAATTTTTTAGTTTACAATAGATTTGAAAATTAAGATATGTAGAATATGTGTTATCAATCTAAATTTACATTTTCAATTTGAATTTTCTATTTGAAGTAAGTTCCATGGCTTCTATTGCTTTTTCTTAAAAGAATTTCAATATGCATTCAATTTATGCTTATTGTAATTTATGTTTCTTTTTCTATTTTTTTTTGACAAGGTTTTAAAAATTAACGTGAGAACAAATTAATGCCAACCATAACCAATTGTGGTGGAAATTAAAATTGGATAAAGGTCATATTTAAACTTGATTTTGTAAAGTTCAACATGGCCATATTTGTTATGATCCTCATGTGCGGATTTCAATAATTCCTTGAGGTTTTTGTGTAATGGTTCATTAGATTTGGTATCAGAGAAACCACCCAGGTTTGAGTCCCGACATGGGTGACTACATCGGCATTGTAGTGTTCACATGAGGCTCTTATAGGGCATGGTGTGGTCCCATTTTATAGGTGTAAATCTATCCTAGGTTACGAGCTACAAAATCTTGGTGGGATGTTATGATCCTCATGTGTGTATTTCACTAATGCCTCAATGTTTTGGTGTAACTGTTCTTTACAATATTTAAGATATGGTCACCTGATGATAATGAAAAACCAAATAATAACTGTCACTTTCACATTCACAAATTTCCTATTTATTGTTTTACTCTCCTCTTTCAAAATACATCAAATTTGGAAGTATTTTCCATATTGTGGCCTTGTTTTTTTGTAATGTAAATCCATCATCATATAGAGGTTGTTGGGCACCTAATTATCTAGAATAGCCCTCCACCTCCAAGGGGCTAAATCATACTGAGAGAGGGGAGGCTTGGCCTCCAAAGAATTGGGATCCTTATACATTGAAGGGATGATGACGACCTATCTATAAATATATGCCTCTTTCTTTATTCTATTCCATTCTATTTTATATAATTTCACTTGATATTACCACATAGTTAAGATATCTAGAAGGGGACCCATGTATTTATTTTAAATGAAATTCTGCTAAATTTAGACAATTTATTTTTTTAGAAAAAAAATAAAAAAGAGTTTTATGATGTTTTAGGAATTATTTATTTTATTTATATGTTTGTTTAGTCAAGTAAGACTAGATACATTATTTTATTTTATTTCCTAAAAATAATTAGAAAAGCTAAAAATAGATTGTTAATTCTCAATTTTTGAGTAAGCATAATTTCTTGTGTAGTCATCCACAAAGAGGTGAGGAACAATTTGTAAGTTAATATAAGTGTAAATTTGATAATTTTTTGATTATCTCTATATTTTAAGGATGTTTGTGAGAATTTTCTTGAAGAGATCTATAATTAACCTTAAAAACATGCATAGCTTGCATAATTTTATTCCTGGAAAAAATTCTTGCATGTTCACTTTGTCCATGGAGTGCGTGAACCTATTTTTAAGTTTTCTAGATATCTAAAATTAGTTTAGGTGTGTGTTTCTATTATTAGTGGTTCTATTTTGAGTTTAACTTGCTTTGAAAGTTGAGTTGTAATTCCTAATTTTAGTTATTTTGTGTTAATAAAAACATGGCCAAAAGGAAGGTGCCTAAGTGATTCATAATTGTATTTTTTGTAAGTTTTGTTTTATTTTTATTACATGTATTCATATTTAATAATCAGAGAGCTTACAAATCTTTTTTATAAAATTTTAACGGTGCATACAGTGCACAATTTGATCATCAAGTACACAAGTAATTTCACTGGTTTAATTGCTAGTTTTTGTGGGCCTTGTTTTGATGATATAGAACTTATTTTTTAGATTATTTATGAGGTTGATCAACACTTCATGTTTCTACTTTTGTTCTCCTTTCACAATAATTTATGTATCCTTTTATTTTGTATAAAATTTTGGGTCTACAAGTAAATTTAGCTTTCATCACTTTTGCTTTTATTAATATCCTTATTTTCAAAGGAAACAACTTTGAGTATTGGAGGGATCAATTGAAGAGAATTAGTTTTTGGACAAGAGTTTAAGGAAATATATTTTAGCATCTACCCTATAATTATTGGTTATAAAAATTCTCATGAAGCATGAGATAAATTAAATACTTCATATCAATAATCTATTAAGGTAAGAGAAGTAAGAATCCAAATACTCAAATGAATTTTTAAAATTTAACAATGTGAGAAAGTGAAGGTGTACGCGATTTTTGCATAAGAGTAAATGATATAGTTTATAGAATGAGAGTTTATAGAGACACCATTTAAGATAAAATAATATTTGGAAATATTTTGTGATCTTTGATACAATATGGAAACATATTGTGATCACTCTTGAAAAGTGTAAGGACATGGACACTACAAGTTTTGATGAATTATTAGGTTCTCTTTTTTCACACGAGGATAAATTAAATATATATACAGGAAATTTAGAGCATGTACTTGAAACTAAGGGTAGAGTTTCAAATCCAAGGGAAAAAGACACTAAACAAAAATAAATTTTTTAAAGAAATCTAATTCAAAGGGGAATGAACAAGTAAATTACACATAAAAGAGTAAGAAATGATTTATTTGTCATTATTGTAAAAAAAATTGAACACTTTATAAATAATTACCAGATATTGGCAACAAATAATCAAATTAATCAATAAGGTGAGAAGAAGGAACTCCAAACTGAACAAAGTGAGATAACATATGACTCTAATTATCATCTCACATGTAATTTGGGAAAAGAGGATACCAATAATATGTTGTTTCTTGATTCAGGCTGATCAAATCACATGATAAGTCAAAATAGGGTCTTAACATGATAGATGACAATGTAGACACAAAATTATGCACTTTACACTTAATTTGGCCCAGTATTATACAACTATTTATAAGGTTCTCAAGTGGATAAAGTAATAATTAATCCCACCTTTTGACCATATTTATTTTATATTTTATTTCATATTTCCAAAATATTTTCCAGCACTTATCTGTCCATTTTTCAACTGCCTTTTCATTCTAGGCAAAACTTAGGGCGTCCTAGCCTGTACTGGGGCGCCCCTGGGTCCCAATATGGGCACCCCGATCTATGCACATCCTTTCCTACTTATTTTTAGGTTCTTTCTAGCCATTTTTCATCCTTATCCTTTTCTTAGTCAGCCTTTTTCATGATTAATTATGAAATTAATCTTGAGATCCCTATAAATATAAAGTTATAAAACCCTAATGAAGGTCCTAGGCTCACATACTACTATCACTCCATCTAGAGTTTCATCCATTGCATCACTTGCATCCACATAGTGCCATGCATCAATGCTAGGATATATGCATCACATAAACTTTATAGCGGGATGAATTCTATTATATTCAATGCACACATACTTTTTACATTTTCTATAGTTACTATTTCTCATTACTTCACAAAGTGTGACTGACATGAGATCACCTAGGGAATGACATGCACAAACTCACCAGAACTACATACCGGTTTGAAATTTAGTGCAACGTTGAGCGATAAGTCCACTAGTTTGGAAGATGAGGTCAGTTCTGAACCATTCATTTTGCATTTTTATTTTTCTAGGGTTTGATACTTCCTTTTATATTATAGGTCATTGCTCAGCTCATCTGGCGAATATAGTTTGATAGACAAGCAGAGTTTCAGATCAACTTGCGACTATGCAAAAATAAGATCTAAAACTTTTAAAGAGATCAGGGTGCCTAATCTGTAGACCATGTCACCCCTATATACTTCCAGGCACATCAGTCAGTTCAGATCCTCCAGATTTGGTCTTCGCAGGGTCCCTAAGTGATCGTCTGCACTTCTAGATTCTGTTTTCAGACATGCAACAGCCTGCGACAGTCTCTTCGATTCAACTAATCCATTTACTTCCCTTATTTTTCATACTTAGGGTTTATTTCACTTAGAATAATTTATTTACTATTATTCCATATGGTTTTAATTAATTTATACAACATTTTAAGTCCTCCTAATTAGATTAGCATTGATACTCTATACTCCCCATCTTATGATTTCTATTTTTGTTAATCATTTTGGTGAACTTGATGTCTCTTTCTAGAAATTTCTAAGGTTTTACATTTGTGACTCCCATCATGGGAAAATGTCATAGAAATTTTTCATCCTCTAAGTCTTCAGCTACTCTACAATTCGATAGTTATGGCCGTGCTTTTTTCGACACTCCTATTGCTACTTCTTGTTATAGCCATTTTACTTATTTCATTCAAATTCCATCTTCTATAATGGATCCTCATGACATTGAAGATGTTGTTACCACTTATTTTTACACCCTACTTCCTTAGCTTAGATTGTAGCAGAAGTCTAGGCCGTCCCTCCTGAGGACATCAATGACTTTAATGCTACATTACCACTACCTACTTCTCATTCTTTTCCACCCACGGTTGGTTCTCAACCTTAAGAAACCCCACATGACCTAGTTCCTACCATCTGCATGGTGTATATGGTCCCTTCTACTTTATCACTTACTCCTGCTCTTACCAACACCTTGCTACCATCTACCAAGCCTACTCCACAATACAAGGTTGTTTTTCATATTCCTCCCCTATCCCCTTTTCTCTACAAGATGCCATTTGTGGCCACTATTCACATGCTTAACACAGTCTCTTCTCCACCATCTGTTCCTCTTGCCACTATTATGTCGTACCGGGGATCTTTACCATCTATCAATCTCATACAAGCCTCTCTGCCATCATCCTCCTCTTTAGTATTCCTACCATTCACTTGCAATCCATTCATAAAAAAATATTATTGGGAACACAAACCACTAGACACATCATGTACGACCACCATATGTTCCCCTGATGGTCTCCTTCAACTTGGGTTTGAATTTTATAACCTTCATGCTCCTTTATAAAATCTACATTTGTATCATGATTCTGTCATTCTCACTACCTCTTATGGCTTGCACGTTTTTCACCTGGTTGTCCACCTCGCACATTGTCCACCTCACACGTTTTCCTACTACTTATCCACTTACACTTTTCCTTCCGTGGTTAGATTATATTAGAGCCACATTTGATCTTGACCATGTTGATATCACATTCCCCATGCCTTTTGGCACAACTCGCATTTTTAGTAGTTCTTTTATTTTATATACATCGAACTTCACTATTTGGTATGCTTAAGGATGTCCATTACTTTCGGTTATGGGTGAACAATATGCCATGTTCAAGTACATCTTATGCACTCATGGTTACTTAGATGACCAACCACACACCCTTCCTTACCAATTTTAATGCTCTGTCCAATATGATTTCGATACTTATATCGATGATCCTTTGGAAGAAATTTTATCCTCCATCTCCTTTATGTGTTAACACCAATCCACCATTGTCTCCACTAGGCTCTACATCTTCCACCATTACTGTTGATTCTCACCCTTGCGATCCTGCATCTAATACACACCTATTGGAGGATATACAAGCCCTATAAGTTCAGTGCAAGTCCATGGAAGCTACAATTACATTTCCCCATCTTGAGATAAGGAAATTTAAGAATGCATCTACTTCACATTCTCCTACTACCCCTACAGTTCCTATGTCATCCACATCCCCTATAAGTCCCTTTAATAATCCACCAGTTGTACCATTACCTCCACCCATTATCCTTCCTTCCAATGCTACACCATGGGACATTTTGGCTCACCTTCTTCATTATCAACTCATTACACTACACTCTAAAAGTCATTATCCCCCTTCGCAACTACTGCACAACCATGCTCGTCCATTTTTCCACTATCATCACATTCACAAGAATCATATTGATTTATTCCGCACTTTGATCCATATTATTAGAGATATCTAATATTTAGGCCTCTTCTTGTTTGTTACACAACTTCCTCCTATTCTACGTTCCAATCACTAGGTTCCGTCCATTCGTGCCCGCGCTACCCACATATCAATTCCACTAAAACCTCTAGTAAATCATTCACCATCGCCTCTGAAAAATTTATCACTATATAACATGTTCCTATATCCCAATCCTCCTCATTCATTCAACCTTCACACACACACATATATATTTTGTTCACTGGAACTGAATTTATCTACCATATCCTCGATTATTTGATCATGGTCCTTCACTTTCATCATCTTAGGCATTGGCCAAAGGACCTTCGTCCTTAGACCTTATTGATTTATTTCCCATTCCTATGCTTGGGGGGAATAACCACTAAACACTCCCCACTCCAATTCCTCATATTATCATTTCTGCATCTCAACTCTTTACATTCCCCTTTACATACATGTACACTTCTTACACATTCGAGCACCCCTGCTACCCGATGACACACTCTTATGCTTCGGTTCACACTTGAATGTTGAGGGATTACCATTACACTGAACCCCATACACCACACATCCTACATTATCCTATACATACCTCATCTGTTAGTCATTTATACATCATCTATATCACACAATGTACACTACTCTTCATATCATCTATGTCTAGTCTTACATCTCTTTCTTACATTCCATATTTACGCTAGGTCACATTGTACATGGGGCTATCCTTACATTATATCACTACATATTATATTTCTATTTACACGTATCACCACATCTTACATATTACCTATTCTACACACCCTACATTTCGGATATTACATTAGTCACATAGCGCATCTATCCATAATCTACATTCTACATGTTACACTAGATTCCATTAGACATGGGTCTCATTTTATCATCATTGCATATTCCATTTCCATTTACATTACATATCCTATATACATTATACATTTTACATTGCATTCCCCACAATGAGCATTTATATACCCTAATCCTTACTTGTTCACCGATGCTAAGTTCTTTTTTATGCGCTATACCCACCACCCTATGACACATTGCATGTCCTCAGTCCATAATCGACTGCCGAGGTTTTACCAATCAAATGGAACTTACTTTCATTATGTATCATATTTATACTCCAATATTTCCCACATTCGTGACATACACCTTACGTTAAATCATCACATATATCCATCATTCCATATCATAGTGATATACACTTTAGGCTAAATCACCACCTCTCTCATATAATTTTCTAGTGGTATACACCTTAGGTTAAGTCACCACTCCCTTCACCATTTCAAAATTCTAGTGTTATCTGGTTAGCCCTAAATCACAACCCACTCTATTAATTTTGTATTGGTATACGCTTTAGGCTAAATCACCACCCCCCATTTTATCACCATATAGTGGCATTAATCTTAGGGTACATCACCAATCCATTTGTATTCATCTCATAGTGACATATGCTTTAGGCTACATCATCACCCATATTCATCCTTTTCATTCCATAGTGATACATGCTTAGGGCTAAAATCATCACTCCTACATTCAACAAGTCGTGGTATATGCTTATACTTTAGGGTACACACACATCCTCCAATATATATCATTCCCATTCACTCATTCTATAGTGATATACACTAAGGGTTAAATCATCACTCGTCCATTCCACAAGTCATGGTATACACTTCGGATATATGGTTCAAACACACCTTTCTACATGTCGTATGTCATCACCATTACATATACACACTCATTATGGCGTGCTAGATACAACAAACACTACTCGACCATTTTACGATGACATACTATCATTTACGATTCATTCTTGATTGCTGAGGGGGAAAATAAAATGAACCTCATTGCATATACTTCCATACACTCGGGGTAAATTTTCTCCTATCATTCCATCTTGTGTTCCATTCCATCCATCCACAACATACTGCATTGTCTTGGTGAAGTATACTATTTCTTATTAGTGTTGTGCATGTTCATTTTAATACACATGTTAGCTCGATTTATTATATGTCATTATCATACACACACGTGCATTCACATATTTGTTTGGTGTGATCACAAATATAGGAATATACACATGGCATGGATGCTCACATTATACCCTTCCTATACTGGTTGTTGGGGGCATCCACAAATTAGTCTTATCTAAGTGCTATTTTTTTGTTTTGTAGTTAACATCTTATATTACTCGTTCATACATGTCTTTTACATATTAGTTATCAATCTAACATGCTAATGGGTGTTCCATGTGAAATAATTGTTTTGCAAGATTACATGTTTCCATGATTACTTCTTTGTTTATACTTGTCTGTGTTTTTTTCCATTGTATGCTAGTTTTTCCCCTTGCTTGTATGCATACTTTTCTATTATTTGTGGCTATGATGGCCTTGCATTTCTTACGACATTGTGAGTGATGTACCATGTTTGAAATACACTTTGTGTGGTCTACTTATTTTCTTGAATGTTTACACTACTGTACTTGGTAGTTTTCACATTATCTGTGTATTTTACACTTGTCTCATTGCATGCATGTGTTTGCGGAATAACATGTGTTTTAGATAGCCATCCCCTTTTGTGCATGCCTTGGTATCTACCAAGTGTTTCCAATTCCCCCTGTAGGGAAGTGTTCTATAGGTCAGAGTGTGGTTGGTCATCTTTTGGGTACACATTCTCTTTATAGGTTCATTGCATGTGTACCCAAAGAGGGGGGCATCATTATAGGTTTTTCTACTAACACAATGTATTTACATTGGATCACACACAGTGAGTGAGTTCATACAAGTCTAGGAACTCCACACACAATGACATCAATAGGACATCGTGTCCTTCAGAAATTATGTGGAGAAGTTACAGGCTTGGGGGTTACAGTGGGTGTGTCTCTGTACAGTTCACCGTCCAGTTGCATCAGATTTCCCAAATAATCAAGACAATATATATATCTCTTCACACATTTCCGCATAAGCGGTTAAATTTAGAGGACACAAAGCGTTTCCTCCCTATACTTTTTCAGCCAAGGTGGCATGAGATCACACAAATAACTCACTACAATACAATATATCATTCTACATTATTTTTCTTGACATGGATCAGGTGAAAATGTTCCATTCACATGTTTCTTTCTAGTGTATTTTACATTTGCGTACTTTACACATTTCTATATACATGCGTATTTTACATAGCATTTTTATGTACATACATATTTGAATACTTGATCGTTTTCTCCTTGCAAGTCTATCGTATGAGATACAAGTAGTCAAATTGGGGGCAACAACAATAAAAACAACAAAAATGACAACACATCGCTATAGAAATTTTCCTTTACTAACCATGCAGATACACTAAACACTAAAATAGCTACACACACATTCCACCCTACGTTCACTGTCATCAATTTTTATACACATTTTTCATTTTAGAATCCACTCTCCTCCACATTTTTTTTCATTAACCACTTGAATCTAGTCCATCGACACGTATAATTTTACACTCTACATAGATATCAGGTACGCATCTCTATCTAATTTATGTTAGCGAGATTTCTGATCACCAACATAAAGTGGGGGAAAATATAGACAAACAATTATACACTTTACACATAATTTGGCACAGTCTTATACTACTATTTAGAATATTCTCAAGTGGATAAAGTACTAATTAATCTCACCTTTTAGCCATATTTATTTTATGTTTTTGTTTTTTAGTTCCTGAATATTTTCTATCACTTACCCATCCATTTCGTAACTTCCCTGTCATTTTATCCCAAACTTAGGGTGCCCCAGCATGTACTGGGGCACCCCATTCCCACTTTGGGCACCCCAATAAATGCATTTACTTTTCCAATTTTTTTGGGGCCTTTCTAGCCATTTTTCATCCTTATCCTTTTCTCATTCAGCCTTTTCAGGATTAATTACAAAATAAAGATTAAGAACCCTATAAATATAAAGTTATAAGACCATAATAAAGGTCCTATCATCACATACTACAATCACTCCATCTAGAGTTGTACCCATTGCATCACTTGTATTCACATAGTGCCATGCGTAACGGTTAGGATATATGCATCATACACACTTCATTGGGGGGGATTCTATTATATTCCATGCACATATATTATTTAAATTTTCTATAGTTACTATTGTTCTCTACTTCAAAAAGTGTGACTGGCATGAGAGCACCTAGGATACGACATGCACACACTCACTAGAACTATATGCGAGTACAAAATGTATTGCGACGCTCAATGATAATTCCACTAGTTTTGCGGCTGAGGTCATTCTGACCCATTTATTTTTCATTTATATTTTTATAGGGTTTAATACTTCCTTTTGTATTACAGGTCATTTCTCAACTCATCCAATGAATATAGTGTGATAGATAGGAAGAGTTTCAGATCACCTTACGACCATACAAAACTCAAATCCAGAACTTGTATAGAGATCAGGGCACCTTGAGGCACCCCAGTACACCCCCATGCACCTCATTTAGTTCAAATACTCCATATCTGGGCTTCACAGGGTCCCTGAGTGATCGTCTACACTTCCAGATTCTATTTTTAGACTTGTGACAACCTGTGACAGTATCTTCAAATCAGCTAAGTCATTTACTTCCCTTATCTTGCACAGTTAGGGTTTATTTCTCTTAGAATAATTTAGTTACTATTATTCCGTATGTTTTTAGTTCATTTATACATCATTTTAAGTCCTCCTAACTAGATTACCATTAATACCCTATACTCCCCATCTTAGTATTTCTATATTTGTTAATCATACACCTTTAAAAGTCAAGTGCATTTAGGGGACGAAAAAACCATTCAAATTGAAAGCAAGAGAATATGTAAATTGCCTCAATTAAAGATAGATTTTTTTCAATATTTGATAAAAATATGGAAATTGGTTGATTGGAAAATCTTACATGGAAATGAATAGATGTTTCCACTAAGGATGGATGTGATTAATGGAAGTATTTGTCTCTTTATAAATTTAACGATATTAACATGTTGTGGCATTCAAGATATGGTAATATTCTTGACACAAATGACATGGCAAAAGGTCTTCCCAAGATAGATTAAAAAAAATGTTAGATGCAAGTCATTTATTATTGGAAAACATCATAGGGAGTCCCTCCTTATTAGTAAATAGAGAGAAAATAAACCTTTAGAGGTAATCCACTTAGATTTTTTATAGACCAATGTTTTGCAGAAGTATTGGTAATAATTTGAATTTCATTTCTTTCATTGATGATGTTGAAATGTTTAGGTTATTTTTTTAAAGAGAAGGGTGAATTTTTTCCAATTTTTTTTAATTTTCAAAGATTTGGTTCAAAAATATAGTGGACATTCCATCAAAACCATAAGAACAAATAGAGGCGGATTTTTTTTTCTATTGATTTTTTTATTTTATTTTAATTTTTGTAGGAATCAAGAGGAAGATAACAACTCAAAACACAGAATAAAAAAATGGTGTGTCTTGAAAAATAATAGGTCTATCATGAAATTAACAAGGACTATGTTGGAAAATAATTACATGAAAAGATGTTTAAGGGATGAAGCAGTAAGACTGAAGTAGTAAAGGCTATAGTTTACATCATAAACATGAGTCTTATAATGGTAATCAAAGACAAGACAAGTTATGAGGCTTGGTATGGTTCAAAAATAGATGTAGTATCTCATTTATAGGTATTAGGTTGTTTGGTTTTTGTTCATGTTCTTGATCAAAAGAGGAAAATATTGGATCCTAAGATTCTAACATATAATAGTGTCCCACTTTTGTGAATTTTTTGTACCATCAACAAAATATGTGCGATAACAAAAACTTTACTAAGCACATATAAATTGACCAAACATGTATTTTTAAGAATATACTATGATGTAGGGGATATGTAATTTTCTTGATTTTTTTTCATTTTTAAACTATATTGACATATTTATTTACTAGTAAAGTTTTAAAATATGTTTTTGCCAAAAAGTGGGACACTCTTATATTCTTTTACCTAATGATGAAAACAAACCATACAAGTTATATAATCATATTAGTAAAAATTCAGTTATTTCGAGGGATTGTATTTTTTTAGAATTCAAGAGGTATATTGACCTTGATCGTGTAGCTAAAAGGGTCATTATTGAAGTAGGGAAGCTCCTTGAAGAATAATTTAAGATATTACAAAATTGCACACAAGTTTCGATTGCTATAATAAATATTATCTCTTTACAACTGACTAGTCATCCATATGCAACAACTCCAAGTAAGCAAAAATGGTTTTTGAATCTGCATCCGTATAATCAAATTTTCGATCAAAATAATGAGAGAAGGATTAAAATGGTGAAACCTAAACTAATTAATTTATTTGATGATGCATGCATGATGAAAATACTATGTTTTCATTGTCTTGTATGGATAGTGAACCTAGAAGTTTTGAAGAAGCTAATTAAAGGAAAGAATGGGTTGATACTATGAAAATTGAATTGGATTTCATTGAGAGGAATGATACTTGGAAATTTAATCATTCTCTTGTTGAAAATAATTTCAATGGTTCCAAGTGGGTCTACATGACCAAATTAAATGGTGATGGTACAATCGATAAACTAAAATCTAGATTTGTTACAAAAGGATTTGCAAAAACAATTAGTATTGATTACGAGGATACTTATTCTCCCATTGCAAGATAAAGTACTATAATACTAATGGTTTTCAGTTACTTATCATACATTTTGGAATTTACATAAAATTATGTAAAAAGTGCATTCCTAAATGAATTGATTGAAGAATAAGTGTATGTGGAGTAGCCACAAGGTTTTGAGGTAAAGGGTAAATAGTTTTGGGTATACAGGTTGAAGAAGAATATTTATGGGATCAAGAAAGCTATAAGAGTTGGGTACCCAATAATTGATAGTTGGTTTTTGGTATAAGGCCTTATAAGAAGTCAAAATGAGCCAACTCATTACATACATATATTAATTTCTAATGTTTTTCATGTTTTCTTATAGGTAGATGATCATATCTTTACGGGTAGATTTATGGAGATGCTGTATAGCTTCAAGGATGCTATGAAATAAATAATTGAGAAAAGTGAAATTGGAATTATGAAATATTTTATTGGTATGGATATCAATCAAAATAAATAAGAAATATGTATTTGTAAAACAAGTTATATTCAAGATATGTAGTTGAAGCTCAATCTTCAAGATTTTAAGTCTATAAATACACCAATTATAAGTGGAGAAAACTAATGAGAGAGGATGGAATCCCTTTAGTTGATGAGAAGATATTAATAAGAATGGAAGGAGGTTTGATGTATCTCACTACATGACTTGACCCAATATCACTTATAGGGTTTCAATAGCTTCTATATTTATGGAAAAGCCTTCACTCAAATACTTGCAAGTTGTGAAAAGATTTTTTAGATATGTGAAAGGAAATTATGATCATGGTATTAAATTCATACTAGAAAGTTAATTATGTCTTTTTCGTGACTTAGATTTAAATTGGGGGGGTTATTTTGAAGAAAATAATTATACTTCAAGTTATTGTTTCACATTGGAAAGTAATTTGGTTTCTTGGACTTGAAAAAAAAGAATATTGTTCTATTATCATTTGTTGAAGATGAATATGCGGCCCTTAAATTAGATTTCACATTACAAATGTACTTGAGGATACTGTTAATTGATTTAAAAGATGATTAAATTTAGCCTAAATATATATTTTACGATAACATTGAGGCAATACAATTGTCCAAGAATCCATTTTTCCATCCTAGATCTAAACACATTGATCTCAAACATCACTTTATTAGAGACATGGTCAATGATAAATATTTTGTCATTGAATATGTGATAACAAAGGATCAAATTGTTGATATAATCACCAAGGTTTTACTGAAGTACACACACAAAATAATCTAGCAGATGATTATAGTTTTTATCATTTGCATCGAAGGGGGTTCATATGATGCTCATATATAGATATGGCCTAGGGAAAATCAGATAAATTCCTATCCACTATAGATTAGATAGGCCCTGAAAGAGGGTGTGAAAACCTGAAGTACAAGGATCAGATCAGATGATGTGAACATACAAATACATGTGAATGGTAGTGTGATGAGATATTGAGAGGAGCAAGCATTAACCAAATGTGTATGTAAATATTTGAAACACAGGCATAACCTCGTTAAGGAAAAATGTCCACACCATATCATAGGTCTAAAGGGGTGTACAAATAGAGGGTTTCAAGTAACCCCTAGTGCCAAAATCATGAAAAATCGAGTGTAGAGGGGGAGTTACATTCTCAGAATGGAAATTAACTCTCAATTATGCAACTAACGTAGTGACACGTAAGGGAATATCATAATAAACCCTAAATAACACGCAAACCTACGATCTCACCTAAGTGAGATGACTTACCCGCTGATGTGGAAAATGAATCACACCAACACCCCTCTCATAAAAAGTTTGGATGAGGTGATAAGTCAGAAAAGAGAAATGGGTCCAGGCTCAAAATCCTGATGAGGTACCCATGCACAAGAAAAGGATCCCAAGTAATAGAGGAAAACCCAGCGGGAAAAACATCCACCACAAGAGAAAAAAACTCTCTAATGTAAGAAAGATGACAAAGATGGGTCCTAGCCACTGACAAGCCTCATAAGGTACCCATGTAGAAAAGGGTAATCTTTTTGAAATAATAATAAGAGAGAAGAAGAGGGATGCGAGAGGAACATAGAAGATGCCATGGAAGGATATGAACTCTACATCTCTAGGAACTATCCCAAAAGAGTTTTGATAACGTGGTCCTCTACCTCTGGAATGAATAAGAGCCAAACACACAAAACTAAATGCATTCCCTTAGGAAGGAAATAAATGGTGTACTAGAAGTACGCCCACTCCTCGAAGGAAATTGAAGTCAATAATATGAACAACTCTGAATATGGTCCATGGAAGTGTGACATAAAATTAGAAAATGAGTTTCAATAAACCTAAGGTAATGTCATGAGTGCAAAACTATCAGAGTGAAGAAGAGGACCACTCGTAGAAAGGATTCCCAAGTGATGTGAAGGAAATGCAACAACCCCCATAACAAAAAAGGGATCCATAGGAAAGGGTGGATAAGTGAGAATCATCTAAAAAGTTTAAGTGATAAGAGTCCCAAAAGGGGAACTCTCAACAACGGAGATGAATAAATCCTCCAAAACACAAAAATATGGATTAGGAACTTATAGTACATCACAAGTGTGCTATGTTAAAAGACAAGTAAGGTTGGGTAGATACTCATCCCAATGAGGGGGATGGATAAAGAGTAAAATGATGTCAGACAGGTATAAGTCATCCAATGAAGGTAGAAAAGTGGAAAGGGACTCACACACTGAAAGTGGAAATGAGGCTGGTGTAATGAATATATGAGACAAAGATGGATTGTGCACAAGAAGAAGAGGAGAAAAATTGATCAACAGAAGAAGAAACAATGGCAGAACTATGTGAAGAATCTCAAAACAGGGATTGCAAGATGCTCTAGATACGGTGGGGAGGATATGTGTTTGCCATGTAAAAGTAGTAAGTTTTGGAGATGGAAAACATAAAGTGAAAAAAAAATTTGTTCCAAGCGTCGAGAAAGTCCTCAAAATGACTAGAATCAGTGGGTGCAAGAACTTTCCTAAGTAAGAAGTGTGAAAGAATCACATAGGTGAAGTAACGTTCCATGGAAGCATGCCAAGATGAATATTTATCTCTCCTAAGAAGAAGTGGCGAAGGCTATAACATGATCCTACGATGATAAAGTATGGAAAGAACATCCTCCATGATGCAGAAGAAGAAGTGCAAGGTGCACAAGAAGAAGGGTGCAAGAATGCAAGATGTCAGATGTAGCCAATAATGCATCTGCAAGCAACATGAAACCCGAAAATAACAGTGATAACCCCTTATCTGTGACACTTTATAAATAGTGTGTGACTACAGTAGGGTGTGTTCATGTGATGTCAGATCGTTAACCAATCACCTCATAGGAAATGACATGTCACGTAAGAGTGGAGGCCATAATGAAGTCCTATGTCGAAAGTAGAGCAACACACATAATCAAGAACAAAAGAGAAGAAAGAAAAAATAGGGTACACTTCTCAATGTGAGAAAAAATGTGTCTTACCATACAAAAATTAAGGCTCTCTTGGTGCAATGATGTGGTGGACGCATCCAATAGCTACAGGAAAAGAAGAGCATTACAATGTATGAACTAGAAAAAGTGGCCTGGAAAGCCAAGTCTCACTATAAAATGATCCCGAACAAAAATAATCCCCTTGTATAGATGAATTTTTATTTGTTTTCCCGTTTATAAGTGCATAAAGTGCAGTACAATGCATAAAAAATGGAAAAAAGTGCACAAAATCCCAAAAAAGTGGGTCAAGGTATGTCCGATGTTCAAGGATATGAACAAGCTAGAGCCATCTTGGTGAGTAGCTCAAGTTGCGTGGAGGAGTAACAAAAAGCTGTAAAATGGGTGACTCACTAAATCCAAAGGCAAGCTTATTTGGTTGAGTGGGGAGAGGTAGGGTTGGGTCGGTCCTGAATGCAACGGTGTCCGCGTGGAGGGTGAAAATTTGGCAACCATGGGTGAGATTGTTGGTGATCTATTCACTAATTTAGAGAGCTCGAAGAGACATGTGGAGAATGGACCTAGGGTGACTGTTGGAGGGTGCTGCGTGTTGTGATCGACAAGAGTCAGAACAATAAGAATACTGTTCTACATATCCCTCACGCAGGTTCGTGGGGGGGATATTTCTCTAACAATATTCAAAATATAACTAAATAAATGTTGTGGCACGGTGGTGGGCCTCTTGGCTGTTATTTTGGAGGTCACCGATTCAAATCTGCCTATCTCCCTGTGAACCTGCATGAGCAATAGGCTCTGCCCAAGAATACAAGAGTCAAGTTAGAGAGCTGAGACCGAGTGATGAAATGGGTGAGTTGACATGTGACATGGATGGCAAGTGACGAGGCATATCAAACAATGGATGACACGAGGCACCGACGCAGGGAGCTCCAAGGGGCCAAGGAGGGAAGTGTAGCAGGAACTCCAAGTGGAAATCCTGATGTAGTATGGAGTGGAAAAACTAGGATGATGAGAACAAACCAGATAGGGCTAGAATGCAGAACCAGGGTAAGTTTGGGGTACAAAGCTCAAATAGAGACACAACGTAGCATAGGGAAGAGTGACAAGGATAGGAGAGGCAAGGCCCGGGTCGAGAAACGTGAAAAAATGAACATGCAAGGTTGAGATAAAGTCTACACAAGTGACCAAATAAGCTAGTAGAGAGTGCACAAAACTAGTACCATACACAAAAGAGATAAAACAAGCCAACACACATCAATCATGGCTATGTAGAACATGTGAAACTTAGACCAAGGTAGAATTCATATAGGTGAACTAAGTCAAAGACAAAGCTCGATGAGTAACTAGGTGAGCTAGGAGTTACAGGCGAGCTGGAGCCAACCAACTTAGTTTCCAACTTGGCGTGTTAGGGCTGAGCTAAGCTAAAACCAGCCTTCACAACCTTATAGAACCAACACTTTAAGGCTTAACCAAACTGCACTGTAACTTAAAAACAACAACCAAAACCTTCAAAAACATGCATGTAAACCTAGAAAAATAGAAAACTCAAAAAAATGAACCACGAACAGAGGTATGAATGACGAATCAGTGCAAGTAGAGAATGAACATAATAAACATTACAGAAAACATTGTAAGAGACATGTATATCACATCGAAAAGCCACAAAACATGCGAAAAACCCTGAAGAGTTGTACGGATCTACAAAACATAATCTCTGATACCATGAAAGAGGGTGTAAAAACCCAAAGTGCGTGGATCACAAAGGATAATGTCAACATCCATGGATGTGCGAATGACAGCATGATGAGATCTCAAAAGGAAACATCATTGACCGAATGTGCATGCAAATATTTTAAAAAAGGAAGAACCTCATTAAGGAAAAAATATACACACTATCTCATAGATCTAAAGGGGTGCACATACAAAGGGCGTTGAGTAATCCCTAGTGCTGTAATCATGACAACTCAAGTAGAGAGGGGGAGTTACATTCCTAGAATGGAAAGTAACTCCCAATTATGCAACTGATGTACTAACACATAAGGGGATCTCACAATGACCCCTAAATGACACATAGACGTACAATCTCACCTAACTGAGATGACTTACCCGATGATGTGGAAAATGGCTCACAACAACAAGCCCCACATATCTATATCTATAAGGAAGAGATTTGGAAATCTCCCTCCCTATTCTATATAGATTCCTATTAGTCAAGCAATATATGAAAAATATATAGTCGTGTGATTAGGCTATACCATATATACATCATTTCCTTTTTATCCCCCTCCATATGATTTTTTATAGGAATTTAGTTGGATCTAAAATAGAACCCTCTATATTTATATGGATCTGAGGTGACCCTTTGTAGACACAAAATCACACACATACTACTATTTTACTATGCCATCAAATATGTTTTTATATGTAGAGATATTAACCAAGAAAAGTATTCAGTGGTGACACAATCCCTTGTCCATCCACTTGCTTTGATTGTTTCTGTCCTTCTTATCTCTCACATATTTCATTTCTATACCTAGTTCTAGTCAGGTCAAAAGGATCCCTATCTTTCTATATTTTCTATATTTTCCTTATTTATCTTAGGACACCATCGTCCATTCTGGACACTAGCGCCAAGGCACTCATGTCCATTCTGGGCACTTCCGTCCTCTTTGTTTTTGTTTACATTTTTGACATCTATGGTTGGCATTTCTAGTTTTTTATCCTTATTTCAAGATCATAGTGGGCATTTCATGTCATTAGTGTCAAAATTAAAACAAGAGATCCATATATATATGCAACGTACATACATTTATTATGGATGGCAATTCTAAGGGGAAAACTCATCTACATACTATCACTTTGATCAAAGTGAATACATTTTTCGGCTACATACACTTCATAAGAAGGGGAAGTTCTAATTTACATACCACACATCTACATCTTATCTATCCATAGCCTGCTATCTTAGCATCATTCACATGAGGGAAACCTAAGGACACTATTTCACACACAAACACAAAGAACTACATAGAGTCTGAAATGTAGTGCAACACTCAGCCATAAGTTCACTCATTGGGTGACTGGCAAGGTCAGTCTGACATCACATTTTGTATATTTCATTCCAATTTGATGTTTTTTGAGCTTGTGTAGGTATCTATGGTTTTCTTGAAGGTTATAGGTATCCTCAGTGATCAAATAGTGAGTAGCAGGTGGTTGATGTAAAATAAAAGTGAAACCATATTGACATAGGAAAATGTAGATTTTGAGCTTCTGCTTAGTCACCAACACCTAAGAATAGTCACCAGTGCCCCAGGTGCCCTTTTCCAATACCAGACACCCGTTTCCAACATCATTATCAGGTCCCAAAATTTACAGGGAGTAGCTATGACACTCTTTCAATCCAGTTCAACAATTTACACTACCCAGAACAGTTCCAGATTACACAAGATTCAGGTAAGTTGTTTATCTCTCTCATTTACTTACAATTTTTCATTTCTTGAGTGCTTATCATTTTTATATTTACTATATTTTATCATATCACTTACTATGCATTTAGATTTAATTTAGTTTTTATTAAATAATTTGGTGAACTCACTCTTCTTCGAACTCCTTTCCATAGGATCCCAAAAACCCTCATAGAAAAGAAGAGGTCCTCATCCCTTAAGAATAATATGCCTCATATATGCATGTAACCTATTTTTGATAATACTTCCGTAGAATCTAAATTTCATGACCTCTACTATAATCCTCACTGTGATTACAAATTCCTCAAAAAGCCTATTTATTTACAAGATATCCTTCCTATTGGCCTTGACACCCTAATATTCACATAGTCTACCATGACCAAATCCTTGCTTCATGTCCTCCCTCATCTTCTGTAGTCACTCATGTTGTTGTACCTTCTTCTCCTCCTCTTATAGCACATGATACTATTAATATACATTATTTGATTGATCATGTTCTTGCTTGTGATAATGTGGATACCATAATGCTAACTCTAATGCTGAAAATAAAAATGTGCATGATGTTGTTTCTATTAGTATTCAAAATGAATGTAAAGCTATATTTTCTTCTCTTTCTATTTCTGAAAATTCTTCCTGTGAATGTAATCCTAAATATGATATTAGTAATCCTACCACTTCTTTCTATGATGATGATAGTCTTGATGAAATACTTGCTTGTGAAAATATGACTGATAGTGATGATGATTATGCTTTTGATCATGAAAATGTTAGCAATGATATTACTTCTATTAAGACTTTTGAATGTGAATTTACTACTCCTCTTTCTTCTTCTTTTGAAGTTTTTACTCATGATGATTCTACCCCTACCAATATTAAAACCCTCATTGAATATCTCCCGAGTCTACATCTAGCATTCCTATAGAGCCTCCATGCTATTCTCCTCCACTTCCACCTCCTTCTCATCCTTCCACATCTACTCATTCTTCTCATATTCCTATGATCACTCATAATGCAAAAATCCAACCCCTAAACATTCCTCTCACCTCACCTATAGTATTCCTTCACATGATATTCTATCCCTCATGCATGTTGTTGGAACTTTGCAATCTCAATTTCATACAATCACACTCGAAAGTAAATCCTATTATGCTTCAATTGAAAATAATTATTTGCATGGAAATCCTATCCCTAAATATATTCACAACTCCACTTTTCCCAAAAGAATTCATCGTGCTTACTTTCTCATGTTTTGATGGTACTGGAAATCCTTATTTTCATCTTAAGAATTATCATTTAACCATGTATGCTTATTCCAATAATCACTTGTTACTTAAATAATTTCGTCATAGTCTTATTAATTATGCTCTCCAATGGTATACTCATTTTCCTTATGGATCCATTAGTACTTATTATGATATAGAAGATGATTTTCTTAGGCAATTTATTTCTAACAATGGACCTAGAGTTACATATGAATGCTTTCCTTCTTTGCACCAAGGAAAGAATGAACCAATTTTATATTATTTCTTACGCTTCAATTCTTACATGCATCAGTTATTGTTTCAGCCCATTGATTTAAAAAATAAATTTATCTTTTATCGTGGCTTAATTCCTATATTGAAAGAAAAATTATTGTATGACACATGTGAATCTTTTACTCTCTTATGCTATAAATTCATTGATTTAGAACAAGATTTAATTACTTCACATATTATATCACACCCTTATACTTCTTCTACTCATGCATCTGTCTTCACCTTCTTATACCCATCCTATGCCTTCTAAGTCTTCCCCTCTTCCACCTATTGACCCTCTCACACATTCTCCATCTCCACCTCCGCGTAAGTGTCTTCCTTCCCCTCCACCACATCGGTGTTCAACTAAATTTTCTTCATCTCCCACTTGTGCACTATTACAATTCTCATATAATTCTAATCCACATGATGTTGTACGCACATTAGTCTGATAATAAACTCATGCATTTATCTTCTACTCAACATCATCTACGTCACGTCTTACAACATCAACATGACTACCCTTTCTGCAAATTTTACTGCATTAATGGCCTTCATGATAATGAATGTTATTCTCTTCATGATGATTACACCAATTAGAAGAAAATGTTATTACTTTCTTCTCTAGCTATCATCAGTGCTCTCTCTCTCTCTCTTATTTCCCATAAGTGAGATTCCCCACTATTCACTTGTATCCTTCACCTCAATCCAAAGTAGTCCTTCACCCGCCTCCTAGGGTCATTATCCATTCATGTCCTCTATCTAATCCAATTATGGTCACATCTTAATATTCCTATTATGTTGTTGTAATACCTTGTAGGCTTCCTAAGGATTTCTATTTTGCATTTCCTCCCACCAAATCCTTCTATTCTTTGTCCCATGTCATCTAGAATCCAATTTGGAACTTACTTGAGTAACGTTGTTACTTCACGTGTTCGATCCATGCCTTCCAAGCCTCTTAATATTTGGTAGATGATATCCATTTCATTACCTTATGATGCACTCTTGTGCTATGATTCACACTTGACTATTGAAGGAATAATACATCAATGAACCTCCCATTCCATAGTTTCAGCTCTATACTTCATGTCATATCTTCTATAGCCACAACTTGCACATGAAAAACCCATTTCCCAATAACACACTCTTGTTCTATGGTTCATTCTTGACTACTGATGGGATAATTTATAAATGAACCACATTCTTATGCTGGGGGCAATAAATCTTATTCCCCCTTCATCCTCATCGTACACCATTACAAACATTATCTTACATTTCATCATTATTTCGTTATCAATACATAATTATTTCTACAAATATTTATCTCCGATATTACATCACATCCATATATTTATACTCCTTACATGATATACCATACATTCTTATCCATACACATTATACATATCCTTCATCTACTTGATTATTCTTTCCACATCTTTACACATTTCACTATCAACAACTATATATCTAATTATTCATATCAACAATACATATGGAATCTATAAAACCAAATACCACAAACATTTCATCATCATCACATAGTATACAATGCACATAAAAAACAAATTCAACATCAACATTCATCTGTTCATATATGAACCAAAATCATAAGTTTCAAAATACAATTGCTGGGGGGCAAGCCCCCATACCTCAATACACCATATAAAATAATCATCATTATCCCTCTCTACGATTGTGGGATCTCTATAACTAGATGATTTACCGCTCACTCTACACTGTCTATCTCGATCTCTATGAATCTCTAGCTGACTTCGCAACACAAAAAATATCCATAACATGCTTCACATATCGACCTTGTAGCTCAACATATAGTACATACATATCTTGAGCTATGACTCCTCCACCTACTGCTTATCTCTCTCATTCTACCTCATTAAAAGCCTCATCACACTCACTTAATAACACCATCCACATCATTTTGTTATAACCACTAGCTTGAATAAATTGGCATGCTCACCCGCAAATAACATCAACCTACTCTAGAATACCACCTCCCACGAGTACATCTAAGGAAATGTTACAAGTCAACATGCATATGAAGGTGTACACAATCAGTGACCAATACACATCACATACAATCCCACAACCAACATTATCTACATCACATTATATCAATCAATAAATAATAAACAAAATCCTACAAACAATACTTACGCTCCACTCATATTATTGTTACATCATTTACATCAGGGGTAGGTTCTTTCCCATCAACTGCTCCAAATTCAGGTCTATTGGACGCATCCACCACTACTGAAAATAAAAACACCCATCAGTGTGTCACCTACCACTCACTGCAATCTTGGGTGCACCCCACATCACCAACCTATATCAGCTATATCACCACATCTTCCTCATCTGGACCAGGATGTACTAGTTGTGATCTTGTTGGTCCTTTCCTATCCCCTTCTTGTCTTTCCTCTCTACTATATCTCAACCATATATATGGCTTTGGGGCACATCCTGGGCCATGCCAAAATGTCGTGATACTCACTCACCTTAGAATAACTCAGCCACCCCTATAAAGTGATCCTCTAGCCACATGGTTCTCCATATGCACCGCAACTCCACATCATCCTCCACCCACCTGCCATAATCTCTATATGACCTCGATATTATGACCCCAAGACCCATCCAATCTAACATCAACTTGTAGGTGGTCATGTCCATCCTCCTGCTATGGGTACCCACCCACCTCGTAGCAAATATCTAGAGTCTCACCTATTCTACATGTGGCCCAATCAATGGCCTCAATATTGCAATGTGCTCATATGCCCACACCTCCAATAATGTAGTAGCTCCCAGTCCACCTCCATGATCATCCTAAATGAATCTATATAAGTCCCTGTACAAATGGGGAAATACACAATGTGCCCATGTATACCTCATCCCATGCTCCTATATCTTGTGGAAAACATCATGCATCTTATACAATATTCCAACTCCACCACCCTTCCACTACCACAAACAATACTAGAATCACTGTAATAAAGTTTTGTAGCCACAAAACATTGGATATCAATATCATATCTATACTGGCACGAGTCTCTACATGTACTCGAGTGCTTGTAAAATACCACCTCACTTACCTCATCAGCCTCTAAGAATCCACTATAGTCATCACCTGTACCCTCTCTCGTACAATATGCAACCATAATATCCCATACACATTCTCTAGGGTCACTATCATCTCACTAGTAGGAAACTTGAATGTACACATGTTTGTGTAAAATATATCACATAAAGAAGCCAACATAGGAATATTATGGGGCACTTCTCTAAATCTAGCAATGTTTCGTAGGCCAACATGGTCCAATACATCCCACTCTACGTTTGAAAATCCTAAAGTAAAGTAATCAAATTACGGCCCTTCCCAAAACTCTCTCTAGTGTATATCCCTCTGCACAACATAACAAAAAAAATATCCTATTAACACATCGACCATACTGCAAAAATTACTTCTCATAGCATCAAATCACTCATAAAATCAACATTCCATAAAATAATGACAAAATTTTTCTTTGGGATGAAGATGCCTAGGTGTAGGTCAAAGTCACCTAGACAAAAGTCACTAACACCTGGAACTAGGTACTAGTGTCCCACAAGACAAACACGTGTTGTTCACCTCCGTTCAGGTCAAAACGTTGAAAAATACATAAACAATGTTTTTTTCCAAAGATCCCCAAAATAGGCATATTTGACAATATTTTCCAAAATAATCAATCTTATTAACTCATCAGTCGTCTGCGAAGCCACGACCATCACTACCCTCTCTAATCTAGTCAAACTCATTTCTCTAACACACAGTATCCTCATAGCCCAGAGCTCTAAATTTCACTCAATTTTGGTACAGATGAAATTACTATCCACTTTTCTATATTACTATATATAGTATTAATCCTTATTTACCATATATTATAGTCACTATTTTTACCCACTTTTACAACTAATACACGTTACATAGTTTTTCTCATATCTTGTGCCTTGTAGCTCCGTTTGTCTCATTGTTTGCTCCATACTAATAATAATATCATCTAACACCATACCATATAAATTTTCAACATATCTTATTCACATATGACACATGTAATACTCAATATCTACTCATAATTTCCCAACATTATCTCATATTATTTCTCATTCACTATTTCAAACATCTTATACATCTTACTTTTAGCTAAGTGCTCATTTCTCTACCCCTCACCCTTTCACTCAAAGGGGGGCATACAATCAAGATCATATTATAATCCCTCTAAGGATACAATACAATCAACTGACAATTCTATCATATTGATATCATACTTACTCTGGTCTCATTTGATTAAAGGGCTAATCATTATATATTACAATCAATATTTTCTACTACTTCAAATCTATCCTCCCCAAATGACCTAATCTAGGGGAAAAACAAAAACATCTCTATGAGTAATATACTAAGTACATACTATTTCAAGAAAAATCTTCTATCAATTAAATCAAATTCATTCAATTGGTACAAAAAGCACATTTACTATCTCTCCCAGATGACCTAATTTTGAATCCATCCAACACTAGTCAAATCGGAACACCCATTACTGTAGGAGTGGGGAAAATGAGACTTCATGGAATTTCCTATACTGATCCTATGTGGGTTCTATAATCAAAACTAAATTGGAACTAAATTTGGTCTCTATCCATTTGTAGTGACTGGACCTTTTGGGGAAGCAGTCATGGATGGAGAGTACAACTAGACCCCTCTCCCCAAATCTCTTCCTCTAGTGACAAGATTCCCAAATCCTCCCGTTTAAAAACAATATTTTGTTGGGAATTGATCACTCCCTACCTCTTCAATATCCATTGGAAACAATTCAAAATATCCAAAATCTCTAAACCATTTAAACAATTTCTTAAAGATCTCCTTATGATGGTTCACTATCTCCACTTACGCAACATGGATCAAAATGTTGATCCATGATTCGTCATGCCATGATTTTCTACACTCTATGTGCACTTCAAAAAATTTCTTCTCTGAAATTTTTGCAAGTATGTTCCTTACTTCCTTTACAGTCCTTAAATTTCATTCAAATAACATAAAGGGAGATGAGGAATTTAAACACAAAATCATGCACAAACTACTATTTTGCTATGCCATCAAGTATGTTGTTCTATGCCTAGTTCTTGAGTGACAAAAGCATTCACTGGTGACACACTCCCTTGTCCATCCACTTGCTTTGATTATTTCTATTGTCCTTTTCTCTCACATATATCAGTTTTGTACCGAGTTTTGGTCAGGTCACAGGGATCTCTGTCTTTTTATCTTTTCATATTTTTTTTCCATTATCCTAAGACACTAATGCCCATTCTAGACATTAGCACCTAGGTGCTTCTATCCATTATGGGTGATTTTTTTCTATCTATTCTTGTTTACATTTTTGACATTTATGGTCTTACTTTCTAGTTTTCTTATCCTTATCTCAATCTCATAGTCTACATGTCATGTCACTAGTGTAAAAATTCAAACAAGAGATCCATATATACATTACATACACACTTTTATTATGGCTAGAAATTCTAAGGGTAAACTCATCTACATACTATCACTTTCCATCAAAGGGACTACATTTTTGGGCTGCATACACTACCTAAGAAGGGGGAAGTTATTGATTCCATATCACAACATCTTCATCTTATCTATCCATATCCCACTATCTCAACATCATTGGCATGAGAAAAACCTAAGGACAATATTTCACACAAGAACAAACATTCTACATAGTATATGGAATGCAGTGTAATTCTTGGTCATAAGTTCACTCATCGGGTGACCATCGGGGTCATTCCAACTTCACATTTTACATATTTCATTCTAACTTTATGTTTTTGTGAGCTTGTGTAGGTAGTTAGGTTATTTATTTCATGTTATAGATATCTTAGGAAATCAAATAGTGAGTAGAAGGTGACTGACAGAAAATAAAATACAAACCCTAGAAATATAGGAAAAAGTAGATTTCAAGCTTCTTCTTAGTCATCGACACCCAGGAACAGTCACCAGTACCCAAAGTACCCTTTTTCCAGCACCAAGTGCCCATGTCCAACATCATTCTCAGGTCCCTAGAATTTACATGGAGCAGTTGCGACATTGTTCTAATCCGGTTCCACACTTTACACTACCCCAAACCAAATCTAGATTACACAGGATTCAACTATGTCATTTATATCTCTCATTTACTTACAATCTTGCATTGCTTGATTTCTTAGAATTTTTATATTTACTATATTTAATCATATCAATTAATCTACAATTCTATGTAATTCAGTTTCTATTAAATCACCCTTTAGAATTTTAAGGCAACCCAAAATAAAATATAAAAACTATTTTACATGATAAAATAATTATCCAAGAACAATCAACCACCTACAAATTATAACTTCAAATTGATTTATAAATGTTCTTCGTTATTACGATAGTCTTAGAATTTGTAATACATTTTTCTTCTTGGTTTTTGATATATCTTTGCGAGTAGTTTTCTTTAGTAAATATTTTGAATCTTAGTCGTAGATAGAGGTCCATGTAACTTTAATATTCACAACTTGTTTTTGGATTTTTTTTTAACAATTACAAAGAATAGATATCACCTAAAAACTCAATAAGATTCTATCTTAGAGAGGTGTGATACTCACATCCAAGAAGCCAACAAGATGGAATAAAATTATTATATTGTGGCAGTCATTTTTAATCACATAAAATAATCCTTGCTGATTAATCTCATTCCTATGACAAAATAATCAATTTCAACTTCTCGAAGTGTAAATTTCACAATATTTTAGGTGATAAATAGATTAAAAATTGCAAAAGGGAAAAAAAATAGTTTTTTTCAGGGATAACATTTTTTTACAAAATATAAACTAAGTTCTTATTCTTATCAATCGATATGCACTAACAATCAGTTCACAAGTTGCATTGGGAACTCAATTACAACATATCAAGAACCCTAAATCTAATTGTGACAACCTAATATACATTTAGATTCAATATACCAAAATTGGATTCATTTTGCAACCCATCACTAATTTGGTTAAAAGAGGCACACAATTAGGATGTACTAAGTTCCCTAAACATACTTGCAACTGCCTTGTTTAATTTCATACTAGATATTTCATAATATGGTTCCTTATACAACTAAAAAACCATTTAATTATATGGGGTACAAAATGAGGGAATTTACATCCCTCTAAACATAATTATGACACCCCTATACTATTTAATACATGAGTTGAACCTTGATTAAGTGTTATATGCAACCAATAAATTGATTGGTTGTATAGGGAAATAAATGAGGGCATATCAATCATGCAAGCCTAAACATAATTTCCAAAACCTAAAACAATTAATGATTTTACATGAAAACAAATAGCTTGATTATTTACACGAGGCATACAATTAGGGAATATGAATATCCCTAAATAGAATTATGATAATCTAATTGTTGACAATTTTTTCCCCTCGAGGGAAAAATTGCCTAATAGAATCCTGGAAGTAGTTACATGCTCTCGAGTGGGCCCACATGGTGTAAGCAAGATCATAGGTGTTTTTTTAAGGTCTTGGGAAGTAATTTCAAGTGTTTTGGAATGTTTAGGATGTAATTTGGCCATTCAGGGTCATACTATTTTATGGTCCTCGTTGCAGTGCAAAAATGACCCCTGGCCTCAAGATTAGTAGGATATGGCTCATCAGACTGAGCTATGCGGCATGGAGATCACAGAATGAGCCGAGTTGAATGAATTCAGAAAATTTTGCTTCAACTCAGCCATGGCGGACTCAATGAAGATAGAACCCAGGCCCAAAGTCAAGTTGAGCTAACTCGTGGCAAAAGGGAGGATCAATTTGGGGGAAACCCCGAAGCTTTCAGGATTTCGGGGATTCAGATTTCAGAGCTCTCACAAAACAAAAAAAAATCAAGGCTTAGAGGGGAAATATCCAAAGGATGTCAAAGTCCGAAGTCCAAATTTTAGACTTCGGACATTTGGTGGTTCGGGGTCTTCACTGAGAAAAGAAAAAAAACATGAGCCAATACCCAAAACCCTGAAACCATGAAAACCTGAAGTCCGAAAGGGCTCATTTTTTTTGGGATCAAACTTGAGTTTGGGGTCAACCATTTAGGAGGTTGACTTCAGAGGCAGAATTCAAAGTTTTGGTGGGCAAGCAAGGAAAAAACAATCAAAAGGCCCGAAACCCTAAAACTCCGAAGTCTAAAAGTCTCGGGGTTTTTTGGGTCAACTCCCCTTTTTGGGTCAACGGTGTGGGAAATTTTGACTTGCAAAGTCTGAAAATCTCAAAAGGTCTGAAGTTAGAAATTTAGACTTTGGACATTCAGGATTTCAGAGGTCTTGGTGAAGAGAACAGTGTCACGAACCTAAAAGAAGAAAGGTCTGAAATCTGAAGTCTAAATTTTGGACTTAAGAGTTTTTGAGGTTCAAAGGTTTCAGGGGTTTGGCAGATGAATGGTGTGCCCACAAAAAAAATTGGAGTCTGAATTTTGGACTTCGAAGGTTTGGTATTTCAGAACTTTTAATCTGCTTCGCTAGTGAACAGTGTCATCAACTTCTGAAGCGTCAAAGTCTTAAGTTCGAAACCCTAAAGGTCTGAAATTTTAGATTTCAAGGGTTACGATGCAGGTTCGAAGTCTGGAAAAGGAAGATCAACTCCCATTTTTTATAGAATGACACCCTCATCTTCAGATGGCCATAACTTTTGACTGGGAACTCAAATTTGAGAAAAATAGGATTTTTTGGAAAGATCTCAATATTGTAAAAATGATAACTACAGTCCACCATTGAGAGGAATAGTTGAATTTGAAACACAGAAACATCTAGAGCTAAAATTCAATATCTTCCATTTTACTCACCCATTTCTTGTAAATCTACAGTCATCGGAAAAGTGATTTCGGGATCCATAGTATGTGATCATCAGATTTTTGATTTCAGGGTTTTGAACCTCCTAAAATTATAGAGATGAAGTGGTAGGTGCGGCCATTAATGAAGGTTACTAGAAATGTAAGGTCATCATGAGTCTATAGGGAACTATACTACAACTAGGTGTAATCAGAGAAAGTTACTTCAAACACAAGACAAATCCATTAATGAAGAAGATATTTTAAAGGATTTTCAAGCACTCATTGCAGATAAAAGAATGGTTTTTATGGGTTTCTGTGAATTTATATTTTCATTTTCTCTCTCTCCTCTCTTCAAATTTCCTCTATAAATATGTAAGGGGTTTTCGCATGCAAAAGGTTGATCACCTTTCTTCTCACATGCACCCCATTCCTCTTGGGGCTTCAAGACTTCCTCAAACTCTGTAATGGCTTCATGCCTCTTTCTCATATAGCAATGTGATGTGTAAAATTATATGGAGAAATAAAACATATATATGTTGCATTTTTCCAGCCTCTGTATTTTGTTGTTTTCATCTTACCTCTTATTGTGTTTGCAGGATCTATGTGTATTTTTTATTTATTATAGGTTTGGTGGTTGTGTATACCATGAAATTGTGAATGTTGCATTTCAAACTTGTATTGCAGCTATCCAACCTCCCCTTAATGCATTGGTGGAACTTAGATTTGTGTTGTATCTGTCTAACCTCCCTAGGATTCACCCTCTCTCCATTTTTTAGGGTTGGGAAGAGTGATTAGCACTTCTTTCTTGGTGTATCATTGCTTGTAGTGTAGGTTTCTTTCATGAATCCTCCTTTCCCTATCCCCTTGGAAGCATTATATTAGGATTAGTGTGTAGTTTTCTTACATTAGGAGTAATTAGTGGTAGGTAGGTTAGGAGTAGAAACCAACCTTCTCTAGAGAGCTATCCCATTTCGAAATGTCCCACACTCAGGATAGCTCCATGTTGTGTAATCATGCCAAATGCCCCATTCACACACGATAAATTCAGGGGGTGGTGTGATTTTTCATAAACACTAATGTCATTTAGACTCAATATACCATAATTAAGTCACCATGTATCCAATCAACCAAATGGCTTCATGAGAAACTCCATTAGGGAATATAGACACATGTAAATCTAATTATGACAACCTAAAATCATTACAAACTTGATATTCCCTAACTTACTTAGACGAGTGAAACCAATCCAATGAGTTACAATATAGTGAGCTCAATTATGACATATCAAGAACCCCAAACCCATTGACAACAATCTATTGTAATTTTAGACTATTGAAAATTTTTGGTGTATTTGAATTTAAAATTGATTACATGAATATAAACTATTTTCAATTGATCAATCACAATGGTTTTATGATTTATTTCATGTCATTTAATTTTTAAATCTCAAATTGAAATGGTTTTATTATATTACATTAATTAATAAGTTAAATTTATTTGATATTCATGTTTATATTTTATTTAAATCTCAAATGGTTTTATTTCATCGTATTTAAGTCTAAAATCATTTTATTTCAGCTTATTTATGTATTTTAGTCACTATATTTTTATATTTTAAATATTTATATATATTTTAACTAGTTGTCCCATGTGGTCCCCAAAATTTATAATTTTTATCATCCCGAAAATCTTGTCTTACCATCATGGAGTCTTAGGTAATACTGGTTAAGTAAGATATCAGTAGAAGTGACCCTATCACTTGAATTTTCATTACATTGGAAGGAGGAGCATGAGTAATAATAAAATAAATTTAAATATAAACATTAGAGAAATAAACATGTGATAAATGGAAGGAATTTGAGGATAAAGTTGAGAAGCTTGAAGATATTAAGAATTAGGAAGAAGAAATGAGAAACATGAGAACCAATAAAAGGAGCAGGAGAAACAAATGAAACATTAAGAATAATAGAAGCATACAAAGTTATAATGTTATGAATAATATAAGAAATTACTAGATGAATAGGAAAAGAAATAAATGATTTAAATTCTTTATGATATTTACTTGACTTAAAGCATCTTGGGTTCTGTCTGATTTTGTAAAACAATGACATTAGTAGTCTCTTGCAAATTTTTAAAGATTGAATTCCTATTCACATATTTGAGAATTCATATATTTCACTTGGGTATTCTAAATAATATTGTGTAATGCCATCACCAAACTATATTTTTCATGGGCATGTAAAGAAACTTATTACCCATCACTACCTTTACAATAAGTAAATATTTGCAAGGCATGCACATCATTCTAATTCAAAGAATCATGAATGGGAAAAGAAACTATAAATTTAAAAGAAAAATGGGAAATATTTAAAGTTACCTTTATTTCAAACAAATGGTACAATTAAGTAAAGGAATTTAAAATAGATCAACATGAAAATATTATAATTTATTTGGGAGCTTCCTATAGTTGGATTCTTATATTTAATCGCTTCTAATGACACAAAGGATATAATATGTGAAGACCATTATGCAATAAATATAACATAAAATATACAAGGCTAGCATATTTGAAAAAAATGAATGAAATAATCCTTAGGAAGATAAAATTTATTACCAAAGAGAAATGAGATAACCCTATAAGGCTATATAAAACTGAGCTTCACCAATATTTGAAACCATAAGGGTTGTGCAACAAAATATGGGCTCACCAAAATATGAAATTATAAGTGTGTGTTAAAAAAAAAGTAGGTTCACCAAAATATATATGTGGAAAGTGGTTTTTTATTTAAAACACACTATAGGTAACCACATTTAATATAATTATGGTTAAATTATTGTCGTAAGTAGATCACAAGTGATCAAGCAAACATTTATATATCAGAATATTCTTGTTGGACAAAAGAGATACCATATTTTATTCATATTTTCTTCGAAGAAAATGGTGCAATTTATATATGATAGAAACGGTTCAAGGGAAGAATTAGTTAAATGAGGAACCATGAAAAATATGCCAGCTTCTCGATTGGTATAACTGTAGTCATTAAATCACACACTTTGGGTAATATTTAGTCTCGATCGCATACTACTATTTAGAATGTCTGAAGAAAGTACTAATTAACCCCGGTATCTTGGTCATTTTTAATTTATTTTTGTTTTCATTCCCGACTTCCACCACATACATTCCCAATCAGTGTTTATCACTTCCTGTCATTTTAGCTTTGGCTGGTGTGCCTAGGCTAGTACTCGGGTGCCCGTGGGTGCCTTGGTCCCACCAAGGGCACCTCGGTCATTTTTGAACTTTCCCTCCACTTTTTGGGCTCTTTCTAGCCATTTGAAGTCTTTATATTTTTAGTGGTCATCCATTTCAGGGTTAATTATGAAATTAGATCAAGAGAAACCTATAAATATAAATTTATGAGACCATAATGAGGGGAAAAGCAGTAGTCACTACTATCACCCACTTAGAGTTACATCCATCTATTGCATTAGGACATCATTTTCATCCACATTTCTCCATCATAAAGGGACAAGGATGGGATATCTGCATCACACAAGCATAGGGGGAGGATTCTATTCTATTCCATCCACCATGTATTACTTTTATCTACACATAGTTAGCTCACTACAGCAAAAAGTGCAACTATGACAAGAGTAACCTAGGGCATGTTTCAGAGACACACGCAAAGAACTAAATTTGGGTCTGGAATGTAATGCAATGCTCAATTATTAATTCCACTATTGTGGCAGCTGAGGTCAGTCTGACCCTATCATATGCATATTTTATTTTTTTAGGGATTGATTCTTGTTTTGGGTTTTGAAGGTCTTCCTTTCATTTTGGATTAACAGTGACACCTGGTGTAGTACAAAAAATTTGATGTGACACACAATGAGGGTTTCAAACCACATTCTAAACATGTGAAGATCAGTTCTAGATCATTTGCATAGACTAGGGAACCCATTTTAGAGATCAAAGCACTCGTAGGAACCCTAGTCCTTCTCAGGGAACCCCAGTCTAGAGAATCAGTCCATATTTTTCCTTTTTAGGGCCTCTACATAGTCGTTCCTACTTCCATATTTTCCAGTCACCTATGTGAAACAATCCCACAAATTCATCAAACCAACTGAGTTCTTTCCTCTTCTCTCTTGCACATTAGGGTATCTACTTTCATTATATTAGTTTCTTGGGTCATTTACATACTTCTTTACTACATTTATTTACTACATTTACATGTCATTCTAGATTATATTAACTATAGGATATTTCCACATTTTAGTTAATAAGTTTTGTGAACCCGGTCATCCATGCTTCTCACTTCTCATTCTAGGGTTAATTCTCTTTTCACCATGGCTCACTCTGATACTAATTTTACTGAAGAACATCTTAAGGCCATTAATGATCATATTACTGAGTACCCTCAAGATCTAGAATTAATTTTTCATGTGGCTCGTTAGGAAGCTACTAATTTGGTAGAAATCAACACTTCTATAACTCTAGCAACTTTATGTTACCACTCAACCGCTTGCTTCCACTCTTCTACCTATCTCTACTATTTGGGTTTTTCTCAATACTCCTACCAGCCATTTTACGCCATCCTTAGTTTCTCAAGTATGACATGTTTCATCTGTTGGAAATAAAGACTTAACTTATTTTTATCATGACCTTCAAGCTCAAATATGTAAGTTACAACAAGCTACTTTACATGTATCATCGTGTTTAGATTTTACCTTATTATTGAATACTCTATTTTAACCTGCCATCTCTACTTACTCACTTCCTCCTAGCTTTGTCACCCCTAAACTTCCCATTTTCAATGGACATGGTGACCCACATGATCATCTTAGAGAATTTCATGTCACCTGTCGAGATTTTTTCGACGATCATATTCTCTTAGCTAAAATATTTTTTCATAGTCTTTATGACTGTGCGATACATTGGTTTTATGATGTACTTGTTCAATCGGTAACTTAATTCACACATCTAGTTGATGCCTTTCTTACACATTTCCCAATTAATATATTCTCTAAGATCTCTTACGATCAACTAACGCAACTTAAATAAGGATCCAATGAACACTTCGCTAACTACATTTTAAGGTATAAGAACAATCTCGCTAAGGTGAAAAATGTGCTTTCAGAATCTAAGCTTGAGGACTTGTTCATTCAGAGTCTTTTACTACCTCTCCAAGAGAGTGTTCTATTTTAGACCTCTCCTTCATTCAATCAACACTGACATACTCTTAAGTTTCATGAGACTAAAATTATATCCATAAACAATCTTAAGTATTAGGAACATGCTTTGTCTTCCACTCATTTTCAAAACAAGATTCCATTAAAACCATCTACAACTAATTTTCTGGCTGATACTAAAATCACCATCAACGCAATTAATCCTTCTAAAGAGGTTCAATCACAACAACCTAGGTGCACATTTAGAAACTTTCCAATGGCTGCACATATTATATTAAAGAAAATTCTTGAGATCAACCTTATTACCCTTCCTCCATCACTCGAGTTAGACCCATCACGACCAAAAAGTAGGAACTACAATGAGAAATTTCCTTGTGATAATCATAGATGTGTGGGTCATTCAAAAAATATATGTTTCAAACTCCGTACAATCATCCAAGATCTAATTGATGATAACAAAATTGAGTTTCCAGAGTCTCCTAACTCTGCAATGAGCAACGATAAGGGTAAAATAGAAATCTTTAACAACAAATCCTAATAATATGAAAAGAAGACATCCGGTTATGTGGTACCTCCTCCTGGATCAGGAGCTCTAGATTTATTAGTTGCAAATACTAATGTTTTGTCACCAATAATTTTCTTCTCCGATCACGATTATCATGAAAAATTTATATCTAACCATTCACATATCAAGGTATCTATTGGCTCAACATCCATAAACAACACTAAGGTTGACCAATCCTAGCTCGTTAGTGCATTCTCTATTTCACTTCTTAGGGCTATCGGTTATCTACCATCACAAGTTGAATATCCTACTAGCAAAACCTATGGTGTTGTCAAACTACATGTTAGAGTTGGTCCTTTTACACTACTTATGCCTTTCCTTATTGGAAACACAGTTGATGGATGTGACATGATACTTGTCCTTAATTAGATTCATCACTCTCAATCTATCATTTCTATGAATAATTTATGACTCTAGTTTATTCATAACAAACAATTCATTTCTATTGATGTTGTACCTCTGTCTAGTCCATAATCACCATCTCCTCACACAGTAGTTAGCACATCATCTCCCTCTTCTCTCATATCACATTCTATGTTCCTTAAAGCACATTTTACTCCTAGATCACCTACTTGATCATGCTTTGTATGAAAAAATCATTTTACTAGTCCTACACATCGACATAGGAAAATTCCTAGGACAGTCATTACATCTCGACATCGATCGCCACCTTGTTTTATTCCACGAAATTATTCCTAACCTTCACACTCAACATCACATAGATTTCCATCACTAAAACATTTTTACTATGCCACAACCTTCATCATATATTCATCCATCACATGCACATAAAAATCATTCACTAGCAAACAATTTGTCTACCATACCACAACTATTAGAGCATGATCCTATGCTTTCACTACCACATGCATCAGATGGAGGACCTTCATCCTTCACTATCATTGGTTTGTTTACTCATTCAGATATACTTGGGGCATTGAATATACTATATCCCATACTTACGTTGGCATCAACCATATTTTATTTTTCATATAGGCATTTTCATGACACATTTTAGCATCACCATTACCCAATGAAACACTCTTGTGCTTTGGTTAAAAATTGAATGTTGAGGGACTACTACAAATTAACCCCAAACACTACACTATAGACACCACATATTACATTTCATCATACATTGCATGGTATACATTCTATAAAAGTCTAACACATTTTGAAATTTACACATTTATACATCATATATTATACTAGTCTTCATCATACTCATCTATCATGACGTCCTACATACTACACATTACATACACCTCATATGGTCATTTATCATCTTCAACACCTATACTATATCATCTTTTATGTGCTGCACTCACTACCCTATGACATACTTTAGTTCCTCGGTCCATACTCGATAGTCGAGGGTTTACAAATCAAATGGACCTTATCTTCACCATGCATTTATCATTTATACCTTTTATCATACGCCATTCTTAGGCTAGTGACATACGCTTTAGGTTAAATCGTCACCTATTCTATCATTTAGTAGTGGTATACACCTTAGGATACATCACCACTCCCTTCCATTCATCTTATACTGATATACAATTAGGTTAAATCATCACTCCTTCATTCATCCATACATGATACATGCTTTAGCTATAAGATTCATGCACACATCATTTCTAGGTAACATATCATCAATACACATACACATTCATCACACCACATTAGACACAACACACACTTCGACCATTTCCCGATGACACACTCTCATTTACTGTTCATTCTTGACTCCTGAGGGGGAAAAAATGAACTTCATTGCATACATTTCCATTCACTCTGGGGGAACACAAATTCTATCATTCCATCTTGCATACCATTCCACCCATCCACAACATACTGCATATTATGATTTCTTTTACTCTTGCCTACTTTTGTTTGTTCATAGTCACTTTATTACACATGCTAGCTAGATTACTTGTATGTTATTTATCTATACCATCCACATATGCTTGTTCACATCTTTTTCTAGTTGTGATCGCAGATACAAGTCTCTTACACTTAGCATAGATGCTTTCCTTTTACCCTTATTACGTTGGTCACTGGGGGCATCCACATTCATCTCTCTTAGGTGTTATTGTTTCATTTTTTACTTATCACTTCACATTAATTGATTCTACACTATTTTGACATACTTTTTATCTTTATAACATGTCAACGGGTGCTTCATGTGCAACATTTGTTATTCATGGATATTTACTTCCATATTTGTTTGTTACATTGACTATTATTGTTTTCTCTTGTTTGTGGTCTTGACCCTATGTTTGGTGTACACACTTGTTTGTTGTTTATGATCATTATGGCCATGCATGTCTTGCAACATAATGAGTAATGTCCCATGTTTGTAACCCACTTTATGCGTCTTATCTTTGTATTCTAGCGTGTTTACATTACTATATTGTTTGGTAGCTTATACACCGATTGTGTAACTTACACATTATTTTCTACATACACGCTTATTTGTACTAACATTTGTCTTTGGATATGCATTTTTGTGCACTAATTGGTTTTTACCAAGCACATTCCCTTCCCCCAACAGGGAATATTTTCATATTTCATGTGGTTGGTCCTCTTTTGGGCCACATTCTCCTATCAGTGACACCACATGCACCCCCAAAGAGGGGGGCATCATTTGGGTTTTCTACATTCTACATAGAGATTCTACACTGGTTTGGTTCAGTTATATACAACGAGTGGGTTCAGACCAATCTATGAACCCCATACACAGTGAATTTTATAGGACATGGTTTCCCTTAGCATTCGGGGTAGAAGTTAACAGTTGGAGGATATAGTGGAATTCCTCCCAATAATTATTCTACCACCGATGTCGGATTGCTAAAAAACCAAGACATATAGAGATCTCTTCACACATATTCAACGGAAGTAGTTAAAGGTTGGACGATACAACATAATTCCTACCTATACTTCTTTGGCCTATGGTGTCAAATTGCCTAAAAAACCCCGACAGTATAGGATATCCTTCTACACTCTTTATCTCAATAGGGATTAGGTGCACATGTTCCATTTACATTTTTCATTTTTGCATTTTACATTCACATGATTTTTACATATATGCATCTTTTACATTGAGTTTTTACACACATATACATATATTTGACTAATTGATCATTTTATCCTTGCAGGTATGACCGTATGAGAAACAAGAAGTCAAATGGGAATAACAACAATAACTACAATGCCAACAACAACATTTCGTGGCAGCACACACAATACTAACCATGGAGGTACATCATACACATCAATAGCATCAACACACGTGTTTCCACCCTAGGTTCACTCTCATCAAATTTTTTTGCACTTTCATATTTAGTTTCCATGCACCACCATATTTTTTTCATTCCACGATTTATCTAGTCCCTCGACATGTTTTTTGCATCACTCTACAGTGACATCAGGTACACATCTCTATCCAATTCATGTTACTAAGCTTTCCGATCAACAACATAAAGTGGGGATAAATTTAGTCACTAAATCACGCACTTTGGGTAATATTTAGTCCTGGTCTCATACTACTATTTAGAAAGTTTTTGAGTGAAAAAAGTACTAATTAACCACCGTCTCTTTGTCATTTTTATTTGATTTTTGTTATCATTCCTGACCTCCACCACATACATGCCCAGATGTTTTTTATCACTTCCCATCATTTTAGCTTTGACTAGGGTGCCCAAGCTAGTACACAGACGTCCTAGTCCCACCAGGTGTACCTTGGTCCTTTTTGAACATTCCCTCCACTTTTTGGGATCTTTCTAGCCATTTGAGGTCTTTATCTTTTTTGTGGTCCACAATTTCAGGGTTAATTATGAAATTAGATCAAGAGAACCCTATAAATATAGTTATGAGACCATAATGATGGATGAAGCACTAGTCACAACTATCATCCATGTAGAGTTGCATCCATCTATTACATTGGGAGATCAATTGAATCCACATAGCTACATCACAAAGGGACAAAGCTTGGATATCTGTATCACAAAAGCATAGGGGGAGGATTTTATTCTATTCCATCCACAATTTATTACATTTTTTGAAAGATAATTACCTCGCTACATCACAAAGTGTGACTGGAACAAGAGCAACCTAGGGCATGTTTCTGACACACACACACAAAAATACATTTGGGTATTGAATGTAGTGAAACAATTAGTTATTAAGTCCAATATTTTGGTGGTTGAGGTCAACCTGACCCTATCATATGTAATTTTTATTTTTGAGTGATTGATTCTTGTTTAGGATTTTACAGGTCTTCCATTCATCTTGGATTAACAGTGACCCCTGGCGTAGTACAATGAATTTAGTGCGACACATAGTGAGGTTTTCAAACTACCTGATGAACCTGTAAAGATTAGTTCCACAACTTTTACAAAAAATAGGGCACCCATTCTGTAGATCAGAGTGCTCGTAGGTGCCCCAGTCCTTCTTGTAGGCACCCCAGTCCAAAGGATTAGTCTAGATTTGTTCTTTCTAGGACCTCTGCACATTTGTTCCTATTTTAATATTCTCCAGTCATCTCTATAACATAGTCCCAAAAGATAATCAAACCAGCTGTGTTCTTTCCTATTCTCTCTTACACATCAGGGTCTCTACTTTCGTTAAATTAGTTGTTTGGGTCATTTTCATACTTTTTTACTGTATTTATTTGCTGCATTTACATGTCGTTCTAGATTATATCAACTATAGGATATTTACACATTTTAGTTAATCAATATAACCAACTACAAGTACATAAAAATATAATATTAACTTAATTAATCTAACATTCCCCCCTTATTACATTGTTTTTACAAATGTAGCCTTGAAACAGTTCAAATTTCACCTTGCTAGGAGACTCGATGAGTATATCAGGTATCTGAGAAGTTGTTGGGCAATACTAGAGCTAGATGTGGTGGTTCAAGAATTGTTCTCTAATGTAGTAAAATTTGACCTCAATTTTCTTTATGCTTTCATGTAAAAGTGGATTCTTCACAAGCTTCAACACACCCTAATTGTCGCAATGAATGATGGGTGGAGTTTCTTTAGGAATTACCATATCAGCTAGAATATGACGTAGCCAAATCGATTTACACGTATCTCCTCATACGGAAATGATAATTTTCCTTAGTGGATGAGAGAGAAAAAATAGTTTCCTTTTTGCTAATCCACAAAATAGGTCCATATACGAGATGGAAAATATATCATGTAGTGTATTTCCTATCATCAACAAATCCAACATGTTGGCATGAGTGAGTTTGAATGTTGTTACAGATGTAAAAGATCATTAATGAAAAAGTGGATGATATAAGAGTGTGATAAGATGTTTAATATTATGATGACATGGTTAATGAGGTTGTATCATGATGGCATAAGTGAAAATAGTGAGAATGGATTAGCCTAGTAGGCCTAATGAGGTGACCTAGTTAGTCTAGGTGATAGAGAATGGTGGATAGAGTTGCATGATGGCTTGAGTAACATGGTATATTTATGGATATAATTATATGAGTGTATTGATACACTCACATGAGCTTTAGATCATAGGTACAAGTTGTGAAAACAATTACAAGTGCTCATCTAGACCTAGTCTAGGTGCTTAGAGGCCAAATGGAGCATGAGAGTGAGGTGTAGAGATAAGTGAGATCATATAAGCATTTAGGGGTTTGAGAAATATTTTCTCAAGTGTGTTAGGTCCTTTTGGAGAGTCCAGAAGTAGAAGCGTGGTGTTTTCCTACTTGGTCTAGGTCTAAAATAGACCTAATCCTAGTGCATGGAAGCCTAATAAGGCATGATAGTCACTTGAAAGTGTGTGTGAGACCTTGAGGATGTGCATGGAGGTATGTTATATATATTTCAGAAAGTAGAGGCATTTATTTAGGTTTCATGCTTTTTTTTGGTTTTAGAACAATTTATTATGCCCTAAACTATTCAAAACCCTAAGGCCTAGTCATGTAACTTATGGTGGTGGTATAAATGAAAAACCATTTATGACTAAGTAAACATTAAATATATTATAAAAGGGTGTCATTGTTCTGTGGGAAAAATTAAGGTTACCATGATGAATATTTTGCAAGATATGGTGTTTAGACTAAAATAGGGTTTTAGAAAGCATGCTTTCCATCTCGATATGAGAGAAATTTGCTTGGTTGGCATGTGTAACCTTTGCATGGGCCCTTCATCCTTTAATGGATGATGGATCATGGATATAATAATGTTTTAGAGTTATAATGGGGTTAAATGAGGTTCTATCTGTTATGAACAAATGTAAATAAGGTAAGAAGTTCAAAACGCTCCAAAAACCTAGTTTGCTAGCGATGGAAGAAATATTGATTTTTTGGGACCAAAATGGATTGTATTATAAAATATGATGATTGGATTATGGTAATAAATTTCCAATATTTCAGATGGTTATGGTTTCAGTTCATGACACTTAGTATAGCTGACTCAAAACCCCTAGTTTTAGGAAGGAAGGATTTTCTCTGATGTTTTCCATTAGACCCTATGTCTAATTTAGTGTTATGATATATATGGGAGGTAAGATACATGTATGAAGTATTTTAATATATTTTGAGGTTGTTTTATGATCTACACAAGTTAAAACAGGTTGACTAGTTTTTGGGCTAAAACGACAGTTTTAATAGGCTTGGTGAATGGAATTGATTGAGAACTTGTGAGTATGGTGATAAAGTTTAATAGAATTAGATGTTTTTTAGACATATCATGTGATTTTTTGGATTATTTGTTTCTGTTTGGAAGTCAAGTGAGTAGCATGATTGAGGTCACAAGTTGACCTAGTTTGACTGGTTTAAGACAACATGGTTTTCGTAAGAAGATTGATGTAAAACACCAATGATTTGCTTTAGATGATGTTATATTTACAATAAATATTTAAGAGGGATTCATTTTGTTCCTAATGAATTATTTAATAGGTATTAAATGTGTTATAAAGGGTGTAAAATAGTTGAGTTTCCAAAACTGGTTCCTGAACAATTTAGTTTGTTGAAGAGGAAGTGGTTCTATTTGCATTGTTGATTGTTTCATTAGGTATAAAATTCATGGTGATGTTATAAAGTTTAGTGTATTTACCATGAGTGGTTACATGGAATATTAAAGATTTTTTTTGTGATAATGATCTTCATTAATGAAGATTGTTTACTAGAGGTGCTTGATTTGAGTAGGAGACAATCCTACTTGATATTGTTACGATGAAATTACTTGGTGTAGAGTATTGTGAGATGATGGATGATGTTTTAAGGGTATTATGGACATTTTTTAATCCTTTGGAGGCATGAAAAATCCTGATGAAATTTTTGAATGTCTTGGAGTGCTCGGTGAAGGATATTTTCTTGTTTTGAGCCTAGTTGGGATTACTAGTTGCCTTGGTGTTTTGCCGATCCATGAGGGTCCTTCATGATGTTTTTAATGGTGCTATATATATATTTTAGTTATTATTATTGAAATATAATCATCATGGCCAACCTAATTATGTTTTAAATTTGATTCATGTATAATTGTGCATGTAATGGTTCATTTTGAACTAGTGTTGTGAGAGGGAAAAAATTCAAGCTAGGTGAGAGAGTGAAATTGGTTAAAATGCATCAAGATAGAGCTGAGAGAGTGTGTGAATGTGTGAGAATTGTTAAATAGATATTTTGTAAGGGAATTTGTATAATTCATTCCATGTTTGAGTAAGTTTGAGACAAGTAGGAGAAATTTAATTTGAAGAGGGTTTGAAGGTGTATGAGTTGAAGCTTTCATCACTATCAGTTGTGTTAGCAACATATCATAAATTCTCACTCATTTCGGGTGGTTGAGTTGGTTTTTGATAACCTTACGGGGTTTTATCCTCCTTTTAGGGTTGGTTCCTTACTATTCTAGGGGTTGGTGCTCTACTAAACTAGGGGTAGGTGCTCTTTGTAAAGTTGGTGCTTCACTAAATTATATTTTATTTGTGTAATATAATAAAATGTTTAGTGGGTTTTCTTACGGTTGAGGTTTTCCCACTTACATATTTTGTTCTTGTGTACTCTCTCATGGTTATTCTCTTGTGGATGGCTATTATATATTGTTAAAGTCAAATTAATGCATGGTTGAATATTAAATGGTTTATAAAAGTTAATTTTAATTGGTTAAGGGTTTGAAAGGTCTAATTCACCCCTACCTTCTCATTCCATTGTGATTTTAAAACTTGGTATCAAAGAAGGTCCTTTTGGAGAAGTTAAATCACTTGAAAGGAGATCCTTTGAAGCACAAAAATGACAAGTCAATAGAGTGGAACTTCCTCCAACAAGGAACCCTTATTTGATGGGATAAATTATGATGTTTTGAAGTCTTAGGATGAAGAAAAACATCATGTATTTAGGGTTGGATATTTAGAAATATAATTTGGATGGATATACTATTGCTCAAAATCCTCCAACAACTATTGCAAATAATAATATCAGTAGTGAATATTTTAAGGATATGAATGTAATCATGTGTGGTTTATTTGAACCTGAAATTGTGAAGGTCATGCATTGCACATTAGAAAAATAAATTTTGGAGAAACTTTGGGTCATTTATGAAGGTGATTCCAAGGTAAGAATAACTAATATCAAAACTTTCATAAATAAATTTAAAGGTCTAAAGATGAGTGAAGAGGATTTCATTGCTGCATATTTTCTTACAATTGATAACGTTGTCAATACCATGAAAGGAATAGGTGAAGAAGTGAAGGAAGAAGTTGTGGTATAAAAGGTATTTATGTCTCTAACTCCTAAATGTGACTCAAAAGTATCTTCTATTGAGGAAGCCAAGGAATTGAAGCTCTTTAAAATGGGTGAATTGCATGGAAACTTGATTGGATATTAAATGATGGTTTTTGAATCAGTTGTTTAAATAATTTGTTGTGAGGAAAAAATGTTGGATTTCACAAGTGCTTTGGGACTAGGTCCATCTACTTGAATGGGGAAGCTCCATTTATTGAAAACAGAGAAAAAATTATACACTACTCTAATCGTGGGGTGGCCTTACAATCGGGGATCACACATGAATACTTCCCTATACTTGTGGAAAAGTTTTTTCGATGAACACAAGGGAGGAATTGTGAGGGAGGAAGGTGAGGAGAGAAAGTATGAGGGATTTTATCTTGAAAATAACATATGAAGAGTTTTGAAACATTAAAACACACAAAGTATAAATTCTTTATGCATAATATTGAAAAAATACATTTCTCATGAACTATAGTTGATATGGAGAGGAAACATAAACAAAATCAATAAAGGGAATTTGATCACTTGTTTCTATAAAGAGTATGGGATCTAGTAAACAAGATTAACCATCCTTTTACAATGAGAAGGTCATCTCCTTTTATAGATTTACAACCTATCTCTTCAACTACCCCTCACATAATTGTTCATGTTCCCATTTAGCTTGTGAATTTTCATTATCCTAGGAAAGAAAAAATCAATCCCATATTTACATTGCACAAGTATTACATAGTCACTTTAATCTATAAGAAAAAAATTCATGATCACACATAATGAGGAATTATAATGAAGGGAGTAGAAGGAGATTGAGAAAGAATGAGAGAGGAGAGGAAGAATTCTCAAAAACATGAATGAAGACACCTCCACCCTTGATGAAGATCGGATCCATAGATGTTGAAGATGGAAAATTTCTCCATGATGGTCCTTTACAACACTGCAATGCTATGCTGATGATGATTTATCATTTGGACACTTTTTACCCTTGCAAGACTCCTTGAAATGATGACTTCCCATAATCTCTATTTGAAAGCACCGAGATGGAAAATGATGAGAAATAATGAGTAGACCATTGAGAAACATGAAAGATTAATCACCTCATTAAGAACATATTTTTGGATGGATAATGCCTTTTTCCAAAAGTTCCATCACCTGTTTCTTGATTTCACTATTTTCATCCATGGACAATCTATACATACTAATGTTGGGAAGAGGTCCATCATATAACAATTTTATCTCATGTTGAACCCCCTCTTTTGGGAGGTAGATCTTGTGGATCATGAAAAACATCATCATAGTTAGAAAAAATGTTAACTAATTCATTACAATGTTTAAGGTCACAATCCTCAAATTCCTTTTCATGATCTTTCTCTTTGGCTTTGATCACCATGAGTAAAAAATTCTTTCCTGAATTTACAAGCCTTTTCATCTACCCTACGGTAGCCAACAAAATACGTGTTTTCACATGATGATATCTAACAATATATTCAATCCCATCCTTAATAAGAAAGTAATTATTCTCTTCGATATAGAAGATTGCTTTACGATCATATAGATAAGGAATTCCCAAAAAAACACAACAAATATCTAAAAGAACAACATCCAAATAAACCTCATCAACAAACTTGTCTGTAATGGAAAATATAAATCTACAAGTTTTTTTACTTGTAACTTTTCATCATCACAAACCCAACCCAAAGGATAAGGGCTTAGTTTTGAGTCCCAATTTCTTCACAACCTCCTCTAAAATTAGATTAGTTTGAGATCAACTATCAAATAGAGTGTCAATTTTTGTATGTTGTGAAACAACTCTAAGGTGTAAAATATCATTTGTTTTCTTTTCATCATGCATAGATTGTTGTTTAGAAGAAGATGCAAAATTTGATTCACTAGTGTTAAAAGAAGAGGAAGAATGAAAACCTTGAAAACTCATGGTCATGATCTTGGTTTCATCTCCTGAATCAAACCCAAGATCATGTACCACAGTATTCATTTTGTTCTCTTTTCCTTTCTTATTAGTCATCCATTTAGGAATCATTTACGGATGTAATTTCCAACAATTAGATTCATCATGATTATTTTTACAATGATTGAAAAATGGTTTTTCATCTTCTTTATTAATAGTAGAGTTTGTCTTTTGGTTACCCTTTCCTTTTCCTTTTTATTTCAAATTTTTTTATTTTCCTTTGAATTTATTGTTATTTTGTTTTGAGGAGGAATACTTATTAGTAATTTTCCCTCTTTCTTCCAAATGTGTATCTTGCACACACACAACATCAAGATTAGTAGGATTAAAAATGAGAATCATATGTCTCAAATAACTATGTAATCCTCCAATATATTTAAGTAGTGTTTATTGTGTATGGAGATAAATAACAAGAATAAGATCCATTTTCCTAAACTATTATGTAAAATCTTGATCATTTTGTCACTCAGTTTGTCTCAAAATTTTCCAATCCATCATAGCTTGTTGCATGTATCTGACAGGATGGAATGTTTTTCTTAGATCAGAAACTCTCCCACAATACGAGTTCTATTCCACCCATTTGAAGAGTTTCCAAATGAATTTTTTATTCATCATCGACAATTTTATGAATCCTGCAATATACCGTAATCTACTTGATCATAGTGATCCAAATTCTCTTAATTAAGCTCCCCATTATACATTAGAAATTCAAACTTTATATCCAGTTTTAATGAAGGATAAAATTAAATTTTTTCTGTTTCACCTTTAGGAATATCAGAATCAAAACTAGAGCTTTCTTCCTTTTTATCTCATGTAGCTTATTTTTACCTTTTTCTTCTCCTATCTTGGTATAGTTATTCCACCATCTCTTTCATCTTAAGGAATGAATAACACAACTCTTTTTCTTATTCTTCGGCCATCCTTGGTTTTCGAGATCATCTTGTACCAATTTTAGGATTGAATTCATCTATTTCTCCTTCAACCTTTCTAGAATAAGACCTTGTTATCATTCACATAACTTGCAATCCAAACACTATTAATTTGATCATGGACTGGATCTGATACCAAATGATCCAAAATCATAAGAAAAATTGCAATGTTCATCCAAACTTTAGATTAAAACAATGATTTTTTAGATTAAATTCGACATTACGATTTTTTTGTATTTTTAATTAAAATTGAAAAAACTACGAGTATTGTGTGTAAATCAGAGAATAAAATAGGAAAATTTGACTAGAATTTGACATCATCTATGATAATGGGGTTCTAATTTTATAGCCTACCAGGGACTTTTTTAGTGGCGTATATTCATGTAATATAATGAATATTTCATTTTAGAAAAAATTGAAAAGGTGAATTTTCTGGTGCGGGTCATTGACATGTTCACCTAAAAATTACAGTTTAATTTTTTTAGGGGTTAGCTTCACCTACCTCTTTAAATATATCCCCCTATACAATCTTATATTATTCATTGGGTAGAACACTACTTGCTAACTCATACCACATGGGGGCATATCTATTATCAAGTACAGAAAACTTGTGAAGCAACAAAGGCTAATACACAAAAGTACATTTTTTTAGAAAAAGCATTCAACTGACGCGTGATAAGAAGACTCTGTTGATGCACGACAAGAAATCTCTGTTAACGAGTGTCAAGAACGCTCTATTGATGGGTGACAAGAAGGCTTTGGGGACGAGCGAAAAGAAGGCTCTGTTGACAGGTGACAAGAAGGCTCTAATGACAGGTGACAAGAAGGGTCTGTTGACAAGAGATAAGAAGGATCTGTTGATGGGTGACAAGAATACAGTCTGACGCACGACAATCAGAGCACAGACTGTGTGGAAGGAAAGGAATTTTGTTGACGACCAGGGGCTTATCTGACTCAAATTTATCATGCTCAGAACAATGGAAGCTGCTAGTGCTCAGAACACCCAACAAGTTACCAACAAAACTCAAAAGTATTTGTTCAAGTATTTCATTGTATGAGCCTGTATACAGTGAAGTAGTATGTGAGAAGTATCCTTCATTGGTTGGTTTCATGCACAAATATCATCATGAAATTGATAAGGAGAGGGACTTTTTGTTTCGTCTAACTGATTTGGATACATTTCTTCCATTGGTAGGCATTCCTCCAATGTTGCAGGAGATCAATACATTGATGAAGCATAAAATACATTGATGAAGCATACACATGGGAGATTAAACTATATTGTTGATTTTATGGATTAGAAAAATGATATGTATGATTCTTGATACCCTGTACACTTCCCCGAATAGTTTTGATACACCTGTTTTTGATAACTAGAAAGTGTTATTGGATCTAAACCATCCCAAATTTTCCATAGGAATTATAGATTACTTTTTGAGATTTAATAGCCATGATCACCTCTATATCCATGTTAGTGGGAAAGAGATAACACTGCACATTCTGCAAAAAATTAAAGATGTTACATCAACAGAAAAATAAGAAGTTTCTTTGACATGAAATTTGTTTGATTTTGTAGTAATTGCAACAAGAAAAGAAGAAGTTTCTATGGCATAAAACTTAGAAAATTTTTAGAATCCTTAGCATCAGAAATTAGAGAACGTTTCAGACAAGACAAAATTCTTGAAGCCATGGATGTGATTAATCCAAATATTTGGAATACAGAAGGTGGTCATGCTGATTTTGTAAGTAAGTTTTTCCATAAATACATGGGTACAATATTGGATCATTTCAACAAGACATCAAAGTTCAAGGGTATTGAAATGAAAGGTATAGTGAATTTTGATTTAATAAAGACTCAATCAACTAATTTTGCAAAAAACATGAGGTCATAATATAAACTCTTAGACAAACCTTCAGAGAGTGGTGCTATTACAAGGCTCTGGAGAAAAATCTACCAAAGTAGTGTGTTACAAGAAGAAATTAGTGAATATTTTCGGTTGTATGAGTTGTGCCAAACAAAGATTTTGGGATCTGTGGAGGATGAAAGAGTTTTTAGTGCTTTATCTTTTATTAAATCAAAACTGAGAAACAAGTTGGATAAAAATCTCAAAATTTGCATAAGGTGTTATGTTTCTCGCTACTCTTTAGAAACCTTTCCTTTTGACAGAGCTATTGCGCATTAGAATTCCCTTTCCTAAATAAGAGGTGTAAATAATACTTCTAGAAGTCCAAGTAATCTAAACGATGAGACTGGAAATATTGAATACGAAGACGTTATTGAAAATGGATTGTTTCAACTTTAAATAGGTATCGCCTTGACATTAAACTTTAACTGTTATTATTTATTTAATTTCATATTAATAGATTATAATTTAATTGTTTATAGTTTTAATATATACCATTGTAATTTTTGCGGATGCAAATATTGACAGTGAGGAGGTTATTTTTGATCTATAATTATCATCAAATATTTTATAGGTATGTATATCTACATTTATTCAAATACTATTATTTATTAAAATCATATTTATTTCATTGGTATTTTTAATTTTCAAACCACTTTGATATTGTATTTTACAAGTTATTGAAATATCAGATCTAGATTCAACATATTTTTCCATGCTTAATGTATGGTACAGTTGTTGTCCACTTTACAGTGCATTCTTGATATTTGTGTCACCTTCGATATGAACAGATTTTGGTTTGCTTTAATTTTCTTATGTTAGATCTGAATTCTGCATTTTAATTTCTCTTCATTTCATTGATGTTTATGAAAAATGTGGGTTGACATCCATCCAAAGGAAGCTCTGGCTTCTTAGGACTGATATTTTCAAGAAACTCACCCATTTTTATTCTAATCCTTATCCATTTTTCGTGTTGAATTCTCGAGAATATAAGGTCATCTAGCTTGCTTAAGAAGATAAGAGGTACCTTAAACCCTATCTTAGCCATAGTTTTAAATGTGAAGAATAGTTTAACGTATTAAGATATCTATGTCATACCACATTATTTTTTTCCTTTGAGCTTTGTTTTTTTAATTCATTATAAAGGTTTGACAATAAATGTGAAGAAATGATATACATATTAAAGAGTTCAAAATTTAAAATAGAGAGAAGAAAATTTTACTGTATTAAGATGTATCTGTCACACCACATTCTTAATTTTCTTAAAACAATTATCCATTATCATCATCTAGTCACATAAATTCATCATCATCCATATCTACCCTAATTTCATTATCCACATAACACCACATTCTAAATGAATAAATGAATGATCCAATTTTATGTCTATTATAATGTCATCAAACATATTAGATGTCATCACCCACATGTAATGAAAAATGTAATCATGACCATCATTGCAAGAAGATATAATATTACATAAAATTTAAATCCATGAATCATGATTATCCATCAAATATATACACCATATACAATATAGAAATTCTATACAAAAATATAACCACATGAATCATGATTATCCATATCTACTCTAATGTTCATTATCTAGACATCCACACCTAATGTACAAATAAATTCATATTCTAAATGAATAAATTAATAATAACTATAACCACATCTACTCTAATTTCATTATCCAGACATCCACATCTAATGATAAATGTAACTATCACCATCATTGCAAGTAGAGATAATATTGCATAATGTTTAAAAACAAACTTCAAATTGAACAAATATTCAAGTATAAACTTTCAATCTTTTGTACATAAAATATTTAAAGTTTCAATTTTTAGGTTCCCCAATCCTCAAGCCTCAATCATTAACATTTTCACCAGACCCTACTGTATTCCTTGCCTCAATTATCCCTGAACTAATTAGATCCTCAACAGTCATGTCTAGGTGTTTGACGATTGCTTCTTCTTCCTTTGTAGCATCTCCATGGGATTTCAAATAAGGATTTTCTGCCACCTTTACTTTAAATAAAATCTTAGGGTCATAGCCATTCTCTTTAATTATCCACTTAAGTATATTGTTTTGTTTGTCAATCAAAACAATATTTTCTTTCATCTTAATTGCAGCGGATAAACTTTTCTTTGCTGTTTCTAAGTGAACTTGGAACACCTTAGCTTGACTCTTTAAATTTTCATATTTCAGCTGCAACAGAAAGAGTGAAGTCAATTAAACATATTAAAAACAATTCACTATATTGAAATTAATAAAAAATATTTTTTCAAACTGATTATAATTATGATAACTCTATCTCATTCAGCATTTTCAGTCACCACCATTTCCTTGTCCTTAGACCATTTATTGAAATAGGCTTAGGCCTCAACATTGATATTTTTGAATATATTTAATACTTTATCTAAAATATTATCGTTATAGGTGTTATTATATATGATAGTCCCACTTTTATCTCTGACGAATAATGCATTAATCTTCATAGGTTGATTTTTGACTATTGCAAATAAGGTCTCTCTTTACCAATGGTTATCATAACAACTTACTATCTCAGATATTAATACTTTTTCCCTTCACTCCCATTGAATAAAATCACTGATTTGAGGCATGATAAATTCATTCATATGGGATTGAAAATCATAGCCAATCAAGTTCTCCAAAGGAAATTTTGGCAAGTCATCATTATCTGTATCAGAAAAGGATGATTTTGAAGGAGAAGTATGGTGGATTTCATCTTGAGCAACGTCTGTTGCATATTTTTTCTTTTGGAAGAACTGATCCTAATATAAATAATAGAAATTAATATTAAAATTTAAATTGAAATGTTGAAAATTTAAATAAATTTACAAGTACATTGAGATGGAAATATACCTGCTGGCCTTTAATCATATCACGTGTGTTGAAAAAAACCACTTGGGTAACTGCTATATTTGCACAATTAATCTTCATCTAAAGTTATTTGATTCAAAACTAATTTCCCTATTGCAGTGGGACATCCATTAAGAGAGAGGTTCAAAATAGCGAATGACAAGAGAATTTTTAGTTTCCCGCTAGGGACGTAATCATCAACATGCATTTACCAATGGTCTTTTGTCCTGAACCTCTAGTTGCCGTTTTGAATCGTAATTGTGGGGTTGATTAAGTAGCTAGGGTTTGCAGATTTTTAGTAGAAGGCAAAGGATTACTATCAACTTTGAACAGAAAGAACAAAATCATTAGTAAATACTAAATAATATGTAAAAGTATTAAAAAAATCACAAAATAAATGAAGTCATACCTTGTTGAGAAGGATTTTGTTGTGGTGCGTATTGATTGTGTAACTTGGGGGGCTGTGACAAAGTTTGAATTGTTTGGGTTGGAGCTGATGGTAGTAATTTTGTTGAGATTTGAAAATTGCATGAGATTGTATTGAGTGAGTTTTCTATGCTTTCTTTAAATCATGCATGTAGTCAAAAGTCCCTGCAAGTACAGGAACTAGATTTCAATTCAATATGATAAATCATTAAATGGTAAAATCAAAATGTAAACAACCATGCTTTTAATGTTAAGGTTATTCCATCTCTTTTGATTTGTTAATGCAAATAATTGGGCATCAGCTGATGAGTGAACTTTGGTTTCAGATTGTGATTATCCTGAGGCCTTAGCATGTTGTTGGACTCTTCCTCTCGATGCATATTTTTTTCATGGAAGTGACTACAAAAATATTTTCTGCATAGAGAAAAGATTCAATCAAGATTACATTATATTAGTGCACAAATATTCGATCAAAATGATAAAAACATAAAAGACTACCTTTTGTAAAGATGGAAATTGAACTATTTACCTGCTGCTCTTCAAGTGGAATTGACAAATTCTTCATTGTCTTGTTTGTGTAAGTTTGAGTTGGTTCATCTTTTAAATTATAATAAGTCTCGTAATAAAGAGCTAGGATATAATTTGTTGAATGAATAACTGTTTTTTATGAAATTGATGCATTAGTAATGTCAACCTTTATCTTGTTAGATAGAAATGTGCACCAGTCAAATTTTTGATTTTTGATTGTTACAAGAATGTAAGCAACAACTCAATTTCGAATGTCAGTTTGTCGACCATGCATAATAATTATGGCTTGAAACAAAGAAATCAAGGCAATAAGAAAGTAGTGTGCAACATCTTGCATATTCACTCCTCATCTTTATTTGCTAACATGAGCTGCCAAATTTATCTTAATTAATATAAAAAAAATTCAAATGAGAGAAAATTACACTTACAATCAACATTGAAACCATAACTAGTTTTGAGTAAAATCTTATCATTTTCAATGAGAGTTTCTTTGGTTGTTACCATTGGCACATTTTTAAAAGGGAGGCCTGTCAATCGATGGATATCAATAGGTTCGACACTGAAGGAGAATGTAGGATGATCTTCCAATGTAATAGTAAACGTACTATTTTTTGTATTGTAGGATGAAAGAAGGTAGTTAAGAATATGATGGTCAACCTCAAACTAGGGAATGCTAACAAGCCCTTGGAATTTAGATACTATTATTGAATCCTTGTACTTTACATTCATTTCCATAACTACATTTATGTGGGTGAACATATCACTTATGTATTGAATCTTTCCCTTGGAGGCTCCGGGTGTTGGATCCTAAGGTTCAACTTGGGCAGAAGAAGCCATGACTTCAATTGTGGTGACGTGAAGACTTCGATTGACGTCGACATATGGTACCTATAGAAAGTAGTGCTTGGAGAAGGAAAAAATATGGTATCCAAAAAATGAGAACGTGAAAATGAGGGGCATGTTGGTATTTATATGGAAAATTAGGGTTTCTTTTTGTTCACACTTGTCAGTAACACATTATTGTCACGTAAAAGCAAGGTGCTATTGACGCACATCAAAAACATTATGATATCGTGCGACAATAAAGCTCTTTTTTATCGCATGACAGCAAGGTGTTGTTGACAGTTGCTGGCATGATATCAAAAATTTGTTGATGTGCATCAACAGTTCCTTTCTATCACGCGACAACAAGATGTTGTTGATGGGTGTCAATAGCACCTTGCTATCATGAGATAATAGAATGTTGTTGACACACGTCAACAACATTTTACTGTCATGCGACAACAAGGTGTTGTTGATGTGCGTCAACAATATTTTGTTTTTGCATGACACAAGGGTGTTGTTGACACCCGTCAATAACACCTTGCTGCCACGTGAATTTCCCGCTTTCTCTCTTAAAACTACCAGGTGAATATTTCGTGCAGAAACCTACGAAAATTTTCCTTTGTGGCGAATGCGGCTAAAGCAATATTTGTCGGGGATTTTCCATATCCTTTTTCCAGAGAATTCTTAAAGTGAACCCTATAGCATATATCTATGAGTCTAATTAATGGGACCAATCTATTAAAATCATAACAAAATAACACTTAAAAAATTATTAAATGATTTATACTTTCTCAAAGTGTTCCTCCTGTAAAAATATCCTTAGTCTCCTTTAGAAGTTTTCAAAAATTCCTCTCATGGCTCTAATAATAAGCGTTTAAAATAAAATAGTAGTCCACTGCACATTACCCTTCAAATATAACCCGAGCCCTTATATTATTTCCAAACAACAGGAATAGTTGTCGAGCCCCTTATCTTTTACCACGGAAGCCAAGTTTCAAACCTTACTAAGAACACTGTTTGAGATCCTTGGATTAGTTTGGTAATAAAATCCTACATGCGTGGGACTATGAATATATAAGTGATTTAAATAGGGTGTTGACTACGTTTAATTGTCTTATGAGATGTATTTTTTTTCCATTGGTTGTCTGTCTAGTTGGATATAGGATAAGTTGAGCGTATGGAGGGTAAGCGCTTCCCTGACAGACTGCCTGGAGGATATGGAGATAGGCACTAATGAGATAAGGTGGTTAGAGAAGGAGATAGGTGATATGGAAGTATGAATGGTAATAATAGTAGAATAGGATATGAGTTGGAGGTTAAGTGGTAAGAAGATGAGGTCAATGGGTAGGTCGACTTGGTTAGATGGGTCAACTGGGCTTGTCGAGTTGGGCTGTCCACCTGAACCACCAAATGCATAATGTTTATAATGAAATAAAAATAGTATCACATTCACCCTATTAATATAATTAGGAGTATTTCTATACATAATATCCTCAATGGTGCTATGAATATTGAAGAATAAGGGATCCCTCCACAATGGAGTGTGTCGAACCTAGTTGAGGGCCCTACAACCAACACATAGCTGGGCCCACTTATCCCCAACCGTGTTTCAAAGAAATGTGTTATAAAATAAAGTTTATTACTTCATTCCCATTATGTCACATGTGTTGCAATTTCATTCGTCCACTTGGCAGATGTGCACGCTTGTCACCTGTGTGCATTCCATATTTATACATGTTGGCCAAAAAATTCAGCAAGCTACATCTCTTGAATACGTGCTCCATTTTTCACAAAAAAGATACTGTCAAAAAATCTCTCATTTTTCTCTACGCAATGCAACTTACTGTGAATTATTTTAAGATTATTATGGATTAATGTTTCTTGGCAAGGATCCTTTGGATCATAAACACCTCCATCAATCAATATCTTAAGATGGATATCAAATTTTTTAACTTTGATAAGAATCATGATGGCTAATTGTTGAATCAGTTGAGAATCCAACAGTAGATTATTACATTTATTATAATTACATGGATTGTATTAAGAATTCATAGTTGAGTTGAGGATCTTTTTTTTCTTCTGCAGACCTCAGAATATCTTGAATAAATTATTTTTTCATACCTTTCAAAGGCTTATCACAAATTGAAATTTCTTCTTTTTAGATGACATAATCAAGAGAATATTCATCTTAAAATGGAAATGAGAATACCTCTTCATCGTGAATAAAGACACTGGTGGATTTTTAGCTTGGTACTCATTAAGAACCATTTCATCTTCCTCATGTCTTGCATCATCTGAACACTCAAGGTTGTCCTCTTGCAAATGAATATTTCTCCATACTTCTTCATGATAAATATCCCATTGGAAAGGAATGCTTCATCATAACAAGATATGAATCTCGTCTTCCTCTTCGGATGTTATGAAATGATCCATATTCCCAGTATCTTGGTAAAAGATGTTAGCTCATGGGTTTCCTGACTTTTAATAATTTTGTTAGAAGGAAATTTTCCATATCTCCCTCAACCGGAATGGTTAGAAAAGACCAATTCATTTGCATTTTACCTCCCAAGTTTCGATAGAAGATTTTAATTAACATCATTCCAAATGAAGCTAGAATTTTTGTTGCCAATATATTCAATGACACCTTCTTGTTTAGAAATTTGGTGATATCCACCTGTGTATCCTTGATCTTCCATATAAGTGTAAATTCCAATAACTCAATGGAGTAATATGATCAATTATCCTATGTTAAGGCAAGTCTGAGAGCATTGGCCACCTTTATGGGATTTACATTCTCAGAAGCACCTAAATCTATTATAAAATTATTCAACTGGTATCTTCCAATAATAATAGAGACATAGATATGATAAATTTTAACAGTATTTAATGCACTCATAACAAACATGTTCTATGATGGAGGTGTATGTGGGGTTGGTAGTATTCCTTTACAACTAGGATTCATAATATTGGGCTACAAACTACTACGCTTGATATGACAGATACGTTTCTCAAGTTGTTTTGGCTGAGTTCACAAATATTCATATTTAGAAATATGAATTTTATAGTTTTTCACATGTTCTATGATATCACATGAAGAAGATGCTTACAGGTGGGATGAAGAAACCGATTTCTGAAGTCACAATAGGCTTGGAAGTTGGAGTAGATGGTTAGGGAATAAAGGCTAATTTTTAAGGTACATTAGAGACAATTGAAGGAATAGATTTTGCAGAAGAAGAATTAGAATTATAAGGAGCATTTTTAAACTTACTTGGAATCAAAAATGAACTCTTACTTTCAACAAGATTCAGTTTCTCCAATGCATACTCCATGGATGGTAGAACTGGAGATCCTTGACTATTTTTTAATTTATTTTATAGAGTCGCCACAGGAGGATCTTCAATCTTCTTTTTTTTCGACAGCATCAGAAGAAGAAGATAATTTTTTGGGACTTAGAATGGGTGAATACCGCACATGAGAAATTGGGTATGTCTTCTTCATCATCTTCATAACTACATAATATTTACAAAATCTGATTTATACATCATTCTCTACTTATTCAATCTCTAGGAAATCATTGTCTTATACTTTCTTTTTCAATTCCTTCTTTATCTTGTTGAGTTCTAAAAATTTCATTGATTGGTGGAGCCTCTAAGGAAATCCTTTGGAGTACTCCTACAATCTAATTCTGTGATGATTTTGATGGGATGTTTGTTGGGAAACCTCCTTATTCAACATCGTTAATTAATTTTCCAATTTTTGTAACAATGAATTGGTTCTATATTTTTTGGAATTTTGGGTCCTTATCCTTCATTGAAGGGTTCCCGATCTTTCCTGATAGGATGATGTCATCTTCTACTTCAATGGAAATTTATTTAGCATGGTCTAAATTCCTTGATTGAACTCTTCAGAGAATGAATCCCACCTTGGGAAATTGAGCATTGATGAAGAATATTTTGACATTTTACTTAGAGGGAAAAGCTTCAAAGGGTGTCCTCCTGAGAAAACCTACTATAATGAGCTATAAAGTATCTCATAGTCTTGTTGCGATCCTTGTTCATCTGAATCAAAATGAACTATGAGGTCTTGAAAATATTTGGTACATTTAAACCTTTCTTCAAAACTTTTTTTAAGTTATTCCATTTTTCCATGGATCAAAATGGTAGGAGATATAACCATTATACTACCTTTTCTTGTAGATATTCTACAAACAATAGCACAATAAGATATTCATGTTCAATTCTGAGAATTCTGCAAGAGGTGATGAAGGAAGGGATGTGTTCTTTGAGAAGTTGTATGCCATTAACTTTGAACTTAGGAAAGTTCTTAGATGAACTTGTCAATAGATTATGAAAATTGCTGGTCTTGTCAAAATATGAGCCTAAGTAATGAAGGCACATGAGGATTGGGTGTGCAGGTATAGGTCGCGTGGATGTATGCAGAAATATTACAGAATAGGGAACGTGTAAGGAAAGTGAAAAGTTGGGACTTATCTGCTTTCATGTGAACAGATAATGTTTGACATGGAGTGCGGAACACATTTTAGAGAAGACTTGGAAAATACCACATGACTATTTTGGATGAGTAAAATATCAAGCGCCATGTAAAATTTTGACGCTATTAATAAGATTAGAGTGATGTTGTATTATTAGATACTATATTATTAGCACTTGCATGCTTTTGTATTTATCATGTAAGGGTGCCTGAAATATTATTAACATGTAGCCTATTTTTTATATGGATGGGAAATGAAGGGAAATTACCCACCCCTTATATATATATATATATGTATGTATGTATGTATGATTTTCATAGGTTAGAGGTTTGTCATGATATACTACTGAGTTTGTAATAGAGTTATGCCATAAGATATTGAGTGCACATAGATTATGATGACCTTATGTATATTTGAAGATTTAGGTGTTGCAGTAAACAATATAATGGACCATTGTGACTAGAGATTGGCTATAACAATGTCTCTTACTAGTTATTACATGATGGATTTAATCTTGATTCTTGTTAAGTCATTCTTGCATATGTTTTGATCTAGATGTAGTTATATTCTGCAATATACTTGTTTATCTGTTATGGATATAGAATATTTTCATAATCATGCTAACTTCTGGAACAAGCTGACATAAAATAAGAAGATGGTACCCTTATGCACTTTGGGTGAGCACTTAGTTTAGTTTTAGTGATGTGACAGTGCGTGATGGGCTATTGGTGATAAAATCTAGTTTATATTTTTTTTTCCATTTTCGAGAACTCTTTTGTAGTTATTTTCCATGATGCCTGCATGATGAAGAAGTACTGGTTAACATTGGCGAGTATTGAAGAGTGGTTAGATAATTTAGAGGAAGAATATACTATCATATTTGGTATTGGACCTAATTTTGATGCGCGCATGTGTGGGTTGAATAGAATCTATATCACAAGTGTTATGAGACGTTCTTCATTATTTGTCCTACAGACCTGTACGAGTGGTTTGTTTCTTACGCATTAAAGAGAAAATGGAGGTATTTTAGGATTTATATGATGCAGGTATGACTTGGATGCGAGATGTAGATCATTGGTGGAGTGGTGTTTGAAATAGATATATTTTGGAGTACGTAATTTCTACTTATTCTTATCCTAAAGTTATTGAGTTCCAGTTCTTGCGTGATCCCAGAGGAACATCTTTGTACTGTATTCCCTTGGCGATTAAGATATTGATTATGACCCTAGATTTGGAACAATGTCTGATGGCTAACAAAACCCCACCATGCGTGGGGGCAGAAGTAGGTGTGGTAAGAGATGGTGGACTGAGAAGCAAAGAGGAAGAGAGTATAAAGGTGGATTAAGTTCAATGAGGCATATGAGAGGGATTTAGAGAAGAAGTGTGAAGTTGTGGAACAAATGGTGTTGTGGAGAGATATGGCTCATGAAGGATTTGGATATCATGCATAGGACGTGGAGCCGAAGCATATAGAACTCCACCATTTGGGAAAGCATGGTAGAGAACCATCTTCAGCCTCAGATGAGAGTATTCTGATGAAGACGACATAGACCTCTGACACACATTTGATCCCTCCTAGAGACATATCACTTGCACTTGGTTTTCTAGTTTCTACGATGGTCATTAATCAACAAGCTATTATGGGCAATAGAGTAGCCACACATAGAATAAATTTACCATGAAAATAAAGAGTTAATTAGGTAGCATATTTGTATATGGTGGGTCAAACATCTTCTGCATTATTTGGAGGTCCAGTTTGAGGTATCTTTTTCAGAAGCTGTCGTCAGCACAAAACTGTGAATTCCTAGAACATTGGTATCACATATGGAATTATCACCACTTCTGCATACCAATGGGAGTTCAGTTTAGAACAAGTTATTAGAAAACAAGGAGGCATATCCTTTGTTCTATTTCCTACTACATGGGAAGTATCAAGAGGATCACATGGCGTCAAGATCTAGTAGATCTGGTGGTTCTAAAGTTGGATGAAAAAATGGAGGTAACACGGGCTCTAGAACTTATGGGAATGGTCTGCACCAGCCCCAATAAATTTATATGCAGATGTATCTTCATCTCCCAGAATATAGAGGAATATAAGATGAATCTAAGCATGTGCACATGTGTGAGGTACTATGGTGTGTGAAAGGGATTATGACTTGTCATCACCAATCCGGCACTATGATAATTCTTTACCAGGAAATCCTTGTGCTATGATTATTTACTAATGCACAACTTTTAGTTTGGTGGAGGGAATATGGAAACACAATAACAAACATAACACAAGAATACCATAGACTATGATAAGAAGGGATGATGATAAATCTAAAATATAAGTGTAAATTATAATATCAACATGAAATTCTTACAATCTCACCCATGAGGTATTTCAAGTGTTACTTACTTCAATTTCCTTCCAACCATTAACTATGGGAGAAACTTCACAATTACACCTCTTAATGGCTTCTTTAACACACCTTTAAAATGATGGCTTCCTTTACACACTTACTCATACAATATTTATCACTACTTCCTTCTATGCTAAATGAGGGGGGTGGCCTCTCTATTTGTAGAACCTCCAGGCTTATCCATCTTATCGCTAAGATAGGATAAGAAATATACTATGACGAATCATATTCCATACCTTAGCTCTTATCTGTACATGTAAGCTTATATTTTAAGATAAGATAAACCTTATCATTTCACATGGATTCCACATTTTTAGATTTTTTACAAATAAAATACACAAAATATTTATGACCTCACTCCTTGTTCTTATTACTACTAATATAATATTTCTAATTTCTAACCATGTAGACCCTACTTCTCTATTTACCCTAATTTTGTCATTTTAACATTACCGGACCACTTACAACAAATATTTACTTTTTACCACAACATTCCTATTATACTTTTGACTATTACCGTACTATACATTATTGGTGGCGTCGTACCGGCAGCGCCGTTATCTTCTATCAAATGCTACTACTAATTATACTTAACAACATCCTATTCCTAATACATACATTGATGAAATAGAAATTACAGAGGAAAATTTTAGTGTCGACATCTTCCCCCTTCCTAGCTTCTACTCCGTCCTCAGAGTAGACTATTCCGGTGCTTGTAAAATCTTTAACATGTCGTGGTTGACCCATTTCATAATGGGAGTGTCATCTAATTCCTCCAGTTGGTATGTAACATTTCCATGCATAGTTGCTATTTTGTAAGGCCCCATCCATTTTGGATGAATTTTTCACTGTCTTCTTTTTTTGTATCTGGAATCATATACTAGAACCAAGTCATTCACATGAAATGGAGACCAATGGATATTTTGATTAAAGTATTCCTTCTGCTTCATTTTCTTCTTATAGCTTATATCCTTCACTATTTCCATTCATTTTCTATAGCAAATGAAGATGTACCAACCTTTCTTTTACTGAATCACTTTCATGCACCCTTTCATTTTTTATAAATCTCATAGTGGGAATATCAAACTCAATAGGAAGAACTAGATCAATGCCATAAGCCAACTGAAATGGAGAGTGATATCCTATTGATAACTTTAATGTTGCCCTATATGCCCATAATGCTGCATGAAATCCTGTTTATCCCACTTATGTACCTGTAAGACTGCATCCTTTTGCTAGAATTTGACACAACACAAAATTTGTTCATTCCACATGTCCATTTGTGTTTGACTTGTAAGTTTTTGCCTTCCTGTGCTTAATATAAAACTGATTGACCAAGGCTTCTACCACCTCATTAATAAAGTGACTTCCTTGATCTGTTACAATTTTTAATGGACAGCCAAATCTAGTCACAATACGTTCATTTATGAACCTTGCCACTTCATCCATGGAAGTTGTTTTTAATGGCCTAGCTTCAACCCATTTGGTTAAATAATCTGTGACAACTACAATATACTTATTTTAGCTTGGGGTAGTTGGAAGTGGACCTACAATGTCTTATTCCCCACTTTTCAAAGTGACCAAGTGGAATAATAGGGAATAATAGAGCCGACGAAGTCTTACGGTTACCATATGTTTGAAAAATATCACATGTCTTACAATAATTATAACAATCTCTAAAAAGAGTGGGCTAGTCATAACCTGCATCCAAGATCCTTCTTGTTGTAATTTTTCTGGAGAAGTGTACTCCACATGTATCATTGTGGAATTCTTCTATCAGCTCCTTCTCTTGATCACATCCAACTACCTTCTTGTATTGTCCATCAGGTCCTATTCGAAATAATACTACATGCATAATAGAATATGGACGAATGGATTGAGTAATATTCCTCTTAGTCTTTGCATTGGCACCATCATGAAACTTGAATTCATTTAGATAATTCCAAATATATATGTATTCAGTAGGGATTGGGTTAAGGGATAACAATGTTGTATCTGGGAAATCATCATCATCACAAGATGAATCTAAACCATCATAGGCTCGAGAGAGTGCATCTGCATTGACATGCTTCTTTCCTGGCCTGTCTATAATAAGAAATTCAAATTCTTGTAGAAAAATTATCCATATTGCTATCCTCCTTGATGGGTTAGGCTTATTTACTATATACTTTAGAGCCTGATGATCTGTTACAACTATAATTTTTTGCCCTAGCAAGTAATTTCTAAACTTATTTATAGACAAAAATGATAGCTAGAGCCTCCTTTTTCAGTTACAGTATAATTTACCTTAGCACTACTCATTTTTCTACTCCCAAAGTAAATTGTATGATCATTCTCATTTTCATCCTTTTGGCTCAGAGTACTTCCTAGTACTACATCTGAGGCATCAATATACATAATGAATGGCTTACTCCAATCTGGATTCTTTAAAACAGGTGAAGACACCAGGGCTTCCTTCAGTTGTTCAAAAGCTTCATGTGCCTTATTTTCTGGTTCATAAGTAACATCCTTCTTCAGGAATTGGGTTAGTGGCTGTGCAATTTTTGAAAAATACTTGATGAAATTTCTATAGTAACTGAAATGGCCTAAAAATGATCTCGAATTACTTCTATTCATAAGAAATGGTAACTCTTTGATTTTTAAAACTTTATCAAGATCAGTACTAATACCATCTTTATATACAATATGCCCTGACAAAACACCTTTAGAACATCCAAAGACACACTTTGTAGGGTTTAGTGAGGCTTGTGCTTCATCTAACCTTTGAAATGTTGTCTCCATCTGGTGCAGGTGGTCCATCTTGCTCCCATAGATGCAAAAATTATCCAAAAATACTCTGATGAAGCTCCCAATGTAGTGTTCAAACACCCTATTCCATCAAATGCTGGAACGTTTCCAGAGCATTACACAACCCAAAAGGCATAACTCTATAAGCAAACATTCCCCAAGGAGTGGTGAACGTGGTCTTCAGCTGATCTTTCTCTGCTATACGAACTTGGTTGTATCCTCTATATCCATCAGCAAAACTATAGCACTTCTGGCTAGCTACTTCGTCCAAGATCTGATCTGAGAATGGAAGAGGGTAATGATCCTTCTTTGTTGCCTTATTGAGCTTCCTATAATCAACACAAATGCGTAGCTTCCCATTATTTTTTATTGAGATCACAATGGGAGAAACCCATTCTGAATTCTCCATAGCAAATATGAATCCTGCATCAAGCAACTTATCTATTTCTTCTTTTACAGTCTTGGAAAAATTAGGATTCATTCTATATGGCATTTTATTTATGGGCTTAGCACCATCTACTAGCTCAATAGAATGTTCTACCCAACTTACTTGATGGAGTTCCTTGTAATAAAAAGTGAAGAGGTGTATGTACCTTTGAAAGAGCTGGAGGTAGGATTCCTTCTCACTCTCCATCACAGCATCACCAATCTTTATTTGTTGGAGACGATCATCAATTTCTTCTTCAGATAATTTTATGGGTTCATGAGTCGGTGTGACTGGAAGGATATCCATGACCGAAACATCAACCTCACTTTCTTCATCTTGTGTGTCCACTTCACTGGTACTAGAGTAATCAGAGGATGTCCAATCATCAGTTTCATCACTTGAATCCACAGGTTCTGTCTTATGATGCCGAGGGATCATGTTTATCTTCACCCTCTCTCTACCATGTCCAAGTGTCATGAAGCCTTCATTCCAGTAGTTTCTTGCATGAACTCTCCTTAGCCATGGTCTTCCCAATAACATTGGGTACACAACAGTACCATTTTTCATCACCTAAAATTCTACCACACATACAACACCCATAACCAATATTGCCACATTTGAAACAATGCCTTCTGGTTTAGTTTTTCCTTATTTAATGACCTTAACATAAGTGTTGAGGGGCGATCAATTTTTAAACCCAACATATTCATTACAGACTCGGTCATTACATTAACTGCAACACCTCCATCAACTAAGACATCATGAATTGAAATACCATTACATAATACCTTAGCTTGTGGAGTGTAGGGATCCCCCTCTACCTCCAAAACAGGGACCTCAACCTCCTTCCTTCATCAAGCATTGAGTCCACTTCGCAGCTCCTGCCTCTTCTCAGAAGACATAGCCAAGAGTTGACCATATGTAATATTTACAGGCCTTTTGGACAGATCTTCTAAGATGGAGTATGGTCCTTGTCCCTGTGAAATCAAGAAAATCTTGCACACCCAACTTTCTTCTCCTATGTTTCTTACTAGTTTCTCCTTTCATCTTCTTAGGATCATTTCCATCTTGGTTATCTTTTTCTTTCTTTCTTTTTTTGTTACAAACACATCTACTTCATTATTTATGCTCTTATCTACTACATCAAAAGAATTCACAGGTGCTTTTCCTTTATCATTATCTCTTGTACCAGATGTAGAAGCTCTATCTGGACAATTATACTTATAATGACCCTTTTTATGACAACCATAACATACAACTTCAGAAATATTTCTTTTTGGACCTCTATCTCCTCCCTGAGAACTAAATTCTTTTCCTTGAAGAAGATTAATAGTTAACTGGCCCATCTTCCTGAGCAAGATCTTCATACTCAGTAGATGTACTAGGAGAAAGATTTGTGCTCACTCGAGAGTGGTTGTAGATTCTGGACCAAAGGTGCTAGTGTAGGCTCTACTTTAGCAACAATTTCTTTGGGATCCTCTTCCATGCTTTCTTCTTGCCTTCTTGTAATCTCCTTTGCTTGTTCAATGGTAGCTGGGTGGTCATACTTCACTCGTTGTCTGATCTCTGGCTTCATCCCAAGAATGAAGTGCTTACAGAGGAGATTATCCACGCCATTCATCAACCCATCTGCTAATCCTTCCTTCCGGATCTGGGCATCGAGCTTCCTCCTTAGCTCTAGAACATGAGCATGATAATCCCTTATCTTCTCCTTCTCTCCTTGGGATAGCTTTGTGATATCGATCATGAGATCTACATATTTCTGTTGTTCACCAAATTCTTCAAGAAAACTTTCAGTTAATAAATCCCATGAGTTTTTCACATTATCACCTAGTGTTTCAAACCACCTAAGAGCTGAACCATCTAAAAAGGTAGGAAAAAATTCAGTCCATTGTTCCCTTCTTATAAGGCCATTACAAATGCAAGATCGTTTAAACTCTTGAATGAAAGAGGAAGCATCTTCATTAGATTGGGCTGAAAAAACATAGGAATCTTCCCCATTTTGAAAAGTAACCACAGTGAAATACCAACCCACAAGTACAATCAACAAGACTTATGTGCACAAATAATTGGAATCACTATAAACAAAAAATAGAAATGACCACTAATAAACTATGGTAAATCTTGAATTACTATGGTAAAAATTGACTTTACTGTGGTAAACACTATTCACAGTAAAAAGTGAAGTTACTGCGGTAAATACTATTCACCTTTACTATGGTAAAAAGTGACTTTACCATGGTAACTACTATGCACAGTAAAAACAAGGTTACCCTCCAAATGTTTTCTGACTAAGTGGGAATATCTCTCCAGAAAATCCACCAACGAGGAATGGTCCCAGGACAACGGAACCAAAATGTCATCACCAATCTGGCACTATGATAATTCTTCACTGAGAACTCCTCATGCTATGATTATTTACTAATGCACAACTTTTAGTTTGGTGGATGTAATCTAGAAACACAACAACAAACATAACACAAGAATACCATAGACTATGATAAGAAGGAATGATGATAAATCTGAAATATAAGTGTAAATTATAATATCAACATGAAATTGTTACAATCTCACCCATGAGGTACTTCAAGTGTTACTAACTTCACTTGCCTTCCAACAATAACTATGGGAGAAACTTCACAATTACACCTCTTAATGGCTTCTTTAACACACCTTCAAAATGATGGCTTCCTTTACACACTTACTCATACAATATTTCTCACTACTTCCTTCTATGCTAAATGAGGGGGGTGGCCTCTCTATTTATAGAACTTCCAGGATTATCTATCTTATCTCTAAGATATGATAAGAAATCTACTCAGACAAATCATATTCCATACCTTAACTCTTATCTGTACATGTAAGCTTATCTTTTAAGATAAGATAAACCTTATCATTTCACATGGGTTCCACATTTTTAGAATTTTTACAAATAAAATACACAAAATATTTATGACCTCACTCCTTGTCCTTATTACCAATATAATATTTCTAATTCCTAATCATGTAGACCCTACTTCTCTACTTACCCTAACTTTGACATTTTAACATTACCGGACCACTTATGACAAATATTTACTTTTTACCACAACATTCCTATTGTAATTTTGACTATTACCGTACTATACATTATTGGTGAAGTCATACCGGTAGCACCGTTATCTTCTATCAGACACTACTACTAAGTATACTTAACAACATCCTATTCCTATTACATACATTAATGAAATAGAAATTACGGAGGAAAATTTTAGTGTCGTTAGGCTCCTGAGTGTAAGGAAATTAAATTTACAACTACATTGCAGGGGCACATGTATAGTTGGTACAAGAATGCAATCTGAACCAGACTTGTGTAGATGTTACCACACTATGTGATGCTTTCTTAGCATATTTTTACATACCTGAATTTGAGTAGAAGATCATCAACACATTGAGAGACATCAAGCAAGGAATGATTGAGAGTGTTCGGGAGTATGATGGACATTTCGAAACCCTTTTATTAAAGTTAACTTATGACATTCACCCGAGTCAACATGCTCGATGGTTTTTTGGAGGTCTGATCATGCCTTTTAGAAGAGAGATTTCACAAAAGACTTATACATATCCGTATGAGGAACTTGAAGTAGCTCTACAGACCAAGGCGGTTAGGAGTGTAAACACACGAGTTAGCCCATTTTTGGAGGCTAAAATTACAGCTATGGAAAAATAGTTAGAAAAATTATCACCTAATTCGGCACATGAGATACTCATTGGAATCTAGTGCACTAACTGTGAAGTAGAAGGGCATATAAGGATAGTTTTCCCCATAGATCAGTGTGTGCCATATTGCTAGATTATGAGATCTATCACTTGAATCATGATTCAAGTAGGTGCCCTTTGTTGAAAAACACAATAAGGAAGAATGTTTACTCTTACTACAATATTTGCAAGTCTAATACTCATGATATATAGAATTGTAGTTTTATTGATCATATTCTTGATGCCATTGATACTGGTGTACGCCAAACCAACATTAAAAAAAATTCTAAGGAACAAGGTGAGCATCATGAGCATAATCATAATGATGGGTGCTTTGATGGAGGCCTTAGTAGAGGTAGAGGTTACCATGGAGGATTCAGAGGTTGAGGTCACGATGGTGGAAGGAGTGAATTTAAATGAGGAACATGTTATACATGTAGATACCCTAATCATTACAGGCATGAATGCCCTTAGAATATTGTTTGTTCTTTTTGCGGAAAGAACCAAAATTATGAAGAATTTACGGACTTGTATGAAAATTTATGTAAAAATCACAAGAAATAAAAGGGTATAGGAATGGTTAGAGCGCAGCGCGCTGTGGAAGATCAGTGGATGCTGAAGTTAGAGCCTTATCCTGATTTCGTACCTTTGTTAGTCACTATGCACACCAAGGCTGCACGTGCTAGAGAAGTTCCAAAACAGAAGTGTCTAATTACTAAGGAGGAAGTATTGCATGCAAAGTATATATAACCCAAACATCAGAAGGAAGTATGCCAAGAAACCATAGAAGCTATTACGAGTTTGTAGGGTGAGATACAATGTTTGAAATAATAGTCATGGAGGTTAGAGGAGAAGAAAACAACTGAAGTTTCCCAAAATGATGTTGATGACGTAAGGGAGGTTTGCAAGCTGCTGCAATAAGAGAACATCATTCCTTTAATGGGGGAACGGTTAAGGGAGAAGACTTCGCATGTGGGAGTTGAGTGCGAAAGATATATTTTACATGCTAACCTGCCTCCTCATAGTTTAGATTATGATAAGGAGATGATTTTCAATGTTGTTGTTGATGTATGGATTTTGAGTAGTATTTTGATTGATACAGGTGCAAAAGTAAATGTACTCACTTTGGATGCATGGATTCAGATGGTGACACCACCATTGCATCCATCTTTGAATGTGTTGTTTATGGAAAAAAGAACTAAATCCATTCCTATTGGAGTTTTTAAGGATGCTAGTATTACTATTCAAGGGACCAAGTTTACTAGGGACTTTGATGTCTTTGTGATTGCAGAGGTAGAAAAATTTCCAGCACTACTTGGGTGCCCTTGATGTTATGCGAACAATGTTGATCTACACTTCAACAAAGGATATATAAGTTTTGAGAACAAATAATAGTGCGTTATTATTCCTTTGATAGATGGGAAAGATGCCACTTATGTAGAGCCCTTGACTGAATTGGATTATAACATAATTTATGTGTACACCATTAGGGATCCTGAAGTACTTGAGCCATCAAAGGAAGGAGTCCTCTAATGGGATGATAAAAATTTCATGGGTGATACTAAAAGTGTTGCATGTGAAAACTTGGCACATGAAACTTATGAAATGGTTGTGTGCAAGGTGAGGAGTATAGATATGCATGTAAGCATACCACATTGTGTTAGGTGGTTGGGAAGTAACCAAGTACCAAGGTACACTGGTGAAGGAAATTCGGAAGTATTCTTGTCCACAATGGAATTTCAATGGATAGATCAAGTGGAAAGAAGGAATGTGCTATTCTATACCTTGTGTGGGATGGAAATGCATTGCTAGATGGTTTATAGGGATAATATGCAGGAGTGGAGAGAAGTGAGAATCTCCTTCTCTGCAAGATTCCTCCGCAACAATGCACCTACTAAGATATGTGAATTCTATTAGAAGGATGCTCAACACCATGTTAATCAGTGTGAGAGAATATGGACAGAGGGGTTGGAGGCCTTACCACCTTTTTTTTGGTTGCACTACTTATACTACACCTTACAAGTCTATGCACGCACATGGTATGTTTATGCCGAGTTGAATAGAGAAAAAAGGAACTAACAAGAACTTACTACATGTATGGCTCAGACCTTTGAATATTTTGACTATGGGAGATAGTGTAAAGGCTAAGGAATTTATTCTGGAGTTACTAAGTGAATCATACTTGGAGGCATCCATTGAAGAAGAAGAGACTGATGCAAAATAACTTGGGCGTGCCTACCTAGAAAGAAAAAGGGTAATATGGTATACATAATTGATGATGAAGAAGTGGGAATCTAGATGTTGAGTACACAGAGGGTATGCACAAGGTATTAGATAGTGCAGATGAGAAGGCATGCACCTACCATGAGCCTATGAGAACTAATAAGGTCAATATTGAGACAGTTGTTGAACCTAAGGAGGTCATCATCAAAGATTATTGGTCTGATTCTGAGGTTGCGAAGATAATTAAGCTATTACACAACTATGAGGAATTTCTTCCTAGAGTCTATCATGAGTTGAAAGGAGTGCATGAATATTTGGGTGAGATGAGAATCAAGTTGAAGGAAGGCACATGCCAAGTTAGGAAGAGGCCTTATAGGATGAATTCTAACTTGCACGTCAAGGTTAAAGAAGAGATTGATGAGATGCTGAAATTTGGAATCATTGAGCCCAGAGAGGAATCAAAGTGGGTTATTTTGATGGTGATCAGTATTAAGAAATATGGAAGAATAAGGATATGTGTGGACTACAGGGAGTTGAATGTTTCTTATGTAATAGATCCTTTTTCCACACCTTTTACAAAAGAAATATTGGAAGCTGTAGTATGGTGCAAGATCTACTCCTTTACTGATGGGTTCTTTGGATATCAGTAAGTTTGGATTGCTAAAGAGGATTAGCCAAAGACAATTATCACCACAAAATTTGGAAGTATTTCATGCATAGTTATGATTTTTGGATTGAAGAATGCATTTGTAGTATTTTACGTATTATTGTTCAAACATTCCAAGATTTCATTCATAATTTCTTACATGTTTATTTGGATGACTGGACATTGTATGAGCTAGTGAAAGATCATTGAGATAATTTAAGTTTCATGTTTGAGTGCTATAAATAGTTAATCATATCACTGAATATTAAGAAGTGTGTTTTTGCTACACCTTTTGGGACTTTACTAGGACACATCATCTGTAAAGAAGGCTTGCTAGCGGATCCTCCTAAGGTTGTTGTTATTTTTGGCTTAGAGAAACCGACTAACTAGAGAAAGGTGTGAATATTCTCGGGGCACACAGACTATTACAAGAAGTTTATCAAAGGGTATGCTAAGATTATTATGCCCTTAGAAGAATTATTAAATGGTAAAGCCAAGTTCCATTGGGGTGAAGCACGACAACGTGTGTTTGAGACATTGAAGGAAAGGCTTACTACAACCCCCGCTCTACACTTTCCTTCATGGAATCTACCTTTTCACGTGCATGTGGATGACTATGGCATGGCCATTGGTGTGGTTTTATCCTAGCCAGGAGAAGGTATTGTTGATCATCCTATTTTTTTAAAAGTAATATGTTAACACCAGATGAACAAATCTATACAACTATAGAGTGTGAGGCTTTATCTATGATCTAAACATTGCATAAGTTTCAAAAGTACTTGCTAGTAACTGTTATCCAAAATAATCCCATGCTTGTTTCAGTTAACTTAAACTATTCTTTTCCTCCTTCTGTGTTTCAAACATATTTTTAGACATTTCAAGAACTTAAGGATTTCTAGAAATGTCTTCATCAGATGGGAGATTTCTTCCCCTTTCCAAAAGGGAAATAAGTCCTTCTAACTACTTGTATTTTGCAAGATATGGGTCGGCGGGCCTTGGAAGGAGTTTTTTCCAAAGGAAGGCATACAGGTGGAGCATGGGGAGAAATTTTGGCACTTTTCCCTTTTGTGCAAATGGCACCAAAAAGTAATTTTGAGCCTACAAGCCCAACTAAGTTTTTCTTTTGCTAAGGGAAAAAAGCAAGGTTACATGGCCAAAGAGGAAATTCTTGCCCAAGTTATAATTCAGACCTGCGGGCCTAGGGAAATATCTTGGCACTTAGACCTTTTGCTAAATGGCGTAATATGAATTGCAGGTCTGCGAGCCCGCAGAAGAATGAAAGGGAAAATGCCTAGGGTCTGAAAGGGACACATGACAGTATTACAGGCCAAAAACGGGGATGCAGAGCGTTGGGTTAGTTTGAAGTTTTTTGGATTTATTTTGTAAAAGGAGTAAAGTCATAAAGTGAACTATGACTCCATAATAAATCAGAAGAGGACACGTGGCATTTTGACAAAGGTGAAAGTGTGGGGATCAGAGGAATTTTGGAAATTTTGCCCCTTTTGGGTGAAAAAGGTTAAAGTTCATCTAGTAGGCTACAAATCCGTCAAACAATAAGATGAAGCCACGTACCAGGCCCATGTCTTTTCAGAGTTGTGGGGTGGTGGAGATATTTTGAATTTTTGCATTTTTGCGTGAAATGCAAAAAGTAAATTTTGGGTCTGTAGATCCATTTTGCAGATTGGATTTTTTGCCATTTTTCCCTGTTTTAACGCAGAACTTCAGAAGAGCATATATTTTGATCCAGTAGATGAAATTCAACGAATTTGGTACCGTTGGAAATCTATGGACCTCCACTATGCCATAAAAGCATATAATATTGCTTTTAGTAGGCCTTGATGGGCAAAAAACTAAAAAATAGATTTCACACCATTAAAGAAGATCTAGTTGCTTCCACTACCTGTTTTTGATATTATTTGGCATTTTTCCTCCTCTAATATGCCAAAGAAAGCATGGAGGATTAGAAATTCTAGATTATGGATAGATTTTCAGTAGCATTAGCAACTAGTGGTCGAGTTGTCATTAGATTTTTCTCTTTTCCTCTATTTTTTGGTTGGTTCTAATATAAATGCAAGAGCTTTGCTCTTGCAAAGGGTTGGACATTTTGGATTTTCCCCTCCCTTCTTCTCTGGTCTGCAGAGGAATTCGTGGAGTTAAAACCTCACATTCGAACTATAAAATGTAATTTATATGCCTTTTGGCCATTATAATGGACTATATCAAATTCTGGGAGCAATAATACATGTTTTGTGGATGATTTTCAACCCATTCTTGTGTTTATTGCATTCATCTGATCTCCCATTGCAGTTTGGTTAATCTGTGCATGTTTATTGTAATACATTTTAATGGTTTGTGTTTAACAACAAAACCAATGTTCATCATTCCTTTGGTGCATCACCTCTGTTAGCTTAGATCTTATCTCTTACATCTCCTTAACCCTATCTACAATTTGAATTCATGCACCTAAACAGAGGAATAGGAACTAGTCTTCATCTAGAGAGCTTTCTTGTTTACAAAGTCCCGCACTTTAGGAAAAGCTCAATGTTATGCAATCACACTGAGAGTCTCAACCCATCGAGTTGCAGACATTTAGGGGTCATGTGATTTTGCACTAACAGTTTTGGCACACCCGGTGGGACCAAGAGGTCTCCATTTTTATCACAACAAGATTGATGTGTACTTGCTGTTAAATTGTAGCTTGTGAGAAGCTTTGAATTGCACATATGGAGACTCAAAAAGAGGTAGAATCCACTGGTTCTAGTAGTCCACGGCTTGGCAGATTCATGAGAAGAATCCAAACAAGATCAAGAACTAGAGAAGAGGGACTATTTTTCTACTCCATTTATCCCCAGAAATAACAATGTGAGGAGGAAGAGCTCAAAGGTATCCATCTCCACTAAATATAACTTTGTCAACACCTCCACCTAGAAGGCCTTTCAACCAATCAACAAGGGTTCTTAGGCTAATCAGAATGGCACATCCCAATCCTTATGTCAATTTCACTAGTAGCAGCCCACTTGCTCTTAATGCAAAAAATCCAGTTCCAGTTATAGCATTAAAGAGCATTCCATATTTCACTGGAGAGAACTAGACTACTCTCGGTGATCACATCATAGAGATTGAAAATGTCTATACAATTCATGAGATTACTGAAATGGACATTGTTGTCAAGCTGTTGGCATCCTCCTTCAAAGGTAAAGCTTTGCAATGGTTCAAGAGTCTAACAACATGATCTATTCAGACTTGGGACCATCTATGCACAACCCTTCAAAATCAATTTGGAGAAAATGGGGATAACCTATCTTTGTTGGAACAACTGACAATAATCAAGAGGGCTCCTAATGAACAATTGACTAATTTCAACTTCAGATTCCATAGGACATGGGATAGGATTCCATTGGCCGTGAGACCAACAGTTGAAGATGCTTTTCTTTACTTTCTTAGAGCTTTAAATTATGATATTGCAATGATAATTAAATCCATGGGAGGTATAACTTTACTTGCAGCTTATAACATTTCCATTAGAGCTGAAAACTATTTCATTACAACTAGTAAATTTGCACCTAGGCCACCTATGCCTCTATAACCAAAATTAGAAATCCCAAGCACTAGTCAAGCACCCACGTTAGCTTTCATTCCTACTCCAAGAAATTAGAGTTAAATTGAAGCTTCTACTTCATCTTCCAGTACCTCAAATGAGCTCCAAGAAGTCATGAAACAATTACAAAATTTGGGCAATGAATTGGTGACACTTAAGAGGCAGCAAGCTCAAAATTTTAGACCTCCATAGAACCTCATACATCGAATCCAATTAATGCAAATTGTGCAGCCTTTCATCAAGAAGATCTCCCAAGCACTTATGAAGAAAATACCAAGGTTGGATGTAATCTAGACTTGAATCTTGATGAATGGGAAAAAAAATACATGCTTTTGACCCTTACAAAGAAATGGAGGAATTTGAGATAGGATTTTATTGTTTGCATGAAGAGAATCATCCTCTTCCTAGCATCACCAAGCCAGACCACAAGGATGATAATAAGGTATGGTAGTTATTATTTGATGGTTCAAGAAGTAAACAAGGGGCTGGAGGAGGTGCAATGTTGGTTTCACCAAAAAACATCAAGTACTATTCAACTTTTAGATTTCAGTTTGCCTATTCAAATAACACAACTGAATATGAAGCTTTGATTCATGGATTGCATTGGGAAAGAAAGAAAGGTATTGATAATTTGCAAGTATTTGGTGAGAGTGAGTTGAATGTAAATCAAGTTAGGGGACAACATGCTGCAAGGAATGACCTGCTCAAGAGCTACAAAAATAGGGTATGGGATCTCATTGAGGACTTTGATGCTTTCAACATTGTGTCCATACCTAAGAAAAGGAATGAAGTTGTAGATAGACTTGCAATAGTTGGATCAACTTTTGATGTTGTTGACAGCATCAAAAGAGACAAAATGCAGCCACATATCCATGTGATTGTGAGGGCAGTAGTGCAAGACAATAATACCAGCTGGAAATTTTTTGAGAATGATCAGCAGATCATCAATTTATTGCAAGAGGAGGCTGAATTCTTAGCAAGGAATCAAGACAAATTAGAGCAGCAATACGGGTATTAAGTGGTAAAATTGTAAACCAAAAAATTGCTAAAAGGTTTAGTAACACTAGAATCTATCTTTAATCCTAATGATCACTTTGGTAAAGAGAAGGATAACATACATATCAAAGGGGAAGATTCAGAGCCTATTCTAGTTGGAGAAGGAAAAACACTTCAAATTGGAAAAGTAACTACTTAGCAGGAGAAATATGAATTTTTACAACTTTTTCAAGAGTTTCCAGATGTCTTCACTTGGAGTTATGAAGACCTGCATGGATTCAATCCAAAGCTAGCACAACATATAATTGAACTAGATCCAGATGCTAAGCCCATCAGGCAGAAGCAAAGACCAGTCAACCCACACATTTAGCCTCTCATGAAGAGAGAGATAAATAAGCTAATGGAGGCGAGCATTATATTTCCAATCAAGCACTCAAGCTAGGTTGCAAAATTGGTGCCGATCAGGAAGAAGAGTGGAGAAATCAGGCTATGCATGGAATTTCGAGACCTGAACAGGGCATCTCTCAAAGACCATTGCCTGCTTCCTTCAATGGAGAAAATATTACAAGTAGTATCTAGTTTAGAAATATTCTCTCTCCTAGATGGATACTTAGGGTACAATTAGATATGGTGAAGGAAGATGATCAGTTCAAGATGGCTTTCACCACTAAATGGGGCACCTACGCCTACAATAAAATGCCATTTGGATTGTCAAATGTTGGAGCCACTTTCCAAAGGCCGATGGATATGGCATTCAAAGGGTTTATCAATGAAATAGTTTTGATATATCTTGGTGATATCATTGTGTTCTCTAAAAACACAACAGATCATCTCTTCCATATGAGATAGGTATTTCAAAGGTGTAGGAGATTTGGGGTATCATTGAATCCCCAAAAATGCATATTCTTGGCTCACGAGGGAAAGATTCTAGACCATATTGATTCAAAGGAAGGATTAATGATTGACCTAGAAAGAGTTGAGCCAATTCGATTATTGCCATTTCCAAGCCATAAGAAGGCTCTTCAAAGCTTCTTAGGAAGGATCAACTTCATTCGTAGGTTTGTTCCAAACTTTGCAACTCTAGTAAATCTGATAACACTGATGTTAAAAAAGAGCATGGAATTTTGGTGGACATCTAAGGCAAATCAAGTTTTGAAGTAATAAAAGAAGCTATATCTCAAGCCCCAAATCTTGTCAATCCGGATTTCTCCAAGAGGCTCATGCTCTATGCCTTTGGTGTCTACAATCTTAGTGGAGCAGAACATAGAGGGATTTAAGCAACCGATATCTTTCTTCAGTCATAGTTTGGAGGAATATGAAATGCGATACTCCTTCATCTAGAAGAATGTGCTGGCAATGATTAGAAGTTTGAATAAATTCAAGCATCTAGTTTCGAATAATAAGATCCAATTGCTAGTCTCTCATTCGAGGGTTAAGGATTTCCTTTTGAACAAAGATCTAAATGAAAAACATGTAGGTTGGATCACTCATGTCATGGAATATGAAATTGAGATTAAAGTTACTAAATTGGTCAATGGCATGGGATTGTGTGAACAGTTAGCCTTGAGTCAACAAGTTGAAGCAAATAATAAAGAAGAAGTTGTTTTGGTACTGCAAGATAGTCAAGAAGAAACAAATGATCAGGAACAACCAGCTGATGGTGTACCCACTCCTTGTTGGACTCAAGGTATGATGCAATTTCTTGAAACAATTTTATGCCCTCAAGAAATGAGCTAAGCAAAGAGGAGATATTTTAGATTACAAGCCACTCCATATGTGCTTGTTGATGGAATTTTTTTCAACAAGGACATCAATGGTGTTCTGTTGAGATGCATTGGAATAGGTCAAGTTGAGAAAATGCTGCATGAGTTCCACGATGGAGAAGCAAGAGGTCACTTTGCTCCTCGAGTAACAGCCCTCAAGATCATGAAGGTTGGTTACTATTGGCCCACAGTGTTCAGTGACTGCTATTCATGGATCAAAAAGTGCAAGAATTGTGCATTCTTCACAGGAAAAGAAAGGCTAGCAACACTTCCATTACATCCAATTTTAGTTAACCAGCCATTCATGCAATGGGGATTGGACTTCATTGGGGTCATCAATCCAAATTCAAGCCAAGGCCACAAGTGGATTCTAGTAGTAAAAGGCAATAGCACTCAAAGAAGCTAATGAGTATAGCATATCAGACTTCTATGAAGGAATAGTGACTAGATTTGGTGCTCTAACCACTATCATATTAGACAATGCCTTAGCATTCATAGGTTCCACAATCATAGAGTGGGATGTCAAGAATGGTGTATACCTCAACACTTCATCAAATTATTACCCTCAGGGTATTGGCCAGGAAGAGTCCACAAATAAAAATTTGTTAATGATTATCAAAAGGAATATTGAAGTGAATAAGAGCATTTAGCACACAAAGCTCAAATCAAAACTATGGGCTAATAGGACCACACCCAAGAGATCTACATGCAGATCTCCATACAAGCTTGTTTATGGGAAAGAGGCAATGTTGCCTATATCACTTGAGTTGCTAGAATTGGAACTCATGAAGTAGTTGGAGTTGTTTGAGTTTGAACCAATGGAGGCCAAGTATACATAGCTGATGGAATTGGAAGAAGTCAGAGAACATGTGGTTCAAAAAATGGAAAAGGATCAGACCTTAATCAATAAGAGATTTGACAAGAAGGCTAAAGTTAGGACATTCCAATTTGGAGACTTAGTTTTGAAGTGGGATGCAGATCGGGAAAAACCAGGAAAGCATTCCAAGTTTGATGCCATTTGGAGTGGTCTGCAAATGGTTTTTCTTGTTCCCGTTCCAATGTCATATAAAAATCCATCTCAATCATATAGATTTCAATCCTTTTGATAGTTTAGTGGTATTTGTAATTTCATTTTTCAGAAGATCTTTCATCTGGGAATGAAATAAACAATTTGAAATCACTTTTCTTTCATCTGTTGATAGAAATTGTTTGTAAGTCTCTAGGTGTACCTCGAGCATGATTGATCTTAGATTTTGATGTTTTATTGGGTCTTCTAACTTGAGCCTTCGTGATAGAGTCTCATAGTTAGTGTGAAAACATGATGATCTGGGCCTCCATTGAAGCACACATTCTTGTTAAAGGAACATTTTAGCTATCTTGAAGCATTATGTTGTGTAAGATTTCCATTTTTGTAAAAAATCTCAAATATATTGTGAATCAAGTTGATTCTTCCTCACCTCCCACTGAAAAATTAATTTAAAAAATAATAATCTTACCCATACTGTCCCTATTTGTCTTGTGTGTTGTTGAGACCCTAATATAGCTTCCAAATCTTAAGGGCGCGTAGGTGTGCGCATGGCCGGAGGGAAGCATCGCAGGTTAAGTCACGTAAGGTAGGATTCAAAAAGAGTTCTTGGAGAAAAAAATACACGTATTGTGTGAAGAAAAATTTAGGATTTAGCCATTTTTAGCCTTTTTGGATAGAACACATGAAGAACATGTTTCATTTGGACAAGGTTCTAGCCTGGCAATAGTTTGTCCTAGAAGGTATATACCTTTTAATAGAAAGATACAAAAAGTTAATCATGACATGGAGATGCATGCACCTGGGGCGACCCACACCTTGACACTTGGGGCTAGATATGAGGTTGCAGAGGATTTTGTTAGAACTAAAATGCCTATATATACTCACACCCTTAGCAAAGAAAGAGAGATAGAGAAGTGAGGTAGGGGAGCTCTATAGAATTACTACAAGAACTATGCGATAAAAATGGGTATATGATTCATAGGAAGAATGTAATACAGGAATGGGGAATGAAAATTTTGTTTTGTGAGCAATACATGTATGGATCTAGATATGGCACAAGACTACGGTCTCTCTTCTGTAATATTTTATAAGTAATGACTATGAATGAAAATGATAAGGTTACCATGACATGTTATATTAAGATCTCTTTCTCTATGTTACATGCATGTTTCTACTATTACTTTTGATCTTATATAATCATGAACCTTACTTGAATGATTAAGTCTATTTGTGGATCTTAAAACTTCCTAGTTTTATTAATTCCTGTTGCACACTTTGGTTTCTATTATTACTGAAGGGGTATAGAAGTCGTTCTAAAATCTATAGCTTTTTCATTTATTTTAAATCACTAAGTCAAAGATCATGAAGTATACCTTCCACTAAACTCACATAAAAGAGAGACTTGGCTTCCTCTCACGTGCCTTGGGTGAGTGCCCAGTGCCCGTTGGGTGATAGGCCAATGTGCTTGAGGTTCCCTTATTCTTTGTGGGGTGAAAAAATAACTACATTTTTGTTCCATTTCCAGAAACTCTTTATGAATTTGTTGTGGAAGCATGGCATACATCATGATCTGTGTAAAGAGTGATGATGAAGAGAACTTAACCCTGGAAGGTGTTGAAGATTGGTTCAAAATCACGAAGGACAAATTTTCTCAGAGATTCAATAATGCACTTGGGTTTAACACATGCAAAGATGGGTGGAAGACACTCTTTATCATGAGTTTTACGAAACCTTCTTTTGTTGTTTCCCATTAGATTTATTTGAATGACTCTCGGCTTACACATCTAGATCAAGGTGGTATTATAAGTCACACCTTTGGACACAAGAAACTTATCAGAACTTGCAATATGGTGATCTAATGTGGACATGTGTTATAAATCATTGGTGGAAGGGAGTATTGACTGGAATACACTCTAGGATATGCCATTTCCATGTATTCCTATCCCAGAAGTTACTAAGTTTGATTTTTTACGGGAGCCCATAGAGGATCATTTATACATGCTATCCCCCTGGTAATAAAAATCTTGATGGTACCCATGGGTTTAAAGGCATTCCCTATGGCTGGCTAAACCACTCTGAGCACTTGGCGAGGAAGCCAGGTTTGGGGAAAGATGGTTGATATAATGACTGAAAAGGAAAGGGAGGACAGATGGCTCAAGCATAATGAAGCATGTGAAAGGGAGATCGATAGACAACGTGCAGGATTATAAGTGGGTTATAGAGCTAGACATAGTGGAAAGGAGTCGAGGTTCACACGGAGGATGTCAAACCTAAACAGTCTGTGATACCCCATCTTGGTAAGCGTGGGAGAGAAAAAATTACAGCTTCTGATGCGAGTCCATCACGTAGAGAAAGAAGAGTCGTTGGTGTGCATCTGACCCCACCAACCAAACCTTGGTTCTTAGTCTGTTTGAATGAGGGCAAAGTACAGTTGATCCATTTGATATCAGTAGAAGCAACCGATCAGTGCACCTAGAGAGATAAAACTTCTCATTTGGGAATTCTATGGCTTCACACACTATTGCCAGTATTTGGTGGAATGTTTGGGCAAGGAACATATACAGATGGTTTTGGAAGTGCATTAGGAAGTGGTCGGGGAAATATGACTAGAAGTGGAACGTTAGTTTATAAATTGTCGGCACGTAATTCAGTGGAACGACGGGAGCATGCGACATGATGAACACACAGGCCCTATACCTAACATAGGAGGATCTAGAGGAGGAAGTGATGGGGCTTGGTGGCTCCGTATCTAGTGGATCCGGCGGAGGAGGAAACACCAATGAGAAAACCAAGGTACTAGATCGAGAGGACAAGGGCCTGAACCGCCTCCACAAGATCTTTTTTGATATGTCTCTACACTTACCAGATTATAGTGAGATAGAATATGATCGTAAAGCATGTGCATAAGTGCAAGCTACTATAGCACGTAAAGGGCATCATGACCCAAGATTGAAAGACCAGTCAATTTGTGACTAACCTTGTAAGGATGCGTGCACATAGTTGTTATAAAAAGTATGACCCTCATCAGAATATTGTGGATTATACCGCATACTAAGGAATGCATTCTTGGTAGAATTACACATACTTGAGTTTCAATAGAAGAGAATTATCTCTGTCAAAGAAATCCAGCAGGGAATAGTAGAAAGCATGTGTGGGAATATGATGCGTGCACCCTTTAAAAATCTATTATCTAAATTGTCTTATGATATCAACCCTTAACAAGCATGCTTAATATTATTGTTGGAGGGTTGATCACAACCTTTAGGAAGCCTTTATCTCATAAAACATTATGGACCCACGCGAAGCGATGGAGGCTACTTTGCATGCTAAGGCAATTGGTAGTGTTGACACTAGTGTTAGCCCATATTTGGAGGCTTAGATTTCTGCCATGGCTAAGCAATTGGAGAAATTATCTGCTAACATAGTTCTAGAGATTCGCAAAGGGATGTGGTGCACGAATTGTAACATAGAATGGCACACAAAGGATAATGGTGGGATATGTACTCAGAAGGTGGTACACACCATAGCAGTAAACTATGAAATATGTCACGAGGACCATGATGCAAGTAGGTGTCCCCTGTTGCAGCGTGTGATCTACAAAAACGTATCATGTTGTTGTAATATATGTACCTCTACCACACATGACACCAAGGATTATAGATTGATTGACTAGATTCATGAGGCAATTGATCTTGGTGTGCACCAGACTTGCATTGCCAGTAGTTCCAAAGGGGATGAACGTCGGTATGAAGAGTGCAGAGATGGAGATGCACGTGGAAGAGGGTTTCATGGAGGAAGAAGTGAGTTCCTGCGTAGGATGTGCTTTAATTGTGGAGCCACAGACCATTATAAGCGTGAATGTCCAGATCTTCTACAATGCTCTTGGTGTGGAAAAAAACATAAGTATGAAGAGTGCCCAGAGTTATATGAACATATGAGTCAGCAGTACCGAAAAGATAAGGGTGCTGCCATGGTGAAAATCAAGAAGGCTGACGCGTAATGGCTCTCGCGAGTAATACGTGAATCAGAACTAGAGCCTGTTATGGTAAACACAAGGGCAGAATCTGCGCATGTAAGGGAAGCACCTAGGAAAAGACCTCTCATTTTGAGAGAAGAAGTAGTACATGTGAAGTATCTAAACCTAGCTCACTAGAAAGAAGTCTACCAGGAAACCATGGATGTAATTCAAAGTTTACAAGGGGAGATTCAATGCTTATAAGAGTAGACTAGAAAGGATGAGAAAAGAAGAACTATAGAAGCACCAAAGGATGACTTGGACGAGGTTAAGGAGGTGTGTAAACTACTGAGGTAGGAGAATATTATTCCCCTTCTAGGAGCATGGTTGAGGGAAAAGGTACCATGCACTGGGGGAGAACACGAAAGGCAGACCCTGCATGCAAAACTCCCACCCCACAGCCCTGATTATGACAAAGAGATTACCTTGAACGCAGTAGTAGATGGATGGTTGCTTAGCAACATCCTCATTGACACAGGTGCAGAGGTTAATGTTCTCACTCTATATTCCTGGCATCAAATGGGAAGACCTGTATTACAGCCATCTTCAAATGTGTTGTTTATGGCAAACAAGATAAAGGTAATGCCCATAGGTGTCTTGAAGGATGCGACCATTACCATTCAGGGGACTAAGTTCACTGGGGATTTCAAAGTCTTGGTGCTTGCCGAGGTAGATAATTTCCCAGCGTTACTTGGGCACCCGTGGTGTTATAAGAATAATGCAGATCTTCGGTTTAACAAGGGGTACATAAGCTTTGAGAACATGGAAGAGAGGGTAATTATACCACTGGTTGATGGGAAGTCCACCACCTATATTGAACTCCTTGGAGAGGAGGTCCTTGACAGAATATATGTGCACTCCATAAGAGATCCAGAGACCATCCACCCTATAGAAGGAGTTATCCAGTTTGATGATGCTCAATCTATCAGTGATACTACCAGTATAGCATGCGATAATTGGGCGTATGGGACTTATGAATTGATTGGGAGACATCTAAAAGGATCGGTGACCAAGGTAACCATGGCGCATATAGTTCGGCACTTGGGAGGAAAGGAAATAACCAAGTATTCTGGGGATGCATACCCTGAGGTCTTTTTGAGAGAAATAGAAGCTCAATGGAGGGAGGACAAGCGACGAAGTATGCTAGGTTATGTTTTGATAGCCACAATAGCAAGGTGGTGGGCCGTGCATAGTGAAAACATGTTGTAATGGTGCAAAGTTAGAATTGTGCTCTTTGTTCAATTCTCAAAAAGCAATATACCCACAACTATCAAAGATTATAATGGAAATGAACACCTCTTCCCACATCCAGGCATGTGAGAGGGTCTGGGGAGAAGGTGTGGAAGCTTTACCACCATCCCTTTGGGTGCACAAGTTGTATTCAACACTACAAGGTTGTGCACGCACTTGGTACATCCATTCTGAAACTCACCATCAAATAGGAAGTTGGCAGGAATTAGCAGCTGACCTGGTTCACACATTCGAGTACCGAAGTACAAAATAACTAGTTGATGAGGTGTTGCAAACTATCAAATGCCTCACTCTGGGGGATTGCACCATGGCAGAAGATAGATTAGTAAACTTACTTGGTGGACCTAGCCTGAAAGCATGGTTTGAAGAGGAGGAACCAGAAGACCTACAATTCGAGCACGTGTGTGCGGAAAAGGAGAAAGGAAAGATGGTATACGTTATTGATGGAGAGGATATGGAAAACCTAAATGTTGACCATTCAGTTAGAGCGCACAAAGTAGTTGATAGTGTGGATGCATGTGCGCGTGTATCATTAACCACTCAAAACCAAGAAAGTTAACATTGGCTCGAAGAAGGAGCCCAAGGAAGCTGTCATTAGGGACTGCTGGTTAGACAAGGAAGTATCAAAGATCATCAATCTCTTGTGTGAATTTGAGGATTTATTCCCACGCGGATACCATGAGTTGAAAGGCGTCCACCATTCATTGGGGAAAATGAGGATAAATTTGAAGGATGGTGCGCACCCGGTTAGGAAGAGGCCTTACAGGATGAATCCCAACATGTGTGTAAGGGTTAATGAAGAGCTAGACAAAATGATAGCATCTGGTATCATTGAGGCTGTGGAGGAATCAGAATGGATAAGTCCAATGGTGATCAGCATAAAAAAGGATGGGCGGATTAGGATATGCATGGATTACATGGAATTGAATGTTGTTTGCATCATAGATCCTTTTCCCACCCCCTTTACTGAAGAGATTTTGGAAGGAGTTGATGGGCACGAGGTCTATTCCTTTATGGATGGATTCTCTAGATATCACCAAGTAAGGATTGCTAAGGAAGACCAAGATAGGACAACTTTCACCACCGAGTGGGGAAGTTTTGCATACATGGTCATGCCCTTTGGATTGAGGAATGTGCCCACTATATTTTCACGCATAGCGGTACAAACATTTCAGGACTTCATCCACAAATTCCTTTAGGTGTATTTGGATAATTAGACAGTGTATGGGTTGGTTAGGGACCATTGTGATAACTTGAGATTGATGTTTGAAAGATGTCGGCAGTTGAGGATTTCCCTCAACATCAAGAAATGTATCTTTGCAACTCCTTTTGGAACATTGTTAGGGCATATCATATGTAAAGAGGGCTTGCTAGTGGATCCTGTGAAAGTTACAGTTATTTTGGGGTAGGGGGAGCCTACCAGCCAAAGCGTCATGCATGGATTTCTTAGACACACTAGGTACTACAGAAAGTTCATTAAGGGATACGCCAAGATCGCCACGCCGTTGGAAATATTGCTCACTCACAAGAGTGCCTTTCAGTGGGGAGAGGCGCAACAAAGGGCATTTGACAATCTAAAATAAAGGCTTATCACCGTACCTATTCTACGATTCCCATCCTGGGATAAACCTTTCCATGTCCACGTGGATGCCTCTGGTACAACAATGGGAGCCGTTCTTGCTTAACCAGGAGAGGGGATTGTTGATCATCCCCTATGTTTTGCAAGTAAGAAGTTGACACCAGCAGAACAAAATTATACAACGACCGAGTGTGAGGCATTGTCAATGATCTATACACTCCACAAATTTAGACAATATCTACTGGTGACTCCCTTCATACTCTACACTGACCATATGGCCTTGAAGTATCTAGTAAACAAAGCAGTGTTGCAAAGGCGCATATGCCGTTGGGTAATTTTATTTCAGGAACTTGAATTCAAGGTAGTGGTAAAACTGGGAAAGAAAAATTGTGCGCCGGATTATTTATCAAGGATTGATTGGGGAGAGGACACGCGAAGTATCGAGGAAACTATGCCAGATGTGCAACTATTCAGGTTGCGGTGCGCGCCCTCAGAATTAGAAGACATTTTCATTTTTCTCAAGGAAGGTGTGGCGTTTGAAGGGATGAATGCTATAGAGAGGAAAATATTAGCCATACATGCCACACCCTTCATATTGATCAATGGGGATTTGTATAAAATAGGTCGCGATGAGGTTTTGCACTGGTGTGTATTAGAACATGAGTGCATAGCTATAATAGAAGAATCTCATGGTGGGATTGCTGGAGGAAACTATGCAGGGAATGCAACCATGCGTAAGATCCTAGTTGCTGGACTATGGTGGGACATTATTCACAAGGATTGCACTGAGTTTTACAAGGCTTGTGACCATTGCTAGCGCCTTGGCAAACCTAGAAAAAGGGATGAGATGCCCTTATGCCCCATCACCATTGTGGAACCTTTTGAAAAGTGGGCAATAGATTTTGTCGGACTAATCTCACTAGCTGCGCGAAGGACTAACTTGTGGTATAGCATTACCTGTACTTATTATCTGACAAGGTGGGCAGAGGTCACGCCCACTAAGGATTGCACCACAGCCACGATTGCTAGATTTTTTTGGGAAAACATTATCAGCAGGTATGGGTGTCTATTAAGTTTAACAAGTGATAGGGGCACTCACTTAAATGAAACAATCAGGATTCTATTGGCAGAATTCATGGTAGCCCATCATAAGACTACCCCTTATCACCCTCAGGAAAATGGGACTATGGAGGCATTTAAGAAAATCCTTAGTCACACATTGAATAAGATATGTGATGTGGGTAGGCAGGATTGGGATGACAAAGTATCAGCAATTCTTTGGGCATACAGAACAACGTATAAAAGGTTGAATAAGGCCACATCATTTCAACTAGTGTTCGGCGCGGAGGCTATTTTGCGAGTTGAATTTATGCTACCATCGCTGCGTATAGCACGCGCAGGAGGGTTGGATGATGAACAAGCAATGGAAGATAGAATAGATGAATTGATAAAGTTGGATGAAAGGTGCTCACTAGCAAGATGGAGCCAAACAACTGAAAAAGCTAAGCAAAAGGCATGACATGACTACCACATTAAGAACAAACAGTTTGAGGTTGGCTAGATGGTATTGCTATATGATTCAAAATTCCTACGCCATCTTGGAAAGTTGAAGGTGCATTGGTTGGGTCCTTATGTAATTTCATACATCCTTGATTCGGGTGCATGTCAGTTACAAGCGCTGGATGGCACAAAATTACTTGGACACTTCAATGGGAGTAGGCTGAAGCCCTACTATAAATAATGCTTCTTGGTGTTTGTAAATAAGGTGATTCTGCCAATTAGTTTAGAGTTTCCTTTTATTCTTTCCCTTTCTTGTTTTTCCCTTTCTGTTGTTGTCTTGTTTTGCACCTTGGGCACCGGTAACCTTATTAATTTTTGACTTATGAATGCACATAGGACCGTGCATTGCTTTAGTGTGGGGTAAGGTGATAAAGAGAGGCATGAAGATATTCTATAGGAGGATTGGGTTAGTAGACCATTCGAATTGGCCCTGTTGAAAAGATGCATCAGGAGAAAAGAAGGCAAATGGGTGGCAAAATAAGGTTACATTGGAAATCCACGTACAAGGAGAAAAAGTGCAAAAACATGAGGTAAGTGAAAGTAAGAATCATAAGGATGGAAGAGGTGCCTTTGGCACGAGTAACACATGCACAAGAGTCTTAAGATGGATTGTTTGTACACCAGAAGGTTGGAAAATTTTTCACACAATGATTGGGTGCGGGTGAAAACCTTTTCGTGCAAGGATTGGGCGCGTAAAGAAAAGCGTTGAAGTCGGGTTTGTTTAAAAAATGTTGCATTAAATATTGTCGTACGGTGGTAGGTAGCCTAGCCTTTAATGCGTAAAAGTGGGAAAAGATATAAATACAAGGATTGACAGTTCATTATTTTAATTTGTAAAAACAAGGAGAAAGATTTTCTTTCAAGAGATAGGGTTTCAAGAGCTGACTCGTGAGAAGGAAAATCTCAAAAACTTACATGCAATCAGTCCATTAGATCTAAAAAATAGAGAAGAAGTGATTCATGGGTGTGAGGAACGTTGGAAAAGAGCACCGTGATCGAAGGAGGAAAATCAAAGATTAGGGTTTGTGCTCTAGGGCATGGGGTGCTCGAAGAAAACTCTCAGACAACTTGAAAGTAACCAGTGAATGAAAGCAAAGGGTAAAATGACGGCCAAAAAACCAGTTGATAAGCCTACAGTACAATCCAAGAAGGGAAAGGGTAAGGGAAAAGGAAATAAGAAAGAAGAAGAAATCCCCTTGGATACCAATGAGGAATGGTACTTAGAGATGTAATACCTGGATGGGGTTTTTCTAGGGCAAGTGTGGGAGTCCCACATAAGACAGATGACCGTGATCGATTACAATATCTGGTCAAGTATAATCATAAAGGAAATGTCGCTGGAGCTGGTGCACCCCACAAACAAATGAACACCTGATGGGATGTCAATCTATAGTGACGTAGTCAAGGTGAAAATGGAGAAGGCAGGGCTTCTCCAAATTTTCGAGTTGCCATACTTTGGGAAGCCCGAGCACCTGTACCAATGGTTAATGATGCGCGTACATGAAGATTTCTTCTGCTTTGCAAGGTGCAAAATGTGCATAAATCCCCAGTTAATTTGACACTTTATAGGCCTAAGCTGTAAGGGGGACACACTCATAGATGACCTCCAGGAAGAGGAGGTAATCAAAGAAACCATTGCATACCAGGATAATAAGAAGGGATCAAGATAATACGATGTATCGGATATCAGCAATCTGGTGATAAAGATGGCCACGCACCTTGTCTCCAAGCTGAATGGACAAGAGAGGTGGACCCATGTGAGAAAGCCCTAGTTGAATGTCTGCAGGAAGGTCGCAGAAGGCACTGTGTACAAAATCTCCCAGTACATAGATGAAATCATAAGTAGCGCGGAGAATGGAGGAAAGATCTTGTTTGGAAACATTCTGTTAACAATTGTGTTTTCAAAAATTGGGGTGCCAAATGCATCTGCTAAATTTGTATGGGAGTATCTCGCTGAAGATCCCTCACCCACGGACAGATTCCAAAAATACACATGTGAGTCAATGATGGGGGTGCACAAGGCGTGCTTAAACAAATGGTACACATGCCTTAGGAATGCATTCGGGGCTGAATGGTAGATCCCAGAACAACTCCCCATGGCGACTGAAGGAGAAGTAGAGTTCGCGGTATACCAGCACTTCTAGATTGGTAGATTCATCTTGGTGGATGGCAGTTGGAGTCCCTGGTGCAAACTCCCCTTTTCTTTTACTGCCCAATTTTTCCAAGAAGGGGTAAACATATACAAGGAATCGAATAAATTAAAACTTAACCTATCCACCGTTGACATTGAACACAGAGAAATGAGAAAGAATTTGGTCTACCCATGGAAGCGTGTGTACGTTAAAAGGTACGTGTCGTAGGATGTGCACATCATAAGGCCATTGACCTTATCGATTGCTGAGAGCGCTGCTGCTAGGATCTACCTGTGCATAAGGCAAAAATTTGAAAAGGGCGCATACGTGGAAAATGAGATATCCATTGTGGATGACCCCATAGGAATAAAGAAGCCTACACCAAAGTGCAAGGAGAAATAAGAAGAAGAACAACAACAAAGAGTGGTGGAGAGGTAGAACGTAGATACTGGAAGGCTGAGTACCTACATCTGGAAGAAGAGGAGAATGGTGGTCAGGGAAAAGACCCCAGAGCTTGTAAAGCCACCATCTTGTGAAGAACCTTCTGATGAAGAGAAGACATCATCCCCAACTCCCAAGTTTTATGCAAGCGAAGAAGAACAAGGGACGGAGGAACAAGGGACGGAGGAACAAGGGACGAAGGAACAAGGGTCTCAAGATACAGATGACCCGAATGCCTATATAGGCAAAAAGGATGATGATGAAGGAGAAGAGTTGGAGGTGGATCAAGAGCCGATTGATGTCCATAATTTGGAGGGAGAGGAAGTAGAGGATACAAATGATGCTTTCCTCTTTGTAAGGAGGAAGGGCACCCAAAGTGAGGAAGGCGCGCAGAGCAAAGAGAGGAGCGAAGGGGCTAGTACCAAGGAGCTAGATATGCCCAAGCTCACTCAGGAGGAGGTGAATGAGAAGGCAACAAGGGAGGCAGAGAAGATAATCAATACCCTGGTTGAAGAGGAGTTGGAGCGTAGTGCGGAGCTAGTTCTCGGTGAATTCAAAGAAGAGCAGAGGGAGAAGAGTGTGGGTAGCACAAAAGGCCCAACTCTTTTGGTAACTGTTCCCAAGGGTGTGCGCATGGGAAGTAAACACGCGGAAGGGGGAAGAACAATGATGGGTTACATTGATGACCCCAACAAATTTTTATGCATGTGTTTCTAGAGTACCATGCCCACCAAGGAGCTCACTGCCATGGAGTCCTTTGATCATGAGGGTGGATACCCGCGAACAAAGAAGATGCTATCACAGGCATTCGACTCCCACCTCAATGAGCCTGAGTTTGAGGTTAACCAAGGAGTAATATTAACGTTTTCCAAAGGAAAGGGGGAAAACCCCATTATAAACATGCAAAAACTATTAGATGAGCAAGTGTGTAATGCACTCAACAAAGTCTCCGTGGAAATCAAGGCTAGGCTCTTTAGTAGGAATGACAGGGTTAAAGTCTTAGAGGACATGTTGGAGAAGAGGAAGGAAGAAGTAGTGAAGCTAACGAAGGACCTCTGCCTTGAGAAATTAATTAGCGCTCAACTACAAAGGGAGATTCAGGAGGAAAAGCCCAGGGTACGCGAAGTTTCCAAGAAGGTGGAACCCATCTCCCAAGCGATTATCACGAAGCACCCAGACCTTAACCCTCCCGCGTAAAATTATAGATCCTCCCTGCAGTGTCTAGAGGACTTGACTCAGACCCTCACCATGGAAAGGTAGCCTTTGGCATTGGATTCGGTAGAGGAAGTAGCGGTGCGCTTGGAGAAGGAAGACAAGTTGAAGGTCATCGTGCTCATGGCCGAATACAACAAGGTGCTCGCTGATGTAAGAATAGCTACACAAACTATGGGGGTCACTTACAACCATTGCGCAGATTAAGACAAAGTGACAAGCATACTGCTTGCCAGTGATGAGGCTGAGCTGAAGGAATTTAGGGAAAAGAATAAGGGCAATAGAGCCGAGCAAGAAAGGATCATAGCTGAAGTGGAAAATAATTCTGAAGCTATTGAGAACCGACGAGTCTCAATCAAAACCCAGCTAAAAGAGCTCTACAAGGTCATCACAAAGAATATGGATGCCCTAGAAGATCATGCTAAGGAACTAGAGACTTTGGTGGAAACCATTACCACGCATGGGGAAGGGTTAACTTTCAACGAGGTGAGCACCTTGGTTGGTGACATCTACACTAAAGTGTGGGATAAAGTCAACACTTGGAGTACACTGGAGGCCAACCTACAAAAAAAATTTCCCCTTCTTCTTATTTAGGAAATTTTTACCCTTATTCTTTCTCTCCCCCATTCTTTATTCTTTCCCTCCTTTATTTTCCAAGGCAAGGCCTTGCATTCTTTTTGTATTGCATTCTTTAAGAAGGTTCCCGAGGATGGAGAATAGGTCAAGTGTGGGGTAATGTTGGGCCCCTAATATAGCTTCCAAATCTTAAAGGCACGTAGGCATGCATAGCCGGAGGAAGCGTGCAAGGGAAGGTGTGTAAGGTAGTATTCAAAATGCTTCTTGGAGAACTAAGGGCATGTGTGCCGCGCGAAGAATAATTTGGGACTTAGCCATTTTTGACCTTTTGGGCAGGACACATGAAGAACGTGTTCCATTTGGATAAGGTTCTAGCCTGGCGACAGGGTGTCCTGGAAGGAATATACCTTGCGATAGGAAGATCCAAAAAGTTAATCATGACATGGAGAGGCATGTGCCTGGGGTGACCCACACCTTGACACTTGGGGCCAGATCTGAGGCTACAGAAGAGTTTGTTAGAGCTTAGATGCCTATTTATATGCACACCCTTGGAAAAGAACAGAGACAAAAGTGAGGTATCAAAGCTCTGTAGGATTACTGTGAGAACTATGGGATTAAAATGGGTAAATGATTCCAGTAAGGATGTAATGGGGAAATGGGGAATGTAAATTTTGTTTTATGAGAATACATGTATGGATCCAAATATGGCACATGAATATGGTTTGCCTCTCTATGATACTTTGTAGCAATACTTTGAATGGGTATGATAAGGTTACCATCATGTTTACATTAAGATCTCCTTCTGTATTATCTACATGATTTTACTTTGCTTTTGATCTTGTATAATCATGGACCTTACTTGAATGATTAAGAATATTTATGGATTTACAACTTCTTGGTTCTATTATTCCTATTGCGTGCTTTGTTTCTGTTATGACTGAAGGGGTGTATAAGTTGTCCTGAGCTCTATAGCTTCTTCATGTTTGTTAAATCACTAAGTCCGAATCATGAACTATGAATTCCACTAGACTCACATAAAAGTTAGTATCAGCTCCCTCTCACGTGCCTCAAGTGAGTGCCCAGCCCCTGCTGGGTGATAAGCCAGCACACATGAGGTTCCCTTGCTCTTAGTGGGTGCAAAAATGACTACATATTGGTTCCATTGCTGGGACCTCTTTTCAAAGTTGTAGTGGAACATGACATACATCATGATCTGTGTAAAAAGTGATGGCGTGGCGCTTAACACTTGAAGGTGTTGAAGATTGGTTTAAAAGCATGAAGGATGAATTCACTTAGAGATTCAATATTGGACCTGGGTTTAACACACGAAGATGGGTGGAGGACACTTTTTATCATGAGTTGTACGAAACCCTCTTCTGATGTTTCCCAGTAGATTTATTTTAATGGCTCTTGGCTTATACATCTAGATTGGGTGGTATCATAAGTCACACCCTTAGACATAAGAAACATATGAGAACCTGCAAGATGTTGATCTAATGTGGATCCGTGCTATAGATCATTGCTGAAAGGGAGTATTGACTAGATACACTCTAGAATACGCCATTTCCACGTATTCCTATCCAGAAGTTGTTGAGTTTGAGTTCTTGCAAGAGCCCGGGGGATCATTTTTGCGTGTTATTCCCCTTGCGATCAAAATCTTGATGGTAACCATGGGTTTATAGGCATTTCAGATGGCCAGCTAAACCACCCTAGTGCTTGGTGAGGAAGCTAGGTTGGTGATAGATCGCTGATATAATGACTGAAAAGGAAAGGGAGGAGAGACGGCTCAAGTATAATGAAGCGTGTGAAAAGGAGATCGATAGAAAGTGCAAGATTACAAGTGGGTTATGGAGCCAGACATTGTGGAAAGTAGTTGAGGTTCACGCGAAGGATGTGGAACCTGAACATTCTATGATACCCCATCTCGGTAAGCGCAGGAGAGAAAACCTCGTGGCTTCTGATGAGAGTCTGTCACGTAGAGAAAGAAAAGTCATTGGTGTGCATCTGACCCCACCTAGTGACTGAACATTGGCACTTGGTTTGTTCGAATGAGGGAAAAGTATAGTTGATCCATTTGATATCAGTGGAAGCAACCGATTGGCACCTAGAAGATACAACTTCTCATTTGAGACTTCTATGGCTTCACACACCATTCCAGTATTTGGTGGAATGTTTAGACAAGGCATATACCCAGCTGGTTTTGGAAGTGCATTAGGAAGTGGTGGAGGAACTACGATTGGGAGTGGTACTAGTTCACAAACTATCAGCGTGTAATTCCGTGGAATGACAGGAGCGTTAGACACAACAAACACAGGCCCTGTACCTAACACAGGAGGATCTCGAGGTGGAAGTGGTGGAGCTGGTGGCTCAGGATCTAGTGGGCCCAGTGGAGGAGGAAACCAAGGGACTGGATCGGGAGGACGAGGACCTTAGCCACCTCCTCAAGTCTTTTTTGAGATGTCTCTACAGTTACCAAATTACAATGGGATAGAAGATGCCACAGAGCTTGTGCATAAGTGCGAGTTGCTATGGCGTGCAAAGGGGATCACGACCCAGGATCAAAAGGCCAATCAATTTACGACTACCTTGCAAGGACATGCGCATAGTTGGTATAGAACGTATGACCCTCATCAGACTGTTGTGGATTTTACCACGCTGAGAAATGCATTCTTAATGGAATTCCACATACCTAAGTTTGAACAAAAAAGCATAAGCTCTCTCAAATAAATCCAGCAGGGAATGGCAGAGAGTGTGTGGGAATATGATGTGCACTTTAAAACTCTTTTGTCTAAACTATCTTATGATATCCACCCTTCACAACATGCTCAGTGGTTTTTTAGAGGGTTAATCACACCCTTTAGGAGGGATTTGTCTCATAAAACATTCACGGACCCGTGCGAAGCGTTGGAGGCTGCTTTGCATGCTGAGGCAATTGGTAGTGTTGACACTAGTATTAGCCCATTTCTAGAGGCTCAGATTACTACCATGTCTAAGCAATTGGATAAATTATCTACCAACACAATTCCATAGATTCACGGAGGGATGTAACGTAGAAGGGCACACAAAGGATAATGCTGGGATATGTACTCGGAAGGTGGTACACACCGTAGCATTAAACTATGAAATATGTCATGAGGACCATGATGCAAGTAGGTGCCCCCTGTTGCAGCGCGCAATCTGCTAAAATGTATCATGTCATTGTAAGATATGTACCTCTACACACATGACACCAAGGATTGTAGATTGATTGACCAGATTCATGAGGTAATTGATCTTGGTGTGTGCCAGACTGGCATTGCCAGCAGATCCAAAGGAGATGAATGTTAGTATGAAGAGCACAGAGATGGAGATGCGCGTGGAAGAGGGTTTCACGGAGGATTTCGTGGTCATGGTCACCATGGAGGAAGAAGTGATTTCCTATGTGGGACGTGCTTTAATTGTGGAGCCATAGACCATTGTAAGCGTGAATGTCCAGATATTCTACAATGCTCTTGGTGTGGAAAAAAAACATAAGTACAAAGAGTGCCCAGAGTTATACGAACATATGAGTCAGTAGTACTGAAAAGATAAGGGCGCTACCATGGTGAGTATCAAGAAGATTGATGCACAATGACTCCCGTGAGTAATACATGAATCAGAACTAGAGCATGTTATGGTAACAACAAGGGTAGAATCTTCCCACGCAAGGGAAGAGCCTAGGCAAAGATCTCTAGTTTTGAGAGAAGAAGTAGTACATGACAAGTATCCAAACCCGTCTCACCAGAAATAAGTCTACCAGGAAACCATAAACATAATTCAAAGTTTACAAGGGGAGATCCAATGCTTAAAAGAGTAGACTAGAAAGGATGAGCAAAGAAGAACTGTAGAAGCACCAAAGGATGACTTGGACAAGGTTAAGGAGGTGTGTAAACTACTGAGGCATGCGAATATTATTCCCCTTCTAGGAGCATGGTTGAGGGAAAAGGTACCACGCACCGAGGGAGAACACGAAAGGTAGATCCTGCATGTAAACCTCCCACCTCATAGCCTTGATTATGACAAAGAGATTACCCCAAATGCAGTAGTAGATGGATGGTTTCTTAGCAACATCCTCATTGACATAGGCACGGAAGTTAATGTTCTCACTCTGGATGCCTGACATCAAATGGGAAGACCTACATTACAGCCATCTTCAAAGGTGTTTTATATGGAAAACAAGACAAAGGAAATGCCCATAGGTGTATTGAAGGATGCGACTATTACCATTCAAGGGACTAAGTTCACTAGGGATTTCGAAGTCTTGGTGCTTTCCGAGGTAGATAATTTCCTAGCGTTACTTGGGTACCTGTGGTGTTATAAGAATAATGCAGATCTTCGGTTTAACAAGGGGTACATAAGCTTTGAGAACATGGAAGAGAGGGTAATTATACCATTGGTTGATGGGAAGTCCACCCCCTATACTGAACCCCTTGGAGAGGAGGTCCTTGACAGAATATATGTGCACTCCATAAGAGATCCAAAGACCATCCACCCTACAAAAGGAGTCATCTAGTTTGATGATGCTCAATCTATCAGTGATACTACCAGTATCACATGTGATAATTGGGTGCATGAGACTTATGAATTGATAGGGAGACATCTGAAAGGATTAGTGACCAAGGTAACAATGGCATGTATAGTTCGGTGTCCAGGAGGGAAGGCAATAACCAAGTATTCTGGGGATGCATACCCTGAGGTCTTTTTGAGAGAAATGGAAGCTCAATGGAGGGAGGACAAGTGAAGAAGTATGCTAGGTTATGTTTTGATAGGCACAGTAGAAAGGTGGTGGGCCACGCATAGTGAAAATGTGCTGGAATGGTGCAAAGTTAGAATTACGCTCACTATCTGATTCTTGAAAAGTAATATACCCACCACTATCAAAGATTACAATGGCAATGGACCTGCCTCTTCCCACATCCAGGCATGTGAGTGGGTCTGGGGAGAAGGTGCAAAAGCTTTACCACCCTCCCTTTGGGTGCACAAGTTGTATTCAACACTACAAGGTTGCGTGCATGTTTGGTACATCCATTCTGAAACTCACCGCCAAATAGGAAGTTGGCATGAATTAGCAGCTGACTTGGTTCACACATTCAAGTACTGAAGTACCAAGCAACCAGTTGATGAGGTGTTGCGGACTATCAAATGCCTCACTCTGGGGGATTTTCCCATGGCGGAAGATAGATTAGTAAACTTACTTGGTGGACCTAGCCTAAAAGCGTGGTTTGAAGAGGAGGAACCAGAAGACCTACAATTCGAGTGCACATGTGTGGAAAAGGAGAAAGGAAAGATGGTATATGTTATTGATGGAGAGTTGATGGAAATCTTGAATGTCAACCATTCAGTTGGAGCACATGAAGTAGTTAAAAGTGTGGATGCATGTGCGCACGCATATCATGAATGACTCAAAACCAAGAAAGTTAACATAGGCTCGGAGAAGGAGCCCAGGGAATTTGTCATTGGGGATTACTTGTTAGAGAAGGAAGTATCAAAGATCATCAATCTCTTGCATGAATTTGAGGATTTATTCCTATGCGGATACCATGAGTTGAAAGGCGTCCACCATTCATTGGGGGAAATGAGGATAAAGTTGAAGGATGGTGCGCGCCCATGCTTGTTTCGGTTAACTTACACTATTCTTTTCCTCCTATGTTTCAAACAGGTTTTCAGACATTTCAAGTACTTAAGGATTGTTGGAAATGTCTTCATCAGATGGGAGATTTGTTCCCCTTTCCAAAAGGGAAAGAATTCCTTCTAACTACTTGTATTTTGTAAGATATGGGTCGGTGGGCCTTGGAAGGAGTTTTTGCCAAAGGAAGGCATATATGCAGAGCATGGGGAGAAATTTTGGCACTTTTCCCTTTTGTGCAAATGGCACCAAAAAAAAATTTCAAGCCCGCAAGCCCGAGTAAGTTTTTCTTTTGCTAAGGGAAAAAATGAGGTTGCATGGCCAAAGAGGAAATTCTCGCCCAAGTTGTAATTCGGACCTACAAGCCTAGGGAAATATCTTGGCACTTAGACCTTTTGCTAAACAGTGCAATATAAATTGTGGCTACACGAGCCTGAGGAAGAATGAAAGGGAAAATGCTTAGGGTCTGAAAGGGACACGTGGCAGTATTACAGGACAAAGGTAGGGATGTGGAGAGTCAGGTTACTTTGAAGTTTTTTGGCTTTATTTTTTAAAAGGAGTAAAGTCATAAAGTGAACCGTGACTCCATAATGAATCAGAAGAGGACACATGGGAGTTTGACAAAGGTGAAAGTGCGGGGGTCGGAGGAATTTTTGAAATTTTGCCTCTTTTGGGTGAAAAAGGTTAAAGTTTATCTAGTAGGCCACGAATCCATCAACCAATAAGATGAAGCCACGTGTCAGGCCCATGTCTTTTCATAGATGTGGGGTGGCGAAGAGATTTTGAATTTTTGCATTTTTGTGTGAAAGGCAAAAAGTAAATTATGGGTCTGCAGATCCATTTTGCAGATTGGGTTTTTTGCCATTTTTGCCCTATTTTAACACAGAACTTCAGAAGAGCATATCTATTGATCCAATGGATGAAATTCAATGAATTTGGTATTTTTGGAAAGCTTTGGACCTCCAGTACGCCATGGAAGCATAAAATATTAATTTTAGCAGGCCTTGATGGGAAAAAACTAAAAAATGGCTTTCACGCCATTAAAGAGGACCTGGTTGCTTCCACTACCCATTTTTTATATTATTTTCCCTTCTTCCTCCTTTAATATGCCAAAGAAAGCATGGAGGATCAGAAATTCTAGATTGTGGACATATTTTTAGGAGCATTAGTGACTGGTGGTCGAGATGTCATTAGATTTTTCTCTTTTCCTCTATTTTTTGGTCAGTTCTAATATAAATGCCAGAGCTCTGCTCTTGCAAAGGGTTGGACATTCTGGATTTTCCCCTCCATTCTTCTCTAGTCTACAGAGGAATTCGTGGAGTTAAAACCTCCCATTCGAACTGTAAAATGTAATAATTATGCTTTTTGGCCATTGTAATGGACTGGATCAAATTCTAGGAGCAATAATACATGTTTTGTGGATGATTTTCAACCCATTCTTGTGTTTATTGCATTCATCTGATCTCTCATTGCAGTTTCATTAATCTGCGCATGTTTGTTGTAATACATTTTAATGGTATGTGTTTAACAGCAAAACCGGTGTTCATCATTCCTTTGGTGCATCACCTATGTTAGCTTAGATCTTATCTCTTGCATCTCCTTAACCTTGTCTCCTTGGCAATTCAGAATAGTTTTTTAGAGTAGAACCTTTACAATTTGAATGCATGCACCTGGAAAGAGGAATAGGAACCAACCTTTATCTGGAGATATTTCCTATTTGCAAATTCCCACACTTTAGGAAAATCTCAATGTTATGAAATCACACTGAGAGTCTCAACCCATCGAGTTGCAAACATTTAGGGGTGATGTGATTTTGCACTAACAACAACACCTTTTATTTTTTAGATATATCACATGGCGTTGAAGTACTTAGTAAACAAGCTAGTTTTAGAGGGGCACATATGCCATTTTATTATGTTATTTTAGGAATATGATTTTACGATGGTGGTTAAGCTAGGAAAGAGTAATTATTTACCAGACCACTTATCAAGGATTAATTTAGGAGAAGATGCACAAAACATTGAGGATATAATGTCACATGCATAATTATTAATATTCAATCGTGTGCCCTTTGAGTTAGAAGATATTTTTGTCTTTTTGCAAACATGTGTGTCTCCTGAGGGAATGAAGAGTCTGGAAAAAATAACTTGTTATATGCATCGTGCCTTATATGTTGATAAGTGGAGATTTATACAAACTATGTTAGGATGAAGTTTGGCGCCAGTGTGTACTTGAGCATGAGTGTGAAGATATTATGGAGGAGGATCATGGTGGTATTACAGGTGGACATTAGTCAAAAGATGCCACTGCATGCCAGACATTACTTGGTAGTCTATGGTGGGAAATATTAAATAAGGATTGTAAAGAATATTGTAAGGCATGTGATTATTGTGAATTCCTTGGAAATCTTGGGCATAGAGATGAAATGCATTTGAGGCCTTTTGCTACTGTAGAACCTTTAAAGAAGTGGGAAATTGAATTTGTGGGTCCTATTTACCCAATTACGTACATGACCGGATTGCACTATATTATAACGTATATAGACTATCTTACAAGGTGGGCAGAAGCAACACATAAAAAGGATTGCAAAACAGCTACATAAGAAACGTTTCTGTGGTAAAATATTATCATTAGGTATGGATGTCCTTTGAGTTTGACGAGTGATAGGGGTAATCATTTCCTAAATGAGACCATTAAGATACTATTGGTAGAATTTATGGTGGCACACCATAAAACAACACTCTATCACCCTCAGGCTAATGGAACTAATGAGGCTTTCAACAAGATTTTGAGCCACACATTGACTAAAATTTGTGATGTTGGAAGGAAATAATGGGATGATAAATTCTCTTCTATACTTTTAGCATATAGGAAAACATACAAAAATTTGAATAAGGACACACCCTTTCAATTGGTATTTGGCGCAGATGTCGTTCTACTAGTGTAATTTATGTTACCTTCTCTATGTATTACGCACATAGGAGGTTTAGCTGATGAGAAATCACTTGAATAATGTATTGAAAAACTGATGCAATTAGATGAAAGGCATGCCATAGCACAAGGGAGTTAGAAGAAATAAAATTCCTGGCAGAAGGCATGGCATGATAGACATATCAAGGATAAGAAGCTTGAAGTTGGATAGATGGTTCTTTTGTATGATTCAAACTTTTGGGGCCACCCTGGTAATCTTAAAGTGCATTGGTTAGGACCGTATATTGTAATGTATATAATTGATTCAGGAACTTTCCAATTAGAAGCGCTAGATGGTACATAGTTTCCTAGTTACTTTAACAAGAGTAGGCTGAAGCCCTACTATAAATAAGTCTTCTTCATATTTGTAATAAGGCAGTATTGCCACTAGATTAGGTTTCCATTAATCCATTTCCTTTATATGTGTTTCCTTTCAACATTGCTATGCTTTATAAATATAGTTGAGTGTTTTGTGTAATAAGCACATTTTCCCACCAAAAGCTGACTACTACCTATTGAATTCATTCAGAAAGGACCATGCATACCCTTAGTGTAGGGTGGAATATATACAGGATATTATGATTGGATGTAAATGTCCTCTAGACATTGGGCATGCATAGGAAAATATTATACGGGTGCTTGAAATAAAGGTGTGGATAGAAAAACATTATTTTATGTGGAGACCACTTGTGAATCCATATTTTTCCCCCCAGGAAAAATTGGATCAGCCACAACCCCGCACAGAAGGAACTAGAGAAATCATGTTCAAATCCTACAAACAAGTTGTAGAGGGACTCTACAATGGAGTGGTGTGGTCTACGAAAGATCAAATGACCCCGTGTAAGAAGAAATTCAAAGAAATGGCTCTATCGAGTGAATCCATGCTTTAAATCCAAGCAAACAGATTACAGGTGGGCTCAGAAATGGAATAGCAGGGTTGGGGAAGGAGAAGACAGTGTCAAAAGAAGTCAGAGGTTTAAAAGAGAAGAAACAGTGAAAGTTTGAAGTCTTTAGGCTCTGAAATAGTTCAGAACGAACCTAAAAATTAACTAAGTATGGAGGAGACAATGGACATTGCCAAGTGTCCAAGTGATGCACCTCCAAAGTTAAATCCAAAAAGGAAGAATTGAACAAGTGTCAGGCCCCCACATGTCCCTAGGCCCAAAGTGGGGGTAGATTCAATAGCTAAAAGTCAAAAGGTGGACAAGGCGGGCCTAAAAAAATACTAAGTATAGAAATACTAGTGGAAGCTGCCATGCATTAGCTCGACGCATCCCCAAAATTTAATCCAAAAGCAGAGACCCAAATGAGCGCAGGCTCACCACATTGTCTAGGGTCCAAAAAAGTAAGAGAGGCCGTTGAAAAGTCCAAGATCCTGTGGAGGCCTCCACATGTCAACCCGAAACTCCTTCAAAGGAAAAATCTTGAGCGGGTTTTTAAGTGAGTGCGGAGCCTCCATGTGTCCAGTTTCATAAAGGGATAGGGTCAGGTTGAATAGTCAAAGCATTGAGACAAGCCAGCGAAGGGTGCCAAGTGTTAAAATGAATGCTAATTCAAGAGTAGAATTAAGGGAAGGTTTCCAAACAAGTGTCAGGCCTCTGTGTGTCCCCGGTTAGATATATGACTCCGCTGAGAGAAAAATAAATTAGCCAATAAACATAAAAAATTTGAGCAATTCGTAGAGGAAACTACATGTCATTTTTGCCATGCCACTCCAAAATAAAAATACAAGAGGCTGCCCTCAGACATGCGCCAGCCCTCCACGTCTCTAGTTTAAAAAAAAAGGGGGCCTATTTTGGTAGCTGGTTTTCCACCATTTTGTACAGACTTGATTCAAATTTCAAATGGGCATATATTTCGACTTGGGGCTCAAAATCCAGCAAATCTAGCACCGTTGGAAAGATCTCAGCCTCGTCTACGCCATGGAGATCTGAAACTTTAATTTTGGAGAGGTTAGGTGGGGGGAAAAATGAAGAAACATCATTGAGCCAATAATACAAGATCTATTTTCCCCAACAACCAGATCAGATTCGATCTGATCCATTGTTTCCTCCTCCTTCAAGGTGCTAAACCAGTAATTGATGCATTCAAGACATATTTGGGGGAAAATTTTGGTAGGAGGTATTGATGGTAGTGGTTGAGCTTAGAACTAGTTTTCCTACTTCTCTCTCCTTCTTCCCTCTATGTTTGAATCTATAAAAGTAGGGTCAAGACTCATTGTAAAAAGGTTGGACATTTCTATTTTGTACCCTCCCTTCTTCTTTTGTTCACAGAAGGATTTTTGGAGCTTTTCTAACCTCTCCTTCAGGTTGTAATATAAGTTTTTACCTCTTGGCTACTGAAATATATTGTATCGACTTCTAAGCAATAATATATATGGCTGTGGATGTTTCTCAACCCTCTCATGTGTTCGTTATTGTCTCTCTGATCTCTTATTGTGATTTGGTCCAGTTGCATGTATTTGTGGATTACATTCTTGTGGTCTATGTTAAACAACAAAATGAGTGTCTGAAATTCATCTGGTGTATCACCTTATTAGCTTAGGTTTATTTTCTTGCATCTCTCTAACCCTGTCTCCTTGGTAGATAGAATAGACTTAGAATAGATCCTCTACATTTTTTTTGTGTACACCTGAATAGAGGGATATTTTGTGTACACCTGAATAGAGGGATAGGAACCAACCTCAATCCGGAGAGCTCTCTCAACTCACAAGGTCCCACACCTTGAGAGATGATCCATGTTATGCAATCACACTAGGATGTCTCAACCCATATGGTTACAAAACCATTTAGGGGTATTTTGATTCTGCACTAATAGTTTTGGCATGACTGGTGGGAAAAATAATTCTCCATCTTTATCACCAGTAAGATTGATGTGTACTTGTTGTGATTCTAGATTTTAAGAAGTTTTAAAAAATACACATTTGGCAACTCCAAAAGGGACATAATCCACTGGTTTTCAACAGTCCAATCTTGCCAAGTTCATGAGAAGAATACAAATAAGGTCAAGGACCGGAGAAGAGGGACAATTTGTACATCTACATTTGTCTCCAGATAGAAGGAGAAGGGGAGAAGATCCTACAGGTCTTCATCTCCACCAAACAGAGCCCCCTATAAACACCTCCTCCTAGAAGGCCATTCTTTCAATCAAGAAGGGTGCTTAGGATGACCAGGATGGCACAACCAAATCCTTATGTCAATTTCATTAGTAGTAGTCCACTCACTCTTAATGCAAAAAATCTAGTCCCAGTGACAGCAGTAAAGAGCATCCCATATTTCATTGGACAAAACCAAACTTCTCTAGTGACCACATTCAAGACATTACAAATGTCTATAAATCCATGAGATCACTGAGATGGAAATTGTAGTTAAGTTGCTAGCCTCTTCACTCAAGGGAAAATCTTCATAATGGTTCAGGAGCCTAGCAACAAGCTCTATTCAAAATTGGGACCATTTGTGCAGAGCTCTTTATGACCAGTTTGGAGAAAAAAGGAGATAACTTGTCCTTTTTGGAGCATATGACAATGATCAAAAGATCTCCTAATGAGTAGTTGACAGATTTCAATTGTCAGATTTCAAAGGACCTAGGACAAAGTTCCATTGGCTGTAAGGCCCACTAATGCAGGTGATTTCTTATAATTTCTTAGAGCTCTAAATTTTGATATTGCTTTAATGATTCAGTCAATGGGAGGCACAACCTTACTTGCAGCTTATAGCCTTTCCATAGGAGCTGAATTTTTTTTAATTCAGGATGGAAAACTTGCTCCTAGGCCACCCATGCCTCTATACCAAGAATTAGGAAACCCAAGCACTAGCCAGACACCCACATTAGCTTCTATACCTACTCCTAGGAACCAAAGTTCATCTGAATCCTCCACCTCATCCTCTAACACCTCAAAATAGCTTCAAGAGGTTATGAAAAAAATTCATAACCTAGGGAATGCGTTAGCAACTATTAAAAGACAGTAGGCTCAGAGCTATAGGCCATATTAGCTTCAAGCTCAGTATTAGGCTAGACCCCTTGTATCAGCAAAACAGACCACCAAATTAGGCTGTAAATCAGAGTCAAAACCAAGGGGAAACCTCAAGTTGGTAGACCTTTTAGGTCATATTATCCAAATACAACTTCAACATCAAGGGCATTGGTTCCAGCACAAAAAAACATGACATAAGAATATAATTGGTGTTTCCCATGCAATCAACCACATAATCAATCAATGTGCTTCAATGGTGCACTAAAATAGGACTTGATAGTATAGACCACTAGTGTGTCACAAGAGTCTAGCCAAGAAGGAAATCAACAGCAAGGAGCTCAGTAAGAGGCACCTCCAAGTGAAGCTATTCTTGTTAATTGGTAAGTTGAAGACTTATGTGGAATGAATCAGGCTCCTTCTCAAATTATAACTGCCAATACACGGTCCAAGAAGAGAAACATTAGAGAAATACAATCACCAAATTTAGGTAATCCTCAATCCTCCATTACTCCACAAGGTATTGACACTCAAAATGCAACTCCTAATATGTACAGTCAGTCCAATACACCTTCTAAATCTACTTAGGAACCGGTTGTAAAACCCCATGTGTAAGAAAAAAATGTGCCAGGGAAAGGGCAATAGAAGGATAGCTCATTTAATATCATTGAGAAAATGAGGAAGACAAATGTGAACACTTCACTGTGGGAGTCACTATCCATTCTAGGATAGAGGGATCTGTTATAGACTACCATGGCCAATTGGTCAAGCTCAAATAATCCCCCTAGCCAACAAGAGAAAGTGTTCACCAATGCAGCTCAACCTGAGGGAAACTATGGAGGAAAACAAGGTAAGAATCTGAGGCCTCTTCCAGTCTATGTTTCATTAATCATTGGGGACAAATTGGTGCATAATTACATGATTGATTTGGGGGAAAGTAGTTCTGTAATGCCAAAACAAATAGCTGATAAACTGGGTCTCCAATATGAAATGTTCTCTAGAGGGGTAGTGCAATTGGATGGGACAATAGTGACAACTGTTGGAGTCATCAAAGATTTGAGCGTCACACTACATGCCTGCCCCAATGTGACCATATTGCAGAACATATCAGTCATAGACTTGCCACCACATTTTGCATTTTGTTTGTCCAAGGACTTCACTGCCAAGATTGGAGGCTATTTGTCTACTGATTGGTTTTGCATATGCTTTTTAGAACAAGGTATGGAGCTAAGGCCACAATCATATCTGAGGCTCATTGTAGATTACCATATTGAGTCTTTTGTGCCTATCCTAATCAATGCAAATTATTCAGTCTTTGATTTGGAGGATCTCTCAAGCACTTGTGAGATAGATACCAAGGTGAGGTGTATCCCAGACTTGACTCTTGATGAATGGGTGTACAAAAGATATGATTTTTTATCCCTTTAAGGAGATGGAAGAATCTAAGCTAGGAGTCTACTATCTACATGAGGAGAATCATGCTCTTCTTGAAATCATTAGGCTAGAACACAAAGATGACAATGAAGTATGGCAATTGTTCTTTGATGGCTCAAGAAGTAGGAAAGGAGCCAAAGGATGAGCTATGTTTGTTTCCCCCTGAATGTATGAAATACTACTCAACTTTCCATTTCCAATTTTCCTATTCAAACAACACATTAGAATATGAGGCTTTGGTTCATGGATTGCATTGGGCAAGGGAAACGAGGAATTAAGAACTTACAAGTGTTTGGCGATAGTGAACTAGTTGCTAATCAAGTCAGAGGACAAAATTCTATCAAGAAAAACCTGTTAAAAAGTTACAAGAATTGGGGTATGGGACCTCACTAAGGATTTTGAGGCATTTAGCATCAAATCCATCCCTAGGAAGAAAAATGAAGCGGAAGACAAACTGGCAGTAGTAGGTGGGGTAACATTTGACGTTGTGGAGAGTTTCAAGAATGATAAGCATCAACCACATATCAAGTTGGTTGTAAGACCAGCTGTCCCAGACAACAACACAAGTTGGCAAGTCTTTGAAAATTACCAACAAATTGTCAACATTTTACAAGAGGAAGTTGAGTTCTCTTCCAGGAATCAAGACCAAATTGGAGCAACAGTATGGAGATCAAGTGGTATAGCTGAGGACCAGCAAACTACCAAAGGGTCTTGTCACTTTGGAATTAATCTTCAACCCAAATGACCAATTCCGAAAAGAAAAGGCAAATAGTCAAGTAAAGGGTGAAGATTCAAAACCTATTTTTATAGAAGAAGGCAAAACATTGCAGATTGGAAGGGTAAGCACTCAAAAAGAAAAATCTTAATTTTTTCTAACTTTGTTTAAGAATTCCTAGATGTTTTTTTCCTAGACTTATAAAGATTTAAAAGGTTTCAACCCAAAGCTGGCATAGCACACCATCGAGTTGGATCCAAGATCCAAAACATTTCAGACAGAAGAAAAGGCCAATAAAACCTCACATTGAGCCTCTCAAGAGGAAAGAATATGAACAAACTAATCGAGGCCAGTATCATCTTTCCTATCAAGCATTCAATTTGGGGTTGCTAACTTGGTGCCTTGTGAGGAAGAAAAATGGAGAAGAAATCAGTGCTGTGTGTGGACTTCCATGATCTAAACACAACATCACTTAAGGTTCACTACCCACTCCCATCAATGGAACATGATCCTACAAGTTGTAGCTGGTTCTGAGAGGTTTTCATTATTAGATGGATACTCAGGTTATAACCAGATAATGGTTGAAAGAGGAAGATCAGTTCAAGACAACCTTCACCACCAAATGAGGAACCTATGCTTATAAGAAGATGCCATTTGGACTATCGAATGCTGGAGCAACATTTCATAGAGCTATGGACATGGAATTCAAAGGCTTAATTAACAACATAGCCCTGATATATCTTGATGATATTACTATTTTCTCCAAAATGCTGCAGATCACCTCTTTCACCTTAGATAGGTATTCCAGAGATGTAGGAGGTTCAGGGTGTCATTAAACCCAAAAATGTGTGTGTTCCATAGCTCATGAAGGGAAATTTTTTGGGCCACATTATCTCAAGGAAGGGGGTTGACAATTGATCCTAAAAGGGTTTGAAGCCATTTGGACACTTCCATTTCCACAACATAAAAGGTCTCCCCAAATCTTCTTGGGGAGGATAAAAATTTGTTCACAGGTTTATACCTGACTTTGCTACTCTTGTGAAGCCTTTAACAATGATGTTAAAGAAGAGTCTTGTATTTAAATAGGACAACAGAAGGAAGAAAAAAGAGAGTTTTATAGCCATGAAGCTCACAATATCACTGGGCTCCAACTCTCATTAACCCAGAATTCTCAAAAGAATTCATGTTATACACTTTTGGAGGATTTGACACCATCTCAGCCAGCTTGGTCTAGTCCAACAATGAAGGTTTAGAGCAACCCATAGCTTTCTTTAGTCAAATCTTGGAGGACTACGAAGTAAAATAATCTTTTATTGAAAAACAAGTCCTTGCTGTTAGTAGGAGCTTACAGAAGTTCAAGCACTTGGTCTCAAATAATAAGATTCAACTGCTAGTATCTCATGCTGGTGTTAAGGATTTCCTTTTAAATAAGGATTTGAATGAGAAGAGGGCATGTTGGATTACCTGAGTAATGGAATATGACATTGAGATCAAGGTGACCAAATTGGTTAGAGGCAAGGTACTGTGTGAACAACTCACCTCTAAGCAACATGCTGAGTCAATGGATGAAAAGGAGGCTGTCCTATTTCTACAGAATGATCAAGAACAATAAGCTAATGATGCACTTGCTCTATGTTGGACACAAAATTTGGTGCATTACCTTTAAAAAGGTTTGTGCCCTCTAGAATGGAACAAGGAAAAGAGAAGATACTTCAGACTACAAGCTATCCCATATGTGCTTATTGGTGGTGTCTTGTTTAAGAAGGATATCAATGGTATTATATTGAGGTTAATTGAGACAGGCCAAATCGAGAGAGTGTTGCATGAATTCCATGATGAAGAAGCAGGAGGTCACTTTTCCCCCCTGAGAAACAACTCTCAATATTATGAAGGCTGGTTATTATTGGACTATAGTGTTCAGGGACTGCTACTCATGGGTCAAGAAGTGTAGAAAATGTGCATTCTTCATAGAAAAGGAGAAGCTAGCAGCCCTGCCCCTTCATCCCATTTTAGTGAACCAACCATTCATGCAATGGGGACTAAACTTCATTGGGGTGATTAACCCAAATTCAAGCCAAGGCCACAAGTGGATACTTATAGCCACAAATTATTTCACCAAGTGGACCAAAGTAGTGGCACTGAAATAAGCAAATGAATCCAACATCTTGGATTTTAATGAAGGAATAGCCACCAGGTTTGGAGTCCCTACCACTATTATATCAGACAATGCATTATCATTCCTTGGTAAAAGGATCACTGAATGGGAAGTTAAGAATGGTGTGTATCTTAGCACCTCATCAAATTATTACCCTCAGGGTAATGGCCAAGAAAATTCAACAAATAAGAACCTATTAAGGATTATCAGAAGGACTCTTGATAAAAATCAGAGGACTTGGCATACAAGGCTCAAATCAGCTCTATGGGTTAATAGGATCACATCAAAAAGGTCCACATGTAGTTCACCTTACAAACTTGTATATGGAAAGGAGGAAGTATTGCCCATCTCATCGAAGTTTCCCACTTTAGAACTCATGAAACAGTTAGAGCTAGATAAGTTTGAACCCATGACAATCAAGTATGTAGAGCTGATGGAGGTGGGAGAGGAAAGGGCGCCATCCTTCCATGTGTCCAGTTTAAAAAATGGGGCCCATTTTTGAAATATTTTTCCTGATATTTTGTACGGACGCGATTCAAATTTCAAATGGGCATATCTTTCGACTTAGGGCTCAAAATATAGCAAATCTGGCACCTTTGGAAAGATCTCAACCTCATCTACGCTATGGAAATCTAAAAATTTAAATTTGGAGAGGTTAGGTGGGGAAAAATGAAGAAACATATTTGGTCCATTAATACATGATCTATTTTCCCCAACAACCAGATCAGATTCGATCTAATCCGTTGTTTCCTCCTTCGAGGCGTCGAGAAAGAAATTGATGTAGGAAAGATAGATTTGGGGTGGATTTTTTAGGAGGCATTGATGGCAGTGGTTGAGCTTCAAACTAGTTTTCCCACTTCCCTTTCCTTCTTCCCTCTGTGTCAAATCTATAAAAACAGGGTCGGGACTCATTGTAAAAGGTTGGACATTTTTTTTTTTGTGCCCTCCCTTCCTCTTTCATTCATAGAAGGATTTTTGGGGCTTTTCTAACCTCTCCTTCGGGTTGCAATGCAAGTTTTACCTCTTGGCTACTACAATATACCGTATCAAATTTTTAGAAATAATATATATGTCTGTGGATGTTTCTTTAACCTTTCATGTATTTGTAATTTTCTCTTTAATCTCTTATTGCGATTTGGTCATTTGTGCATGTCATTTGTATTACATTCATGTGGTCTGTGTTAAATAGCAAAATGAATTTCTAACATTCCTTCAGTGTATCACCTTGTTATCTTAGGTTTATTTTCTTGCATCTCTCTAACCCTATCTCCTTGGTAGATAAAATAGACTTAGAATAGATCCTCTGTAATTTGTTTTTATAAAATTGAATAGAGGGATAGGAACTGGCCTCAATCTGGAGAGCACTCTCAACTTGCAAGGTCCCAAACCTTGAGAGATGCTCCATGTTGTGCAATCACACCGAATTCCCCACTTCACACTCAGGCCATTTGAGGGTGTTGTGATTTTTCACTAACAAGTAGTAAGCGCACCACAAGGTTATGACTCTGGCATAGAAAAATTAGCGTGAAAACATTAGCACATAAAAATGAAAGAAACACCGCATTAATTCTAATTACACTGGTAGGTAGAGAGTAATAAATGTGGATTTTTTAAAAAATCTATATAAGGTGGTGTTTTGAGATCACTTTTACCTTTGAGATCAAGAAAATTTGAGCAAGTTGTTAATGAGAGAGATGGAAAATGATATGTGAAGTGCGGAGAGCTACAAACTAGTTGAATTTGTTAGATTTATGCACTAGGGTGATTGATGCTCCATTTGGAGAAGTGTTTAAGTGAAGTAGAGGCATGTGAGGAAGAAAATTGACAGTTAGGGTGTGGATTTGAGCTAGGACATGCGGGGTTGAGTTACATAGATCGAATTAGTTAAAAGAATACACATTTATAGTTGACACGGAACCTAAGAAAACACCTAGAGCAGCCATGAAGGGAAAGAATAAAAAAGAGGTTTAGATCAAAGTGGAGGACGCTCCCAAGAGAATATTTTCTAAAATGCAATACCTAGATGAGGTTTTCATAGGTCATGATTGGGATTTGCTCATTACTGCTAGAAGGCTAGTGATTACAACCACATGATCAACGATACCAAGGAATAATTGGAGAATTTGTTTGTGGTGAAGACATCTTAGAGAACAACGGATGACATGGCAATTTATGATGATGTGGATGAAATGTTGTTAGTAAAAGTGGCAGGCTTGTAGTTGTATGAGCTCCCCTATTTTAGAAAACCTTTAAAATTGTACCATTGGATAATAAATAGATTCCATGAGGATTTCTTATATTTTTCTGAGTGATGAATTAGGATCACTGTGCCCTTGATTGGGAGTTTGGGGACTGAGATGAGAAGGGACCTCATTGATAAAGAGGCCATAGAAGAAACTAAGAAAGTAGTAGGATATACTAAGGGATGGCATGGGATGGACATCCCTAAGTTGTAGAAGTATCTCATCATTCAGGAAGTAGGCCATCTCCTGATGAAGATACACAATCAAGAGTGTTGTTCTTAGGTAAACAAGGCCTGACTACATGTCACAAAGTAGATGATATAAGGGGTTATATACAACTTATAAAACTTTGTTTCTGAAACAATAATGAGGAAACACATAAAGGTGATAATATTAGCTTTGGTGCAATACTCTTGTCATTTATTTTTTTTGAAATTGGAGTGCTTGATGGGCCAAAAAATAATATGTGACAGTAACTGGAAGAGAAGAAATCCCTAGAATAATTTTTTTCCAAATATACATGTGATGGTTTGATGAGTGGACCCTTCATGAAAAGGGTAAAGATGTGGTATGAGATATTGCACGCTGCATTTGAGGAGAAGTGAATAATAACCAAGGAGTTACCTTCAGAATTGAATAAACAAGTAGAATTTGCAGTGTATCATCACTTTTACATTAGGTACTTAGGGTGAAGGATGGAAAATGGATCCCTTGGTGTAAACCTCTATATTCCTTCACTGTGTGTTATTTCTAGGCATCTGTAAATAGGATTTTAGATGCATGACTACTATTATTTAATGCTGATAAGGTGGAGTGTGACTACCACATACTGAGGAAAACTTATGGTTATCTAGGTAAATCTGTGTATATTGAGAGGTTAATTTATGATGATATTAACATTAAGGCTATGAGCTTGGTCATTAAAAATTTGGGTGTGGATCTAGTATACATATATCTGAAGCCTAAGATGTAAAATGGGAAGTATCTGGAGAATGAATTAAAACTTCCTGGAGCACCCAAGGGAAAACAAACTATGGGCACTTTGGAGGATGAAGAAATTACTTTTCCCTTAGAAGAAGGAGGAGAGAAAGAAGAAATTATTGAAGATGTTGGTCTTATACATAGAAGGAAACAACTAGTAGTAGGTTAGAAGAAAAAGCGTGAGGTGACTCCTCCATTGAAGGAGCTGACTCATGAAGTATTAGAGACGGGCGCTATGGAGATTGATGTGGAAAAAAATGTTGAGGAAACTAAATTCAAAAGGGTGCTATAGAAAATAAGGACTCAGAGTGCAGGGACTTCACAACCCCTTAGGAGGTCACCTAGGACTTCACCTATGAAAGTAGAACCAGAAAAGAAGAAAAGGTGTAAGTATACTCCTAAAACGAAGGATGAGGAAGATGAATCTGGGGACAATGCTTTGGATACTCCAAAACAAACTAATGATATAGAGCATCCTCACTAAGAAGAGATAAATAATGATGAAGAGGCGTTGAAGGAGACATAGGAACAAACAGATAAAGGTGAGCTATCTAGCACACCTCATATAGCACAGGAAGGTTGAGGACCGGTTTTGGATATAGGCATTCAGATTCTAAAAGGTAAAATATCAATGAAGGGGAAGGAGGATAAAATACATAATACTCCATCTGTTGGATATGTAGATTACACAAGAAAAATAATATGCCCATGGTTCCAAAGAAATTTGGATCACGAGAACTTATATGGATGGGGGCTTGTAGATGCGGAAATGGTGAACACATGTACATGCATATAACTATCTTGGACTATGCAAAATCATATGCATGAGAAAAAATTTTGACATGTTTGAGGAATCTTGTATTTTGCGCAGAATGAAAAGGGTACCCCATTCCAAGCATATGAATATCAAGCCCCCTATTATGTCAGATGAGCAGGTAAGAAATGGTCTAGAGAAGATATCTGCTGAGGTTGCACGAAGGAATATAGATAAAGAAAAAAATATTAGAGCACTTCTTGATGATAAGGAAAAAGAAACATAAATAAAGTTCCTGACAGAAGATAAAGAGATAGTTGAGGTAATGGAGGTTCAATACTCAACATGTCCAAATAAATTGGTGATGCGATTGTGGCAAAGAGGCCAGATTTGAGGGATAAGATTGCAGAAGAGTTTCTATCTTCTTTACATTACTTACCCATATTGCTTCACATTTTTATAGATGAAGGTCCCATGGGGATACCAAAACCAAAGGATCCTGTAGAACAAGCACAAAAGGCCAAGGTGACTATAGCGTGGAATATTACTATCCTTGAAATAATGATACAGACCTTGAGGAATGAGTTAAAGAAAGCCCATCTGACATTGAATATGTACGTGAAACTGTATGTTATAATAAATAAAAGGACTAGGTCAGAAGAATATGAAGTCCTTCAAACATAGAAGAATGAAGCACTTGGCCGTGTAGAGAAGATTACAATTGTAGAAGGAAATCATGACACTCTTACAACCGCCCAAGCACCTCACAAGGATAGAATAAAAGAGATTTGGAAACTCATTGCACGCCAAATGGATTTCATGAATGGAATGATTTAAAGTATGGATAATGTTCTTAGTTTTCTATAGAATAAAGGTGAGGACATGATCCTCAAGGAAATAGACACATTTTTTGTGGACATTCCAGAATAGATAGGTAAAGTTCTAAGTGAATGGAATGAGCTTGAAGAAGAGATCAAGAGTGAATATCAAGAGTTAATTTTATCTGTAGATGTATATAGGGCCCAAACACTCTTTCATTATTATGTACAAATATTCTTTCAATCATTCCTTGTTATTTTATTCATGGCGATATAATTTGGATTACCCATTGCTGGGGACAAAAATGAATTTACTGTGGGATAATTTTGGGCTATCAAAATAGGATCCTAATTATTGAAGGAACAAAAGGATTGGGTGTTCAGGTATAGGGCATGTGGATACGTGTGGAAATATAGAGGAACAAGGTGTGCGTGGGGAAAGTGAAGAGTTAGGACTTAGCTGCTTTCACTGAAGAGATAATTTTGGACGTGGAGTGTGGAGCACATTTTGGAGAAGACTTAGAAAGCACACAAGACTCTATTGGACAAGTAAAATATCAAGCGCCATGCACATTTTTGAGGCTATTAATAAGATTAGATTGTTGTTGTATTATTACATGATGTATTATTAGCACTTGCATGCTTTTGTATTTATCATGTAAGGGTGCCTGGCTATTATTAGTATGTAGCCTATTTTTGAGATTCATGTGTGGTGAAGGGAAAGTCCCCACCACCTATATATATGTATGATTTGCATAGGCTAGAGGTTTTTCGTGATATAGTACTGAGTCTGTAATCATGTCTGTTACTGGTTATTACATGATGGATTTAATCTTGATTCTTGTTAATTCATTCTTGCACATGTTATGATATAGATCTAGTTATATCCTAAAATATACTTGTTTATCTTTTATGGATCTTGAATATTTGGATAATCATGCTAACTTCTGGAACAAGATGACAAAAAAGTGGAACCTGGTACCCTTGCATGCTTCAGGTGAGTTTTCATTTTAGGATGAGTGATGTGTCACTGCACCATTGGTTTTTGGTGATAAAATATAGGGTACAAAGAGGAATTGTAAGAGAGAGTGGACTTGTATTCCTTCACCACAAAACAATTGTTTGGGGTCTCTCTCTCTCTCTCTCTCTCTCTCTCTCTCTCTCTCTCTCTCTCTCTCTCTCTCTCTCTCTCTCTCTCTTCTTCCATTTATTCTTCTTCTTCTTCTTCTATTTCTTCTAGAAATTAAAATTTCAACGGTGCGAGGAAGGTATGAGAATAAGGTGGATTTTCAAGAGGAGTATCAATAGGATTTTGTATAGGATTTTCAAGAGTACCATTTGATGAATTGGATGGAGATGAATCTTGAGATAATTAGTACATATTATCTCTTATTTGTTCTTGCTTATTTTGTATAGCCTCAAAATTAGGGTCAACAATTCCTCTCAATATATCATCCTGGTATATCAACTTTCATCCAGTTTGTAGGGAACTTTAGAAATGGGAACAAGGTATGAGTTAAGAAAGGTTCTTAATAAGTTCTCTTAGAGGGATTGCAGATTTTTTGACCATGTGGGAGTTTATTTTAAGGATTTTTTTTAGATTTTTGTTTTTATTTTATTTTTGTAATATGTATTTTTTAGGATTTTTTGGTTTGTATATTGGGTGCAAAATACGTGAAATATGCCCCATGGTGGGTGCTAAAAATTGTTGGCGAAATAATTTTTCATAAGGAAAAATTGTAGGATTTCACCGATGCTCTGGTACTAAGTACCTCTTCTTTAATGGGGCATCTCCATTTATTGAAAATATGGAAACATATATACACTACTATAATTATAAGGGTGGCCTTACCACAAGGTATCACACAAGAATACTTCCCTATACCTGTGGAAAAGTGCTTGTGTGGAATACAAGGGGGGAATTTTGAGGGAGGAAGGTGAGGAGAGAAAGTATGAAAAGGGATTTTATCTTAAAAATAACATATGTATAGAATAAAACATGATAATCAACAAGGAAAAAAACACAGGAATCATGAAGTCTTAATGCATAACATTGAACAAGTACATTGCTCATGGATTGTAGTTGAGATGGAAAGGAAAAAAAAAAAAGGAAATAGAGGAAATTTGATCACTTGTTTCTAGAAAGAGTATGGGAGATAGTAAACAAGATTAACCATCCTTTTAAAATGAGGAGGTCATCTCTTTTTATAGCTATACAATTCGTCTCTTCAACTACCCCCCACATGACTATTTATGTTCCCATTCATCTTGTGGATTTTTGTTATCCTAAGAAAGAAAAAATTAGTCCCTATTTTATAATTACAAAAGGGAATTTTACATTACAGAAGTATTACATAATCACTTTAATGAATAAGAAAAAATTCATGATCATGTAAAATGAGGAATTATAATGAAGGGGGTAGAAGGAGAGTGAGAAATAATGAGACAGGAGAGGAAGAATGCTCCTGAACATGAATGAAGACACTTACACCCTTGATGAAGATCAAATCCAAAGATGTTTAAGATGGAAAATGGCTCCATGATGTATCTCTACAGCCCTAAAATTATTTGATGATGAAGATTTCTCCTTTGGAAAAAAATTCCTCTTATGAGACTCCTTCAAATGATGACTTGCCACAATCACTGTTTGGATGCACCCAGATGAAAGTTGATGAGCACTAATGAGTAGACCATTGATAAACATGAAGGATGACTCCCCTAATTGATAACATCCTTTTGATACTTGAGAAACTATCAAATCTTAATGATAAACCATTTACATGGCATAAATTGGATGTACTTTGTTCACACAACCTATATCTTGATTCTTACACTACAGGAGCACTAATGATATGATGCTTTAGGAAAAATGAGTATTTGATGCTTTTGAAAAATGGAGCCATCCATGAGATGAGGTGAAGGGTACCTCAACCATGTGAATAATGAAGGTGAGAAGATCTATCAGAAAAATTATTAAAACTTATGATTGACCCATCTATTGAAGTGAGAAACACACCAAGAACATAATGCTCCACTGTGAGAAAAATTGGGAACCGAGAAGGATTCTTATCCATTTGAGACACAATGCCACTTTTCAATATTTTGAAAGAATGAGTTGGTTATCTATGAAGGTTGACATAAGTGGGGAATGGAGGATTAATAACCATGACCATTTTGATCCTTTTCTAGACACTTACTTTTTTTGTAAGTTCTTCATGGGTGACTAGTTTTGGAAACATCACTGAATTATCACTTTTAAGCACTTCTCCTCTTGGAGAATGAAAATAGTATCATGAATTCATTATCCCTTAAGATGTACCACACTTATTAAGTTTATTTAAATAGCAATTACTATAAATATACATTGGTCATGGGGTTTCAGATTGGGAGAAAAAGGTCTCTAAAAATTATACTCTTCACCAGGATGTTTTGCTCCAATTTTTAGGATTTTTTCTCCTCTGGATCTTTGCGAATTAAACAAGGAAACTTATAAGTTTGGGTGTTCTTCATCTGATAAAGTATAATTTTGGAAAATAACATTCCTCCATGATTTAATTTAACTCATTTTCATGAGGCAAGAAAGGGGTCATTGGAAATATGATTTTTTGAGGATCTCATGCTCCGATTTTTAGCTTGTTTGGCTTACTGAAACTAGGGATATCCAAGTAAGAAGATTTATATGGCTGAAATTTTCTAATTTCCATATAAGGTGGAGTATGGAATCAATGGATATGATTCTTTTATATTCTTACAGGCATTTTCAATAGGAGTGTTAAGATGAAATTTCATGAAAAAATAGTTAAAATGAGGGAGATATAAGCATTTTTGTCATTTTGGGAGGATGGGTTATTTGTAAAATAAGAGTTTGTACATGTGCAAAAACAATGCAGGGAATTTTAATTATCAAAAATCGATCTAAAAATAGTTGAGATCATTTAAATATTCAAACACCAATTATGGTTATGCCAAACCAACCTTTTGGATTCCTTGTACTTCTTCTCCTTAACCCAGATTGCAAGTGGGTTGAGACTTTCAAAATTAGGTAAGTGAGTCTCTATTACAACTTACCACATCTGGTAAATGGTTCAATGGTGAAATTTTCACCGTAACATAGCAATCTTGTAACTATAATTAACTCATTCACCTTCAAAAGATCCTTGGGTAACCTATGGCTTAACTCGGGTTGAGGGGTGAGTGAGGTATGTATAAATGAGGTATATGAGACTCCATTGAACCTTAAATATTAAAATTATGGGTTAGTGAAGAATTTATTAACTATTTATGTGATCCTCTATTACACCTTACCACATTTAGTAAATGGTCCAATGGTCGAATTTACGTCGTAGCATTACAAAGTGTGCTATAGGGTCAACTCTCAAGAGGAAGGGGACTTGTTTGCACATTTTGGTGAGGTAAAGACAATTTTATAGCATTATAGTTGTGATATCAAGTTTCAGAGAAGGGAGGGAGGCCAAGGGGTTACACTTTGAAGCACCTGAAACACTTTCGCACCAAGTGTAATGGTGCAATGGTGTAATTTACACTGTACCAGCGCAAGGGTAAGATTTGTCATGGGGATGGGGTGTATTTGAGTTGTGAGGTGGATAAAAATTAGCTAGTACACAACATGGTAACTTAAGTGATGAAATGAATCTTCCTCTAAAGGTCCATACTTTGCAGCACATGATGCACTTTTTCACGAGGTACAATGATGCAATGGTGAAATTTACACAACAACATTGCAAAACATGCCAAGGGTCATGTTTGTAAGATTATTTACTCCTCGGGATCACAAATATCTACACCAATTGCACATTTTCACTAGATTAAAATGTGAAAATTTGATTTACGCATTGTAAAGTATGACCTGGACGCTTATGGTAACCCCGCATTCACCAAAAGCGAGAAATAAACATGGAAAAGTGATCCTTTACCCTTGGAGCTTACTTGCAAGTTTCATGGAAAAACATTATACTAGAAAATAACTTATGGGATCAATGGTACCACTTTTAGGAGCCATTTATTCATGTAATTCAAAATTTTGTCCACTTTTTGATTCTGGCTGCACACCATCGAAGAGAAACTTTAGTTTTTGAATAATGCATAACACGAGGCATGTAGAGGTTTGAATTAAATTAAATTACATTTTTTTTATCATTTCCTAAATCATTTTGGAAATACTAGAATTTTCATTTTAATCTTCAGTGGGATCAAGTATCTTGATTTGCAATTTCAGGTTAATATCTTAAAATACTGACAAAAGCATCTCCTGAAGCTTTTTGTAGTGTGAAGTATTCCTTCTTATATTTCCAATGATTTCTTGGTAACTTAAAAAAATTACCCAAGGCTCCTGCATCATTTAAAACAAGGTCACTATCCTTTTCACTCCTTTCATTTCCCCGTAGTGTGCTATAAGTAGCTCGGTGTTACATAATTTTTTCCCTAAATTTTTTCTTCTTATAGAAATTCCAAAAAATGCATCCAATGACATCATATATCTATCATATGATTCTTGGAGGAATTATATCTTCTAGGACATATTTTGAGGATGCTTACTAGGTGTAAGAATAGTGAAAATAAGCCTTTTTAGGCCTCCAGGAGCAATTCCTTCAAAGCGAGTCAGAATGAATGCATGAATTTTTTCCTTCCACTTTATGTGCACATGAAATAAAATTTAAAATCCATTTATCAAATCCCTCTCATCCATAATGGGGTTTACATAGTCAGGACTTGGTCGGAGGGTAGGTTTACCTACCCGGTTCAAGAGGTTTTTGAGTGTGGGCTTGGTTGTCATTGCAATAATTTTCAACTTTTTATGCTATAAATTTAGCATGAAAATATGCTATAAACCAGTTAAAAATGATATTGCTTTAAAAATTGAGATGAAGACCAATGGAATTTTTTTAAGGATGGTGTTGATTCTATTGAGATTGATGATGAAGAACTATTTGCAATGGTTGCTAGAAGATTGAAGGTTATCTATGGAAAGTATAAAGGTAAATTCCTTTTAAATGTTTCAATTATGGTGAAGTAGGTCATTTTTCTACTAAGTGTCCTCATAGGAATGAAAAATAAAGTGATGAAGACCATGAAGATGATCATGACGAGAAAAATCACAAGTATGATAAAGGAAATAGGAATTTAAAAAGGTTTGACACCAAGAAAAAGTTACAGAATAGTTTATACTCAAAGGGAGAGGCTTATTCGTCTAATGAAAGTAGTTGTGATGGTGTTTTAGATTTTAAATCTGAATTAGAGCATAAATATGTATGTGACGAGATGTTGTTCATGATCAAGGATTCCTTGAGGTCTAGAAGTGATGGCTCCACACTGTTGGGTGATTTCATATCAAAATATTGTAGGGAATTTTAAGAAGAAGAAGATGATATTGACACTAAGTTAATGTATGTTCAAACTGAATTGAAACATGGTGAAAAGAGCAACAAGAATATGAGATCTCAAGTAAAGGAATATGAGGTAAAGATGCAGGACCTAGAGGAAAAACATTGGGATGTGACCGAGAAAGTTGACGAGATAGTCAAAAGTATAGAGATGCAGATGGGTTCCATGATTCCAAGATTGCAATCCAAGGAATAGGAGGTGATTCTTCTTAAGGGATGGTTATTTGATGCATTCATAAGGGATAAATCATTCCAAAAATTTGATATTTCTTATGATACTGTAAACCATAATCAACTGTTCTTCAAACATATCTTAAAACATGCTTCATTGCTATCAAATGACATTTCTTTGGATCCTACATGAATTTGAAAAGATAGATCATAAAAAAGTAAAGGTATGGTATGGTATAAGTCAAGTAAATGATACTCCCAAAACTTTGTCTCTACTGAGTACCATGTACTTGAGGCATATCCTTGAATCTAGAAAGTTGTAAACCTATCTCCATTGGAGTGTACATAGGTTTACAATTAGACATGCCATACTTTTCTAGGAGTGTCTTGGTGTATTTCATCTTGGAGATAAAAATATGATTCTTCTTTTTGCATATCTCTAAGCCAAGATAGTAGTGAAGTATCCCTAAATATGTCACGTCAAATTATTTCTTCAAATCATTGTTAACATCTCTGACAATATTTTATGAAATCCTTGTGATTACAAGATCGTCCATATACAAAACCAAAACGAAAATATCTATGAATATCTTTTTAACATACAAATTTCAATCAAAGGGATTATGAGTGAATCCACACTGCAATAGTTAATAATATATTTTAATGTACCATGCCTTAGGTGCTTGTTTGATTCCATAAAGATACTTAATCAGATGAAATACCATTTTAGGATACTTCTCATTGAAAATCCCTTCTATATGGGTCATGTGTACTTAATATTTAATATCACCAATCAATAAATCACTTTTTACATCCATATGCTAATGTTTCCATCCTTTTTGTGCTTCCATAACACAAAAAAACTATGATGGTTTTGATCTTCCCAATGGGTGTAAAGGTATCCTCATAGTTAATTACTTCCTACTGAGCATATCCATTAACAACTATCCGTGATTTGTAATTTTTTATAGATCCATATGCATAGTATTTTTATTAAAAGTCCACTTGCAACCAATGACTTTCTTTCTTACAAGAATATTGACAAGTTCCCATGTCTATTTATAAATCAAGGAGTCATATTATACATCCATGAAATTCTTCAACTTTGGTTGAATAAGTTCCTCTCAAACTGTTCTAGGTTTGGTGCTATCAACCACTAAACTCATGAGTGTGATATTTACCTCATTTCTCACTTGTCTTCTCATTCTCACTCTTGATGAAGTATCTGGAAGAGAGTTTAGGTGCAATTCCTTGATAGTTATTTAGACCCACTTCGGATGTTGATGTTTTTTTATGTGAAGAATTATTTTTGAAAGTACCAAGGTCAATGAACAATTCTCATTTCAACTCATCTTTCTTGTGTGAATAATCCTCATGATCATCATCTGAATATGAGAGAAATCTATGAGATGAGGTTGAAACTGAATATTCTTTATGTGGAAATGATTCAAATGATGACTTGTCAAAACCCACATCTCTACTCTCATATATCTTATTTATATTAGGATCCATGAGACGATATTATTTTGAGGTAGTATTGTACCCCAAAAATATACATTGGAAAGTTTTTGCATCGATCTTATTCCTCTTATTAGTTAGGACATGCATATATGTTGTATAACCAAAAAATCTAAAATGGGATATCAAAGGCTTATGGTTACTCCATACCACTTTCACTATCTTTTCCTGTAAGATATTTGTAGGTTCCCAGTTCATAATATATATAGCTATCTGGAATACTTCTAGCTAAAATTTGTTTTCAGACTTCATTGTGGAAAGCATAAAAAAATTCATCTCCATGACATTCTGATTGTGATGTTGTGTAATGCCATTGTTTTGGAGAGTGGAGGGCATAATAAAGAGCTGTGTGATGTCGTGCTACTTTAAGTATTCCCAAAATTTGTTTGACGTGAATTCCCCCTCTTGATCTAAGTGGAGGACAAGAAGGTGCTACCCTGTCTACTAAACAAATCACTTATATAAGATCTAAAAATTAGAAAATGCTTCACTCCTCTTTCAGAGAAAGAACACCCATGTATTACGAGAATAGTCATCAACCAACAACTTAAAGTAATGGAATCTCTGAAATTTAGTAGGAAAGGGTCCACACAAATTGATATGCAAGACCTTAAGATGATTCTTGTTATGGAAGCTACTCTACTCAAATGGATCCCGATGTTATTTTCCCATGAGACATCCAGAACAAAGAGGTAATGATTGGGAGAGTGGAGAAAGTCCTGGTATCATATTATTAGAACTAGGATGATAGGAGGAGCTAGCAAGAAGGTTTCCATATAAATAATGTTAGGGTGTAATAAAATCCATTTTCAAAGTAGATAAAGAAACTATAGAGGATGAAGCTACATCTATGATTTAATAATATCTGAAAGCAAATATCTTCTATAATTTATGTAAATTAAATACAAATGCTAGGAAATTAAATTAACTTTTATATGAAAGTAAATACAAGAGATAGGGAACTTATCTTAATTTCTATTATCCTAAAATGAGTCTAGAATGGATAATGTGATGAAATAGGATAACATACAGTCACAATCAGGCTTAGAAAAAGGTAGAGATGCTTGAAATGCTTTGACATGGGAACTTAGATAGGGGAAGGGGCACCTGTAGGTGCCCTAGACCTTTGGCGAGTGATGTGGAACGAAAAAAATATTGGGATATGGTTGCAATATTGTCGCTAGGGCTTCACACTTGTTCGCAAATGATCACCTAATAGTCGCACTTTGACTGTGGGAATACTTACAAATCTGCAATACAAAACTCCTCCTATAAAACCCTCAAAACAACATCAAATATTGAAAATAAAAATGCAATATGAGGTTTCAGACTGTCTTCAACTTTCACAATGGTGAAATTATGACTAAGCGCTACACTACATCTCAAACCCAATGTAGTTCTATGTGATTGTGTGTGTAATAGTGCTCCTAGGTTTTTGTAATGCCAATGATGCCAAGATAACAGGTAGTAACTAGATAAAAATTAAATTTGTGGGATGGAATTCAAAACTTCACTTCCTATATAGTGTGTATGTATAAAAATACACCCAAATATTATCCCTTGATAAAAATTTCCCTCCCCTATAATTTTATGTATATTGTGTTTATATAGGGATCTCTTGGTTAAATTTCAACACTAATGACATGACATGTCAATTAGAACATTAGGATAGAAGTGGAAAAATAAAAAATTCTAACGACCAATGTAAAATAGAATATCAAGAACAAAGGGGACATGAGCACCCAGATTGGACAGGAGCACTTAGGTGCTAGTTTCCAATCCTAGGCACTAGCGTCTGGTGAAAAATGACGAAAAAGGAGATAAAACTAAGTGTGGGGGATCCCTGTGACTTGAACAGAAATAGGTGTAGAAGAGAGAGAAGTGGCAGATGTAAAAAATAAAGGAAAATTAAAACAAGAAAACTGAATAGGGAGTGTGTCATCATTAAATACTTTTCTTACGTAAGCTCTATATATAAAACAACATACTTGGTGGTATAGTAATAGTATTAAGTGTGTGATTTTATGTCTACATTCTCTCCCATTTATGCTATTTGAAGGAAATTCAAGCAGTATAAAGGAAGTAAGGAACATACATGTGAGAAATTCTGGAGAAGCACTGTCAGAGAAGTGCACACAAAATAATAGTATATAACATGATGAACCATAGATCAGCGTGTCGATCCATATGATGCAAAAAGATATAGAGAACCATGAAGAGGATCACTTAGCAAGATTTATGATTTGATTGCGAGTGATTGGGAATTTCAATTTTGTTGTTGATGGAGATTTCAATGCGGGTAAGGAGGGATTAGTTCCCAACCCAATTCTGTGTGTTTGAAAAACCCGAGGATTTGAGCATCCTACCACAAGAGGAAGAGTGTAAGGAGATAGGTATAGTGTTACCCTCCAAATTTAACTACATCCTCAAATGCTCTAGCCACTACAGATGGAAACAAGACAAAAAATTATTCATTTTGATCAAACGTGAATAACCCATATAGGAGCAGTATAGGAAATGAAATGATGTCTAATTTCCATCACTCCAAGGGTGCCACAACATGTATTAAAATGGATTCCATGTTAGGTCATCTAGAAGTGGTACAAAATGTGGAGATAACTTCCCATGTTAGGTACTTTGGGAAAGTGGCGATATAATTCCCAAGTTAGGTCATTTGGGAGGACGAATACGTTGTATTGTGTCAATTAATTTGATTGTGATTTCGATATGTAAAATATTATTTGTTCATATTGTAACATTTTGATTAATTGATTAATCCTAGAGATATTGTATGCTTGTTTCTCCTAGGTTAGGCCATTAGGGGAAGTTTCTAGAAAGTGTTGTGACATGTTGCATGATGTATGATAAATTTTTTGATAATGGTGAATTAGAAATGTAGGAATGATCGTGTAATGGTGTGAGGGGGATTATGGGGTGCCTCTAATTGTATTCGCCCCTTTCCAAGAGAGGGGGAGTGATGATGAGAATGAATGCTGAGCTGAAAGTAGAAGTAAAATGTTGTAAGTGAGATTGAAACGCAATGTGATAAATTTCATAAAATAGTGTAAATATTGCATTCAAACCATGTCAAGGAGGAGTATAGTGTTGATGGCATGTTTTTGATATGAAATTAGGTGGAATTATAAATATAATAAATCCAATGACACAATAATAATAGTAGTGATGCTCGAGCTATGATTGAAATCACGTGATGTGAATTAATTAGGATAATGATCATGAATAATGACTATAACAAGGTAATCAATCAAGAGTTACGATAAATAGGAATAGGAAAAAGTGAATAGGAATTTCATTTTGTTATTTCACTAGTGTGATTTACAGATTTGAGTGTGTGAAGATGCCACGAGTGAGAGCATAATGATTAAGATGATTTGTCATGGGGGTGATAGTTGTGGTATCACCTATGAAAGTTGAGATTGTAAGTGTGCCATTTTTCTAAAATTTTATTGAATTGAGCTATATTTTGTGAATTTTTGTGAATTTTAAGTTTTTCAATTTCTCAGTGTTTTTGAATTGGGAAAGAGTGGAGAAGGCATTAATTACCTCTGAGACACTAGCACCTAGGCATAGGCGCTAGTGACTTGGTGTTGGGCAGCCCAGTCCTGCTCCTGGGCACTAGTGACCTAGAAGGCTTAGTTTTAGCCTAGAGTGTTGTAAATGTGTAAATTTATGTGTGTTGATGTTGATGGCCATCATTTTCACATGTATATCATGTAATATTGATACTTTTTTTATTGTTTGGTGTCGTGTAGAGGCATATTCATTTGCGAGAGTTTGATGGTGGTTGTTATTTAAGTACGTTGCTAGAATCAGGGTTGAATGATGAGGAGTGGGATGTTTAGAATGTGCCAGCCTATGGCACATAGCGAGGATGGAGGATGTGCCCAATAATATGCCAATGATTATAGCTTTATGAAAAATATGGTGTGCAAATACCCACATATTTTAGTTTCCTATGGGGGAGATGACAGTGATGCTAGAGGATGTATATCACATTCTGTGATTTCCTTTTGTTAGTGAGAGGGTACACGTGATGGCTGTAGAGGATTCCTATAGACATATGAGGGCCACTAGATGGTACTTTATAGGGACAAGAGTTCCTAATGAGGTTCATTTTAGTTTGGATGTTATACTTAGGTGAGGGGTTTTGTGATTGCGGAAGTTTATTTCCGGTTATTATTACTTCTTCAGTCACAGTCAAGGGTGGTGGTGTAGGTATATTATATAAGATGCATTCCATTTTACATTGTATTAAGGAGGATGGTATGAGATATGTGTGGAAATGATGTGTGCTAAACCATATGTACAGGGAATAGTATAGATTCACGCAAGAGGAACATTGGGGTGGATTAGGTGCCACCACTTTGTTGCATGTGTGGGCATATGAGAACATTTGTATACTGAGGCCCCTAGGTGGGCCACATGGAGAGTGAGCTAGAATGAGTATATTTTCTGAGAGTTGGGTAGATGTATGTGGTAGGAGGATGGATACTGATACCTATAGATCTATGTTGGATTGCATGGCGTAAGGTACCATTATTTAGAAGGTCGTATCATGGCTATGGTGGATGGCTCGAGGATGTAGTGGAGCTTCAGCGTATTCAGAACATTATGTGGCTAGAGAAAATGTTTTCTAGGGTATTAGAGTTATTTTAAAGAGTGCACGTATCATGATAGTTTGGTATGGCTAGGGATGTGCCCCAAAGCCTTATATATGGGTGAGAGCTACAAGGTCACTGAGGAGGGATAGAGTGGGGCCAAGACCCACATGGTTGCCTGCTAATTACCCTTGGGCCAGAGGATTCAAATGTGGCCATAGAGATGACACATGTGAATGAAGTGGGTTGTACGGAGGAGTATAGTACATGGTGGGTAGCACATCGATGGTTGATACTATACCCATTCATCATGGATGTAGTGCGAGAATACTACCAGTAGAAGGAGTAGGGGGGTATGAACCTTCCCCTAGTGGTGATGTTAATAAAAACGTTGATAGCGGGGCATGAGTATATAAATATCAGTAGTTGTAGATTATTACTTGGTTGTTTTGATTTTTTCATCTTATGTATATAAAACTAATAAGATGTTTTGTATCATTGCAGGGGATGCTTATTGGTCAGCTGATTGTGGATACTTAAATCCATACCTTGATGTGGAATGTGCCCACCGATGTACAAATAATAGGTTGGATGATAGATTAGGTTGATGATAATGCAGGTGAACATGAAAATATGTTTGATCAAGTGGCGGTGGCAGTGGTGATGTGTCCATTGTTATTAAGCAAGAGGGATCAAGGCATGAGAGGAGATGTAGTGGGATATAGAGATTGTGGGTGGAAGTCTTTTAGCAAAATATGTGCTTGTGAGATTCATGGAGCTACAAGGTCATTTTTCAAAGCATTTGATCGAGCTTACATTATTACGTAGGAAGATGGAGAGATATAGGGTCCACAACTAGTGGTGCAGAGTGAGCGGTGAAGCTTCTAGTTATAGAGATCCCGCAATTGTAGATAGTAATAGTGATGAAGAGATATGATGTATATCTATGTATGGCATTACTGGCCCAGTCGATTATACTATGTAGCATTGATGTTTTGATGGTATATAGAGATGGATAATTGTCACCATTGTATCATGTTTGACATGTTGTATTGATATATGATATTTTTATATTTGATTATTTAATTTTCATTGTGAATGTTGACTAATGGATAATGTTGTGTATATTGATTATAGATAGATAAGTGATGAAATAACATTTGTGATAATGTATAGTGTATCAAATATATGAAATCTATAGTATAATGATATCATGTGATAGACGATGTCAAATTGATATTGTATGATGTAATGATGTGATGATTTGTATGAGTATAGATGATGTAGAGGAGTATGTAAATGAGACGATCATAGAAGTGTACTTAAGTGTGTGTTATTATGATGAAGAGGGGGGAGGATAATATTGATGCCCCCCAGTGTGTGGATGATGAGGTTTAATTATATAAGACCACTCAGCGGTCAAGGATGAAACAAAAAGCAAGATTGCATCTTTGAGAAGTGATTCGATAGTGTATGATAGATAGATAGATCAACAAAATGAGTATCCTACGAGACTGATTAAGGTTCCTATTATAATAGATACCTCAACAGTCATGTACTATTTACAATTTGTTTTTTAATTAAAACATCATCATCAAAATTAGGCGTAAAATTGTTAATAACATCAACTAGAGTATTAGTAGATATAATAGAAGGTGGAGTGTGGATGACTAAATAACAAGGTATACAACCAAAAAATCTTTCTGGAACAGAAACAATGCTAAAGGTAGAATGAAAAAAACTAGTATGAACATTGCATTCATTAGATAATAATTGTCTTAGAGTATCATCTAGAAGAATAGTGTTGCAATATAGAGTGGGTAAGTTTAGCTATGGTTGATTCATCATAGATAGGGTTAATAATCACATGATGCATGACTAGAATAGGAGGAGAAGAGCTATCCTTAGCCATTAGGGTTTTCATGAATCCTAGGGAAAGGCGATATAAGCTACATGTTCACTAAAATGATTTAATAACATATGAATATTTTAGTAAAATATGAAAGTAAAGATATGTTATAAATGATACACAATTAAATACAAATGCTATGGAATTTATTTTATTTTTTATATGAAAGTAAATACAAGAGATAGGACACTTATCTTAATTTTACTTATCCCAAAGTGAGTCTAGGTTGGAGAATGTGATGAAACAAGAGCATAGAGGGTTGCAATCAGGCTCAAAAAAATGAAGAGATGCTTGCAATCTCTAGATATGAGTGTCTGGATAGGGGCAATGGTTCCTGTGGGTGCACTAGACCTTTGGCATGTGTTATACACTAGAGAAAATCTCGGGATCTAGTTTCAATATTATCACTAGGGATTCACACTTTTTCACAAATGATCACTTGAAAATCACACTTTGACTGCAAGAATACCTATAACACTGTAATACAAACATCCTCTATAAAAAAATATCAAAACAACATCAAATGTTTAAAATAAATATGCAATATGAAGGGTTAGACTGTCCTCTATTGTCACAACAATGAACATATGACTGAGCACTGCACTTCATCTTAACCTAATGTAGTTCTATGTGATTGTGTGTGCAATAGTGCTTCTAGGTTTCCCTCACGCTAATGATGCTAAGATCTCAGGAAGTAGCTAAATAAAATGCAAAAATGTGGGGATGAATTCAGAACTTGCCTTCATATGCAATGTGTATGTAGAAAAATGTGCCCAATTGAGGTTCCTTGAGATATGTAGATAGATATCCCTTGATAAAAATTACCTGCCCCTATAATGGTATGTATGTTGTGTGTATAGAGGGATCTCTTACTTGAATTTCGACACTAATGACATGACATGCCAACCAAGACATTGGGATTAGGAGAGGAGAAATAAAAAATAATGACTACAAATGTCAAAAATTAGATCAAAAACAAAGGGGACAGGAGTTCCTGGGCACTAGTGTCCAATCCTAGACGCTAGTTTCCAAAGACAAATGATGAAAAAGGTGAGAAAACTGATTGATAGGGATCCCTATGACCTAACTAGAAATATGTGTAGAAGAGAGAGAAGTGATAAATGGAAACAATAAAAAACACTTAGAACAATAATACTAACTAGGAAGTGTGTCATCAGTGAATAATTTTCTTATGCAAGATCCATATATAAAACAACATACTTGGTGGTATAGTAATAGGAATAAGTACAAGATTTTATGTCTACAATCTAGTGAAAATAAATTATCCTTAAAAAAATATTTAGCAAGTATCATACCTTATCTTGGGTTCAAAAATGATTAGATGCCTTTATGGACCATGAAATCCACATTGAACTTGTGATTCAAAACCCAAGAGAGAGACATGAGATTTGTGGTCAAACCCGTAACATAGAGCACCTTCGTGACAGTAAAAATTCTCATCCTGAGAGGATTGGTGACATTTCCTATTCCTTCTATAATATACTCATTGTTTTCTATGATTCAAACTGATATTAAGTGGGTTGATGAGTCAATGAATTAAATAGATTCATATCACCTTGCATGTTCCTGTTGGTGTTAGATTTTATCACCCAAACAATATGTGATGACTGCAATGTTTAGGAGACTAGAAAAACATGTTTGTATGCAACGCAATTTGCTAATTATAGTAATTCCACATCTAAGTCATCATATCGATGGGTCACAACATGTCCTTTCTAATTTTTTTGTGAGGACGTTGTTTTGATTTTTGTGAATCACCACGACCAAATGTGTTCTCTTCTCTAGAATTGTATTTTGTAACGCCATTATACCACTATTTCACATTGTCATGCATATTGTAGATGTGACATGATTGATTCACTTTTGGAGACTTGTGATTATTTTTTTCTTCAGTGACTACTTCTTAGAATTATTATCTTTTTGTCCCTTGTGAGTCTTGTGAATCTTGTGCTACCTCAAGATCAATCATTTTTCTTCAAATTCCTCTGCACTGTCTGGATGGCTTCTTCCTACTATAGAAAGTTCACTAGTTTGGAAAATGTCACATGTTTTTTTTGAGATGGTAAATGTGGTCATGAATTTCCTGAACTAGGAAGGAAGAGATCTCAGTGTGAGATAAATGAGCAACTTATCTTTTGCCTTTTGTTCCAGTGCTACAAGCTTTTCTCATATTTTTTCCACACGACGTAGGAAGTCCTCTACTTTTTCACTTTATTTCATACTTAGTGTATGAATATTTGATTGGATATGGAGGATTTTTGTAAAATTACTTGATTAATAGATGGTGGAGAGAGCATCCTCGTCCTCCTTTGATGTTGTCGTATATTTTATGTGTGGTTATACCTCATCAGAAATGTTGAGAGTGATCAATATCAATGCTTTTGCATTAGCATTTTCATTCTCTATTTTCTCATTTGCATTAGTGGCACAAGAGAATTTTCTAGTGAGAAGTTACCAAAGCTCCTCAAACTATAGAATGTTGCACATCTTAGTCTTCTAAGTGGTATAATTAAGCCCTTTCAAGAGTTGATCATCAGATAGAAATAATTTGGGAGTAAACATGATGTCAAAAACAAAATTTTTATTATTTTGTTCAAATCTACAAAGCCTTATTGATAAAGAGAATGAAGGCAATCTTGGTATGCACCTGCGTGGTTGGTATAACTGACTATAGTACATAAACAATGTAATATTAACTTAATTAATCTAAAAATTCTAAAGTGCGGGAAAATAAGAATAATCGATCTAATTGTAAGAAATATGGTTTTATATTTCAATCAAAATACCTATTCACTTCACTAGAAAATTTTCAAAACTTATCATGAAAACAATTACATACATGAAGGTGAACTAGAGAATCCTAATTAGTGGCCAATTAGAAACATACGAATCCATTAATGTCATTACTAAAACCTATATATATTATATTTCTAAAAAGTCTCAAACAATGTAAAATTGATTTCACAACTATGTTATACTTTCCCACTCCAAAAATATTGAGCTTAGGTTTAGAAAATTCATAAATAGTATTTGAGAAACCACTCTCCTTCATTGAAACTATAATATTTGGGAAACACTTTGTAAAATTAAAAATAATTAGGGCAGTGAATAGGATCCTGTGTTTTCACATCACTGTTATTAATCCTTATAATTTTGATCGGTTTGTAAACCATCAAACCATGTATAATACCCTTTTCCTTGTGATATATGTAATGAGTAAATGTTAGAAACTCTTATCTAAATGCTATTCTTCTTTTGAATGAGAATATCCTTCAAATAAATAGTTTTCCTTTCCCCAAGTATAATTTATTGTTGATTTTTTAGTGACTGGTTATCCTAAATGTACTGATGTAATTAAGTGTTTTATTAACTTCATAATTCAATGAGTAATCCTATCATTACATATTATTAAATATAGAAAGATGGAAAATACAACAAAGAAAGATGAAAAATTGTGGGGATGTACAAAAGGGTGAAAAAGAACCTAGAAAAAATGGAATGGTGATGAATTCTTGTAAAATTTCTAGAAACTGATTTAATCTAAATGGTAAATTTTTAAGGGTAGTAACCAATGGTAAATTATCGTAATCAATTGTTTTACAAGGATGATTTTAGCAATATCAAGAATAATCATTGGACAAATCTAATAATGATAGATAATGCAAAAAAAGTAGTAGTAATGAGGAGGAGAAGAAGACTTATCCTATATTTTGAGTTTTGTGTTGACCTGGCATAACCTGATGATTAGGATGGTCAAAGTCATTTTGTGATTTCATTGATATTGAAGGATTGACGAAATGGTGAACAAGTGAAAGTATTTCTTAAATTGGATGATTTAGTTGGTTATGATCTTAATTGCAAACTGATATATTAGCGGAATCGAAATGTTGGAAATTGAGAGTAATTGTTTAATCACTTGGTCTTAGCAATAGTAGTTATGACTTTTGACGCTGAAAATGATATTTAGATATAAGCATATTTATTAGTTTGATATCACTAATATGGCCATGAGGCTAGAAAGGTCTTGTGTGATTTTGCAGGTAATTATTTCACAACAATAAACTACGGGGGGTAGGAGACCAACAATGAAGCAATGTGGGGTATTGGCAACTGGTCACCATGGAAACATGTGTTTTGATGTGTGTGTCTTGTTTGTTGTTACGGGGTCCCCAAGGGGGGAGTACCTCAAATTGTGACCAAGGGGTTTATGTGTTGTTCTTTTAAATTGTTTCCTTTATTTAATTTTAGTATGTGATTTTATAGTGATGTATTTTTCCCTCATATTAGATAATTAATTTGTGTCTAGATTAATAAATTAATCATTGTAGTGCCCACTTCCCTTCGACACATTTTGATATTGTTTATGATATTGTTGACTATACTTATGGATATTATGGTAACTTTGATTTAGCATGATGTTAGATGTTAGAGCATGGACTATTGTTGCTTTCGATTCATATATGATGCTTGTGGATTATTAGAGACTTTTATATTGATGTTAGTATGTTGGTTGACATGGTTAGATATATATACATGTGTTTTAGACTTGTGATATTTTGTCATGTTGTGTAGACCTAGAAAATTGAATTAATCTTGTGATCATATTGTTATGGATGAAATTGTAAATGATATCGTTACTTGCCTTGATGATGTTGTGATTTATATATAGATGATTTAGAAGTTAAATTTATATTTATTTTGGATGTTTTGATGTGGCCACGAGGCCGAATGAGGTATTTTTGTTTTGCAGGTAACATGTCACAACAACATCGGGGGATTGGAGACCAACCACAGTGGAAATTAAAAATGAATTCCAATAAGGGTCACCATGGCACTGTATTGTGTATTGTTGTTTGTTTTTATTGTTGTAGGGGTTTCCATGGGGGGGGGGGGTCACTGTTCCTTATTTAATTTTAGATTTGATTTATAGTGGAGTACTTTTCCCTCATATTGTAATTAAATTTGTTGTCTAGATTAATAATTAATCATTGTAGTGCCCACTTCCCTTCGCCCTTTTGATATTGTTTTATGATATTGTTGGACTATAGCTCAGTGGATATTATGGTAGACTTTGATTTAGCCATGATGTTAGATGTCGAGCATGGACTATTGTTGCTTCGATTCATATAAGGATGCTTGTGGATTATTAGAGACTTTTATATTGATGTTTAGTATGTTGGTTGACATGGTTAGATATATATACATGTGTTTCAGACTTGTGATATTTTGTCATGTTGTGTAGGCCTATAAAATTGAATTAATATTATGATCATATATTGGTTATGGATGAAATTGTAAATGATATCGTTACTTTCCTTGATGATGTTGTGATTTATATATAGATGGTTTTAGAAGTTATATTTTATATTTATTTTGGATGTTTTCATACGGCCATGAGGCTGAAGGAGGTATTTATGGTTTGTAGTTAAACATGTCACAAAAGATATTTGGGGATTAAAGACCAACCATATTGGAATTCTATATGAATTCAACAAGGTTCACAATGTCAACTTGTATTGTGTATTTGTGTTGGTTGAGTTTTTTTGTTAGGGGTTCCCGTGGGGGGGGGAGGGATCACCTTTAACTATGATCAAGGGGTTATGTGTAATATTTTATGTTGTTCCCTTTTATTTAATATTGGTATGTTTTTATTTAGTAATGTATTTACCCTTTATTATTTAATTGATTGTGTCTTGATTTGTGAGTGATAATTTTTCTAAGTAACTTAAATGGGTCAAAATAATGTATTTATTATAATTGATGGCTCTTGGTTAAGTGTTGTAAGAAATGTGTAAGTAACTTGGCAGTGTGAAATACTCCACCTTCCTTTTGAAATTTGGATCTGTCCTTAGGGGCTGATTTTGGAGGCTTGTAGGACAAATTAAACTTGTCCCACACCTCTTAAATTGCTACACCAACCTCACCTATGGTTGGGGAGTTAAAATTTAGTCTTTATTATGCAATTTTGGAAAGATAAATTGTTATTTCTTATTGCATCTTATTACATGAATTTAATTTTGGTCCCTTAAGGGCTGTGGGCTTGTATTGTGTGTGTAATTAAACTGTCCATTTTATTCACCCACTTATTTATTATGCTTTGGAGTTTGATGTTGAATTGTGAGGTGGAGTTGAGGATGAGTGATGTGGCATCCTACCACCATCCTACATGGAGCCATCTCATTCTCCTCTCCCCCTCATTCTATTTATTCGATATTCTTTGGTTGTTTTTGTGGTTACTTCATTTGGAATTTTTGTGCTCTTGCAATTAGAGAGAGTTGGAGATTTTTGAATGCTTGTGGATTGTTGGAGATTTTGGACTGTTTGGATTGGAAAAGCTTATTGTTGAGATTTTGGATCAAGCTCTATCATGGAGATGTAGGAGCTTGACTCCTGTAAAAAAAAATCTCTTCTCTTTTTATGCATATGTGAATGTATTGAATCTTTTGGTATGCTTGTGGGTTAGATGGGTATATTGCCTAGGTGTGGTATAGGAGAAGACTATGGGGATATTTTATGGGGAGGTATAATATTTTTGTGGAGGGAGTTTGGGATTGGGTTTCACCTTGGAAAAGAAATAGCTTACATTTATTACTCGTTATGGGGTGCCATAAGAGTGTGGGGAGGCATAAGGGAATGAGATGTATAAGAGGTACTTGGGGAAGGCATAAGAGCATTTGGGGGTTTGGAGATGAAATATATTGCTGGGTTTTAAGATGGACACCGATTTCCCCATTGGGAGGTATAATCACCTTTTCCCCATAGATCTTTGCTCCTTTGGCTTATGCATGATGAAGCATGTGTATTTGATGTTGTTCTTCTTGTGGTTATAATTATAGTTTTTAGACTATGTTTGATTGAGAAGTCTATTTGAGATTGTGGAATTTTGTTTTCTTATCAATGAGTTAAATACATTTCCCATTGTAATGTGGTTAGGGATCGGGGGTCAATGAGGAGGATGGATCCTTCTCTTCATTGGAAATCTTGGTTGGGTGGAGAGCATTGCCTCTCCCTCTTTTTTGTTGTGATCAAATTTGAAGCAAGGTGGATCTCTCTGATTGTTTTACTAGATCTAAATTTGAAGACAAATTTTGGAGTCCTTCTTTGGGTTACTTAATGTACAACATTTTCCCACTTCAAGTGGTTGACTTGGTAATAATGTTTGTGGTTAAAATAGAGCTACTCTATTTTTGGATGTGGAAGCTATATATTTTGAATGTGAAAAGAAAGAGAAAGATATATTCCGAAATTCTGTCTTTTGAAGAATGTAAAGAAATTTGTAAAGAGAATTATTTCATTTAATGAAGGTTTTTTTATTTTCTAAAAATGCTGTTACCATTGCTTGAAATCTATTGATTGAAATTTATTGCAAACTCTCTATTTGAATGTTGATATATGTATTATGAAATAAAAAATCCTCTATGTTTTGAATAGGCCCATTTTGAAAATGGAACTGTATTCTAGCTTTTCATGCATTGATTTAAGGAAAGATAAACCTTGTAAAACTAGAAAAGGAATGAACCTAATTGTTTTAAGTATGGAAAATGGAATAGTTTAATCTTTGTTTCGAAATACGTAGATCTTCTTTTGTTTCAGTGTTAACACCTGTAAATAAATATAAGAAGATATACAGAACAACCTACAACAATGAAAGACAAATTGAACATTAATATAAGCTAATGAAGATAAAAATGCACACCTTAAAACAACTGTATCACTTAAGAAATTTATATAGTTCATCCTTAATCATACTACAGACAAAAACAAATGCATTTACAAAAAGAGAAGAATTAAATTCGAATTGCAATCTCAAACCTTAATAATTAACACTTAAAATCCATTTGAAATCTTTCAACTGCGATCCTCTATGTCTGTTTGACATGTTGTAGGAAGAAAGAATGGAAGGATTGGATCAATTCTGAAAGTAAAAAAACTTAGTTCATATTTTCTTATGGCCTGCAGGATGTTTCCTTAAAATACACCCATCTAAGTTCATCAAAATTGTAATTTTATATTTCTTGTGCAAAAAGGAGTTTGAGCCCTTCCCAAAGAGTCCTCATTTTCCCAAATCTGAGCATCCAATTGAAATTTATGGCCATCTGAAGCTTTTTACTTCAATTCGGCTTTAAAAAAAAACTAACTGTCAAAACAATTAGATTAATAAAATATTCGCAAGCGGATCTGCGGGCTAAAATTTACCTTTTTTGCTTTTCGCCTAAAAAAATGCAGAAGTCATGAAGTCTCCCACCGCTGGGCCGCTGGCCTGATCCATTCTTTTTTTGAAGAAAAATATTCTTAGTTCGAAAAGTTACTTTTGTTAAGTTTTCTCCGCGGCCCCACCACCCTGCAGCCAATGTGGTTCTGACTCGTGGCTTCACTATGGCATCAGCAGAGGTGGAGGCACAGATTATTCTTAAACCTTAACTCTTTTTCAAAAAAAAAATTGTAAAAAATCTTAAGTTTCCCTGCAGCACCCTGCAAGCCAATGCTTGTCTGACACGTGGCTTCACGAGGCGTCGGCGGAGGTGCGGAGTATTTTAAAACTTTACGCTTTTATTTTCAAAACTCAAAAGTTTTCAAAATCTTCTTCGATAACCCGCAACCCTGCAGACCAATTATGGTCTAAACACGAGTGGCTTTGTTAGGCCGTCGAAAGAGGTGCTGGGTTGTTTTTAAACGTTGCAACTTTTCAACACAATAGTCTAAATTTCTAAAGTTTCCCCGCTGGTCCGCTTTCGTCCCACTTGCAATGTGGGCGTGACACGTGGTGTCTCTAGGCATTGGCAGAGGCATGACTCACTTTAAAAATTGATGTCTTTTCAATGAAAATTTAATAATTATAAGTTTTCTCCGATGACCCACCTTCCTGCATTGGCTTAAAGCTTGCCACGCGTCTCATGTGGCCTTTAGGTTTATTTTCTCCTTTTGGTGTGAAGCCACTCAACGGGTTCGCAGGCGCACAGACCCATAATGGTAAATTGTTTCTTTTTGGAAAAATAATTTGAAAGATAGCTAAATTCCTCCCTGGGTCTACCGGTCTAAAAACTTCTGACAGGCTCGTAGACCCGCTTTCAGGGAAAACTTTCTTCCCCGGGCCCGCAGGCCCGTTTTCCGGAAAAAAAATCATCCCAAGGCCCATCGACTTGTAACTTGAGAAATATGAGGACTTATGAGGACTTCTTTATATCATTGGAAATGGGAGGAAATTTCTTATCCAATGAGAATATTTTCATGGAGCTTTTAAGTGTGTGAAATGTGGGAAAAATTAAGTTGAAGTGCAAATATGAGTATAAGAGTGAGTAAATGGGAGTGTATCCCATTTGTAAATTAAATGTTTTGCTTAACCCCATGCAATTAGAACTTTTGTAATTGAATGCCTTGGTCATTTAATTGTTTTAGCCCCTTTTAACCTCTAAAATTTTATTGAGGAATATTCAACCATAGAGTTAATTTAAATTGTTATTAAATTAACCCCTAAGGGAAATTTAACTATGTTTAGATTAATTGCACTCATTTATTTTGCAATGTGGATTTAATATTGTTATAACAGGAAAATTTTAATTATTAAATATATTTTTCCTTGAAACTTCTTGTGATAACTATTGTTTCAAATCATGTTTTTGGTCACGTTGGTTCAAAAAAGAAATTATTGCATAATTTTTCTAACTAAATCTAGGTTGTTTTTTGTCTCAAGTGGGCATTTTAGTGGACATTACACTTGGTATCAGAGTCATGGGTTCAAATCTTAGACCCTTAGGCACACTAGAAAACTTGAGACATGAACTTTAAACCTAGTACAATATTAAACCTAGCACACTTTTTAATTTAGAAAAGAAATTTGTTTGGAAATTGTATATGTTAGTAAACATGGAAAACTAAATAAAACCTAGAATAATGAACTAACTCTCGCCTTGGTTGGTGCAAGAGGCACGAAATAGACGAGGGGTCCTTTCACATAGACTTAGATTTAGCACCTCTAAATCATGCCATGACAACCATCCTACCTCAAATTTTACAGATGCTTCAGGACATCAATGCCGCTTTACGCAGAGGGTCCGTGGGAGGATGTTTGGCCAGACAGGATAGGGAGCCATCCATTGAGGCTCGTGCACCTCCTCGACACAACAAGGAGCATAGAGTAGATAACTCCCATGTGGAGTCAGCCAGAGTAGATTCATCGCAGAGGGGACAGGGAGACCGGATCTAAGGACATAGGGATAGGTCTCGGAGCCCTAGGCTTAGAGATGAGCATGCAGAGAGGCCTAGGGGTTACCAGATTATAGCTGTAGATGATATCATGGAGATCATAAAGCTATGACCATCTCACTATTTTTGGGACACAGGTGGATTTCAGGTAGAGGCCTAGTTAGTGAGCTTGAGCGGGTGCTTCAAGCTTTTCCCTTGTTCTAGCAACACGAAAGCTCATGTTGCAATCCATATTCTGAGGGATGGAGCAGGTGTCTGGTGGAGGACCAAGGAGCAGAAGCTCCACATTGATTCAGAGACAGTTACCTAGGACCTCTTAGAGGAGCGGTTCAGGAGCAGGTACTTATCTTGGAGGTTCATACAGAAGAGGATAGATGAGTTTCACGACCTCTGACACGAAGCTCTAACTATAGCTGAGTATGAGAGTTTATTTCCAGACCTACTCACGTATGTCGATTATATGCAGGATGAGAAGGTACGAATTCATAGGTTCATCAGGGGCCTAAATCTAGACATTGGAGGTGTGGTGTGGATCCATTGTCCACAAACATTAGCTTAGGCCATTGAGAAGGCCTATATAACAAAGGAGACTCGGGAAAAGACACAGTAGGCCAAAGAATCAGTCTAGAGCCACATCTAGTAGATGCAGGACAACAGATTGAGGGGTTCAACTCCTCCTCCTAATGGTGGATAGGGTTCAGCACAGTCGTCCTTTAGGCCATAGCAGTAGTAGCAGAGCTGTCCACCTTATAGACCTCCACAAAGATTTGATGCATAGAGGGGGTAGAGTATGGGGCCTCCTCCTAGAGGTCCCATTAGGACACATGGTGCACTAAGAGTTCATTCAGTAGGAGCTCAACAACCGAGACCTTAGTAGTCCATAGCCAGATCATCAGGATCCACAAAACAGAAGTCTAGAGTACCGACTGGAGCTGCTACCCATGGGAGAGGATCGGGAGGTTTTTTTGGTTATGGTGTTGCTGGACATTTTTGGAGAGACTGCCCACAGAACCCTAGTAACAAGGGTAAGACATAGATTTCAGAGCCTATTGTTGGTGACATGGGGCATATTCATCGGATTTATGTAGCGATCGAGAACCACCAGGATAAGCATCAAAGTATCGTGATTGAGACAATAGGTAGCATTGGTGGTATTCCTACCTCTATTATGTTTGATTCTAGTTCTTATAATTGTTTTATTGCACCATCTTTAGTAGAGCGATGCAAGCTGGTGGTAGTTAGGCAGGGTCTTTATTGGGATGTCAAGATGGCTTATGGAGCCAAGATCTCTGTAGACTCCTTAGTTAAGGATTGTGTAGTGGATTTGGGACCCTTCACCACTACCTCGTATCTTCGTATCCTTCCGTTGGGTTCTTATGGAGTCATTCTGGGCATGGACTGGTTTATGCACACAGAGCCAGGGTGGACTGTTACCGTAAGACTATATCTTGAACAAATGATCTTGGAGTTGATTCAGTGATAGCAGGGGTTAGGAGACCTGTTTCCATTAGCTCCATCTCCATTATGCAGCTTAAGCGGTGTGTGCGATGGGGTTGTCAGATGTTTGTGGTTATGGTTAGTGACTGATTAGAGGATGGGTCTAGTGGACCATTGCTTGATGACCATCCCATCTTGAGAGTGTTTTTTGATGTATTTCCAGGGGAGCTACTGGGGTTACCACCCCCACATGAGATAGATTTTGACATAGATCTGGTTCCAGGAGCAGAGCCTATCTCATGAGCACCTTATCGGATGACTACCCCGGAGCTCTGCGAGCTCAAGCTACAGCTAGAGGGCCTTCTAGAGAAAGGGCTAATTCGTCCTAGCATATCCCCTTAGGGTGCACCGGCAATTTTTGTAAAGAATAAGGACAAATCTCTTCAATTGTGTATTGATTACCGCCAGCTGAACAAAGTAACGATCAAGAATAGTTACCCCCTTCTGCACATTGATGATTTGTTTGATCAGATGAAGGGAGCCACAGTTTTCTCTAAGATTGATCTTAAGTCAAGCTATCATCATCTGAGGATCTTGAAGGCAAATAATCATAAGACAACCTTTCGTACGAGATATGGCAACTACGAGTTGATAGTGGCGCCTTTTGGTTTGACAAACACCCCCGCAGTATTTATGAGTTTGATGAATGGGGTGTTCAGGACTTTCTTGTATCACTTCATGATCATCTTCCTTGATGACATTTTGATTTACTCACATACGCATGAGGAGAACGAAGGGCACCTTCGCTAGGTTCTTCAGTGTCTTCATGAGAAGAAGCTTTACAGGAACCTGGAGAAGTGTGCATTCTTTTAGAAAGAGGTGCAATACTTGGGCCACATCATTTATGGGGAAGGCATTGCAGTCGATAGGTGAAATATTTGCAAGAAATATTCCTCAAAAATCAGTCACACCTACACCCAAACTCACTTTCACTTCCCATTACAACCCACTACCAGGGGCCAATACGAAAATCTTAACCAACCTCATTGAGACTTATGTCATCACATTACCACCACTCATACCTTATGACCCCCTCAAACCCAAGCCAAAAGGGTTTGATGACACTTAAATTTACACCTACCATCGTGTGCCAGGGCACGATGTGGAGAACTGTAAGGTTTTAAAAACCATCCTTATCCAGTTGTGTCCTCCTGAAGCCAACTTTGATGATGACGACCTTCTCGATGAGGACCTTGCTTCAACGACATCCATTCTCATAGTCCTTCCCTCACTGCCTACTCAACAACCATGACCTCCATCCCCACAGATCCTAGAGCCACCCCCAAGATTTTAAATTAACATGGTTCACATCAAAGAACTAGCCAAAACCCCACCTAAATTTCGTTGCGCTCAGCTCACTTCACAAGGATTTTCTCCCCCGGTAGGTTTCTTCCCGTCATGTCGTTATACCACTCATCCTACACCCTCTCCATTTACCAACCCACCTCAAATCAACATGATCCACATTGCTACCCGTGCTTAAAAAGACAAAGGTAAGGAAAAGGAAACTAACTCACCAACCAATCCTATACCCAACATACCATCTGTACTCACACATAAAATCACTATCCACGGCCCCACATATCCTATTTCTAATGGGATTACACACCGTACAATTCTCAAACAACTACACCGATCCCCCCTCACAATGTCTCTATATGACCTCATCCAAACATCAGAATCCCATAGTCAGGCTCTCATGGAGGTTCTTCAATCTATTGAGGTTTTACCCAATGACCCTACACCTGTAGCGTCCATCGTCACACCCCATCATGTATCCTCTCTCACCAAATTACCACCTTTATCCACATTTCCACAGACTCACCAAGTAGCCTTCCTTAGCTTCTCAGAGGAAGAGATCACACCACACCAAACCGATGACCCAGACCCAGCTCTCTTTATCTCTGTCCACATCGAAGATATACGTGTATGACATGTAATGATCGATGGGGGTGCTAGCATCAATATCATTTCATCCCACGCATTCACTCAAATGTGTATACTTGACAATTGCATGGATAAACATCTTGTCAGGTTGCATTCATTCAATGACGCTATCACCTCTACACTAGGCACTGTCATCCTCCATGTTCGCGTGGGCCCCCAAACTGTTCTAGAGCTATTTTACATCTTGAAGGGGGAATTTCAATATAATTTGTTGCTTAGCAGACCTTGGATTCGGGTCATGGGTTGTGTTCCTTCCACTTTACATTGTTGTGTGAAGTTCGAGCATGAGGGACATACCTATACCATTCCCGTAGACCCATCACATTTTAAAAGATGCAACATGCTTTACCGGCCCAATGATGTGCTCATACTAGTACATTTGCTTCACCTACACCTCACCTGCTACTACTTCACCTATGCCTCCGCTTACTAGTACATTTTCTACCTCAACAGTGCATGCCCCCTCCATTCCTACTATTGCCACAACCTCTACGGCTGACCCATTAACCTCCTAATCCATTAGCACTACCTCCGCATCCACCTCTGAAACATCATCTATTCCAGCTACCCACATACCAACCACTGATCCCTTGGAAGGCATTTTTCAACGCCTCACTCTGGGGGAGTACCGCCTATATAGTGTTAACACAATATTTACTCCACAAGAGTATGGAAGTCTTCACCAACACCCTCGCTACGATCACTGCATAGGATAACACCTCCTTTATGGTCCTCCTCATCTTCGTACCGGTCTCACCTATGGGGAACTTGATACTATCACTTACACACCTGAACCACCTACACAAACCCACCCATTTTCTATTGACTTCTAGTCTCTCACCAATCACCATTTCACCCACACCTTCCTGCATCGATGTGCATGGAAGGGTTTTGGTTTTGGATTTTACGAGCAAGGCCACCATAATATTATTCCATGTAGCACCCCCAAACATAACGACCATAGTGGTATCGGCTTTCCTGAACCACCTACCAAACAGGCCTATATTGAATTCATCAAGGACATTATCCCTTCTCCACCTTCTTCACCCGCTCCACCTTCACCGACAGAGTCAATGGATCCAAAATATATCCCTCCTAACTTTTTTTTTTCATAAACATCATTTCCTTGGGGCCTTTGACTTATCAACATGAGGGCAAGGCCCCTTCCTCTCTTCCCTTCCTGTATCTTGAAATGATCGATGAAGACACACCTTCAATTAACGTTGTTCAATGTCAGGATGATGAATCTATACTCACCTACCTTGGTGCGGATGATTCATATATTCATCATTCGTTACCCTCTGAGACATAAACCATGTTGAATGAATCGACTATCGAGATCAATATTCATACTCAGGATGACCCACACATCCTAAAGATTGTTCAATCTTTAGATGCTGCTAAATAGGAAGCCATCACTTCATTCCTCAAAGATCATAACCACACTTTCACTTGGTCTTACGTAGGCATGCCTGGTATTGACCCAACCATAGTGGTTAACAATATCGTGATTGTTCCCAATGCCAAACCCATCAAACAAAAGCTGAGTAAAATGCACCCTCACATTTCCCTTCTTTTCAAAGAAGAGCTTCAGTGCCTTCTTTTCGTTTCCTTCATATTACCCATTGATTATCCTCATTGGATTTCTAACATTTTCCCTATCACTAAGGTGACAGGGGGACTCCGCATTTACACGGACTTTCGTGACCTCAACCTAGCCTTCCTGAAAGACAACTTTCCCTTACCTGTTATTGATCAACTGGTTGACCTTACCGCTGGTCATGATATGCTCTCACTCATGGATGGCTTCTCGAGTTATAACCAAATCTTTCTTGCCCCTGAGGATCAACACAAGACCTCGTTTATCACCCCTTGGGGGACATTCTACTATCGAGTCATGCCTTTTGGCCTTAAAAACGTTGGTGCCATATATTAGCGGGCCATGACTTACATATTTCATGACATCATGCATTACATATTGGAAGATTATGTGGATGATCTCTTGGCCAAATCTAAACACCGCTCTGAGCACCTTGTTGTCCTCAAAACCATTTTTTATTGCCTCAATAAATATTCCATCTGCCTTCAACCTAAGAAAAGCGTCTTCGCAGTTCTCTCGGGAAAAATCCTAGGCTTTATCTTTTCCTTACGTGGTATAGAAGTCAACCCTGCTTAATTCAATGTCATTCTCAAAATGCCTCCACCTACTTACCTTAGACAACTCCAGAGCCTGCCAGGTAAGTTGCAATCTATTCGCCGTTTCATTTCACAATTATCTGATCGGTGCCAACCATTTCATCATTTGCTCAATAAGGATGTCTCCATTAAATGGGATGATGACTGCCACAAAGCTTTTGAGGCCCTAAAACAGTACCTTCTCCAACCACCTGTACTCATTCCACCTAAAGATCATCAACCTTTCTACCTATACATCTCAGCTACTGATCACTCCTTGGGAGCCATGCTCGCTCATCACGATGAACAACATAGGGAGCAGGCGGTTTATTACATAAGTTGTACTCTTTTGGATTACGAAACCCCATACACCCATCCTAAAAAACTTTGCTTAGCCTTATTTTTTGTTGCCACCAAACTCTACCTTTACCTACTCAATCATAAAACCTATGTTGTGACCAACATCGACCTCTTACACTTCATGTATGCCAAACCGTATCAAAATCAGCGTGCCACACGTTGGCTTATGCATTTAGCTAACCTTGACCTCGAATTCATTCATCAAAAGTCCATCAAGGGCCAAACCATCACCGATGAATTGGCCGATGCACCTATTTCCGAGGATCAACCATCTAATTTTGACTTTCTAGATGAGTCAATTGCTAGCCTTTTCTTGGATGAACCCGCCTATCAAATGACACTCTTCTTCGATGGTTCCAAGTGTCAGTGTGGGGGTGGGGCTGGTATTATCCTCATTCCACTTGATGGTGAGCCCATGCCTTTGTCTTTCAAACTTTATTTTGAATGCACAAACAATATCACCAAATACGAAGCACTCGTTTTAGGTCTCCAAGCCGCCTATGCCCTAGATGTCAAATCAATCAATATCTTTGGCGATTCTCAATTGTTCATAAAATAAGTCAATGGTATATACCAATTTCATAATGAGATACTTCAAAAGTATAAACATCATGTAGACATAATTTTTTCCACCTTCGACCATTACGCCCTTCAAACCATCCCACGTTCAACCAACAAATTTGTAGATACCATGGTCTGCTTAGCTTCCCAAATACCCACTTCACCCACCGAGTCTAAAATATTTGTCACCATACAAAGACTCCAATCACCTTCTTATCTACCTCATGATGTTTACTCCATCGGAACTATCACCCCTGACCCGAGTGACCTTTGGTATAAATAATACTCCAACTATCTTTCTCTCTCCATCTTACCTCTGACCTCACCCATAACAGACAATGCGCCTTCCTTAAAAAGTCCTCTTGTTACTTCATCCTGGGGGGAATCCTCTATAAGCACGACTTTGATGGTATTCTCTTACGATGCCTCACAAGTTTTGAAATTACTTATACCATTAAGGAGGTTTATGATGGCATATGTGGAGGTCACTTCAATGGCCCTACTATTGCTAAATGTATTCTTCGCCTAGGCTATTACTGGCCAACCCTTAACCATGATTGTTGCGACTATGTTGTAAAATGCCAACAACATGCCAATCTTCATCACACACCCAGTCATGCCTTACAGGTCACCTGTGATCTCTGGCCCTTCTCTCAATGGGGTTTGGATCTTGTCAGAGAAATCAATCCCCATTCTTCCCAGCGCCATTAATGGATCATCACTGCTACCAAATACTATACAAAATTGGTGGAAGCCATAACACTCATCTCCATGAAAGTTGAGAAAATATGTGAGTTCATCAATCATCACATAATTTGTCACTTTGGTGTTCCTTATCACCTCATCATTGACAATGGAAAACAATTCAAAAATAAAATATTACAAAAAATTTGGAATGCCTTCAATATTCATCTCAGTTTCTCATCACCTTATTTTCCACAAACCAACAGCCAAGCCGAATCCACTAACAAAACCTTAAATAAAATTCTCATGAAAGTGGTTAACGATACTAGGAAGGACTGGCATATGCACATTCCTTTGCCCTATGGGCATACCACACTAGTATTCACACTTCCACTGCCACTACACATTTTTCTATGATCTATGGTACAGAGGTTGTTCTGCCTCTCAAAGTTTAGATCCCTTCACTCCGCATTTCTCTCCATGACATGCTCAATGATGATGAATTTCATCAGGACTATTTAGCACAACTTGAGTTATTAGATGAATGCCATCTTAATGCTCTTGACCACCTTCAAGTTTACCAAAAATGTATCAAACATGCCTACGATAAACGTGTCCATGAATGAACCTTCCAAATTGGTGATCTTGTCCTGAAAGAAAATCAACATGTAACCAAAGTAGAAAAAATTAAATGGAGCAAGTTTTCTCCTAATTGGCTTGGACCATATATCGTGACCCATACTTACGGATCAGGTGCTTATCATTTATCTTCACTTGATGGTAAACCTAAACTTGAGCCCCTTAATGCCTTACATCTTCGACCGTTCCACTGTTGACTTATAGTCCTACATCACTTTTTATCTCTTTCCATGCTCGTCCCTTGAGTGCTATCCACTTCATACACCTCACCAACGATTAAAAAAGAATCATGTGAGTACCCATCACTTATTATCTTCTCTTGAATATGTGTACCACGTTGCTACACATAGCATGATTCTCATGGATACTTTTTGTCTACCTTTCGATGAGATCCCATGGTTGTTTTACCCTATTTTCTGACAAAAGAATCCTATTCCTCACCTTGGTCTTGTCCATGACTTCAAAGCCCTCACATGGGACCCAACTCCTTGAGTCAAACTTCTAATACAAAGATGACTCCCTCAAAAGGACATCTTCCTCTCGGCAATTGCTGCTATAAATAGACCACTCCATCGAAGGACAACTATGTAAATCTCTCTAAAAAAAAAACAAAGTGAGAGAATCTAAAGCTTCCCACATCGATCACTTCATGAAGACCTCAAGGAGTTAATTTCCTCATCCCATATAGACTTCCCGCATCGATTAGTCTATCTCACATACAAGTAAAAAAATAAAAAATTTAGTCATGGACTTGCCCATTGTGACCTCGGATCTCTTGCCCAAAGCGCATGCCACCTCATACCCTATAAAAAATTAATTACCTTCCACTCCTCTCACCATTCCCACTCCCATTTCCTACCGTCTCAAGGGACCTCTTGGAAACCAAGACATTTGGTGATCATGAAACTACCTTTCACCTTAGAACAATCAATCATGCAATGTCTTTAGGGTCTTATGTTCATCACCTCCTCCAAGGTATGATCTATTCGGTCTAATCCTAACCAATCAGGTGGCCGTATTGCCCCCTTTTATCTTTTGACTGTCTTTATTTACGTTTTGATTACCTTATACAGGAGTTGGTCCTCGACGCTTACCTTTGGGATAATATTCTTCTTTTACCACAATCGACATCACCTATATCACTTCACCTATAACCCACCCAAAACCTAACAAAAATACAAACATAAATCATGCCTCAAACCTACCAACTTAGATTCATACCTCCTCATATTCTTCCCTAGCTTATGGGAGAAGTACATCGGCCTGAGGTCCCTTTTTCACCGGGACTATGTAGGCATCACTCCGAGGGCATGGGGCCATTGGAGGTTAGCTCGGCCACTCTCTACCCTAACCAGTTCATATTTCATTTGCCTAAATCACGTCATACCCCACTTAGTTTCCCTTTTATATCTAAAATTGGAAATTAAACCACATACATAGCAAGTTACTTCATATTTTCATCCTCGTCACAACATACATTTCTTAACACTCCCATGTCTCTACCATCATCATGCGTAGATTATACCACATCTCAAATATGACCCATATTATAATCCATTGCACAAAATAATGAATCATAACTTCAACTACTTTAAACACAACCATGCCTAGGACCTAACTCAACCATGCCTAGAACCTAATTCAACCATGCCTAAGACTTAACTCCACCATGCCTAAGACCTTATTCCACCATGCCTAACCAACCTAACTCCACCATGCCTAACTCACCTAATTTCCATCCATATCACAATACCAAATCAAAAGTCTCATCAAAACACCAACAAATCAAGCATCTCATGTATCTCATAATATAAATAAATACATGTGTATCTCAATACAATATACATGGATATCCCATCATTTCTATCTCAATACAAAATGCCATTGACACACAGGCCGATCTCATATACAATAAAATAATAACTCAATACAAAATCTCTTCAGCGCATGGGCCGGTATATGCTCGAAATATACAAAACACTCTCATACATCCTCACTATCTTTGGCACACAGGCCAGTATATATAAAAAAAATTACCACCATACATCAAAACTTAGGAGCCATATATTAGGCATCTCGGCGGATATCCTCCATATCTATATCTCTGGTACCCTTTGCCTCCTTAACAACTGTTTGGCGACCAACTAACATCTCCCCACCCATCAGAGGTGGTGGCTAGGTCCCTACTAGCACCTCACCTGGAGCTAGTCTTCGTGCATTGGTAGCCTCTCCCTACTTTGCCCTCAGAGATTGATGGCTCCTTGTGCTCTCCACACTATGAGTGCAGGATCTAGTCCTCTCACTCAATGCCTGCTATGCCCGGTACTCTCCATATGATAGAAATTCTATCTCGTCCGCCATCAGCTAGTTCTGGTAGTATCTAGCCTCACCTAGGGCATTCTATAACCTAGATATAGGCACAGTCTATGGTGGCCCCATAGGCCACGACCCCTGTACCTATCCTATAGGACCCTATCCTACTCTTTCTTGTGAACTGGGACATGGTCCCGGTGCCTATGGTGGTGTCGCTTCCCCTTGTGCATGTATCTGGGCCTGTAAGGCCCCAATCTATGCCTGTGTTGTGGCTAGCTAGCTCTGCAACCCTGTCACCTATGCCTATAATGCTGCCACCTGACCACCATCCTCCTCTCCATCTCCATCCCCACCACCAGCCATCTAGACCTAAAGACTAGCCACCTGAGCATGTAACTCAGCCATCTCTACCTCTGAGCTCATAAGTTATCCCTGCAACATACCCAATTGGGTAATCAGCATCACCAACTGCCCCTGTAGGGTGTCTCTCTATACTATGAGGATGGCTAGATTGGGCTACCTTGGCCTCAGAGGTACTGCTCTCAACTGAGCTGCCCACCACTGCGTGTATCTGTCTATGACCCGTGCATCATCAATCCATCGGTCCACTACCTACTCCTCCTACCCTGTGGGCACTGTCAGATGTGGTAGAGGTAAAGGCTTCTCCAAGTCATCTCTCCTGTACTACGGGAAGGATGGAGGTATGTCCTGTAGCAGCCCAAACTGTCACCTGACTCTGTCAACTGGGATCATCTCGTGCTCCCCAGCATGGCATGCCTTTATCCATCTTAATAGTTGGAGGCCAGTTAACTCCTCATGCATCCGTCTATAGGATGGGAAGCCCACATATGGCCTCCAAATGATATCCACCCCATACAACCCCTCTAATAGTCACAAGAATTAGGCCACATCATGTTCGGGCCTATCTACTCTCCGCTCTCCAATAGCAGGCACCCATCACCTATACCCCACTCGTACATAGCCTGGTGGAAAGGAATCAACCCGGGGCATACCCACTAGATGCACACAAACTATGTGCTCATAAGCCCAACAATGAAGTAAAAGGGTACAACACAGGCTAAACCTGTGCAGCCGCCCATATGCCCATAACTCCCTGTATAGTTGTACCAAGAACGCTGGCACCCAAGTAAAGTGGGTCTGCTCTATCATCATGTCATGGAGTGCCCCCATCAACGATTGGGGAAAACACCTACCCTCTGCATCTAGCAATGCAAAGCAGCACATTGCCTCCATCAATAAAACTACTAGCCTCGTCTCCTCCGAACGGGATAGGTACATCTCTCCATAGTGGATGCTAGCACTATGGAATGTCAGCTCAGCCATCCCCTCGCTAAACACCGTCAGCATCAAATCCTCTTAGTGTTACGATCCTCATGTGTGGATTTCACTAATGCCTCAAGGTTTTTGTGTAATGGTTCATTACATTTGGTATCAGAGTGACCACCCGTGTTCGAATCCCACTTGGTTGGTTACGTCATGTAGCCGAGGCCTGTGGGGCACCTAAACATTAGTGAAGTGGGGCTCGTATGTATGGGAGTGCAGCGCAAACCTAGACCAAGTCGAGCTCCGTGGAAGCGTGGTGGGATGTTACAATCCTCATGTGTGGATTTCACTAATGCCTTGAGGTTTTGGTGTAACGGTTCGTTACACCGAGGCCTCAAAGGAGATAGAGTAGACCTGTGTACCCAATATGGGTAGCCGTAGAATCTTAAACACGTCCTCCATGGTGATAGTGATCTCACCCATCGGTAGGTGGAATGTGTTGGTCATGGAATCCCATCTATCGATGAGCGTGACCATCAAAATCAGCTGCCAAACCACATGCCGATAATGTTGGACCCCACTCGGGCCCACCATCTCCACGTGCAACAGCTCCTCAGGGGTTGTTACACCACACACTATCACAAGAAGGGGTGGAACCCTGTCCCGCATGCGTAAATGATCTCTCCACTACATCCAATACAAACAACACATTAATCAACATTTAATACACCCATACTTGCCCCCTATCATTTCCCAACACTCTATTTTACACCTACCCATCTTAATTACCCAGCCTGTGGCACTTTTGGCCCCTTGTCCCCCAAAACCCGACCGGTGCCAGTTGTCTCTAACCAACCCTGGTCACCCTTAACTGACATTAGTCACCTATTTCGTGACCGATACCAGTTACACACTACCAACGCCGGCCAAACCTGACCAACGCCGGTCATTGTCGTGGTGATAACTCGTGACCCCCAAACCCCCCTTTCACAAAAAAATTCCCCCACTTGCCCCTTATACCCACCTAAATTACCTAAACCTCTTTTTCACCTCATCACATCCCCTCCTCACCCATTTATTTCCCTCCCCATTTTTATTTTATCCACTTTCCCTCCCATTACAAAATTTAATTTTTTCCCCCACCCAAAACAAAAACCACAATTTTTTTTTTGTTAATTATCTAATCTATCTAACCAAATACAACTAGAGTTAGACACTTACCTCATCATGCTGCCATCATCTCAGTGGCACATCTAGCCGCTGCACCGGTGGCTCACTCGATCCCTCTCTGGCCTCTGCCATCACCAAATCTCCACCCACGTCTCCAACCAATCCAATCCCATGTACTGATCCTGTGGACCTGCTTCTCACCAACCAATCACCTGCCATTCACACGGCCAACTCAACAATCCATTCCATCTGGATGCTTTTCCCACCTTTTTATCTCTTTTGGTGTTTTTTGTCAATTCGCTAAATGACAAATGAATAACAAAAAACATGGATTTTTTTTTTTATAACAAACTTGACCTAACTGACACCGATTTAACTCTCACCAACATCGGTCGCGTGCCATACCTTACCGCGTTTGGTTTCCCTATACCGGCGTCACTTACTCTTGACCGACATTGGTCACCCTCTCTTGCACAAACCCAACATTTTACCCTATTACCCTACCTATCCCTCCTTTTTTTCCACACCTAACCATCACCCTAACCTTTTACATTTCAACATTTTACATAGTCATCGGATTTATAGTCTTTATATTAGTCCCGAATGCCATATAATTGTTTAAAATTTCGTATCCGGGATTTAATTAAAATCCTAACTAAGGCCTTGTAACATTTCAAAAAAAAATTATTCCATAATTTTTCATGATTGCTATCGGTTTTTCTCGAGGATTTAAGTGGGGAAAATGCGGGCATTACACTTGGTATCAGAGCCGTGGGTTCAACAATTGGACCCTAGACCAAATTTGAAACCCGAAAAACCAGTTAGCAGAATTTGAAAATCCATGATTAAAATAATAAATTTGTTTGAATAGTTGTACTCGCCTAGTGGTGTTTTGTCGAACCCGGGTAAATGTAAATGTTAAACAAGATTGATTGTTTTGTGAACCCTTGGTGTATCAGGAGCTCGGTTCCCTTACTAAGATGTTTTTTAATGAGTCCTAACTCTTGCTTTGGTCGTATGATGCGATAAACCCTTTGAGAATCTTCCTCGCTGGAATGATAAATTGTATGGTGTGATTCTTGTGGTTGGACATTAGTGGTTGTGTTCAGGGGTCAGGCTGAGTAAATTAGAAGTTGTTTGGTCATCTAAATCTCCCCTTTTCCTTCAGTGGTTAGGCGAGTTAGTTTTGATTGCTTCTTTGGTGACTTAATCCCCATGTGAGTAAGTGGATATTAGGTCTCAGTGTCGCATTTGATCCAATTTTTCGTATGCGTTCTTAGAACTAAGCTCGAGGCATAGTACACCTATTGGCAGCCATGAAGGGCTGTGAAGTGACTTTGATGTTGACTTCTGTATTTTATATTTGTAAACTTGTTTTATTTTATCAAGGACCAGCATCTTATTTTATGATTAGATTGAGAAGATCTGAGGATCTTTTAGTTATTTATATTTTGCGAGAATTTTCAGACATTGCAATGCAGCTACTTAGCCAATTTTCTTGATTTCTGATATTTCTTGGATTTTACTTTGATTGGTGACTCATAGCTCGTTTATCTCTTGGCTACTTAGCTAAATGTTACGTGATTCCTTCTTACATGTTGTTGAGTTGGTTCTACGCTATTTGTATTGTGATATTTCATCATATGGGGGTACACCCTAAGTGCCTTGAATCTCTTCTTAGGTGCTTTAAGTTATGCCTTGGTTTTAGAAAGATGGAACCTTGAGTGTGTCTAGGATCTTGGAGAGTTCATTGTGTAGTGCGGTCTAGTTGGAAACTGTTAGCGGTGGTGGTGATGCTCTTACAATCTGGTAAGAGATTTTATCCTCATCAAAGTAGATGTCTTGGTTATGGGTTTATGGATTGTGTTAAGGATCGGATTGAATTTTGGTTGACTGTGGATGTTAGTGGAAAATTGTTTGTTTGGTAGTGGCTTTTCATCGATGGTATGCTAAGTTTTATCATGATTCCCTTGTTTCATTATAAAAAGTACTGACTTGTGGATTGTAGCTATCTTGGTAATTATGAGTAGATTTAAGCACATTCGGGCAATGTGTTTAATTAAGTATGTTTTTTTTGCTCTTATTGACTGATAAATAAGCCTACCCTTGCCTTATCGTTTTAGATTGCTATGAATAACTCTCTATGACATATTAAAATTTGGGTTACGTGGATACAGTTATGGATGCTTTTCGGTATGTTGGACCTTGCTATTAGAAATGTAGTTTGGTAGATCTTGATATTTTAATCTCGGTGGTGCTTATATTATGCTTCTTCTTTTAAAACTATAACTCTTGGTTGTAAAGTCCATGTTTGGGTAGATTAGTTGGTTATCCTATTGCATTTGATACCTTCTAACGGGAATGTGGTTTTCTTGGAGTAAGCTTTTCCTTGTCATTTTGTTGCCTTATTGGTGGTATCTTGTGAGAATATGAGTGTTGATTTAAAAACTTTCCTTGTCTTATTATGTCAGTAAAATGTTTGAGCTTAAACAACAAACATTGTTAAACCTCTTAAATTCGTAAAAGTAAAAATATACTTATATAATGGGTCTTTCCTTGTAACTTCCTTTGAGACTTATGGAGACCCACTAGGAAGGTTTAAGGATGCTTTTAATTATTTGGTAAACCCTTGAAATATTGGTGTGATGCATGTTGATGGATGGATTCCTAGTCCTTACAAAATGAATGATGTGTTTGCTATGTTAAATGTCTCTTGTTCCTATAAAATTAAAAATGTGATGTGTTGATTCATCTCTCTCTCCCATAAAAGTAATAATGTGATATAGTTTTACTCTTCCTTTCCATTGAAATTTTATTTGGTAAGATGACTCACCCAAACTCCATAAAACTATAATTGAGGAGATTTGACATTGAAACTTAGCAAATAATATGGAACATATAAAAAAAATAAAATGGTCCTTGTTATAACCTTAGTAGATAAATAGAATAAATAAAAATCTATGTAGAAGAATATAAAGGAAACTATGTCCATCTACCTTCTCCTAGGGGTAAAATAAATACTTTTTCTACCTATACAAAATGGCAAGATATCATGCCCACCTTAGTGGTGCTCCTTATAACACAAACTTGTGATGTCATAATAAAAGGAAGATTTTCATTAAGAAAACTTGTAAGGAATGTGCTTAGCAAGAGAAACTATAAATTTTGACTTAATATTTTGTTTATAAAATGAGTAATATGTATGTGTATTGAGTTCAATCTATGCTTGAACCTTTTGTTTTACCGCCTGCCAGGATTTTGGTGAAACCCCTTGTTGGTAGTGATGTGTTCTATGTTCATAAGACTCCCTTGTTCATAGACATGTGTGCCCTTCCCTTGTATGAGTTTTAGGTCTTCATACCCTTGTTGCCTCATATCTCGACAAGTGTGAGTTGTGGCCTTTTAGGCTTGGGTCTTATCTCTTGTTTCTTTTTAGAAAAATAACCTCCTTGTGTGTTGATTTAATCCTTGACGACCTAGGTTATTGTAATTTTAAGGCAACATATGTTAAGGATATGACATAACTTTTGAAATTTCTCTTTTCTTCTTATTTTATTGTGACACCTTATTGTTGGTCACCCCCTTTTTCTATTGGGAAAGGAAAGTGTATTTGTTTTCGTAAGTTGTTACTCACTTTTTGGTACGATGCACCCTTGGATTGTAGTTGTTACTTTTCCTTCTCTCTATCTCCCTTGAGTTCTCGTTGGTATTACTATTTATGCATGTGCTCTCTCTTTATTGGTTATTTTGAGCTTGGACAAGATTTAAGATAAATGAATCCCATTGTGTTATAGTGAGTGGTGCTTCTTGTATTGGTATGTTGGTTTCTAGTGGAAATATTTTCTTAATGTTTGACGTTTCTAAATTAGGTTAGTGTTGTGTGTTCTATTTTTTAAGTGTAAAATCAAGCTATAGGAAACTTTGTGATCATGATTTTTGTTAGGATTACCATGAAAATCTAATGTTACCCCTCTTGAGTTATTGAAGTGCTTCCCATGAATAGTTCCTTGATTGTAATTTTTTTGGCTAATTTAAGTGTTCTTCCTTGTTATAAAACCTCATCTTATGTGATCTCAAAATTGTGAGACCTTTGAGAAGACATGTTTCTCATACAAAATTTTGGTCACACTTGAGTTTCTAGTGTCATCTAAATAACGAAATTCGAAGCGTAACTTAAACTTAGTGGAAACCTTAACTTTTATTATTGCAGTAAGTTGTATCCATGGAAAACTATGTGGTCATATCGAGTTCATGAAACTCTCCCTCTTATTCCTTTACTTGGTGGTTATTCTTGAGAATCCTTTGACCTTTTCATGTTTTAATGCTATGTGTTGTATCTTGGTTGATCACGTAGAGTTACTCTTTGGAATTAAATGTTTGCAACCTTACTTGAAGAAAGTTTAGAAATCATCTCGTATAATCTTCCTTCTTCTTGTTGAATTGTATTGGACCAAACTTGGGTTCTGTAGACCCACACTTGTTTGAAGCAAAACAAATCCACAAAGGGTGTGATCCCTTTTTATTTTTCATTGTTCCCCACCTCTTTCTCTGTGACTTCTCGGGAGGGAGTCAAGTCTAAGGGGAAGGGGATGTAATGCCCACTTCCCTTCGACACTAAATGAACCATGATTATCTTTTCCGAATTGTTTATAATCGTAAACCTGACTGTTGTATTCTAGTTAGCATGAAAATAAAATGTGTGGGACATCAGAGTTTCTATTGTGTTTTGGTTATTATTATTATTACCTTGAATCTATGTCATACTGTGGACCCTGAGGGGCATTTAAGGGTAAGACAATTAGCTAGAACTAATGTATTGTTATAAATTGATTGTGATATCATTACTCTTCGATATTGTTTTGTTATATTTAATCTAACACTATGACTGAACACATAGACATCATTGCACATTGTACATGTAAATAGTAATGGATGAGCGATAGTAACACATTGTGATATGGAAATTGAAGGATAGACATCTCTAATCAAACTGATTAACTTTTGATAGACTTTCAGTATTTAAGAAAATGATGTGTTTTCAGCTTAGATATATATATGATATATTTCGAATGCTCTTCGTATTGATTTTTATTACCATGGTCAAAGTCATTTTGTGATTTCGTTGATATTGAAGGATAGATGAAATGGTGAACAAGTGAAAGTATTGCTTAAATTAGATGATTTAGTTGGTTATGATCTTAATTGCAAACTGATGTATTAGCATAATCAAAATGTTGGAAATTGAGAGTAATTGTCGAATCACTTGGTCTTAGCAATAGTAGTTATGAATTTTGACGTTGAAATTGATATTTAGATATAAGCATTTTTATTAGTTCAATATCACTAATATGTCCACGAGGCCAGAAAGGTATTATGTGATTTTGCAGGTAATTATTTCACAACAATAAACTACGGGGGGTAGGAGACCAACAATGAAGGAATGTGGTGTATTGGCAACTGGTCACCATGGCAACGTGTGTTTTGTTGTGTGTGTCTTGTTTGTTGTTAGGGGGTCCCCATGGGGGGGAGTACCTCAAATTATGACCAAGGGGTTTTTGTGTTGTTCTTTTAAATTGTTTCCTTTATTTAATTTTAGTATGTGATTTTATAGTGATGTATTTTTCCCTCTTATTAGTTAATTAATTTGTGTCTAGATTAGTAAATTAATTATGGTGCTAAACTAATAATGGATGGGACAAAATAATTAATTTATTAGATTAGATGGCTCATTGTTTTATGTGTTTTAAATTGAGTGCTTGAGATCTTGAGTTTTGTACACTCCACCTCTTCTTGGAAATTCGGATTTGGCCTTAAAGGCCAATTTTGGAGGCTTGTGGGACAAGTTAAACTTGTCCCACACCTCTTAAATTACTATACCAACCCTACCTATGGGTTGGGGGGTCAAAAATAGACCCCATTATGTGTTTTGGGAAGACAAATGGTACATTTTTATTGCACTATTCTTACATGTATTTATTTTTTTAGTCCTTATGGGGTGTGGGTTTTGATTGTGTGTGTAAGTAAATTGTCATTTCTTAAACCACTTATTAATTATACTTTGGGGTATGCATTTGACTTTTGATGTGGAGTTGAGGATGAGTGATGTGTCATCTTACATGGAGCCACCTCACCCTCCTCTTCCATTTTCCTTTATATGCATGTTTAATTGTTATTTTAGGGGTTACTTACTCATTTTATTTTGGGGAATGGTTGGAATTTTGGGAGAGCTTGCTTGATAATGGTGAATGGAACTTGGAATGGATGGTGTTTGCTTAGGATTTTGGAAGGATTGGAGCTTGTTGTGTGTTGATACTCTTCATTTTATGAGGTGGATCTCCACCTTTGTTCTACCTTGTTATTTTGTGGTGATCTTATGTGTAGATGTTGATTGTTACATTAGATATTCTTGTTAGAAATTGACTTGATTCTTGGGTTGTGGGAGAAATGGAAATGGGAGTTAAAACTTGAGGGAGGCATAAGAGAAATGTTATTGGGATTTTAGGATGGAGTTGGGTTGGTATGTCCACCTTGTTGATAAATATGTTTGTATTTTTCTTGTTATTATCTTGATGGAGGCATAAGAGTGGGTTGATTTACTGAGGGAGGCATAAGAGTGGTGTATCTTCTTAGAGGGAGGCATAAGAGTGTTGTATGTATTTTGATGGAATTTTTGGAGTCTCACAGGTGGACACCCAAACCCTTGGGAGGCATAATAAGAACCCCCATGTTCCTTTCTCCTCCATGGCTTTAGTATGAAGCCTTTGTGTTTTGAAATTTGTGGATTTGTGGTAAAATTGGTATTATGTTATTTTATTGAATGACTTGATTGAATGTGTATGTGGAAGCCAATTTTTGAGTTTTCATGGTTGTCCAAAAAGCCCTCATTGCTTCCTTGTTGGGGCTCGGGAGCCAATGAGGAAGAAGGCTTCTCTCTCTCATTGGATATTTTGGTTGGGTGGAGAGTTTTGCCTACTCCCCCATTTTTTTTTTGTGTGCTTGGCTTGATGGAGGTGGTGGAATAAATGGATAAGGTGCTCTTGTGGGAGAAACACTTGGAGAGATGCATCTTGTGCTATTATGATCCTACTACTTGTAAATTGTATCAATGGTTATTGAATGTGATTTCTTACATTATTGAAAAGGGTTTATTGTGATTTACACTACTTCATAGGCATGTGAACTTTGTAATGACCTTGTAATATAAATTAAACTCTCACAAAACAAAAGTTGTGTTGAGTAGATACATTGAAAATCTGTTACTCAAAGGGTTACACCTCTTGAATGGAAAATAAATGTTGTTCTGTTGGATTATTGATGATATTAGTTTACTTGAATATTGTTATAAATCTCATTACGAATGGTTTGTTTCTTTTATCCAACTAGTTATATATAAATCCTAAATAAAACAAAAATTGATTTATTATTATAAATATCCCCTTTTGTTGCAATTGGAAGCATTGCAACAAAATGAGTGAAATACAACTAATTACACCCTTAATTTAAATTGATAAGTTGTTGAACTTTGGTAAATACACAATTTGTGCACTTCTACTATTGCCTAGGTTTACATAAATTTCATCCTTACAAAGTTATATTTCTACCTCACTACTTGTCATTCCCTATTTCAAGGGGAGACTCAACTTATAAATAAATAAATATTATTAGAGTTTAATATATATATATATATATATATATATAATAATTTCATTGTATAAATAATTCATTAATAATAAAAAAAACTAATATATTTCATATTACAATAAATATATTCATACTAACATATATTAGTATTCACCTTTAAATTATTTCCTTCGCGCATTGAAGGGAGGGGTTGATTGTTTTATATTATCTATAATATCATTGTATAAATAATTCATTAATAACAAAAAAAATAATAATATATTTCATATTACAATAAATATATTCATACTAACAAATATTAGTAACCACCTTTAAATTATTTCCTTCATGCATTGAAGGGAGGGGGGGGTCTCATTTTTTAAAAAAAATTAAAAAAATTGGGCTCCTCCGACCTAGTGGCCGCGGCCTACCCCCCCTTGCGTAGTGTGTGTTTTTTTTGTGTGAGTATGTTTGAGGGGGAGGGGTGCCAACCCCACCCCCAACCCATATACTATTTATGGAGTGGGGGTGGGGTCGATGCCCCTCCAACACAAATAAATTTCTTGTTTATATCTAAATGAAATGGGTAAACACCCACAACCCAAATAGGGAAGGAAACACAAAAAAATAATAAGAAGAAAATACAAATGATAAATAGATTTAAAATAAACTCTTGAAGAGGGATGCACACAAATATTGGCTTGTGTGTATCCATCCCTAATCTTGGAGCTCCCTTCCTTGGCCCTTCTTCTCCCTTATCCTGCAAGTGAAAACAAGTAAAATGAGAGAATAGGTCTAAGAAAAAAATATATGAGAGTCCATAAGGATTTATGGGGTTAATTTTGCCAAACCTAAATCTAAGGGTGTAGGATGAACCCTACACCACTTAAGTGATGGGGTATTTTAAGTGGTAATGTAATAGATAAAAGATGTGTGTTTTTGTAATGTTAAATGGGACCTAAGGGGTTAGCCAAAGTTGTGAACCTTGCCCCTTTTAGAATAATGAACTTATTATAAATTGCATGCATCTAACAATGCAAGATTACTATGCTAGTGTGTTTTAATATAAAATTGTTTTTGAAACTTAAATATATTATTTTAAAAATGGGATTAATGGAGTTAAATAATGAAGAGCTAAATGAGGATTATTTAAACAAAATATTTAAGTCTAGAAGAGAAAGAATTAAATCGTAACATTATTTGAAATTGGGTTAAAAATATTAGTCTTTATATTAGTCCTGAATGCCATATAATTGTTTAAAATTTTGTAACCGAGATTTAATTAAAATCCTACTTAAGGCCTTGTAACCTTTCAAAAAATAATTATTCCATAATTTTTCATGTTTTCTATCAGGTTTTCTTGAGGATTTAAGTGGGGAAAATGCAGGCGTTACAATATTTTTCTTACATTTCAAACTTCACCAATCCACATGTACGTGACTTGTACCAAAGTACGAAGGGCTCTACATCAAAAACCCTAAAAAATAATAGAATGTGACGAAGAATGGTTGGTAACTATTAGGTTATTATTAACAAGAAGATATTTAGCGATATCAAAATCCATAAGGATACAAGACAAAGTAGTGTGGTTGTGTATGATCCCCCACCTATATCTGATCGAAAGCTTGATGGATAATAATGAAAACCCAAATGCAATAACACAAATATTTAAAGACAAATACTGAAAATATGATTTATTATAGGAATTGTGATTAGGGTTTGAGTGGGAACCCAACCCGATCAGCACCCCAAACTTAATATTTCTATCACAAACTAATTGTAATATTTTTAAAAGCCAAAATACATATAAAAATAATCATATTTTTAGAGGTTGTTAATGAGTGAAAATCAGATCTGAAATCTGTATATAAAACTGACTGAAAATACCATTGAAAACCTTCAAAAAAATCTGAAATTACTTTAGTTTGACTCCAAAAAATCAATAGATGATATGGAAATAATATTCAAATCAGAAATACTTCAAATACAATTCCAACCAGCAAAGGAATGAGTTGTTTCACTAGAAAAATTTATGATAACCCTGCTGCAATTGTATTCTCCAAAAACACACTACTAGAAATGATTGAAAATCTAGTTAAATCAATGAGAATTCCTGAGTGGAAATCTCTCACAATAATCTTGGGGTTTCCATCCACAAGAGATAGAATCCTAAGGGTTTTCATCCTTAGATATATTTATACAAAATCACATAGCATTGAGACACAAGGTAAGGGGAATTGGTCATATATGATTCATGAGATTCCTTCTAAGTATGTCGAACTCTCCTTTATCAAAGGAAAATTGACCCAAAATGAACCTCCTTTCAAACCAATCCATATGTGTTGGTCTTCTCTATACTTGGTTCTTTCTCCTAGGCCAAGTTGCACACTTTCCTTAATGAGGAATACAAAATTAATGACTATTTTTATCCTATCCTAAACTTCATTTGACTCTCCTTTGGTCCAGGTCACACTTTTTCATATGAATGAATACAAAATTAGCATGGGCCTATTTATCCTTTCTATAAAACATTTATTATTGTCCTCTAGGCCCAAGTCTTCAATCTCCCTTATAGGAAGGATGAAATATAATAAATCCCTTTACAATGATATTTTACACTCATGCAAAATCATATTTACCATAGAGATTATAACCTATTATCTATTAAGCCAAATAAATTAATATAAGTTCTTTAATAATTTTATTTTATTTTTTATAGGAACTTTATAAGAATTTATTGTGACTTAATTCACCAGTGTGGACACCATTTTGTTGTAGGGTAGACGAAATGGGCCAAATGTCTTCAATAAAAATAATATCCGAAAAAGAGGGACATTACAGTCCTCCCTTCCCAGGATTGCTTTCCCCCAAGCAATCTCATGTAGAAAATCTGCATTCTAATCAATTCCTTGGATCCCAAATAATCCTAAGATTTTTGAATAGATTTCACATGCACTATAACAAACTACTCAAGGTATAGTAAAAAAGAGCTTATGTAGCTTACTCATAAAAAGTGCCACAATCCTCCTCAATTATGTCCCCAATTTTCTGTACTCTTCATCATATCCTTGTTGGTATATGCGGTAAACTTGTTATTTGACTTGTTGTGGATGTTGGTTTGCAAGGGAAGCCACTAACTTAGCCTCCTAGGCCCTTTGTGACCATATATCACACAAATTTTTGTGTCTTTTACACATCCTCCCAAGTCTGATATAAAAAATCAGAATTCTTATGACTTGAATTCATCACACAAAATCCATTTTTAACACCCAATTATTGAATTCCACCTATAAAAGACCCCATGGTATTATCATCCTCATGTGAAAGGAGTATTACCTCATGATGGAGTAAAGAAACATGATTTTTGTCATTACAAATTAGAATACCTGTCGTACTCTTTTGCCACATTTTTAAGCTTCACAAATACATCTTCCATGGAATTTTCATATCCAACACTTGTACTTCGAGTGCTCATGCTTGTAGAATCTTATTCATTAATTTCTACATGTGTAAGGGATGTAATCTTAGGAGAGTGAGAAGATAAATTAATGACTGCCCTAAATCCATATTTTGGGGGCCTTCCTCCATTCTTTCTTTGCGATCATCAACCGCTTCCCAAATCATAGGATTTTGTTCCAAATATTCTTGGCTTCTATAGTATGATTTTTCTTCATGTGTAGATGATATGAAATTATTGGATTTAAATATAATTTTAGAATATTCCTTATGATCACCCAAAAATCCATGTCTATTTCTATTCTAAAACAATAACATGCTCTATGCTAGCCTCTAAAATAGAAGCTTCTAGTGAAACCTCTGTGTAAGGATGATGCAAATAAATCATTACCCAATGTTGTTCCCATGTCTTCCTATGTCAAATCAGCATGTCTATAAAATTCAGCGTATAATTTTTTGCATACCTTATTGGAGCTTGAATACAGAAAAGCACTCTCATGAAGAGTTGTTATCAACCATATGTGAAGATTCTCTATTCCTTCCATGTATAAACAAATTCAGAAGCTATAGTGTGATATTCCTTCCTTTCCTGTTCAGTCTTGTGGAGAAGACTCAATTGCATGTCCATGTAGTACTTGAAATGAAAATTATCCTTAACAATTGAGGAAGGATGCTATAATCCTCAAATATTCTAATCACTTCCACTTCTTTGTCTTGTGGCATTTGACCTTTGTGAATAAAAAGTGATGATGATCCTTTAGAGAGTCCAAACTTTGAAATTGAATAATCTAAACGCTGCAATTAACACATTAGTTGATGTTGTGATTGTTCAAGTTTTTTTGAAACTTGTTTATAGCTAGACATCCTTACCAAGATGAATTATTTAGGTGTCCAAAATGGAAAACCAATTCCAAAATGACTTGTGCACAAGTGATTTAAAACCACTGAATGTAACCATTAACGAATAGGCTAGCATGATTATGGCTCTAATCAAACTAACCCTCCAGGATGGGAGGATCCAAGCTCTCATACCAATGTAATGTTCTCAAATGGGACACTTTGACCCCCGATGGATTTTCAATCAATTCCAAACACCAAAAATAGATTTGACAAGGAGGAAAGTAATCAAATGTAATGCACAGAAGAATTTTTCATGAGAATTACGAATAGGAATGTATGTAGACACCTTTATAAATTAGCTATAATACCAAACCTAATTTACCCTAGACTGAGATACATATATTTCAAGTTCAAATATGAAGAATGTATACATATTTTAACTATAGAACAAATATGACATAACCCTTAGAAAATGCGACTGGCTTAAGAATAAGGCCCAAAAAATCTATAATGAAATTTGCATCCCTTTCACCCAAAATCAGTTTTTTATTTTCTACCAATCATAAATAGATGAAATGCCAAATACATTCACAATAAAATAAGATGGAAAACCCCTTAAAAATATGTAGATAAGGAGGAATGAAAAACAACATTAAACACCTTCGAAATAATGTGAAATTAACTTATTTTGATCCCCAAAATTTAGTACAGATAAGCATGACAATAATATTTCAGACTTGGAAGATACCTTCCAAATACAATGCACAAACAGATCTAAGGAATGAAGGTTTCGCTCACCATGGAAAAAAAAAGTAAACCAATGCTAAAACCCTTTGTTTACCAAAAATAGGATGCAAATATCCATCTAAAAAACACATTGCTGGAAATGACAAAAGAAATATGGTTGAATCCCAATGAGAATTCCTTGTGTAGGAAATATCTCACATTACTCTAAGAGGGTTTTCGTCCTCTAGAGGGAAAAAATCGTAAGGGTTTTTGGTCCTTAGTATATTTATGCAAAATCACAAAGCTTGTGACACAATATCAAGGGAAATTGGTCATATATGATTATATAGAATGCCTTCTAAGCAAGTCGAACTCTCTTTATAAAGGAAAATGTGACCTAAGGGAACCTGACCTTTCAAACCAAGCAGCTACGTTGCTCTTCTCTATACTTGGTTCTTTCTCCTATTCCAAGTTGCATATTTCCTTAATGAGGAATACAAAACTAAATATATTTTCTATCCTTCCTAAAGTTCATTACTCTCCTTTGGTCCAAGTCTCACTTTTTCATAAGAATGAATAAAAAATTAATTAATGGGCCTATTTTATCTTTCTAGACAACCTTTATTACTCTTCTTCTAGGCCCAAGTCGCCAATCTCCTTTCTAGGAAGGATACAATACAATAAATCCCTTTACAATGATATTTTCCCCTCATGGCAAATCACATTTACCATAGAGATTACATTTTTTATCTATTAAGCCAACATAAATTAATATAAGTGCTTTAATAATTTTATTTAATTTTTATATAGCACTTTAGAATAACTAATTGTGAGATAATTCACCCTTATGCACCCCCTTTGGCCGTCAGGTAGACAAAATGGGCTAAATTTCTTCGATAAGAACTATCCAAAAAAGAGGGAAATTACAGGTTGAAGTGCATAATAGAAGGCTAAGTCATCAACAGACCTCCTTCTCCTCCCCCCATCCCCAAAAAAATTATTTACGTTCGGCTTCAAAACTTAATTTAGCTCATAACCTAAGTGTCGGGTATGAAAATCTTAGCCAAACATGATTCATGTTATAGTATTTGGTCAAGGGATTAAAATACAAATACCATAGTTTAATTAAGATATAATTCTCACCCCAATCCCATAGTCGAGAAAATATTATAACATCAATATCTTTAATAAGATCAAAATCCACATTGGAAAATCCCATAGCACAGGGATAAATCTACAAGTTACATTTAATAAGGGGCAATAAAGATTCTAAAATCCATGCATGGAATATGGAAACCTGGTAAAAAATTAGCTGAGCCAGCAAATCACCCCTCTTGCCTCATAGTAGCATTCATTTTTGTTAAGAGCTTCCTCCCTGGAGGTCACAAAATGAGTGGCATTAGTTTAGATATGAGGTCTCAATACAGATGTGACAAGTGTCGCCATTCGAGATACCACATTTGTAAAACTAACCATGAGCTCAAGGGGTAAGTGCAGGAAGTTGATGGACAAATATGGGGTCATCCGTGGACATCATATTGCAAATAACAACATAATATCAACTTGTAGGGATTATTAGCAATACATACACTCAAAATTAGACAAAATTATATTAATATGAATCGTAGCATCTGGAATCTAGTTTCTAAAATACTAATTTTTGTAAAAAATGGACAATATTATCTATATTAAACACTCAAAATTCAATGACTTGATATTTTTTTTTAAAAACGTCGATAATATTATAGTCCGTTTGCCCACAATTTGGATGACCAAAAATTGATATATATTTTTTTCCTTTTGTGAGAAGTTATATGCCACTATCTATCTTGGGATGGATTTTATTTTGTATTTTTTTGAGTAATATTTTATTTTTATGATTTTTTCCGTGAAAGTGGTATGAAAACATAAAGAAAACAGAGCACTTTCCGTTTGCCCACCATAACTTCATCAAAAAATATTGAAATCAAATAATTTTTTTTGGAACATGTATATAATTTCACCACGGTTGGGATGGTATAAGTTTTATCACTTTCTGATAAGTGAAACAAATTTTGCAGTCTTAAACGTAGACATAAACGTTCACAGGAAAAAGTGTCTTAAAGACCTACTATTAGTAAAAAATTATAAAATGATATTTATCCTCTTCTATTCACTTTAAAATCAGTATTTATACAAAGCTAATAGTCTCCCCTATGCAATGGTACCATTTTTATGACATAGTTTTTACTTTTCGGCATGGTTCAAGTCCGCGGAAGACTAAATTTTATGTTTTGTTGTTTTTAATGTAAAATTCAGGATTTGATGTCCACTTAATTGTCCCCCAACTTGGTGCACTTACCCCAAGATCAACCCCTACCTCTAAACACAAGGATTCCTCTATTTAAATTACATAATCATTAATCATTAATTACATATTTTCCTTTACTGTGGGGATGGTTCACTAGAGGAGTTCTATTACTACTATATCCAAATCCATGTCAGGTCATATTGCCATTGGGACTAATTTGCAAAACTCTTTCGAAAAGATCTATAACAAACCTCAACAAAGGTAGTAAAAAACATAGTAATTTTAAGTATTTGCACATTTTAATAATGGATCATATAATCAATTCTTAATAAAATAGTAACTTTTTAAAAACAGGTTCTTAATTTTTTAAAAATTTATTTTTATGTATTAATCATCCTAGAATACCCTTTATAATTAATCATTAGCTAGATATATTTTCTCAATAATATTTTTATTAAGATAAAAAAAATTCCTTCATAACTTTCATATATAATACTAAAAGGTTCTCTTTTATTACTTTTATTTATCATGCTTAATCAAATATTTTCTTCCATTACATTTAATAGATGAGTTTAAATAATAAAAAACCATCAATAGCATGGATAAACTTATCTGTGTATGATTTTTAAAAAAACATTATTAAAGAACAAGGTCATGATATAGTAGATGGTGCCCAAGTTAATAAATTTCTTAAATAGAGTAGAAGATAATTCTTACAAAAGTGATTATATTAATATATACGAAATTTAAAAATAAATTAAAATGTGTTTAAAATCTATTATTAGAGATACGATAAAAATATATAAAGAATATATTAATAAATATATGGAGAAAAATACACTTTTTATACTATGAGTCAATTTTAATTGGTTTTCTTTTAAGTTATGAAATAATAAGAGAATGAGAAAAATATTGTATATTAGGACTTCTTTTGAAATGGTACAATATGATAACATTTATAATAAGTAATAGATATATATGTGGTAAACATAAAAGTGAAATTTATGTTTTGAGCAATAATTTGAATTCAAGCCTATATAAAGATATCAATATTATAGAGTTATACACAAAATATTATATTCAGTTAATAAATTGAAATCTTTTACGTGACTTAGGTCATGGATTCAACTCTCGATTTATTTTTGGGGGTGGTGAGTGGTCCACTATACTCCATCCAAAAGTTATAAGGAGCTCGTCATGTGTTAAAGTTTCACAGATTTAAATCATTAGGCTAAACTTCAATTCCTCTGAACTAACACAAATAAAAATATTTTTAAAAATAACACTAAATATATGTTATATGAAATAGCCTTAATTATTAGACATCTTGTTTAAAATGGATTCTATAGTATTTGTTCGCTATGGATGGAGTCATTTTATAAATTAAAAAGGATTCTTCTAATAAAATTAGTTAGCATTTAACAAAATATTGTTTAATTGAGACCTTGGAATATGTATACACAGTTAAGTTAAGCCACATAGCATATAGTTTTTAAGGATTTTTTTAATAGCTTTTAAGAAATTTATTATATTAAATTCACTTAAGTGTTGGGTTTCAAGCAGCCCAGGCCCAACCAAAACCTAGATAGGTTTGTCACATCCTATAATACTTTAAATGTTATTACTTAATTATATGATGTCACTTATCAATAATTTGAATTGAACATTAGTGAATTGACTTCAGCTTGCACTTTCCATTTCACTCAGATGTTGTGTGTTGGCATACATGGGAGTATGAACTAGGTATATACTTTCTGTTGAGGCTTTGAACTCAATATCATTGATATCTCACTTTCGACTGATTTCTTTATGAAGGAAATAACTAAAGTTTGGGACTGGGAATAGATATCGAATAAAAAATGTCAATTTTATTAACAATTTAAAAATGTGTTAAACTGATATATTTAACCTTACAATAAATCTATGGAACTCCATATGGATTTCTTGAAAAAAAAATTAAGCAGACCAAGCCAATGAATAAACATAATTTGATGGTAAGAAAATCATATAAATTTCAACCATTTGGTACTTAAGTTTTTTAAATCTATAATTTAGATTTCACATTTAAAAAGGTCTAAACACATTTTTATATTATTGGTATATCAGAGTTAGGGATGAAAGAGTTCATGTCAATAATTTTTTCGAAATACACTTTTGCAGTAATTGAAATATTATTAAGATAAGAGAAATTTTTTAAAAATAAAATAAGGAGGGCATTAATGCAATGAATAATTGTGCAAATAGACACTCGCCAAATCCCCGCAATTATTAAATACTTTTGTTGAAGGATGAAAATATAAAACTTTTGGAAGTGTATAACTATCCATGTTCTTTCCCATAAGGAGTACAAGAGAGATGCACACATCAATTACATGGAAAATAAAATCAACAAAATTATTTACATTCACTTGTTTTTACATCTTTATTATATGTATGATTTCTTAAAACTCAACACTTGATATCAAGGTCAAGTTGCAAACCTAGAAAGAGGTTATTACCAATTCCATGCTTCTAATCTCCACGTAGCAACATCAACATAGGTTTGTGCTCGCGATGCATGCATTGGTAACGGGTTCTATAAGTTACAAGTGCTTTTGATTTGCATTTTATGTCCGCGGAGATGTGGACATCAGGGATATAATTGCATTGTTCTGAAATTTCTCTTTTCTTCTAAAGTTCTCTGTATTTGTTTATTCCTTATGTATTTTATTATATCGATCTTCAAGATGTTTTATGACTCCCTTTCGTAGTCCCCATTACATTTCTGTGATTGCTAGTGTTAGGGGATATCAACAGTAATTATGACATGAGTACACTACACAAGTTGTGAATAAAAGATCGGATGCATTCTGCAAGTTATAAAATATTAATGGAAAAAACAATGTAATTAAAGAAATGTAATCTCCATTTTTCATAAAACAACTGATATTTTGTGAAATAGAATGCTACTTCTAATTTATTGTGATATGATTTTATATTCTTATCTGCCCGACATAGTTGAATTTTTAGCTTTTCTCCTCACTTCCCTCGCACTTTAGTGGATTACATGATTTTAATTCTTATCACTCCACTTTTAAAACATCAAATATACAAATACTAGAAAAGTAGATTCTAAAACATTCATTATTTAAAGGGTGTCATAAAGTAGATGCTAAAACATTCAACATCAAGAAAAGCACTACTGGAAAAGTCGATTCTGTATTTAATTGGAGTCGATGTAATTTTTAATTTGCAAGTGGGACGTATGATATTTTTAAAAGTTGAATACGTCTTCTAATTTATTGTGACGTGATTTTATATTCATTCACTTTATATTCTAAAACATTCATTGATTTTATTTTTAAAAGTTGAATACGTCTTCTAATTTATTGTGTGGTCGGAAATGGAATAGTTGATTTTTTAACTTTTGTATTAGCTTCATTCACTTTAGCACAAGACACGATTTCCCTTTCATATTAATTTTTAGTCCATAAATTATCTTCGGGAATCGGGAATCTAATGAACGTTAAAATATCTTCAATTACTACATTTTTTTACTTTATTTAGAATAAAAGCAGTCAATGTTCTGTAGAATGTTTTTTTAAAGAATGGAACACGATGATTACGGAGAGATGCTTCATGGGTACGTGGAAGCTCTTTATCATCATAACATGCCGCATATATTAAAGGGACCAATTCATTTGTAATATTATATAATAAATGTGGAGTCATCTTCCTTCATTTTTCACGTACAACCAAGTCAAGTCATCACAGCTGTATGCAACGTCTTTGGGTTTATATATATAAATAAAAGAACGTATGAAAAATTTTATATAAATTAGCTCTCCAAGGGGAAAAAGAATTCACACACAATACACACTATAAAAATATGAGAACAGAGAATGTGAGTGCTTCAAGAATAGATTAAGTTTTTAATAAGGTTATGGATAATTAAGTTTTAATTATAATATATGTGTGGATGATAAAGTATTTGTATGTATATATAATGGGCAATGAAATAGTAGGGGATTTAGGTGACTTGGCAGTTTAGGTCCGATAAGTTTGAGCATTAATGCTCTATCTAAGTTAAAATTCTATTAAGTCCATATAAGGTCTAGCCCCCCCGTCTTCGGGTAGATTGAAGCTCCCATCCCCAAACGTTGCTAGGAGTAGAATTTCTCAAGCTCACAATGCACGAATTGTTCAATGATACAGACGAATAAAAAAAGGGTAATGAAGAGATTGTACATATTACACACTTTAGATAATATTATTAAAATATTTGATTAAAAATTTGATAAATTTTTTAATAATGTTATAGATGGTGAAATTTCATAATTCTAATATATGAAGTTTCCTTGCATTTATATATTTAATATTATTAAATTTAATCTTTAAAAAATTAAGTTTTTTTTTTTTTTTGTAATAATCCAGATTTTTAAAGAGTGAAACTCTAAAACAAAACGAGCATCCACAATGTAAACTACCTAAAGTGGTGATTAAGGTTTGAAGAAACAACTCGAAAACAATATAACTTTAAGTTCTGTTATATGTAAATTTAAATTGAAATCTAAATTGATAAATATAATAATAACATCTAAGAATTTTAAATTAAATGGTGGATCCACAAGTAATTATATGAATTTTGTTACTCTTTACTTTCACCAACACAAATACATCATTTATCTTTTAGATCTTCTTAAAAACATGCCTTCATAATCCTAGGGAAACTAGGGTTTGATCCTAAATGTTCGATGCAAAATTCGAGTTCACCAAAATGTTTGAAGCCATTTTTTTTATTAAGAAATCTAGGTTAGCAAAATAAGTACACTAAGGATGTAAAGGGTAGGTATACTTGGGTTATACTAATCAATACAATTCTAACCTTAATTATACAATATCAGAACAAATCATTAAATGTTTACACGATATGCTAAATACTTGAAAATGAAATGTGGTAGGAGCCCTCATACGGTCTTGATCCTATGTATGGTTTTGAACCTACTAATAATATAGTTCTGTAGCTATTTGGGGGTGTCTTCTACCTAAATATTCCTTGTGTATCAAACTTTAATTGTTGGTCATGCTACAAATCCTTCTAAATATTATGAAAAATATCTCAAATCCTAGCTATCAATGAGAGACCCTTAAAAAAATTAGTTGGGTTGTGGACACCCCTATGCATTGTCAATTTTGGAACATCTCCAAAGATGTCTCAAACGATGCATCGTTCTCTACTTAGCATGTGATAAATCATTGGATGCAACTATGATTTGACAACTTGAACTTCTTTAATAATGAATGAAATGATACTGGATATTTTTAAAATACATGGAGAAGGGATGTTTAAGTGTTTGCGAATGAGATAGATTGATTTGTTGAATTGGTATGCTGCGTCATACCAATAGTGATTGTTTCCCTAATGAATCTTTATAAGATTTTATGAGATTTAGGGAGCCTTGGTTTTTTTTACAAGTGTAGGAAGTAATTGTAACAATGTAGCACCATATGATTTCAAGGTTTCTAAAGGATAAATTCTATACTTTTTTATATAAGGTTTCAAACATAAATTATGGAAGAAAGGATGACAAGAAGGGAGTAAGGTACCCAACGAAGAATATGAAATTGAGAGAAAATATGTAGGATATGTTGGTATAAAACATACAAATATGTTACGACCGAATAAATTCTCCTTACCAAATTGTACTACTTTTCCTATGGATTCAAACAAGAAAACTAAAGTTTGCATCTGGTTAACTAGAGTTTTCTTATGGATTTCATGCATATGATTATCAGAGTTTGTCAACATATAAGTGTGTATGAATAATTAAACTATAAAATATACCATATGATGTACTAAGTGAGGTTAACAAGCTTGTGTGTATCAAGTAGCAATAATGCATTGTCAAAATCAACAATGTTAAAGTGTAAATTGTCAAATTTGAGGGTGTACACCTTCTTTGGTTACAATGCTACATGTAATAATTTATTTCAAGGAAAACAATATTTTTCTATTTTAGTCATCCTTATTACTTTTTGTGGAGAGAATATGAATGATATTTTCAAAATATTCATTTTTTCTCTCTTTCCAATCCAACATTAGTTATGCTCATCAATAACTTCCAATCATTAATTTTTGGATTCACATCTTTAATAGTTGGGATACTTTATTGAATCCCTTTTTGGTTATATAATTTTTTGCTTCTTGTCTAAACAACTTATCTAAAGTTAGAACTATTTCAACTTCTTTGGATGTATTTTATCACATCAATTACTATCATATGATGTTCAACAATAATAAGAGGCCACTTTTACAAAAATCCCGCTAAAATCATTAAAATATCTCTAAAAATGACATCTTCTTTTTCATGAAATGCTTGATGAAGTAAAGATTCTATGTTTTCTAATAACAATTTTCCAATGAACCTCTTTTAACAAGTAAATATATAATTTATGTGTCATATTTATTATTGATAAGTTTTAATCCTTTCTCCTTCTAACTCTTTAAAAATTGTGACTCATATTCGATATTGCGAATGTATCATTGTTATACCAATATTTAATCTTACAACTCATTGTTTCAAGTAATATAATAAGATACCAAGCTTTGGGAGTATTGCATCTAGAAGCACTTGATGAATGACACATACTACATATAATTTTCTAGTTCCTTTTATTTCCTAAATTATCATGTATAATTGAAAGTTATTTTTACGTTGATGATATTTTTTCATTATTATATCAAGTTATCATATCATTTTAGCACATAAGGTTCCATAATTGATATATGGGGCTAATTCATCATCTATGCTAAAACTACTATCTTTCATGATATTTATGAATATTTATCATTGTATACCTATATCCTTCTCCTCAATATTCATTATCCCATGGTACTTGTCTATAAATGTATTTTTTCCCAACATATATATTTCTATTACTTGCATGATTTGGTTTGTTGAAGCCTATACATTATTTCCAACTCATGCTCCCTTATACTTTCTTTACATAGTTTAATTTATATCATCTTGAAAATCACTTTGATTATACACATATTATGGAGTATTCCTTCAATCAACATGCCAATGATTATAATTGAATGATTTCTAATTCAATTCTATTACATTTGAATCAAGTCCAATTTTTATTTGTATATTCTAAAATGTAATGTAAAGTAATAAGTATTTTGCAAGAGATCAACTTAAGGATGCCTCCTTATGTACTATGGCAACATCTACTATACCTATCCCTAGTATACATATCTCCTCGGGGAAAACTAACATTCATATGTACAATGTTTCTATACCTATTCTTGTAGCCACTATTATTATTACACATTTTTTTATCTCATCATAATGGCTCCCGTGCATCTTCCTCCAACACACAAGATCTTGAGTCTCTTGTCCATTCTTTACAAGCACAAATATTACAATTGTAATAAGGTATCTTTAAATATTTTTATGTTATGGAATATTCACAATTACTGCATAATCCACGTGTGCCTGAAGTTGTCAAATATCCCTTACCCATTAGTTTTGTTACACCAAATCTTTCTATGCTTGATGGAAAAGGTGATCTCCAAGAGAATCTTACATCATTCCATGTTGTTTGTTTTGACTATGCATCCAATGATATATTACTTACTAAGCTATTTCCCAGGAGCATAAAGGAAATTCCTTTCGAATGGTTATATGATCTCCTCACCCGTCTATATGATATTTTTACTACACTAGAAAATCAATTCTTGTCATAATTTTCAATCAACATTGGGTATAAATGATCTTATGTAAAAATTTCCAAACTTCAACAGGGAACTCCTTAACATATTAATGACTAAGTTTTGTGTTATGAAACAATCCTTACTAAAATGAACAACATACTAGTTGATAGTGAATTGGAATACCCTTTTACCCAAATCCATTTTCCTCCATTGCAGGATACAATCATGTTTGATAAGTTTCAATATTTTTACCATATATGTCACACCCTAAGAGTGCATGAAGCCAAGTTATTACATATGAAATAACTTAAATATATTTCTCACACCTTTAACTCATCAAGTGTCAATTTTCAAAGTAAATATAATTTCAAAAACAAATCTAATGGCACTAAGGTTGGTTATAAACACACTGTCAATGTTGTTTCTCAACCTGATAAGTCCAATTACAACCCAAAAAATGAAAATGCATACGGTTTTCTTTCCCTCTATGTATTTTTAAAACAAATTGATTAATTGTAACCTTGTCTCTCTCCCTTCACCATTTGATGTTAATACGAGAAAGCCTATGGGTAAGAGATTCAATTTAAATGTTAGTTTTGATTATCATATATGCATTGGTCACATTATCTATAGATTATTTAAGTTACGACATGTGACTAAAGACCTATGTAAACAAAAAAATATGCATTTGGGTACATTTCTACATCCTAAAGCATACTAATGTATACACTATTTCTAAGGAATAAAACTAGGGGTTGATAACTTCTTTTGGACATTTTGCTTTATGTCTTGTACTTTTAGTGGCCTTACATATCTTACAACTTTACTAGAACTTTAATAATTTATGTTTTATGGCCTTAGACACTAACACCCAGCTAGGATAGAAGCGCGCATACACTCCTGAACCTTTTGGCTGACCTTATGCTTATCTTGATTCTTCTTACTCTTTTATGTCCTTTTTACTTATTGGTCACCTTTTTACACTTTGGGTCAGCCTTTTAGTTGTAAATTTTGAAATTCAAACAATGGAATCGTAGATATACTTAGTTATTTCTCTCAAGGGGACAAACACTATAAGCATTATCTATAATCAACTAAGATTGCATCAAATTCACAAGATCACAACAAGGCATACATCCAACATGATCATACAAGGGATAAGGGATGCAATAATATATACACACAAAAAACGAGGGGAAATCATTCTATTCCGTCACACACATTCTATATACTTGGTACATTCTAGATCTAGCATGTTATCATCTTACGACTTACACAAGGGAAACCTAGGGCATCATTACACACACAATCATGAATAACTACATGGATTTCGAGATGTATTAAAGTGCTCGGTTGTAAGTTCACTCTTCAGGTGACTGTCAAGGTCAGTCTGACTACACATTCTACATTTTTGTTATTATAGTTGATGTGGTTTATGGACATGTGTAGGTAGTTATCTATTTTGTAGGTTACATGTGTGATTGAAACCCTAACACCGAAGTTAGAGTGAAAAATTGAATATTGGAGTGAACACCTTCCAACCCAAAAAAATTCAGAACCTGAGCATCTAAGAGGACACTAGCGCCTAAGGTGCTCCTATCCTCCCATGGGAATTATTATCCTTCATATTTTTTCACTTATGAATCTTGATCGAGCATTTACGACATTGTTTCCAGCCTATTTTAGAAGATATATAGCATCGATCATTTCCGGGTTGCACAAAATCAACTAATTCATCCTACTCTCTCATTTTCTTTGGGTTTACGCTTGTTAATGTTTATTGTTTGTACATTAGAGTTGTTTGCTAATTGTATATCATTAGTTAGAGTAGTTACTCAAAAATTATTTTTAATTCAATTTATATTAAATCATTTGGTGAACCCCAACTCATGATCAACCACCCAAATCATTATTTAGCTTATTTTTGTTGGATTTTCCATTTCTAACACCAAAACCATTATTACATTAGGATTAATATTTCCATCTATTTTTTTCATATATCTGATCTGTATATTTCTTTCTAGGGTTTCATCCTTGGTCCTATCCTCTGTGTCAATTTTTAGGGCTCTTATTTTGAAACTTACCTTTCCTTTCATATCATGACCTCTACAGTTACTAAAGTCTTGTTGTCTCAATTACTTGAAAAGTATCCAATTTGTAAATATGCTTTCAAAAAGGTCCTAAACATAATGTACCTCCCTCACGATACGCCACCTTCACAAGTAAGTGTAATTTACAATTGTATTTTGACCCCCTATTAGTCTTGATAACATAGCCAATCAGCCCATCTTTGAGTCAATTCAAGCTTTACATATTTTTTAAAGATAAGTTTTAATCTATGCAAACCAAAATTACATCCCTCATAACTGAAATAAAACATAGGATGCTTTTCATTCCCATGTTAGTTCTTCTTGTATACCTCATCTTGATCCCATGTCTACTACATGTGCTCATACAAGTGAGGTTAATGTCTTACCAGAATAAGCACCTCTCAAGTTTGATATAAATGTTAGGAAATATGATATTCTCTTCCATCTCCTCAATGACAAGTTAATCACCTTGAAACCTACTCATTACTACCCTCCTTTGTGGTTTACAAAATACAAAGGTCACCTTTTTCACAATTGTCATAGAATTAATGGACATCGTGTCAGTGATTGTTATGCTTTAAAATGAAGAATAAGGAAAATTTTGTATCAAATATTTATTTCATTTTCTACACAACATTTTTCTACACGCACATTGTCAATTACCAAACCCTAATGGGTTCCCAAATCTGATCCCTCTATGTCTAATGAAAATCATGTCATACTTACTAGTGTTATTTCTCTGATAATTCAAGAGCCACATATCCAACCTAGTATGATAACACACCTAGAAGTACCTAACCCATTACCTCCTCCTGTTGTGTCATCTGTAGTATTACCAATCCAAAATATGTAACTAACATTAAAAGAATAAGATCCAATTCCCTCGCCACAAGCTAATATCCATCACCAATATCCTCAAATTTAATGTATAATTCCTCTTATCGATCAAGATAATTATAATATCGATGACTGGGACACATTTAAACATCTGCCACTATGACATGGTCTCTCTTGCATCATTACATATATTTCCATCACTTACACTCTTGGGGGCATAAAATTTTCCCCCATATTTGCACATTCTAATTAGAAGTTGCATATTCATGCTACTCACATAAACACTTATAACTTAATTTTTCTTTGCACTTCAAGTAAATCTTGCTAGCAACACACCTTTTCTTATCTAAAATATGATAACACCTTGCTACATCTATCTACAGTTACGGATTCCATTTATACTCGTATGACACTCCATACATGGTTTTCTCCTCATGATTACCATTCTTGATACACATACTACTTTATACATATGGTATACATCCTTTTTCTCACTATACGTACTCTCGCTATTCTTCCTCACAATGATAACATCTCTTTTCAAGAAGCTCCTGCTATACACACTTGGGGGCATCATACTTCCTCTTCCTCACTTATTTCTTATGCCTTTAAATATTCCTATCTATACAACACAATGTTGTTATTACATACTCTACCACTTGCATACAATACATTTGTTACCCCATGGCACAATCTTGTTTTATGGTTCATACTTGACTATTTAGGGAACAATTCAAAAATGAACCTCACTTGCCACATCTTAGCTAATATCTCTCACTCCATGCTTGATGGACTATCTTTCGTAGCACTAGCACATCGATGGTTCACATACTTTATCCTCATTACCCAATGACACACTTTTGTTCTAACGATTCATAATTGACTATTGAGGGATAATTTCTTAATGAATCTTATCTCATGCACATAGGCTGAGGGAAATGTGGCTTCTTCCATATTCACATAATCCACATCGTATCATACAATCATCTTCACATAACATCTGTATATATTCATTGCATTTACTCTTGCTAGCTTATGTTATTTACATGTTTCACTTTGTTTCTTATGCTAGTTGGATACGTAGTATGTCATCATATTTTTTTGTACACACATGTGTATTCACATGGTATCTTGAGGTGAATGAAGTAATTTTATATATTCTCACATGATGCATGATATAAGACACTTCTCTTTACCAGTCCCATCGAGGCTTCTGGAGGCATTCACCTTTTATACTCTCATACTCTCATACTACACTTCAATACTTACTATTTTTTATCACTATCATTTACTTTTTTTTGTGCTATACATGCTTTGACATACTTCTTATCTTTCTAACGTGCTAATGGGTGCTTCATGTGTACCATTTAATTTTCAAGATTATATACAACCATAGTTATCCATCACTTATGCTTACTGTTGTTTTCTATTATTTTCAGCTATGCCCTATGTCATGCTTGTTCATTGTTTCATTATGGCCTCTTCAACCTTGATTGTCTTGTGACATTATAAGTGATGCCCCATGTTTTCAACCCAGTTTTCACAGTACCTATTATCTTCATATTTTCTTGCTACATTGTCTTCGATTTCGTGTTATTTTTGTTTACACTAACGCTTTTTTATAGCCTATCTTTTTTGAATGTGCCTTGGTTTCTACCATACACATTCCTTACCCGTAAAAGTATCCACTCTAAGATATTCATATCAACTTTAGGTCCTCTTGTTTGGGGCCACCTCCTCCTACCTTCCTCGCATGATCCCCAAATAGGGTGAGGGGCATCTATTGGGTGAATAAATAACCCTTCCAGCATATCATATCTATAGAAAAAAAATGAAGTATAGAATTGGCCAAAGTACATAGTAAAATATTGGTCCAAAATTTGACTTGGACCAAAACATAGAGCAGACACTAGCATCGAGTATTAGATATGAATGATGGGAACTTGTTTCTTGGGGTAAAAATAGAAATTTTCTCAGTTCAACACAATTTCCAATAGTTTATAGTATAGTTCTACATTATTAGGAACTTGTCTCCAGTTACATAATTTAGTCAATCAGTTATAATTCGGTTTAAAATGGTTATAATTCGTTACAAATCAAGTACGTGTCATCTGCAGTGGAACTTGGGGACGCATCATGGAAGGAGATAACAACAAACCTCTCTCCTCAACACTCTTCTCTTGGTGTGAGATCACCAAAAAAACTCTCTCTTGGCATGAGATCACCCAAAAAACTCTCTCTTGGTGTGATATCGACCAAAAACCTCACCCTTAGTAATAAGAAATCAAATCCAACAACTTCTCCAAGGAAAACAAGATAAATTTTTATCCTTTACTTTCTCACACACTAGGTGCAATATTTCCTTTTACACACTTTTTACTTAAATATACATGCATTACTATTATTTTTTCATATACGGGACTCTGACTACTCTTTTTCTCTTATTTTGAAGGTGCGTCCTTACAAGAAACATGAAACAACTCACATCAGTGAGAAAAAGCTCCAACAACACATGACTACACACACGATTCACCTGTATGGTCTACCTCACTTTCTTAGTTTCAATGCTTCACATTACCATCACTTCATGCTTCACTTTTCCACTTGACATGCCATCATCTACACTCTTCTCTATAGAATTACAAGGTACAAATATTCTATCTACTTTATGTTATCGAGTATTCACTTAACAACGTAAAGTGGGGGAAACATTAGACAAAAAATATATGCGTTTGGGTACATTTTTAGGACCTAAAGCATACTAATGTATAAATTCTTAATAAGAAATAAAATTAGTGGTAGACAACTTCTTTTGGGCCATTTTATTCATCTCTTGCATTTTTATTGGCCTTACATATCTTACAACTCTACTGGAACTTTACTTATTTATATTTTATGGCCTCGAACACAAGTGCCTAGTTAGGATAGAAGTGCCAAGGTGTTGTCCATTCTGGGTTCCCCCATCTTTCTCTTGCTTCTTCTTACTATTTTGGGTCCTTTTCACTTATTGGTTAACTTTTTACAATTTTGGTCGGCCTTTCAATTGTCAATCATGAAATTAAAATAAGGGAATCATATATTTACTTAGTTACTTCTCTCAAATAAGGGTCCAAGAACTATAAGCGTTATCTATCATCACCTAAGTTGGCATCAAAGGAACATGAGCACTACAAGGCATACATATAGCACACTCATACAAGGGACAATGGCTCCATATTTTTGTATACACAATATAAGATGGGACTTTAGTCTATTGCATCACATACATTACACATACTTGGTATATTCTAGATCTAGCGTGCTATCATCATGTAACTTACACAAGAGAAACCTAGGAAATCATTACACATAAAAGTATGGATAACTACATGGAGTTTGAGATGTACTGGAATGATCAGTCATAATTTCACCTCTTCAAGCAACCATTAGGGTCAGTCTGAATCCACATTTTACATCTTTTTAATTTTCTTTTATGTGGTTTGTGGACATATCCAGGTAGTCATCTATTTTACAGGTTATATGTGCGATTATAACCCCAATAATAAATTTGGAGTGACAAAAAAAATATGGGAGTGAAGACCTTCCAATTAAGAAAAATTAAGAACATGAGCATCTAAGAAGACACTAGCACCCGCGGTGTTCCTGCCCTCATGTGGGAATTTTTGTCCTTCATATTTATACACTTCTGAATCTTCATTAATCCTCTACGACATTGTTTCCAACCTATTTCAATAGATACATAGTCCTGATAATTTCCATGTTACTATTCATCTATCTGAGGTCATCAAACCTCCAAAATGCTGAAACCCCAAAGTATAAAATTAAAACTTCAGGTTTCAGGCTTCAAGTTATGATTTGCATGCACTGGGTCCTCAATGTTCTGAAATGATAAAACCCTGAAGTCTGAAATTTGGGCTTCGTGTTTCGGACCTTTGCATTTTCGAGGGTTCGATTCACTGTTCACCTCACTTGGACCCATGAAACCTCAAAATCCTGAACATCCGAAGTTTGAATTTCAGACTTCAGGTTTCACAATTATTTTTCTCCCTGCATGACATTGTTCAACGTGAGCTCCCAAGACTCAAAATCCCTTAAATTAACCCGCCTTTTAATCATTGACCTCTGAATTTCAGAGTTGTGTGCTCTTTATCTTCGGGTTTCACCATTTCTGAGATCTGAAGCTCCTACTTCATTGACCCCGAAAGGGGATTTTACCTCTAAAACCCCCCAAGCCCTTTCGGACTTCGGGCTTTTGGGTTTTCAGGTTTTTGGCTCACTTTTGTGTTTTGTGCGGCAAAAAATCTCTGAATCACTCAATCTGTGAAGTCTAAAAATTTCATACTTCAGGCCTTTTCTGCTCTCCGAATTGTTTACTCTGCTCGAGCTCAAGTCTTTGTATCTTCCATAGCTCTCCTCCACATCTCAGACATTTTTGTACTACTGAATCCTCCTACCTTTGGCTTAACAAGTCATTATTGACTTGAGTCTGACCCCTTATGATCATTTCATTTCATTTTCCCGCTAATCCGAGCCTTGACTTGCTAATGCAAGCTCCCATGGCCAAATCGATCCTTCCATTTTCTCTCTATGAGGTCTTGTTTGTCCAATTTCACCTAATGGGAAAAATTGGATAACACCATGTTTATGGTATCATGCCTTGTGTGTGGTTGTGCATCTATTATTTTTTGGCTTTTGAGCTTTGAGTAAATTACAACATTGTGGGTGTCCTATGTTTACAGGTGTTGAAAACCTTTTGTGTGACATTGTTTACGTTATGTTCTCACTTGTTTTTATGATGTATGCAATTGGTTTCTACTAACACATGATTTACTACAGCTGTCATCAAGTTCTTTTGATGCATTGTCATTACTAACAATTAGCTTGGTTTCTACTAACACATAATTTACTACAGTTGTCATCACGTTATTTTGATGCATTGTCATTACTACAATTTAGCAATTGGTTTCTACTAACACATGATTTACACGTTATCCATTCTTTTCTCTATTCATCAAATTCCTTTATAGGGTATCTTGTTTACTCCATATAATAAGGAAAATGTTTTTGCATGGCTATTGTTTCAGTCTCATGGTATTTATTTTGAGATCATTTCACTTGATACCAATCCACACTTCCACCATATTACACTCCCTATTACTATTGGTTCCATCACTACATCAATATCATCCTTGGCTACTAAATATATTACTATTGGAGTCTTGCACTTAGGTATCCCTTAAGAACATGCTCTTAAGGTTGTTCCATCTATAGTTCATCAACGTGTCAAGTTTATTCACCATCAATAGGTTTTCACTATTTGAGAAATTCATTTTAGGGATTTTTCCTAAAGCATCCCCTGTGATTCTATGCATTTTATCAAACATCCTAGTAAATCTAGATAGCAAAAAGTATTTTATCTCTGACACAATGTTGCACAATTTTGGTACTTCTAGGCCTCACGATAGGTACTTATTTACACATACCATTTCAAATAATTCTTTGTATCATAACAGAGATATGGTTGCACATGTTACACCATATAGTTCTAGGACCTCTAAGTCTCCTTCTAGACCCTATATTATGTAAAATGTCTCTAGTGACTCACCCTATCACAAAATTTTCCATAGATCCTCTAGATTTTCAGCTCACTCTATAGTAAACCATAGGTCTCATAGGAGATATCATTCATGTAGTCCATCTCATAGACAACAAACATTGCATCACATTCCACATTTTGATCTTCACAGTTCCCTACACAAGCCTTGTTTTTAATATGTAACAAAAACAATTCCATATTGCATAAAACATCCAAGTTTTGATCCCCCATTATCATTAATAGTTACTTTATATCCTCGTGGAAGCTATTTTGGGGGTCATTCTCATACCACCCCTTCATTTCTCAAAGATGCACTATGTTTATAGGTTTAAATGGACTGCTCGGGGAATGAATACATACCTGAACCTTACTTTGCACACACACTGGTGGGAAATATTTCTTCCCATATCTTCACACATCATATATATTCATCAACATGCCCTAAAACGCATAACACCGAAATATTTTCAAAATGAAAAAACTTTCAAATATTTACAAAAATACAAATTCAAGACTTGTTACTATCGCATACATTGTTTTCAAAATACATCATACATATTGTTTATTCCTTTGGTTTGATAGAGAGAAATATTTATTTACAAACACGTATTCACATGGTATAATGAGAATGATGTAGGACATAGATAGAGCAATACGTGATGACAAGTCCTGGTCTAATCTCTATTGATATTCTTTACCTCTAACAACATCTACTTTTGCATATTATATTCAAGTGCTATATTTGTATTATACTTCCTTTATTTCCTCATTATGCTTGGTTACATCTCTATATATTGTGTATTTTCAATATTTTGCAATACCATGAGTAAAGCACACATCTATTTTAAAATGTAAAATTGTTGTTTAATTTCATTACATCACATACTATGTGTTTTTCATTACATTTAGCTATACTTTCTTTTTATATATTATTGCAAGTTATGTGTATGTGTGTATGCTTGTTTTCTACCTTGATTGTGGACTAAGATACTTGATTTTATTATGACACTTTAGGTGTCCCATGTATTTTGTTGAAATCATAGCACACCCCAAATTTCCCTATTTGAGATGGGAGCATTCGGCGTGATTGCATAACATGGATCTATCCTGAGTGTAGGACATTACGAAATGGGATAGCTCTCTGCAGAAGGATGGTTCCTTCTCTTAACTTACATGTCACTAACTACTCCTAATGCTGGAAAACTACTCACTAATCCTAATCTAATACTTCCAAGGGCATAGGGATAGAAGGAATGCATCAAGGAAACGTACACTAGAAGCGGTGATACACCAGAAAAGGACTGCTAATCAATTATCCAACCCTACAAAATGGAGATAGGTTGAATTTTGGGAGGTTGGACAAGATGTAACACAAACCAAAATCACACCAATGCACTGAGGGGAGGTTGGACAACTTCAATAAAAATCCAAAATGCAAACATTCACCATTTCATGGTAAAAACAACCACTAAACCCTGTAATAGACAAGAGAATACACAGATCTTGTAAGCACAATGATATGTAAAAAATTAAAAAAATGAATCATGAGAGATTTAGAGAGATTAAAAGAGACACAATTTATTACTCCATATGGATATACACAGTGCAATGTTGTAGTAGGAAAACACATGAAGCCATTACAAGAATTTAAGGAAGGCTTGAAGCTCCAAGAGAAATTGGTTGCACGAGAAAAGAAATATGATCCACATTTTGTATGTGCAACTTCTTACATTGTTTATTAAAGAATTTTGCAAGAGAGGAGAGAGAGAAAAATGAAACCTGAAATTGCACTCCAATCCCCTGAAAAAATCCATCATTGTCCTTACACAAGTGATGGGAAATTCTGCAAGGCCTATACTCCATTTTACATTGCTTATTTGGGAAGAAAGGAATCCCATACCTCATCATTTTAGGTAGGTGAGAAATTTGGAACCATTCCTCTAAAATTCTGATTTTGTGCAAATCTGAGCTCCCATTAAAAATTTATGGCCACCCTGAATATGAGGGTGCCATACCATGATAAATGTGAGAGGTTGGTCTTCCTCTTCAGACTTCGACCTTGCATTGCACCCTCCGAAATCTAAACTTTTGGAGTTTCAGGATTCATATCTTCGAGAATTTTGACTTCAGAGATCACTGTTACTATTCATCTGTTTGAGGTCATGAAACCTCCAAAATGCTGAAACCCTGAAGTCTAAAATTCAAACTTCAGGTTTTGGGTTCAAGTTATGGTTTTTGTGCACTGGGTCCTCAATGTTCCGAAATGACCAAACCGCGAAGTCTGAAATTCAGACTTCGTGTTTTGGACCTTTGTGTTTTCGAGGGTTCGGGTCACTATTCAGTCACTTGGACCCATAAAACCTCAAAATCCTAAAATCCTGAAGTCTAAAATTCAGACTTCGAGTTTCACAATTCTTTTTCTCCTACATGACACTATTCACCATGAGCTCCCAAGACTCCAAATCCTTAAAATCCAGAGTTGTGTGCTCCTTGTCTTCAATTTTCACCATTTATGAGATCTGAAGCTCCTATGTCATTGACCCTGAAAGGGGATTTGACCTCTAAAAGCTCCCAAGACCTTTCAGACTTCTGGCTTTTGGGGTTTCAGTTTTTTGACTCATTTTTACATTTTGTGCGGTAAAAAATTTGAATCACTCAATCCGTGAAATCTAAAAATTTCAGACTTTGGGCCTTTTCTTCTCTCCAAATTGTTTTCTCGGCTCGAGTCTGAGTCTTCATATCTTCCACAGCTCTCCTCCACAGCTCGGCCATTGTCTCACTACCGAATCCTCCTGCCTTTGGCTTATTGATTCTTTATTGACCTAAGTCTGACCCCTTGTGATCATTTCGTGTCATTTTACCACTGATCCGAGCCTCGACTTTCCAATGCAAGCTCCCATGGCCAAATTGATCTTTCAATTTTCTCTCTGTGAGGTCTTGTTTTTCTAATTTCACCTAAGGGTAAAAATTGGATAACACCATGTTTATGGTATCATGCCTTGTGTGTGGTTGTGCATCTCTTATTTTTAGGCTTGCGAGCCTTAATTAAATTACAACATCATGGGTGTCCCATGTTTGTAGGTGTTGAACACCTTTTGTGTGACATTTTTTACGTTATGTTCTCACTTGTTTTTATACTGTATACAATTGGTTTCTACTAACACATGATTTACTACAGTCGTCATCAAGTTATTTTGATATATTGTCATTACTACAATTAGCTTGCTTCTTGTCATTGTTAAGCTTATTTTACGTCGTGGCCTACACCATGTGCATCTCCCTTGCAAATAAAAATTATTCTCGGTGGCCACCACATCAGTATTTCAGATATTATCCACAAATTTTTAGACTATCTGACATTAATAAACATATTTTCTTTCGATTCACATGCTCAAATCCTTAATTGTAAGTTCATTAAAAGAGGGATAAAACATCCGATTTTTTCTACAATTCCAACACACACAAAAATATTTCTTAGAACATACATATGTAAAGAAAGATAAAATTCACTTAGAATCATATTCAGACACAAAAAAATTATACAAATGTACATAGGGTCAAAAATATGTAGAATTTTTAGGACCATATAGATGGTTATGACCCTATTATCTAATTTTCCCCAAGGGGAATTTCTCTTAGTACTATCAATAATTTTAGATTTTTCATCATTATTTTAGTATTTTCACATGGTCACAGACTAAAAATGACTGATTGGCGTAAATTGAGGGGCATGAAGTGTTTCACTATCACTCTCTCCACCCTACTCATTTTTATCTTTAATTTTTAGCACATTAAGGGAACGAGTCTCATTTCTCCAATCCATCAATTCTACTCATCTTATGACACATGTGAAAGATATGAGGGCACTCATTCTCTAACATATATCCTAAGTTACAAAATTGTGCTTATATACGTCTACATTTTTATGGTCCTTGGGGTTATGTAAGGTATTGAAGTAGCTAAGGTCTTCGTAGGAAGTTCTTCTTATCCTCTTGCACTTAAGGGGAAGATATTAAATTTTTTAAACAACTTTGATTCATGGTCTTATTCCTTCACGGGATTCTTTGTGTGTTCAACTTTTGGTTCTTCTCTTCAAATTTCATGTGTTGGGTGGTACACATAATGCATCAAAAATATTCTCACCACAATTAGGTATTGATCACCAAAATTCTCCATTAGAAGTTCGTAAAATTTAGAATCTCCAAAGCACAAGAGCACACTCCTTTCACAAAACAAAAGGGTGTATTTAGTACATATTTTGCATATATTTTGAAATTTCTTTTTGAACACTGCTTTCAATAAATTGGAGTTAGAGTTTAATTTCCTATTCTTATAATTGAATACACTTTGTGTTGCCGGTTTCAGTCTTAGAGCATGTCAACACTAATATAATAGGACACTACAAAGAAAAAGTTACTCTGTGAAAAGACAAAGTGTGTATACACACTAAGGTATGTTTTTCATTTAAGCATGTAATTTACAATTTCATACTTAAAGAGGGGAAAATGTATAAAATAAAATTTAGAAATCCATCCTCTGTCCATCAATTGACACTGCTAATCTTGATATTTTACACTAGTATAATGAATGCACTATATTTTCTCTTGCTTAACACACCTTGATAGACCTTTTGTCACTTATATATATGTACACAATTCTAGGTCATCAATTTTTGTGGCTTAATGACATAAAAAAATTTAATAACATCTATCCCCAGTCTCATAAAGTCAAATTTATCTTTTTCCCCTAATTCAAAACCATTAATTTTGGTTGGTTTATCAGTGTTTTATCAAAATCTACAAGTCAACCCTATTGTACAGTTTTGTACCAAATTTTTTTGAGCCAATTATTATAATTCTATCACCTTTATATGGACTAATATATCCCCTTAGTCAGTCTTTCAAGAGATAACAACCTTCAGAATCCAATATAAGTAAGTAAATTAGACCTCATTTGTTAACCTGATACTTTCTTGACTCCTCGTGAAAAAGAAACACAAAAGGCACCTGAATCTCCCAAAATTGTGAAATAGGGAAGCTTGCTCTACTAGTATAAAGATTCCTTCCACATTTAGGAGTCTCCATTCTAATTTTATAAGAAATTAATTTGACCCATCGCAAGAATTTTCACAAGTGTGAAATTCAAGTTGAAGGAGTGTCAAAGTAACAATTGTCAAGTTCTAGTTGCATTATGGTAGACATCACATGCCAAGAGAAGGACATGTGATTTGAGGACTCTTAAGAATATTACCTATGCCAATGGTGCATAGGAGGGCCTACAACCCAGATAAATTTGTTTTAAAAGAACTCTTTTCCATACTACAAGGGTTTTAGGGTTTCATTAGAGTTTAGAGAGTTATTATGAATGTGATTGAATAAGACTAGTACAAAATGACTTTGATTTCTAAGCAGAAAGAGTACTCATAAGTTTGTAAAACCTGATTCCAAGCATTTCCAAGACATACATTAGAGTCATGTTGTACAAATGCTTTAAATCATGTTGTACGTTTTTCACGAGGATTATTTTTAGATCACAATAATTTTGAAAAGGAATTTCCATTTTCAAATAAACCTTTTTCTTCACTCAGATCACCCAAACTCTGCTAGATCCCTACATAATCAACAAATTGCAATCTTTCCTTTTGTTTTCACTTGTTTTTAGTAGTAATTCACTTTCAAAAATGATATTATGATTTGTGCAATTAATTTCGGAAGTTAATTAAATGAGAATATCCACTGATTACAATTTTCATCTTTCTAAGCATGTTAAGTATAATACATCTTAACCTAAAAAGGTGATATTCACCCCATAAAAAGTGAAATCAGTAAGCTAGTACATATGATTAACACATTATCTATACATGGCATTTTTGTGGGACCATGAGTCCTCTGTTCACCACTGCTAATGTAACTTTTATATTTCTATTAATATAAAGGGCAGTTCCAATAGAAAGTATAACCATTTAAGATAATAGGATTCACCAAAATTTATTTAAATAGTTAAATTAGGTACCCAATAAAATTATCTAATTATATGTAATATTAATAGGTACTTGTACCTAATTTATCTTAAATTAATTATAAACCTAAATTCTTATTTCTAATCAACTATATTTACTTCAATTTTAATTGTAAAATTTAGATATCTATATTTATCTATATTTATACTCAGTTATATTGGGTCCTCTTAAATAATAAATGATTTAATAAATTCATATACGTATAATGATGTGCAACTTTATACTAATGACGAAACTAATTGTTTAATAAAAGTGATATATTTATGTTATTATACACAAATATGTACATAATTAGGCTACATAGATTCAGACAAATAATAGTTGATATATAATAATTATATCAAATGATATTTTTTGAAACTGAAATTAAATATTATATAAATATTCATAAATTATTATAAACATACTCGTACACAATTAAATATAAATATTTTATGTTCTTCATTATTCGTTGCTCATTACATATTATTCACGCAGCTAATGAGAATTATGTTTTATTTTTCTACCTTTGTACTTAGGCATGTATCCAGTCTTCATTGTTGAGCTTCTACTTCTTTAGCTATCCACATCACACTATCCTTTTTATTTAGACCCTAAAATTTTAAATAGTAAAGATAAGGACCATATTGTTGATGTGATGGAAAAACATACCCACCATGACATTCATCAGTTTTTCCTAATTGTCATGTTCGAGTACTATGTTGATCAAGCTAAGTGGTCAAAACATTAGTGACTTCGGGTTTAGTTATCCAAGCTGATCTCTAACATAATGGAGACCATTGATTACAAAAAAATGGTTTATGTTTAGCCTAGTATCTTTCCTCATAATAGTTGTTAGCTATGCACACCACCTCACTCCTCTTATGGAACTTCAAATTCACATCTCAATTATTTTTTTCATGAATTTTTCCTTTCCTTACAATATTGTGCATTATTGATGTACTTTTACATGGAATTCCTCAGGTTTTACTTCCTCCATGCAATGATGAAACATTCCATAACATCACACAATATTCCAAAAATTCCTCGACCTTAGAGCATCATGTAAACCTTTTTTTCATCATCATGCAAATATTAATAATTGTATGCATATTCCCAAGAAATTATCATTATTTGTAAGACTTATAGGACCTTCTTAAATTTATCGATGTAATATCATGTGTGTTCTGCAAAATCCTCACCACATATGCATCATTATAAATCCATAATGGAACATGTCTATGCTCCATAACTTGTAATGTTGTTATACTATGTGCTATTAATGTGAAATGTTTGTAGATTCCATAATATTTTACAACTCATTCTACATTTTATCAGTAGATCCTATCACATCATGCAAGCTTTCATATCTATCCCATATATCATCAAAATTCTCCCTTTCGTACATGCAATTTTTAACGCCTGCAAAAATGACGTTCTAAGAACACGCTTCAACCTAACACTTAACCCAAAAATGTGACTATTTTTTTTGTTTAAGTTGCAAAGAAGATTACAAGGGTGCTTAACCCTTAGGGTTCATTGAATCAACTTACACTACTTAACCCAGCTTTACGAATGAAGAAAACCAGGTCTAGCACAAAGGTTAACTTATTTTCAAATTTATCTCCAAGGTCCATTAATCAATTATTCAAAAGGAAGGTAACAAGGATCAATTTACTTAATTATATATTCTTTTCTCTTCAAATAATATTCAACTCTACTATGGTTAACATTAGGCTTAATTACTCTAGTTTCAATATCCTAATAGTTTAAAAGTCATTTTATTAAATTTCTACAACATACTAAGGATTAAAAGGACATTACACCCCTAGGCAATTAAATGGCCCCACCGACCCATCTACACATACCCTTAAGGATTTTAAATTAAACATTTAATATACATTTCTACCTAATAAACGTAGGGTCAATCCTCCACCCTTAGATCAAATCCATCTTGGCCACTAAATCCTAGGGTTCCAAACTTAGCCCTAAAATCATTATGAAATTATATTAAAACATTTTCTTATTCCATTCTTCTCATTTGGTCTTTTTCCTTTTTGTTAAAATTGCAGGTTGGAGAGGAGGAAGCCATGGAAGCACAAGAGAAATAACCATAGAGGATTCTACATGGAGATCTAGTCTAGGCTTAGTTTAGTTTTAGTTTTATTTATGTAATATATTTCATTCAAGGATTGGGAGGGATTTCCTCCACCAATCTGAATTTTATTTCAAGTTATTTGTGTATTGGGTTTTAAATTTGGGGCAAACCCTACCCCATTGTTATAAATGAAAGGAACTAGTTTTAGATCTACGAATTGTATATTTTATCGCCCAATCTAATGTTTTATCATTGTTTTGCTTACTGGCAATTATAGGTTAAATTATACAACTTAGAAATTTCAACAAAATGGTTAAATTTCATGCACAGGCACGGATCTGCGGAGTTTTGTCATAAGTGACAGAACCGCTGCCTAGAGCAGACCGACAGTCCTAGGACAGCCTACCTAGGTTAAAAACCATGGACCTCTGCCCTACTGAGCAGCGGTTTTGAGACCTCCGCCTTAGCCTGAGCGGTGGTTACAGGACCACCGCTCTGCACAGGGTGGCGGTCATGTTTCTGAAAAATAGAACCTTAGTGCCGAGATTTTCAAAAAGACTTAAAGTTACTAAAAAATGTAAAAATGCATTCTAAGTTTGTTTTTGTTCATCTAGAGTTCCAAATTTGAGGTTTATTGCTCTTTTATTCATTTCTTAGTTAAATCTACTCATTTTAAAGTGTTTTCAATGCTAATAAAATTCATCTACTTATAACAATAATTTCCATTTGCTTAACCAGATTCTTCTTTTCATTACAAGAGCAAAAGGAATATAAATCTATTTCACTACAAGTGAAAATGAACATACATAGATTTTTAAATATGGGCCTTGATCAATTTTTTTTATCTGGGTGGATGACCAAGTTACTAATTTTTTTTTGATTGGACGTAGATGCATCATAAAGTGATTATCTACAAGCCAAATGGTTTGAATCAATAGTGATCTAAATGAGTTGAGGAATATTTATAAGGGTATCTTTATTTGTTAAAGAATATTTAATTATATCTTTATATTTCATAAGGATATGGTGTGATGGACATTGAAATTATCTGAGAGATGTTGAAGAACACTTAGAATAGTGAACATGATCCTAAAAGATTGAATATAAAAAGAGCATTGAGATTGAGAAATAAGCAAGTTCATATAGAAGTGAATTGTGAGTGGCTCTTCATATGTTGTAGAGAATCTTTAGCAATCAAAAATCAATCTTGACTATAAAGTTCCATTAAAAATGGATAAATTCATCGACACCATTATAAAATAGAAAAAAGTAAAATATCCTTCTCTTCCATATAATTAAATAAAGTAAAACACATTCTAAAATTAAATAAATCAACAAGATAAAAAAATTACAAAATTTATGCATCTTCTCCCATAGGGAATCTACTAATTTATCCAAAAAAGATTCATTTGGAGAAAATCAAGTCCCAAATCAAATTATGTGGTCATAATTAGGTTCATAGAGCTTATTTTCTGTAATTTATTTCTCTCATTTCGCTCGCATGAAAATTTAAATGATTCAAGTTGGATTTATCGACACGAAGAACGTGTTTCAAATTAATATAAAATATGTCGGAAAAGAGAAACTAAAATGATAAAAATAAATAAAAAACATAAGAGTTGATGTAAAAAACTTTGAAGGAAAAAATGACTTATATATACATCTTCAAGGGGTTTGAATTTCAATAAAACAACATCTGAAAAAACCATGAATACAAGACATGTTAGGTAGACATAACACCAAGTTTTTTTAACTCATTTTGTGTGTGTGTGTGTGTGTGTGTGTGTAGTTCAAGAATCCAAATCCTTCATGATAAAAACATTGATAAATATGGAAAGAATATTATTGGATATACCCAGGAACAAAATTACATCATTAATGAACCCATCCTTAATATCATAGCAAGAAATTTGTCAAACATGTATGCCAAAAGACAAATAAAATAAATAAAATATTCCATTCATAGAAGACATCAATATATAATATTCTATGTCCTTCTATATAATATCAAGTGGCCTTACTCATTATTCAATGACCTGTAAAAAAATTTCATGGTCTTCTACATCTAATCTCTATTTTTTGCATTGACCACATTTAGTCTTCACCTGATGCAATTGTAACCCTGTAGCAATTATGTGATGGGTGTAATGATACACCATTTTGTGTATTTTATAATCAACAAAGTGAATCCCACTTTGGAGGGATTTCACTTGTTGTAAATATGTTCCCTGCAATACAACCGAGCCAGTATAAAATGGTGTCTCCTCACTTGTTATTTTACATGTTAGTTTTGTTCTCTCTTATGTGCAACATAACAATTAGTACTCCACTTTCTCAATATTTTATTCTTCAGAAATGACTACTAATACATCACCTAAAAAAATGCAAAGAAATATTCAATGATCCATATACTATAAATTATACATATATATTCAATGATCAAATTATATAATCCTTTTAAATAAAACACACCTTGTTTAACAAGTCCAAATATGTGGTCATAATCAAGTGAAATCAATGACACATCTTCAAAATTATCATCATGATTTGATCCATATGTGTCATCCACAACTAAAGGAACTTTCTTCCACTCACCTACATACCCATGTTTTTTACTTTTGCACTCTGAATATGATTTGTTCATGCATTCATAACAAAAACAAGAATAATCTCTTCTACAGATTGTCTAGTTATTACTATCCATAGTCATAATAGACTGCAAAGACCTGGAACTAGGAATCATTTCACATCCATTCTTTTTCCTTCGATCAATACCTTCAATTAATCATGCTCAAAATCAATAAATTTTAAAACAAACATCAAAATTAAGAATAATTTTTTTAAAGTTTGTAACTTGTAGTTAATGAATCACATCAAGATACATATATGTTTTAAATGCACATATCTGTTATCTCCCAAAACACTCTGTGTGGGGTTGAATCCTGTAAGGTTGAAGCGTGTAAGGTTAAATCCTGTGAGGTTGAAGACTAAACTACAAAATGCTTCTTGCACCATTCAACAACAGTGTGGGCATCAATCAATCGATCTCCCTCATAATCAAATCTTTGTTTCTTTAGAGAAAATTTTATACATGCACCTGCACCATCATGTTCTCCCTTCCCATGACCACTCTAAAAAAAACTCCATAAATGAGGTATTTTATGATAATGATGATAGCAAGTGAGTGCAAAGAAAGGGAAAGAGGATTTGAAATGTGATGCACAACTATCTGACCAAACAAAATGTTGATCTATTTATACTGCTCATTGATGAAGATATTGAAAGAACAAACCAAAGCAATGCTACACAAAGTGGATGTCATGTTCCTTGTCATCACTTATATAGAAGTGATACTCCTTGATCATTCGCTTCACATATATACTTTCAACACCATCCAAATCCAATTGTGCATGCCTATAAAATATTTTAACAATGATGGTAACCTAGTCATTATGATAATAATGTGTTTGAATCTCTTTGTGATGAAAAAATGAGTAATTTTTAGCAAAATCAACCATGGAAAATATGGAACCAATAGGAAATGTGTCTCTATTAGTATTGAATTGTGTATCCTGCCACTTTGCATAGTGAGAATGTTTGATGTACGAACTAATTAGACTTTGGAAACTTTGCATGAATGTAGCAATGGGGATTTCATCTTCTACCAAATCCAACCTGGTTGCATCTTTTCCAATCCATGTTGAATATTTTATGTATTTGAACCTACAAAATCAATACATAATGGACAAATTGGCATATTCATTTAAAGTAAACATAAAAATCAAAATAAAATATCTACATCCAAATATATATATATATATATATATATATATATATATGTTAATCACATCTTGCAAGCCACCATTTGAAGTGTGTCCAAATCTTCATTTGTTTTCGGAAATAATATCAAGTCCCCACTCTTTTCACATACACCTTTGATGCAAGCCATACGATCATCGGCATGATCATTGGATATTGTGCAAAGAAAAGAAGATATGAATTTACTGACATGTGTATGGGGGGGGCATTTTCAAGACCATTTGATGCTTCTAGTTAATTTTTATACACCTGAATAAATATATATTTTGAAATACATTAATTATAAATCACATCTCAAAAAACTAAATTTAATCAAATTTCTAATATATAGATATAAATGAAAGAACTCCTCAATATATATGTAATATAAAAAAATTGTACCTGATAGTGATAATCAAACTCAATGTGATAGCGGAAACAAAATGTGTCAAGGAATTTATTAGCTCGCACATACAAAGGCTTTAAATTCTCTAACATTCATTGTCCAATCTTAACAGCTAGATGTTCTTCTGTAAAATTTATGTAAATCTCATGTTGAGTTATTTCAAGCCAATGTTTTATATTTTCATCATATTTATTGCGAGCTATCCTATGTTTTAAAACATACCTCAAATTTGGAGAAGGACGAGTCCTCTCAGTCCACAAATCAGAAACTATCTTCACAATATTATCCTCTATTTTATCAGAACGTGGATTTCTACACATTAGTGCCCAATTTCCTTCCACAATAGAATCATCCAATGTCTTCCTCATATTTTCATACCTACTGGCCATATTTTTAGATACGCCCAATACCTTGGCAATAGTGGTTACATGACGATTCTTTGTCATATATTCACTTACAAATGAAGTTAATATTACTCTACGAGAAATACTCTTATTAGCAGACCTAGTTTTTGTACCCAAATAACTTATTCCTTTATAAACATTCCCAACAAATTCTTCTTTCATACGTTTTGACTTTTCCATTCCAAAATCAACACCCAACAATTCTAATGTTTCCTTCATATCAACATGATTCAATAATGTAACCAACAAACGTGCCCTACCAACTGTAGTCAAATTAACAAATTCACCATATATTATCTCTACACTTTTAATTGTTTTCTTTCATGATAGTGGTTCTTATTGGGAAAATTCTTTTAATTTTTGTAAATCCATCTTCACCAAGTGTTTCACATTTTTCTTGGGAAGTAATTCCATAACTTTTATTATCACTTCAACATATTGTTGTGCATCATGATCCATGTCCATAAACAAAATTTGTAAAAAAATTAACATACACATGTGATTACACCATTCATGAATGATTTAATATATATAAGATTTTATTTAGGAACATGAATATATTAAAATATTTTAAGGTTATAAATAACTTACTATCTAGTAAACAATAATATTAAGTTGACCAAGATAATTATATTTAGATACCACTTCATGAGGTCCTTCTTGAAGTCTACTAAAAAAAAATACACTTTTTCATTTGTATTCCAGACCTTTTCAACTAAGTGTTTGAGTGTGACATAATGATCTATTATTGATTACTTTGGTCTAAAAACTACTTTCCCCTTTTCCCACTTTCCTTTTTATTAGGACTAATTGCTAATATTGTGTTCTATCATGATCCCAAAAATATTTTTGAATAATTAATTGATCATGATAGTTTGGTAGTTTTAAGGGTTATTAACAACTTCACTCTAAAACAAAGGAAAGGTTAGGCTATTTACCTACTCTTTTATGTAAGGGCCATGAGTAAGGGTTTAAATCAAGGTATAATGGTTAGTAGAACTAATAGGGGAATTATGGATTAATCTCTCTCACTAGGGAATCAACCACTACAAATGGGGATTAGAGACCATTAGGTCTTACCTTCTAAAAGAAGTGCGAGAAACACTTCATAACATAGACGATAAAAAAAATGAGCTACAAAGTAGGTTAGAAGAGGCTAAGACATGCACACAAGTGATAAAATAACCATTATGAAAGCATCAAGAGTCAAATGATAGTCTAAGAGATAGAATGACATGATAATTATAAAATATAATTATCAAAGGGATAAAATATTTGGGAGAAGGCTATAGTGGAAAGGTAAAATCAAGCAAGAAATTAGAATTATTAAGATGAGAGATGGGGGAAAGGATATGCATATTCATGTCACAATCGTAAACTATGTGGATAAAGCAAGAGTGCTAAGAAATAAAGGTATGTTGAGAGGATCATGTTTGTATCTAGACAAAGACAACCTTTTCGCATCTGAAAGAGAGAAATGATGTGTGGGAAAAGGTGAGGTTAGAAAGGAGAAAAGGATAGAAGCATACCTAAATAATGGGAAAACATATATTACAGCTAGATAACCAATAAGTAAATAATGAATATGACCCGTTTGGGAGCATATTATGATGGTGAGCTAGAATTTAGAGGTTACCATTGATAAAGAGGAATTGGGTTAAGTCCTATATCCATAGATAAAAAAGTATTTTGAATGGAACAAAAGCACGGTGGGTGAAAAATGCCAAATTTTTAAGGATACGAGAAGGTAAAATCTAGAATAAAGTAGTAAAATGTCAAGGGGTTAACTATAGAGATATAAGTTGGAGGAATACAAAGGTTCTTGTTTTTTGGGAACGACCCAATTATGAGGATTAAGTTAGAAAGGTGTTGGTGGGCATTGAAACAGAGCCTCTCTAAGAGATGAGAGAGGATGTTGACGAATGTAAGTTGATGTTAAATAGAAACCATAGATTTAACTAAGAGACCAATACAACCATGTGTGCTAGAGAGTAACAAGCAATACAAAAACAAAGTAGATGGCTAGATCAAGATCCAAATTATACTATTGAGTGGTTGCAATATTGTTTACCATGTTTTATATTTAAGGAGATTATCTGATGTTTTGTTGATATTTCAACAATTAGTGTTTCATTGAATGATTTTTCTATGTGGATCCTTTTTCAATAAGATTGGTTCTTACTTTGTTTTTGTTAGAGCCTTTTATTTTTACATATTTTTTCTATTGTTTTAGGTTATGGGATCCTATCAAAACCCTTACCTTTACCCAATCTAAAAACATATTATCATATTTACCCTAGAATGAAAAATAAAATTACGATCTATCAAGAGTGTCTATCTATGTACCAATTTTTTCAGCCTTGTCTTTCACTTTGTGTGCCTTCCTACGAACTGATCTTCTATCATTCTTATTTTCTTTCTCTTCCTCGGTATATTTTTTATTTCTCATTCTTTGCATTTCCCATTATTCCTCCACTTCAATAATTTTCACCTGCACACATAAATTGAGGTAGATCTGAATTTCTAAGAGTAAACTCAATAGAAAACTATACACATGCAACTCTTATTATATACAAATCTCAATACAAATTAGGTTAGAAAATTGGTTATTTTTAATTTCAGTTTTTTATAACTTTAAAACAACTTTTCTAGTTTTAATACAATTTAAATTTAAATATACAATTATTTAGTTTATAATATATTTTTAAACAAAATAACTATATGTTTAAAATTCAATTGTATTATATATAAATAATAAAAAATATTTTTTACAAAATATAATAACATATTATATATTTTTTCTCAAAAACAATAAAAAACTATAATTGCTTTAAAACTCTAGTTTTAAAAATAAAATTTGTAAAAACTAAATTTAAAACATAAAAATTGAACAATATTATTTTCAAACTATAGTTTTAAAAAAAAAATATTGCAAAAAGACCAAATTTAGAAGGAAAGCGTGTGGGTGGCTGTACGATGGAAAAGTGACATGCGAGCATGTGAATCTACAAGTAACTCTTCCTCGCACCTGACCTCTCAAGGTCGTGCCGAGACAGCCGGTGGGGATGTAATATACATGGGATGTAGATAAACTAGTTAGGTAATCTTATGTATTCAACACACAATACTAGGATCTGCGAATCTAAGGCAAAGAAGGCCCTCCTAACCTGAATCGGTGTGATAGATCGTTTGGCGAGGATAGCTGCTCGAAGGCTCCAATCAATATCGAGCTCTGCTGTGATATGATCTATGGGTTGTGGGATACATGGAAGATGACCTATGGGTGATTCGTATATATCTCCCGACAAGGTCATGAAAGTGGAATGGCTAAATGTGTAGTGGATATTTTTCTGTTTTATGGATGATTCTCTGGTCTAGACCAGAAATCTTTAGCTTGATTAGCTACTATGTTTAATAATGATAGTCGTATGATAATGTCTGGTGGAAGTGGAGAGGACCTAAACACCAGCGTTCACAAACCAACATCAACATCGGATTGTTTTGTAGACCCATTGGGTTGTGGGACCTATGGATCACAACCATAAGTTCGTGGTTGTTGTGGACCTCCTATGGTCATATGAAGAGTCAACCCCTGATTCTGAGTATCCAGTAGTCATATGCCTTTTCGGCCTCTACGTTTAGAACTAGAAGTTGCACGATTTTCTTGGAGTGCCTAACAGGTGTTCTGGCAACTTGGATACGTAAGCTAGTGTTTATATCAATGAGGAGGTCTCCTACGTCTGGCTGTGGGACTAGTGGATCACAACCGAATGTTTTCCCTCTTTCAGGCCCCTTTACAGTCATACGGATATCTATCAAGGTAGTCTATAATTTGGCTGATTTGACCAGAACGTGTGTGCTTTGTCTTCTTCTATGTTTAATCCTCTTATTTGTGTGCTGATTTCTTATAGGTCTATTGTTGTTCAGAAGACCTAAATTCTGAGATTTTGGTCTATGTCATTTAATGCTGCAACAAGATTTGGTTGAGGCACGATTGGCTCAAAAACGTATTCTGTAGGCTCACTAGGTCCCATGATTGTCATACAAGATCAATATAAGCTTAATTGGAACAAAATAAACTAATTATGCAAGATATATCTGCAACATATATATGCTCCTCTATTTTTGTATTTTTGATAGAATTTTTAATAAAATTGAAAGAGAAACTAATCTAATATATTCAAGAAATGACAACTAGTCTAATAACAAAATTAAAACAAACAAGGTAGTCTGGTGTAGCTACTTGCCTGTGCAGTTGTGAGTTTATCCTAAATAACTAGATAGCTAATTAATTTAATTGAAAGACTCTGGATCCTACCTCAAAAGTGAGGAATGAATCATAGTTTCTGAGAAACTATCAATCCCCACAGCTTCCTCGGCAATATCGAAAGTGAAATTTAACTGAAATGAAATAATTCACTACTCTATTTTATATGTTTTAACTAGAACTTTGACAGATAAAACCTGGAACTTGTAGAACAGTGGCAAAATCCAATAGTGTATGAATTTGTCCCCTCAGAATGATCTCCTTATTCCTTCGTGTTCACATGAATCTAGAAGAGTGTGTATATACTAGCATCATTAGAAGAAGGTATTTGAACAATGACAGCTTTGGATATAGACCGAATACAATGCAAGTAGGAGAGGGATAGCACAAGTGATAGAGCTTGGCATATGCAATTCCTAGCAGGATTTATTGCAGGAATACAACACAAGTGTACTAAGAGATTATAGAATCTAACTTCTGTGAAGAACACAACCTAAAACTCTAATGGATTCAATCTACAAATGACACTACTCTGCTCTAAACTAATTTGTATGAACATCAATGAACAAGACTAAAGCAAGAAGATTGAATGACTTCTAACAACAAAGGAAAAACTAGCATGGATGCAAAACATGAAAAAAAATGAATTCTAAGCAAGAAATTGAAAGACTAAACAATGGAAATGAGAAGTTGAGGGGCCATTTGCTTGAAAACAAGCTGGCTATTTATAGATTTCACATTCACCCAAAGGTAATTCCTATTAGAACTCTTTTACCATTAAACAATGAAGAAAAATTGTTCCAGGGAACATGAAACATTAATACAAGCTAAGGCGGTTGAGAAAAGCTGGTAAATGTTGAAAAATTATGCAAGTCGTGATCAAAATAACATGCTAGAGAACGTGTAAAGGACCGCCGCCCTAAGCAGGGTGGCGGTTATAGGACCGCCACCCTGACAGGGCGGTGGTTTCATCACTGAAGGTCAAAAAGCTTAGAAAAAGAAAGGTAGAGGATAAAGAAAAGTACAAAAAGCTTAAACAAGATGCTTGGGATGCTAACATACACTTGGTGAGTTTTCCTAGATTTTGAACACCTTGTGAGGGGACCTGTATCATCATTGGGGCATGTGTAACATTGTTCTAGTGGTATAGTACCCTATAATTTTGGGTACGTACATATTTCCCCCTTGGAGAAGTGTTTTAACCATGAAGAGGTGTAAAATGGTGGGTCCGAGTATGGTGGTCCCAAAATGGGAAGCTAGAAATTATACCTGACATGCCCGTGTGTCGAAATGTCACCATCTGAGATCCTACTACCTGCAAAATGGAAAGAGGACTCAAGTGCAGATAGATAAAAAAAATCAAAAAATAAATACTAAACTACTATGAAATGAGGACTTACCATTTGGGCGGGGATAAGAACTTACCTCTGTCAGCACTCTAAACCTATGAAAGGGGCATTCAAAATGAGTCAAAACACCATATATATATAAAAAGGGCTTATTTTCTTATTCATTTGTGCATGTCGATTTGATAGTTTTTGAGCTCTTTTAGGGCATGCGACCTGTTTGTAGTCGCGGGACATGACCACCACCCTAAGAAGGGTGGTGGTTACAGGACCGCCACCTTTCAAGGTGGCGGTTATGGAACAACTGCTCTGCTCAGGGCGGTGGTCCTCTATAGAGTGTTAAAACAACACTATTTTGAGTTTATTTTTGCATTTTTAGTGTTCTTACTTGATTTAATGATTTTTCCAATGTAATCTTGACACTAACTTGCTTCTTTTTACGTGTTTTTGGGTGTTTTGCAGAAGAAGGAAGATTACATTAGATGGAGCCAAGAGAGGGAGTGTGATTGGTTTCTAGCAGTGTTACATTCTCTCTCTCAGGCTGAGCAGGATACTCTCCAGAGGGTAGGTATATTGAGGATCGCACAGGTCCCCCATGTTGCACCTGCCAGTCACATACTATGTGACTTATTTTCTTACTGGGATGCAGATCAGAACACCTTCTAATTTCTAGGTGTTAGGGGTGAGTGGACTATCACCCTAGAGAATGTCTACCACATTTTGGGAGTCTCGATTATTGGAAGGAGACTTTCATTTGATACATTAGTATCTAGAGCTCAGGTGACTCAGTGGGCCACCTATATGGGAGACACAGTTGTCTCCACTAGGTCGAAGAAGGGGGTGAAGGTCTGTTCTATTCCTGACTTTTCCATCCCTCTGATATGCCAGGCCATTATGAGCATCCTTGCTTCGAGATTGATCGGGGACAAGGGAGGGGATAATTTTCTCTACTGTTGGGCCCACATCATCACAAAGATTGAGGCACATGGTCGGATTTATGCCTCGGGAGCCGATATACTTGGGACCACCTATCATGACTTATACAGGGTGGTTCAATTACAGGGACAGTCGTTGAGCCATCCGACCTTAGTTATGAGTTGGGTCTATGAGTGCATTATCCCTTATGGGAGAGGCGTAGAGGTGGAGGATCCCAAGGCCATGAGGGCAGGTACATGGACAGAGATGATGGTGCTTAGAGCACCCCACCAGCCAGTTGCTTCCCTGACTACTGAGGATATGGAGGCCACACCTTATCAGGCCATGGTGGGGTTGTGGGGTGAGGAGACCTTTACTTTGATTTCCTGTTCTATTACAGGGCAGCTTGTGGATAGGACAAGAAAGGTAGAGACACACCCCTTTGATTGAGTGCCTCAACAGTTCGGCCTTGTTTATATTGGCATGCTTCCCCTAGCGGTGCTAGTGTTTAGATCAGTTCGGGAGGCTAGGGGAGGTCCTAGAGGTCCAGGTTGGACTGTTGTTACTCCTGGCGTCCCTATTGCAGCCAGGAGGGTGGTATGCGCTCGAGAGAGAATCGTTGCTCCTCAGGAACCTTTACTTCAGATTGCCATCGGTCCTGCCCATAGCAGTGATGATCCCATTGACATAGACTCTGAGTCTGAGGAGTTCATAGGAGGAGAGATGGAGGAGGAGACCAAGGACATGGATATTAGTGAGTCAGGTGGGGAAGAGGATAGCAATCCTGAGTGGCATGACACTCAGGAGATCCTACAGGCCGAGAGGGTAGAGCATAGCGCAGAGAGGGTGAATCTAGTCTCAGAGGAGTTACTTTCTCAGGATCTAGGTGGAGAGGATGAGTTTGTGGTAGGACTCCATGTTGCCCCAAATGTAGGATGGGGACACTAGTCAGCGGCGATGTCCGTGGAAGGTGCGGATCCCAAAGATCCTTCTTGTAGGCGTGGAGATCCGAATGAGTTATCACTCTTCTTTTGATATTCGTTTAAGCTAGAATTTCCTTAGTTGCTATCTCTCCTTTTGTTCATTCTTGGTTTCACCTTTTGATTATTTTCTAATTTTTTTTCTCCTTTTCTTACAGAGACTATTGATGAGTGGCGAGACTTGATTCGCCGAGTATGTACTAACACCTTGTTTCTCCCCATGGAGAAGACTCGTGATGAGCTATCCATGGATGTAGGGGAGCCTTCAACAGCTGGTAAGCATACCGATGTTTTTTCCCCTGTCTGGAATGTGGCCAAGATGGTGACTTCCCTCTGTGCCGAGGTAGCTGGGTATAGGGTTGCAGAGCACTTGATGAGGAGGAGCCGATCTCATATTGAGACTACAACTACTGTTCAGGACCGTGAGCCCTCAGTGCACTCAGAGCGCTGGCGTAGCCGGAGTCCTAGACATGATTGTGCACCTTCTGAGGGATCCCATAAGGATTGAGAGGCCACTTGGATCTTTTTGGAGTGACCGTTGTTAGGTTGTTTATATGATTATTTTTGTACTTTCTGGGCTCATTGAGCGTTTTGACCATGCCTAGTGCATGATGGCATTGTATACAAAACCTGCTTTGTATATATATATATATCTTTGGATCGAGACTCTTGGTATCTTGAATTTTTTGACTCATTTTCTAAATGTGTTTTTAGATGTTTTTAGAATATTTGCTTTTCATGTTTCCAGAATGTATGCAATGGACAACAAACGATAGTAAATAGAATGTTTTACTCTATATGTTTTTGCAGTGCTGATATGAGATGATACTAATATATGGTAGTATTAAACTTTTGAACTCTTTGGACAATGTTTGTAATTCCTTCTTATATTAGCAAAACGTGATGAATGCATAGTGATAAAGATATGAACTTGCCCCAATCCCAAATCCACACAACTAGTAAGATGCAAGGGCTCAACACCAAGAATTAGGAAGGGCACAAGTTGTATGAGTTTGATTGAATGGAATGATGAGAGACAAACAAACCAAGAACAAGAACCAAATTTGGACCTACACACCCACCCTACTCAGAACTACTACCAAGCTTAGAAGGCCACTTAATTTTTAGTTTATCTAGACTTAGATTCATAAATGGCAACCTGGTTGACAAATTTTGGTTTTGAGGATTTGATCTATTTGGAATTTAGATGTTTGGATATTTGATTTTTCTTAACAGAATTTGACTTGTGTTTTTAGCATACCAAGATTTGTTAGTTTGTGTGACTGCACCACCCACACCCTGCCTCACGCCACTAGTAAGAAGCATGGGTTTATCACCAAAGGCAAGATACAGGTGAGTAAGGGCACTCCTTTCCTTTCCCAACCTCACATCACCAGTAAGAGATGTGGGCTTATCACTGAAGGTTGATGGGGCAAAGAAGTGTGTAAAATAAAATATTTTGTTTGCTTGGTGCTGTTGATTTCATTTGATTTTGACATTTCTGATCTATGACTTTTGGATATCCTTTCGTTCCAAGACATTTTAAGAGGGATAGATGTGACACCAAGAAGCTTCCAAAACAGACCGTGGGCAAGGACAACTTCACCTAGTAGAAAGAAAGAGCAAAGCCAAGTATGCAGGTCTTGGTATGGCTTCCGTCAATGTTTGTCTGTCGAAATTGATGAGAAGGTTTGAAAATATTTGATGATGTTTGAAGAGATGTGAATATTTTTGCCAATATCTTCAGAAATTTGTAACAGTTTGTTTTAAGAGTAAGCTCCTGGACTATCATTTTTACGAAATGGACAGAATGAAGCAGCTAAAAGACTAATACAATATAGGTAGCTATAATGTACTAGCAATGAATTAGATGTTTTATGCGTAAAACCGCTTAAGGTGCAAGGAATTGACAGTCTCACCAAATTCCTCACCTTCTAGCGTGCACAAGAGATATATACCATTTCTATAGTCCTTCATGACTCGGTATGGGCCCAACCATTTGGGCCAGAACTTTCTTCCTTCGCCGGTTTTCTTATCGATCCGGCTGTCTAGTCTTAGAACTAGATCTCCTTCATATATTTCTCACTCATTTACTTTCTTTTTATACTTCCAGGACATCCGGTCAGCATAGGCTCTATGACGTTGTTCGGTGTTTAACCTGGCCTTGTCAAGGCTTTCTAGTTGAGAGAGGCATGCCTCCCTGTAAGCTTCTTCATCTAGAATCCCTTGTAATGAGATGTGGAGACTGGGTATTTCAACCTCAAGTGGGAGAACTGCTTCTGCTCCGAATACCGGTGAGAAAGGAGTTTCTCTTGTTGGTGTTCTTATTGAGGTTCGATGGGCCCACAAGGCTGGATATGATTTTAAATGCCAATCTTGTTTGTTCTCTTTGACTGTTTTGAGGAGAATAGCTTTCAACGTTTTGTTTGTCGCTTCAGCCTGCCCATTGGCTTGAGGGTAGTAAAGAGAGGCCGTGTGATGGTTTATCTTGAACTTGCTACATAGCTCACGAAACTCGTCATTCTTAAAGGATGTGCCATTATTTGAGATAATGAATTATGGGACACCATACCTGTAGATAATTTGGTTCAAAATGAATTTGGAAATCACCGAACCTAGTACAGTGGTGAGAAGCATGGCCTCCACCCATTTGGTAAAATATTCTATGGATGTGATTATAAAATTATGGCCATTGGTTGATGAGGGAGAGAATTTCCCTATTAAGTCTAGACGCCAAGTGGAGAAGGGCCACAAAGTCACTATTGGTTGCAGGGATTGTGCTAGCATCTGAATCTCATGAGAGAATTCTTGACATTTGTGGCACTTACGTACAAATTCCACTACGTCATGTTCAAGAGTGGGCCAAAAATAGCCCATCTGATGTATTTTTTGAGCGGTGACGTGACCACCGAAGTGGCCCCCACATATCCCACTATGGGATTCGTGAAGAATCCTCTTGGATTCTTCTATGTCGATGCATCTTAGAAGCATGTCGTCGAAGGCTCTGTGATAGAGCACTTGGTCTAAAACAACATATTTAGTGGTAATAATGCGTAATTTCCTTCTTTGTTGTGATGTGTCACTTTACGGGTATGTATGGTCCATGATAAAATTGATGATATCAGTATACCAGGGACATGTAGAAATGGGGGGTCTAGTTTCAACAAAGTATACACATTCATCAGGAAAGTCTAGATCTACCAACTCACCTCCATCTAGTGGATTGTCAGCTAACCACTCTACAATGATTTGTCCTTTAATGGATTTTTGGTTTATGAATGTTAACTCAAATTCTCCCATTAGAGTTATGAAATGGCCATCCTTTTTAGATGATCCTTGTGTGAGAAATGTTTGTAAATGGCCTGTCTTTACAATGACCCTTGTTTCCTGGTTTAGCATATAATGTCTCAAACGTTTTGTTGCAAAAATTATGGCAAGGCATTCTCTCTTTGCACCTGTGTGTAACATGTTTCATAATCAAGAAATGTTCGGCTAATGAAATAGATCACGCATTCTTGTTTTTCATCGTCTTCTTGTGCCAGCATGTAGGCCAACGAGACATGAGTGGCTCGTGAGTATAGGATTAAAGGGTGGTCTAGCTTGGGAGGCATTAGCGTAGGTGGTGACAACAAAAGTGCTTAACTACTTCGAAGACCTCATTGTAATATTCAGTCCTATCGACGCTATAATCTTTCTTGAGTAGATTGTTGATTGGATGAATGGAAAAGCTTAAATCTGGGATGAACCTTCGAATTGCACCGAGTTTCCGAAGAAATGACATGATTCTAGACTTGTCCGAAGGTGGGATCATTTCGAGAATAGCCTGTATTTTGGCTGGATCAACATCAATCCCTCGTGAAGATATAATGTATCCTAGAAGTTTGCCTCCTGTTATACCAAACACATACTTCTCTAGGTTTAATGCGACACCATACTCAATTAGTCGTGAGAGGATGATACAGAGCACTTCCGAATGATCACAGTGTTTTTTAGCCTTGGCTAACAAGTCATCCACATATGATTCTACAATTTTATGGATAAGATCATGGAATATATAAGTCATTGCCCGCTAATACATAGCATCGGCATTCTTAAGACCAAATGGCATGACAACATAACAATAAGTTCCCCAGGGAGTTATAAATGTGGTTTTGGCTTGATCTTGTTAATATGTTTTAATCTGATTGTACCCTGAGAACCCATCCATGAGGGACAACAGTTCAAATCTAGTTGTTGCATCAATGATAATGTCAATGGATGGTAATGGGAAATTATCCTTAGGACAAGCTTTGTTAATATCCCAAAAATCTATACAAATACGTATCTTCCCATTCTTTTTTAGGACAGGAAAAATATTAGATACCCATTGTGAATAGTCGACGGGCTTGATGAATCCTACTTGGAGAAGCTTCATCACCTCTTATTTTACCATGAGAGCTACTTTTGGTTTCATTGGTCTTGATTTTTGTTTAATTGGCTTTGCATCTAGTTTGGTGACAAGATTATGTACTGTGATGTGCAATACAAATCCTGTCATTTCTTTATAATTAAATGTGAAAGCCTTTTTATGTTCTTTGAGAATTTGAGTGTGTATTTCTATTTCTTTTGGAGTTAGCGAAGATCCTAGTTTCAAGATCTTTGGTTCTTACTCTGTTCCGATGTTTATATCAATTGTTCCTTCTATTAAATAAGCGTTATCTTCTTCAAATTCAAGCGGGGCTGGAGGTAGTTCCAAATCTTCTCCATTCTCTATCTCATAAATATCAAGATTATTTTACAGGGGGAGCTCCACCATGGGATTTCCAAAGTAGGAAGATGAGTGTTGGATTAAGGAAAAATCTACTACATGATGTGTGAGGTGTAGCTCTGCATAGACATTTAGGTAGTCAAGAGTGACTCTATCACTGTCAATATGATCTAAGATAGAAGATTCTTTCTTAGATATATGTGTTGGAGGAAGGTTTGTTTATATTTTCTTCACCAATGGTTCAGTATGAAGTGATACCATGAAACGTGTATCTTCCAATTCACTGCTTGGAGTGAATCGTGAAGCTGAGGTTGTTATTGAATCTGCAAGAAGGTTCTGTTATCATGGGATTGCCTCAATGGATATGAAGTTGAATCATTTTCTTAGATCTAATACCACTATTTTATAGAGATGTAAGTGCTAAGCTCTAGTCTCATATACTTCAGAGACTTGGTTTGCAACTAATTGTGAGTCTCCCAACACTCTGATGTCATTAACATTGATCCTTTTGGCTATGATGAGGCCAAGGAGGAGGGCTTCGTACTCAGCACTGTTGTTTGTACATTCAAAGTTTAACTTAAAAGAAAAAGATAGGATATTTCCCTCAGGAGAAGTAAATATCACACCTGCCTCGATTCCATAGCGACATCTAGCTAAATCGAAGTGGAGAGTCCAATATTTACTAGGAAAAATGGATAATGGGATATTCTTTCAATTTGTTTCTTTTGTTTCGGTTACTTCTACCATGTAAAGTTCCTATCCTGGAAGAGAACCAACTCCTAGGGTACATCCCATACATGTGGAATCAAATGGTAGGAAAATTGGTAGATATTGTTCCAGTAATTCGATAATTTTCATAGTCTTTCCTATTGACACTATTTCTACAATGTTAGCTTCATCCTTGAGGGTTGGGATGCCCTTGACTAGGTTTGTAATTTCTAGTTCTGTTGTAGGTATTAATTTTTCTTCCGGTTTTGATTCGATTGGTTTGTTAAGTTGGTTTTTTGGGAGTTCAAACTCAGAGTGAACACCTGGTCTTTTCTTCAAGTCTGCTAGGTGTATTTCGAATGGTTTTAGGTCACCTTTTGCTATGAATATCTTTCCTAGGTGTAAGAATCTTATTTCCTGGAATAACGTAGAAGGGATTTCTTTCATGCGATGTATCCATGGTCGACCAAGGATCATATTATAGTTGGTTTCGCGATCTATGATATAAAACTCGGTGAGGATTGTCTTAGTTCCTAAGGTGATTGGTAATATTTTAGTCCCAATTTAAGTAGCCTTAAGGCTATCATAACCTCTTAGCGTATTTCTTGTTGTGGAACAGTTTGTTTCTCCATATCCTAGCTTTTGAAGGAAAGAAAAGGGGACAATGTTAACTGCTGCCCCATCGTCAACCATTACGCATTTAACATAATTATTGTAAACCCACACCTGTAAATGCAAGGCCAGATTGCCTCTATGTGTAATTGCAGCGTCTGTTGGCATTTTGTTTATGTCGAATATAAACTCGGTATCCCTATCTGGATTCCCTATAGGGTGGATATCGAAGTCTATATGGTTTACTTGTGTTTCAGGAGGTGGAGTGATGTTAATTAAATGAACTAGACCTAGTGCTTCTAAAAGAGCAGCCCTATGGGCAGGATAATTTTTCAATAAGTCCAAAAAGGAGATGTGAGAGAAGGTCTTTGTTAAGTCATTAATTAAATCATAAGCACCTATGGGTTTTACCCACGTTTTTTGAATGTTATCTGGCTCTAGTGGATAGATTGGATTTGGTTGAGAATAATATTCTCGTGCTCTTGCTATGGCTTCTACATGCAGCTCAGTATCTAACTCCACTAGACCAACTATCTTGGTTCATGGTTGATTTCCTAATTGTAGTGCGACAGGTGGATTTAGTGAAGTTGAGGCTTCATGATCATTATTTCCTGTCATTACACCTTTGTTCGTCCCATTTGGATTTAATTTATTATTGCTATTGTGATTTGGAAGTGGATCATTGAAGATCTTAAGAGGTGCGTTTTGAGGGGAAACTACCCCTGTGAAAGTATTTGGCATAGGTGTCACAGAATTTGTTAAGAACATATCTATGAAGAGTTGTCTTTGTTCTTCTGGAAAACGTTGCATGAACATATTATAATCGTGGCAAGTCCTAGTGTCATGGCCTCGAATTTTGTGGAAACCAAAATACGAGTTGGGATTATAACTCCTAGGTTGTTGGTTTGGCACATGTTGTGGTCCAAAACTTTGATTAAACTGTTGACTATTAGGATTAAAGTTTTACGTTTGTTGCCTTTGGTTTTGGTTTTGATATCCAGTTGAGTTTTGACTTGGACCCTATGTCTGGATCTGCTGTTGTTGTTGTTATTGTGGATGATTAAAATCCACTACATTGATTGTTGGGGTAAAATTTTTGTTTCGTTGATTGTTAACTGGTGGTGGAACATTTACAACGTTTTCTTTTTTAGTTTTGTCAGTTACTCCATCTGTTGTCACTTCGTGGTTTTTGTTAAGGATTTTAGGTCCTTGATTGGCGTTTGTGGTAGTAGGATAAGTCATAGTGTTTTGGTTGGGGATGATTAACCTCTCATTTTTTCCATATGTTTTGTGACCACTATCTATTACAGCTTGATCTATTCAGAGAGTGCTCTTGAGAACTTCATCATAAGTTCTTAGTGGGAACTTCTGGACTTCTACCTTTATCTCTAGACTGAGAGAATGAAGGAATAAATCACATAGTTCCATCTGATCCATGTTTGGAGCACTTTCTGAAGAATAGAGGACTATACACCATCTTTGGATGAAATTAGCAACCGATTCATTGTGTTCTTGTTTAATATGCAAGAATTCCCTAATTCATGTTCTCAACAATTTTTTCATGTCAAAATCCTTGATGAATTCTGACACGAGTTGTTTAAATGAATGTATGGAGGCTTCAGGTATTCTGTAGTACCAATCGAGGGAAATACCCTCTAAAGTTTTGGGGAATATTTTAGTAACGACTCCATCCCAAGGGAGTAGCTCTCGAATGGCTATGGCATAAGCCTTAATATGTGCATTGGGGTCTCCCTCCCCTTTATACTTAGGTAGATCGAGGAGAGGTCTTGGAAGCATGACGATTCGTATAGTGAAGTCTAAAGGTTATTTCAAGTATTCTGAATAAGTCCCTATCACATAGGTTTCGACCATTGATGGTTCTTGCTGAGGGGGTGGAGGTGGAATGGGTTGTTGATATGGCGTAGCATATGTATTTACAGGGGCATAAGGAAATCCCTGTGTTTGAGAAAACATGCTAGGAGAAGAGAACATATCTCCATGTGGTGATTTGGAATACATGTTTAAGTATGGAGGAGCATTGCTCAGGAATGGGTTGTTCTATACTAAACCGGGAGGTATTATATTCTCAACTGGAGTGTTATTAGAAAACATAGTTCTAGTTGGCGTTTGTTGTAAATACTAAGGAGGCATGCCCAATGTGCCTGTTCCTGTGAGGAGGTCTACTTGGCTAGGATTATGTGGAGGATTGGAAGTCACTTCTTGCATGAATTGTGGATTTTGATTTGCTTGAGCAAGTTCCAACCCTCTAACCTTCTCAACAAAGGCTGAGATGACCTCGTTTGGTGAAGACACGATATTTTTCCTTAGTGGCGTTTGTTGTATATCTTGAATAGGCATATGGTACCCTGCTATGAACTGATCGGTGCCCTGCCAAGTTTCATCGAGGGCATTTCCTATAGGTGGAGGAATGGGGGTGTTTTCTTGGAACGAGACCTCGGGTTGTGTTTGCAAACCTCCTATAGGTGGGTACATATTTTGAGAGTATTGTTCACTCCTAGCATAACATATTCGTCATCTAAAAATAGATATGGATATGACTGTCTACTAATTTGTGGTCCAAGCAACACCTGAGGAGATGAACCAAATTCTCCAGTGAGCATCATGTTGTTTGAGCATGAAGGCTCTGGTTGTTGCGTTTGAGTGAGCTGATCCAACTCCTCTATTTGGAAAGAAGAACCATATCTAGTCCTTTAAGGTGGAGTTTTTGTTGAAAATCCGTTAGTTGAATAGTTGTCACCCCATGCTGAGAGCGAGGGTGATGATTGTCTATTTAATTGATCGTAGTATGCTTCAAGACCTAGGAGAGGTTTGACATATGCATCATATTTCTGACATATTCGGGGGGTATATGAATACCCGCAAAATAATGGGAAAGAGCAAAGGTGGATGAAAAAAATGAAAAAAAAAGAGGAATATTAGTTTGTTTCACGTCGGGTTCACCAATTTTGTACGATAGAAAAGTGACATGTGAGCATGGGAATCTACAAGTAACTCTTCCTCGCACCCGACCTCTCAAGGTCATGACGAGACAACCAATGGGGACGTAATATACATGGGATGTAGATAAACTAGTTAGGTAATCTTATGTCTTCAACATGCAATAATGGGATCTATGAATCTAAGGCAAAGAAGGCCCTCCTAACCTGAATCAGTGTGTTAGATTGTTCGGCGAGGATAGTTGCTTGAAGGCTCCAATTAATATCGAGCTCTGTCGTGATCCAATCTATGGGTTGTGGGATACGTGGAAGATGACCTATGAGTGATTCGTATATATCTCCCGAAAAGGTCATGAAAGTGGAATGGCTAATTGTGTAGTGGATCTTTTGGTGTTTTATGGACGATTCTCTGGTCTAGACCAGAAATATTTAGCTTGATTAGCTGCTACATTTAATAATGATAGTTGTGTGATAATGTCTGGTGGAAGTGGAGAGGACCTAAACACCAGTCTTCGCAAACCAGCATCAATGTTGGATTGTTTTGTAGGCCCGTTGGGTTATGGGACCTGTGGATCACAACCGTAAGTTTGTGGTTGTTGTGGACCTCCTATGTTCATATGAAGAGTCAACCACTGATTTCGAGTATCTAGTAGTCGTATGCCTTTTTGGCCTCTACGTGTAGAACTAGAAGTTTCACGATTTTCTCAGAGTACCTAACAGGTGCTCTGGCAACTTGGATACGTAAGCTAGTGTCTATATCAATGAGGAGGTCTCCTACATCTGGCTATGGGACTAGTGGATAACAACCGAATGTTTGCCCTCTTTCAGGTGCCTTTATAGTCATATGGATATCGATCAAGGTAGTCTATAATTTGGCTGATTTAACCAGAACATGTGTGATTTGTTGTCTTCTATGTTTAATCCTCTTAGTTGTGTGCTGATTTCTTGTAGGTCTGTAGTTGTTCGGAAGACCTGAATTCTGAGATTTTGGTCTATGTCAGTTAATGCTGCAACAAGATTTGGTTGAGGCATGATTGGCTCAAAAACCTATTCCTTGGGCTCCCTAGATCCCGTGATTGTCATACAAGATCAATATAAGCTTAATTGGAACAAAATAAACTAATTATGCAAGATATATCTACAACATATATATATTCCTCTATTTTTGTATTTTTTTAGAATTTTGAATAGAATTGAAAGAGAAACTAATCTAATATATTCAAAAAATGACAACTAGTCTAATAACAAAATTAAAACAAGCAAGGTAGCCTGGTGTAGCTACTTGCCTGTGTAGTTGTGAGTTTATCCTAAATAACTAGATAGCTGATTAACTTAATTGAAAGACTCTCAATCCTATCTTAGAAGTGAGGAATGAATCATAGTTTCTGAGAAACTATCAATCCCCACAGCTTCCCCGGAAATATCAAAAGTGAAATTTAACTAAAATGAAATAATTCACTACTCTATTTTATATGTTTTAACTAGAACTTTGACAGATAAAAAAAGGAACTTACAGAACAGTGGCGAATCTAATAGTGTATGAATTTATCCCCTCAGAATGATCTCCTCATTCCTTCATGTTCACGTGAATCCAGAAGAGTGTGTATATGCTAGCATCAACATAAGAAGGTATTTGAAAAATGGTAGCTTTGGATATAGACCGAATATAATGCGAGTAGGAGAGGGATAGCACAAGTGATAGAGCTTGGCGTATGTAATTCCTAGCGGGATTTATTGTGGGAATACAACACAAGTGTACCAAGAGATTATAGAATCTACCTTTTGTGAAGAACACAACCTGCAACTCTAATGGATTCAATCTACAAATGACACTACTATGCTCTAAACTAATTTGTATGAACAACAATGAACAATACTGAAGCAAGAAGATCGAATGAATTCTAAGCAAGAAATTGAAAGACTAAACAATGGAACTGAGAAGTTGAGGGGCCATTTGCTTGAAAACAAGTTGGCTATTTATAGATTTCACATCCACCCAAAGGTAATTCCTATTAGAACTCTTTTACCATTAAACAATGAAGAAACACTATTTCAGGGAACATAAAACATTAATACAAGCTAAGGCGGTTGAGAAAAGATGGTAAATGTTGAAAAATCACGCAAGTCGCAATCAAAAGAATGTGTTGGAGAACGCATAAAGGACCGCCACCCTGAGCAGGGCGGCAATTTTAGGACCGCTGCCCTGGTAGGGCGGTGGTTTCATCACTGAAGGTCAAAAAGCTTAGAAAAAGAGAGGCGGAGGATAAAGAAAAGTACAAAAAGCTTAAACAAGATGCTTGGGATGCTAACATACACTTGGCGAGCTTTCCTGGATTCTAAACACCTTGCGAGGTGACCTGTATCATCATTGGGGCATGTGTAACATTGTTTTGGTGATACAGTACCCTACAATTTTGGGTACATACAATGGCGCTTTAGTGACAAGCAGACGGTTAAGAGGGGTTTGCGTGAAGGGGGGGTTTGCGTGAACACCCTTCACACGAAGGGGGTTCCATGCAAACCTACTTACGTCACAATTATGTGGCACCTATGTGGCACATTTTGGTGCCAAATCCATTTGGAGGATGATTGTAAGCCAAAATTTTTCACTGAGGTGCCACATAATTAGGGTTAATGAACTAGTAAAATTCCAAAAATTTAACACAAAATTCAGATTTTAATTAGATTTCTAAAAATATAATTTTCATTTTTTACTAAATATGTTTTACTATTTTTAAAAATTTTTGCTAACAAATGGTATTTTAGCACAATCAATAGTACACAATCAACCAGATTTGAAAAATAGTAATATATATAAAAAAATTTGAAAAAAATAAACTTACTAGGTGTTGAAGTCTTCTTCTTACCTGTGAAAAAATTCAATTTCAATATAAATCTTAAAATTTACTGGCATAGAATATGTACGCCATTTATTCAAAAATATTTTTACTAAATAATTAATTTTAAAAAAATATGATTCAAAAATTATGAAAATTTGATAGGACCTCAAAATTCAAATCTTGAACATATATCTAAAATTTCATGGTGAAAAAATAATATTTCATTTTAAACACCACCGTGGGACAGTCGTTCCTGTTTTATAACATAAGAAACAACGTATGAATACAATTAAGAAAAATACCATATTTTTTACCAAAAAAAATTAAAAAAAATATACATGTATTCTACACTCTAAACATAACATTTCATTAGTTTGTGGAATTTCATGAATGTGTACGGTTTTGTAGCTATTACCTTTAGAAAATCAATGAAACTGAAAAATTCATGTTTATAAAGGTATAAAACATAGAAAAAATGGGACATTTTATTGTGCTTTGGACAATGGTCATATTCCTTGTAAATAATTCACTATGAGTCTTTCATGAGAAGAGTTTCAAAATCTGTCCTTAACATTTGTAGTCTAACTACCTTCACTTTGTCACTACCTTCATACACATTTTGCAAGGTATCACATGTTTGCTTGGAGTTTATAGCTACTACTATTCTTTGGAAAAATGAATCAGTGAGTGCATTTTGAATATCACTTTAATATTTTACATCCTTTATTCTATTTTCTTGTTAATTATTTTTATGTGATTGTGTCAATGCATTAAATGTAGCTTGGTCTACTACCTCTACGTAGCCTCCTTCAATCAGTTCCCATATATCTTGAGAAAGGAACAGAGTCTTCATTTTAATACACCAAATATCATAGTTCTTCCCATAAAATGTTAGGGGTTGTTGCTAAGAGTTACTTCTCGTAGAAGTCATTATAACCAAACCCATAAAATAAAAGACCAAACTAGCGTGCTATTGAGATTTTGTTTTCCCTGATACCAATTTTTTGGAAAATTTTGGTGCCAACCATAACTAACACAAGGAAAGAGAAATCCAAAACACACAAACACACAAACTATAACTATATATATTCAATTTAGAAATATTTTACAAACTTAGAGCTACGGCTCTATACATTCTTTTTGTTTCTCTTCTTGTGTCTTTTTCTTAGTTTATTTTTCTTACAAAATTCCTTATTTCCTTGTGTTGATGCACATGTCTTTCTTCTTCTAAAAAATACCTCGACCTACAACTCTCAATATCTGTTATATCCTCTATGTATTTGCTTTGTATGTTGCTCTCTCTCTCTCTCTCCTATATTCTTTTTTTAGCCAATTATATAGCTCCACGTGTCTCTCAAACTTTGTTGACTTCAACATGGACCTAAACATATATTAGATCCAATTCTTCACAAATTTTAAATCCACTCAAATACATTGCCAAAATTTTGACTTAAATTCCTCCACGTGTGTGCCTTGCATTGATTTCGGTGTCAGGATTTATATATCCTCCATTCTATAATGTGAAGCTAAGACCAATGATATAGCTCCACATACCCTTCGCATTTTTCCTTTCAGTATCGATCTTGTCAGAGTTTGAACCAATATAAACGTTCCATTCCCTTTGGTGTTTTTACACTCTTTTGATCCCTGACTGACACACATGAAATTATAGCCAATAAGATAACTCCACGGTTCTTGTAATTAGAAGTCTTCATCCATATAATTGTCAATATTGCGAATCCTGAACCAATATTAGAGATCCACACTCTTTGCAGTTGTCAGTATTTTCTTATAGACCTTGTCAGTATGTGAAGCTCAAACTAATGAGGAGGCCCCACATACTTCACATTTGTTGGTCTTCTTAGCTTCGTGCTTGTCTATGATTGGTTACGGCTTCTCTTCCAAACTCTTTGCTTTTCTTAAACTGTTGGCTCCATTAAGATGAAGCCACATGTCACTTCCATGACTTAAACCAGACTCAATGAAATATTAGCTACATATATTTCTGTGGACTTCACATCCACCAGGGAGATCTGCAAAGGGAAGTCTCAGAAATCCTACATGTGTCTTCTCCTCGACTGTCGGATCTTTTCTATATTGTGTGATTTTATTAGTTTCCTTTGTCTCGCGGATTCTATCCACTCCTTTGTCTAATGGATTTTTCCTTACGCTTTGTCATGCGTATTTTATGGTCAATTAAAAATACAATAGCCAAATAAAAAATGACAAAAAAATAAATTCTCATCAGGGGGGTTGAAACAGAGGGAAATAAAATTTTAATATTTTCATGTGGCTCAAGATAATCATACCATTAATTCTGACAGCATCCATCCTGACCTGAAGTGCGAACACCAACCTGAGTGAATACTAGATAAATAAAGAATATCATCCGTGCAAGAGAAAGGTAATATAAATTTTACATTTGTTCCTAGTTGTTGACAAGAAAATTTGTCAGGTTGAGAAACTTGTGGATTTATTGCCAATGCTTTGGGAATATAAGTCCCTCTACTCAACCAATGCATCTGTATTATATGCATGCGCGTGAAAATGTGGATTTCTATGGTGGCCTTTCGAACGGGGATCCAACAGGGGAACTCCACTAACCTTGCGACAAAACTAGCAATATTTTTCTAAGGAAGACTTTATCTAAAGTGTGGGAAAGGGGAGTGAGAAAAGAGGTAAGAGAAATAATGTTGCCGGTAGAATATCAAATTCCTGCACACACTTGTCAGAAACTTCAACACATGCATTCATGAGAAGAAACAACTCTGCAAATAACAACAAGACCAAATAGAATTCATTGATCACAAAGTATCAAGAAACCCCTTAGTCAAATAAAGCTAGAAAATCCTTCTTGTATTGATTTCTCAAACCAAAGTTGTACATAGTGTGGGAATGGAAGAATTTTGAGAGTGGAGAAAAGTAGAATAAAATGGCTATCTCCTTTTCATTCTCTAAGTACAATGCACTCTTGAGTTTACAAGATCAATCGACAAACCTTTGAAAAGAGAATGGCTTTACAATTTATAGAAATATGAATTGTACTTTCACCTCCCTCACATGACTCTTCATTTCCATATTCCACTCATGACCTTTTGTTTTCCATGAATTAAGTATTTCTCTTATAATTTTGAGAAAATAAGTTTTACAATTAAAATAGGTCACTTAAGTTAATAGGATGAAATACAATGATGACGCATAACGAAAAATTAGAATGGAAAGAGAAAGTAGAGAGGGAGAAGGAAGGGATGGAGGGGAAAACACTCCTCATGAAAAAATTATTTGAATGCCTTGATGCAGCCATTGAATTTGAGCTAGGACTTCTTCCACTGGTGATATTCTACGTTGATGAAGCTTTCTCCCTTGAATAACTTTGAATCATTATCCCAATCTAGTGATGACCGCAAAATCTATGAATCATGGACATCCTAGAGCATAGAATGAATGTTTAGAAACAATATTATGATGTTTACCACTGTAAGATTGAGATGAACACATATGATTCCCACGATGACCCTACTTGAAAATTTGTTGATGAACCCTTTGACTCATTGAAATCGTTCTGACCAATTCATTTTGGATCACTCGGTTCCTTAAGTGATGAAGATGAATTCATATGATGTGCCTTGCGATGCATTGATTTGATTATGTAAACCATTGCACTCTATATGATGCTTTGAGGACCTCCATGAATGGAAAGCTCTGATTCGATTATGTTTTGAATGTCCCATTGTGCCAAAACTTCCCTTTGAGTGCAACCTACTATTTTTAGAATATGAGCCCATTCTCTGCTATTCTGGGACATATCACCTGTCTTACTCCCATTTCACCTTCTAAACCTTCTACCATATTCCAACCTCCTTTGTTCCCGAGATATTTCTATTTTTATCACATTTCTATTTTTAGCAGGTTGCTTTTTGAGGACCTACTGTTTTGGGAAAAAATTCATTTTCTGTCTTCCTTTCCATTTTATCCCTTTTCTGATTGTCCTGAGTGATCAAACTTGCAATTCAGTGGGGATTTCCATTTATAGCACGTGAGAAAGTATAACATATGTTATTTTTAGTAAATGGTGAAAAAAACCTCTATTTGCGAAGGGAACAACTATTTCGGTTTTGGCTCTTCGTCACAAACTCATGCTCCAATTTTCATCATGATTCACTTTCTAGAAAGCTCAGAAATGACAAATGAAAATTTATGTCTAGTAAGAGCTTCGGGTATGGAGCTACTAGGGAAGAATACTGATAAAAATTCAGTCCTTCATATCTTGAGAAATTGGAAACTTCATTGTGCAAAAAAATAGTTTGATAGAAACTAGATTTTATGAGGCCCTTCCATCTAAATTTTGGATGATTTCACCTGCCAGATCTTTGGTAATTTGAAAATTTCTTTGAAGAGGGAAGAATTATGATAAAAACACACATCCCTCCATATCCCTAAAAATAGGGACTTCATGGCGTGAAAACTAGTTCACGCGAAACTAGATTTTTTAACGATCATTCCCTCCAATTTGTGCGTGATTTCACCCATTGGAACCTTGAGAATTGAAGAGGTGGCTCACTTCCTTTTTGCATGTGTTCTTTATGTGACGAGGTAGAACTATGATGAAAGCTTAGTCCTCCATATCCCTTAAAAATATGGACTTTATGGCGTGAAAACTAGTTCACGCGAAACTAGATTTTTCAACTATCATTCCCTCCAATTTTCATGTGATTTCACCCACTGGAACCCTGAGAAGCGGAGAGGTAGCTCCTTGATTTTTTCCATTACTATGTCATGGCGGCCATTAATGGAGCTTGAAATTTTCAGGTATGGTTTTTTTTTTCCGTTCGTGATGAAATAAATTCCATTGCGATAAATTTTTGCTTCTAGTGCTTCACGCGAAATTTTACTCCAATCCGACGACCGGTTTGATAGGAAATTGAACTTTATTCTTCGTGGAGCTGGAAATGAAATTTATTTTCTGTGAGCATTCCTTGCTGAAAATTGGAGGTTTGAATATGATTTTTTAATGTCCTTCAAGAGAGAATAACTAAGCAACAGACGGTTTGTCAATCTGTGCACCGGTTTGCAAGATATCTTCATTTTATGGCGATTGGGATTTCCACTATTCTTCTTCTTTGTTCTTCATTTATTCTTCTTATCTCAATGAATTATTATTTTTTTGACATGTGTTCCATCATGAAATGAAGGATAATTTGTTGTGATGGAGCTAGTTTAAGCTTCGGCAATGGTGGAGTGGTGGACTGGTGTTCTCTACAACTTTTCTTCTAACAGTGAGAAACAGTAAGAAGCACCAAATAATTAGAAAAAAAATCAAATTTTGGAGTTGGAGTTGGGAACATTTTTTTGTCCTTGATTTCCATGACCTCGGGGATGCGAGGGACATCAAATTCCATGGTGAGAAAGAGGACGACATGTGTCCTCGATCTGACGATAGGGAATTTGAGCTCCAAAAATGCACTTGGGGGCTGAACTATCAAATCTGAAGGTCACGTGAGGGTCCCAGAGGTCACATGGGGGTTGTGAAATTTTTTCCAAGGTTTATGTACCTTACCTTAAGGACATTGGGGACATAAAATCCCACCATGTGCCTAGTACTGACACGTGTCCTCCCGAAAATTGACTAACTCCAGAAATGTCTCCAAGAGGGTAACTTGGAATGATGATAGTGTAGACACCAAATTTTGTGTCTTACGACCCCTTGTGACCCACATCTCATCTCGCAATCTAACCTCATCACCTAAACCTTACACAATTATTTATTAATTACCTTGTAATTGATAAATCCACATCACCTTACCTGCCACCTCATTTTGCCACTTCATCATGACCTAGCCCTAACCCTAAACTAACCTAATTAAGACCCATAACTTGGTCCACACCTACACCCATAACTAACAACCCCTTTCTCGCACCCAAAACTGGCCTTCTAGTCATTTGACCAAGCCCGCAACTGATCTCTCGGGAGAAAAGTAGGGAAGGTGGGCTATTTACTAAAAATAGCCTACTTTTTCCTTACCGATGCCGGTTCCTACTCAACCGCCGTCGGTTACATAACCGCCATCGGCTCCCTGTAAATGGGCTCCCCGAACCAAAATCAAAGGGGAAGGATTTTTGGAATCAACAGAGATCATTGGGAGCGAGGAACAGAGTCCAGATCTTCATTTGATCGAGAAGAGACGAGTGAAGAAACCAGAAGTGTTTACAGCGAAGGAGATCAGCTTGCATCTTCGTCAAAACCAGTAAGTCACATCTTGCATGTCCTCTGTTATAACATTTATTATGCTTTTTGAATCACAGTCCTCATAAATCCATTTCTGGACCCACTACCCAGCAATATATTACATCTAACTATCACCTTATTACCTAATATCACCCATATACAGCCTTACAAATAACACAGCTACCAAACAACACAAAAACCCCACAAAAACAACCAACCTACAGATCCTAAACCCTACCGACATCGGTTATCAGCAACCGGTATCGGTTACCCTGACTACAACCAGAAATCAGCCTTCCCCCTATCCGTTCCAATGAAGTAATTTGATTGATATCTTGTAGTCTTTTGTGTTAATTCATATTAGCAGGGGAACTGACCACCTTCGAAAGGAAGTTTTATATTTCCTGGGCCCAAGGCAGTTCCCTCATTTATTGTCTAATCAAAATCGTGTGGTCTTGTGTTCTTATTTGCAGGTAGTCCTTCCAAGACAAAAAAGAGTTCTTCATAGTCAGCCTGATCTTCCTCTACGGTTCGTGCACACCATCTTGACATTCCACAGGTATTCCTCCTAGCCCTAACCCTTATATGTTTCTAAAAGGAATGAAAGGATAGAAGCAACTCTATTCCCAGAAGCCGAAACATTCCAAGCGAAACATTTTGGCACACCCGGTGGGACCCATTTTGGGTTTCTTTCTTTCTTACTTGCTTTCATATAGGGAGCATACCTGCTATTTTCTTCTTCTAAAGATATTCACAAGGTTTTGTATTGTTTTGGTAAAAGAACTTGCTTTGTTTTTGCATCTTGCATTAGTGATAGTCATCTCTTTTGCTTCATCGAATATCATTTTCGATTTGGGTTTAAAACACGTGCATTGCATCCTTGCTTGCGGTCTTCAATTCTAGTGAACATAGATTAAGTAACAGGTCGTACACGTGGGGGTGATATCCATGGTATTGACAAGAAATTAATCTTACATTCACTACACAACACATACCGAATCACTTCACAATTAACACAACAGCTCAAACATCCCCCCTTTTTCCGCGGTATTCCTCCGTCCGATTGAGGTAACTTTATAAGCCAAAACAAACTTGACATTTCCCCTAGGTCTTGTTGTTTAGGATTTTGACATCATTCTACGTCTAAAGGCATAAGCCCACAATAATTAAAATTAACCCTAGGGTTAATCTCTGGATTTGCGTATACATCTTGCTTGTTTTTAGTTCTGTTTTCTCTGTCATACTTTGTCTTCTGTGATCAATAATTTGACAAGTGTAGACTAAACGTTGTTAAAAATCAAATTAGCAGCCTTTTATATCTTGTTAACCAAGGCTTCTTACACCGACATCGGTTACCTGACCGACGTCGGCTATAGTATAACCGACATCGGATACTAGACCGATATCGGTTACTATCTTCTACAACCCCTGACAAACCAGCAACTTGCCAATTTCACCATTCTAAGGCTGTTTCTGTTCCGGATAGATTGAAACCCTACTGTGAACACCTGTCCATGGTTGTTATCACTCGAAAGCAAGCCGCCGCTATGGTTTCACATGCTTGCTCTGTTTCTTTACCTGAATCACCCCCTTCACATTCTGTGGGGAATCCTACAGACACCAGTGAGATCCCCCAAATTCCTGTAGGAGACAAGGACTTTGCCAAATTTCTGGATGCTAATCCTAGCGCTGTACAATACTATTTGTCTTATGACCCTGACCGTACGCCTGATGGTCAGCTCCTTGTTGGCATGCCTATTAGTATAGCTGCTCATTTAGCTCCCACTCCACCTGATAACACCGCCGTGCTTCCTGCACCTTTAGCCCCATCTCCCAATCCGACAGCTTCAGAGATTCATACGACTCAGATTGGCTTTCCTTTGGCTAATCTTGGACCCCACATATCATTACCACTGACTGCCCCTACCTCATCTCTCTTGCAGACCACTCCATTCATGACTTGCTCTCTGCCACCTATCCACACGAGCTTTCCTTCTCAAGCTCCGCCTACCTTTTCATTCCCATACACGTATCTAGTAACCTCAACACCTTATATGGGACATCCCTATTCGGTCACCTCAACATATTCGTCCTCCATACCTTATCAACACTTAACCCCACCATTGTCTAGCGGAGGCCCTTGGCCCAATTTGCCTCCGTTTACCACAACCGCACCATCATCTCATCCAACCATGGACTTCATCAAACAAATGATGGACAAAATGCAAAATCTAGAGGCTTCTGTGTTGGGAAGTCGTAGCGCCTTGACATACGAACAAGTTTGTCGGGAGCCTATTCACCCTTCTGTTCCCCTTCATTCATATCCTCCTCAATGGGAATTGCTGAAATTTACTCGTTTTAATAGTAAAGAGGATCCTCAACAACACTTGCGATCATTTAGACATGCTTGTTATTTGATTGCTCATGATGATGCCTTGTTACTCCACACATTTCCCATGTCCTTATCAGGACCCGCCTTGGAGTGGTACAGTGCTTTAACCCAGCACTCAATCTTCTCTTTTAACCAACTAGCCCAATCTTTCTTGGATCATTTCTCCATTAACATTGCTAAGAAAGTATCCATCACCGACCTTTATGCCATCCGACAATTCGAAGACGAATCTATCGCAGATTTCGTTGGACGATGGCATGGCCTTATCAACCAACTTACATATGCCTTGCCTCAGGCTGAACTTATCAAACTTTTTACGCGGGCATGTGCTAAACACATTTCTCCTACTCTTCAAATTCAAACTTTCCGCACATTTGATGAGGCCTTTACCATGGCTCAGAAACTAGAAATTCGAGCCTTAGAAGAAGAGAAATTGCGGTTGCGCAACAAAAACCCCAATTTCCAAACTCCTGATTCTACCAATAAACCAAACACCACCACTCCTCACGCATCCACTTCTTCTCAATCAAAAGGAGCTGTCCACGTGGTGATGGTCAAATCTCAAGCGTCGTCCAATACTCCACCAAAAACCACCTATAAGTACAAAGCCGAGCCCATCAATTACACTCCCTTAGGAGAAACCTATGGCGTCATCTTGGAAAAATTGCTCAAAGCCAGAGCTATCACTTTGCCTCCTGTTAAACCTCACTCTGGGTTTGACTCCACTCATGCAATACCTTCCTGGTACAAAGAAAATGACTTCTGTAACTTTCACCGCGTAAAATGACATAGTCATGAAAACTGCAAGATGTTGAAAAACATAGTGCAGGAAATGGTTGACGTAGGGGATATAACCCTCGATAATCCTAATGCCCCTGCCAATCGAAATTTGAAAATATTCAACAAACCATTCCCGAATCACTCTCCCAACAGTAACACAAACCAGGATATCTTAGCCGAGGAGAGTGTTCATGAGATCCATGCAGTCTTTGATACCCAGCCAAAAGCCTCTATCGAGAAAATTTTGAATCAAGCCTCTTCACTAACACAGGAGCCCGAACCTCCTTTACCACCATCAAGCCAAAGCGAAATCATTCCTTTACCCATAAAGGAGTTAACTGCCCAGAATTCTCTTCCCATCAATGAGTCTTCTTATACCACATCCCTACAAGACTGCGAACAGATGTTATCTAATCTATCTATTTCCCAGACTTCCCCTTCTACCGCTCTTGCTTCACAAGAGGAAGGTACACCACTCCTTTTGACATCCTTAGACGAGAAATCTCTTGCACCGACATCACCAAATTCTTTAACCATGACAGATCCTCTCGATCATGCCCTCTTACCTATTAGTCCTTCATCGCCTAAATCTTTTCAACGACCGGTTGACCCCTTGACATCTATTGATACAGTGCCTCATTTACCCCTTGTATCACACCCACAGTGGACTGGAATCACAACCCACCTTTCTTCCGTACAAAAATTACAATTCACACCTGAAGACTATCATTCTCCAGAAGATAGACGAATCCTATGGGAACGTTTGAGTACCCCCTATTCTACTCAAATGCAGATGACAGATCTAGACACCTCTACCCTATACCCTAAGTGTTTACAGAAACTCAAAATACCTATGTCCTCATTCTCACCCCCCGTATCTATACCAAGTATCCCATCCACCTCTATTAATCTACCCAAATCTTCCCCTACACTTGGGACCTCACCAATGCCTAGTCTAACACACCTGCCTAAGCGACTAGATTTATCCAAGAATAAAGTCGCCCCACCACCTAGAAGACAAGCTCAATCCGTGCCTCTATCACAATCAAGACCATCATCGTCACACCTACCTTCCATATTAGGACCTCATCCTTCCACCTTGCATCAATATATCATACCTCCTACGTTTTCTTCAAAACGACCTACGCCTTCTGCACCTATACAAAGATCTAAGGGTATATCAACATTATCACCCCACGTATCCTGTCCACCCATCAACCCTTAAAAAACTCCATCATCAAAGGATTTATTCTCTGCTACTCCCCTTTCTCCGTGGTTGTGTCCCACTACCACGTCATCTGTAGCTTTATCATCTAACCAGCTGAATGTAGCTTCTGCGCCAAAGAAACCACATTTAGTGAAAACCACGTGTCAACACCCCTTGGCTAAACCACCACCCGTACGAACCTACCACGCCCAAACATTACCGAAACCCGCACAACCAATACCCTCATCCTCCTCCGATTTTGACCCACTCAAAGGATCTTACGCCAAAATCCTTGCTATGTTGGTAGAGAATGCGACCATTTCCCTACCCCCACTTAGACCTTATGACCCGTCTAAACCTCGGCCTATAGGTTATGATGAGTCTAAGATCTGCGCTTATCACCGCACACCAGGACATGATGTGGAGGGATGCAAAGCTTTAAAAACCATCCTTCGTCAGTCACCTCTCCTAGATAGAAAGGTTAAGAAAGACAACTTACGAAAGGAGATACCTTTAGCTTCAATTCCCTCTCCTATACCATCTGTCCCCGCCTCACCAAGATCCATCATTATTACCACCCCACCTCTTGAAGACCATGATTTATCCCAAACCTCTTCCTCATCTCAGGTTTACGAGATTAATATGATTAGTGTTGCTACTCGAGCGCAGAAAAACAATGAGAAAGCGAAAGAAAGCACACCTACGTCCTCTCCTTCTCCGTCCAGCACCCCGATTGCACCACCACCCAAAGTGGTTATTTATGGACCCGCTTACCCCGTCTCTAATGGAGCTGCCCATCGAGCCATGATCAAATAGCTTCACCAATCACTCGTAAAAATGACGCTATATGATCTCATTCAGACTTCTGAATCTCATCGACAAGCTCTCGTTGAAATTCTTCAAGGGATCGAGGTCTTACCTAATGAAACCCTGCCCGTTGCCTCCATTCTAACACCCAATCACGTTGCCTCTCTCACCAAACAACCCACTGCCCCAACCACTTCTGCCTCTGTACCACAAGCTGCTACAGTCAGTTTCTCTGATGATGAAATTGTCGAATTTGGTACAGAAGACCCTGACCCTGCCCTTTTCATCTCCGCTTACATCTGGGACATTCGGGTACGTCGTGTTATGATTGACGGGGGCGCTAGCCTAAACATCATCTCTTCAAAATCCTTCCAACAAATGAATATCCCTTCTAGCTACATGTGTGCCAACCCCATCATGTTGTGGTCATTTAATGACGCTATTACCTCTACCTTAGGCACCGTGATCCTCAACATTCGGGTAGGACCACGTACTTTACCCGAACTCTTCTATGTCCTTGAGGGAGAGTTCCAATATAATATATTGCTGGGTCGTCCTTGGATCCGGGCCATGGGATGCGTTCCCTCAACATTACATAGATGCATAAAATTTGAGTACGAGGGGAAGTCCTACACCGTAAAAGCTGATCCTCCCCCCTTTAAAACCTGTAATATGTTATACCGCCCAAACGATGTGCTTGTACCAATCAAGACACCCGTTCATTCAACCCAACCATCCTCTTCAACTGTGCCTCAACCATCCACCTCAACCACACTTATGCCTTCAACTGATGAAACCACCGTCGCAAAACCCACTTCCCTTCCCGCAACCAACATCCCAACCGCGGACCCCTTAGTAGATGTTTTTCAGCGCCTTACGCTGGGGGAGTATCACCTATATAATGTTAGTTCTTTCCATACCCCACAGGAGTACGGACAAGTACATGCACATCCTACCTATGACTGCCGTGTGGGGGGAGTAATCTCCTACGGGCCACCTCACTGCCGCACTAACCTAACATATGGGGGTGTCGACGCATCTTCTGTTGCCCCTGAGCCTCCTCTTGGTGTGGTTCCTTTCCAATCCGATTTTCAATACCTTAGCAATCGTTGTTTTGCCCTCACCTTCTTGACTCGCTGTGCTTGGAAAGGCTTTGGTTTTGGTCTTTATGAACAAGGCCGACATACGCTCATCCCCATCACCACACGCAAACATAATGATCGTAGTGGTCTCGGATTTCCGGGAACACTTACATCGACGGAACCTCGTGTCAGTTGTCTTCTAGAAAACGATGACGTTACCCCTACCAAACCATCATCACCCATTTTGCCTTCATCTCCCACAGAGTCGATAGATCCTGAATCTATCCCTCCTAACTTTTTTTTTTCATAAATGCTATCTTCCTAGGTCCTCTCACTTATCAACGCGATAATGAGGACCCCTCTTCTATTCCCCTTCTATATCCAGACATGATTGAAGAGGACTCACCTTCAATTAACGTTGTTGAGTGCCAGGATGATGACTCCATCCTCACTTACCTTGGCGCGGATGACTCTTATATTCAACACGCCTTACCATCTGAAACCCAAACCATGCTGAATGATTCTACTATAGAAATCAACATCCACATGGAGGAGGATCCTCACATTGTGAAGATCGGACAATCCCTTAATGCATCAGAACAAGTCGCCTTTACTACTTTTCTCCATGCTCGCAACCAAGCTTTCACTTGGTCCTACGCTGACATGCCAGGAATTGATCTTGACATTGCTGTCCATAACATTACACTGAAACCCGATTCCAAGCCAATTAAACATAAATTGAGAAAAATGCATCCACGCATTGCCCTCTTGGTCAAAGAGGAGCTCCAACGAATCCTTTCTGTTTCCTTCATTCTGCCTATTGACTATCCTCAATGGATTTCTAACATCATACCTGTCACTAAAGCGACGGGGGGACTTCGGATATGCACGGATTTCCGGGATCTTAACCTCGCTTGCCCTAAGGATGACTCCCCCCTACCTAGTATTGACCAACTTGTTGATCTCACTGTAGGCCATGAGATGCTCTCTCTCATGGATGGCTTTTCAGGATACAACCAAATTTTGGTTGCCCCTGCTGATCAACACAAAACTACCTTCATAACTCCTTGGGGAACCTTCTGTTACCATGTAATGCCATTCGGCCTTAAGAATGCTGGTGCCACCTATCAGTGGGCTATGACCTACATTTTTCATGACATTATGCACACTATCCTTGAAGATTACATCGACGATCTTCTTGGTAAGTCTAAACATCGCAGTGAACATCTCGATGTTTTAACCATTATTTTTGATCGCCTGTTACAATATTCTGTCTGTCTTCAACTAAAAATAATGTGTCTTTGGTGTCCTTCGGGAAAACTTCTTGGCTTTATCGTCTCTTTGCGTGGCATTGAGGTCAACCCATCTAAAGTCAAAGCTATCCTAGAAATGCCCCCACCTACCAATCTCAAACAATTGCGTAGTTTACAAGGTAAGCTCCAATCTATCCGACGTTTCATCTCCCAACTCTCGGATCGATGTCAACCTTTCCATCACCTCCTTAAAAAGGACGTTGATTTTCAATGGAGCAAAGAGTGCCACCAAGCCTTTGAAGCTCTCAAAACTTATCTCTTACAGCCACCCATGCTTATCCCACCTCAAGACGACCGCCCTTTCTACCTTTACCTTTCCGCCACTGACCACGCTGTAGGGGCCATGCTTGCACATCGTGACTCTGAGAATCGAGAACAAGTCGTTTATTATATAAGTTGTACTTTGGTGGACTATGAGACTAGGTATACACATGTAGAAAAGTTGTGCCTAGCCCTATCATTCGTGGCTACCAAATTCCGACATTACCTTCTGAATCACAAAACTTTCATCATCACCAACACGGACCCCATCCATTACATGTATGCCGAACCTCATCTAAACCAACGCATCGCCCGATGGCTCATGCTCCTCGCCGACCTCGACCTTGAGTTTGTCCACCAGAAATCAATCAAAGGACAAACTATCGCAGACCAACTTGCGGAAGCCCCTTTACCTGGGGAACAATTTACTAATTTTGCATTCCCCGACGAACTCATCGCCACTCTTTCACTACAGGAGGAGTCATATTCAATGACCCTCTTCTTCGATGGATCCAAATGCCAACGCGGTGGAGGAGCCGACATTGTTCTTATTCCTCTTGACGCCGAGCCTATGCCTCTTTCATTCCGACTCGATTTCTCTTGCACTAATAATATAGCGGAATACGAGGCCCTTGTTCTAGGTCTCCAGGTTGCGTTGCACTTAGGTATCAAATCTATCAATATTTTTGGTGACTCTCAATTGGTAGTCAATCAAGTTATGGGCATCTACCAATGTAAAAATGAGGAACTTCAAAAATACAAACACTACGTGAATTCACTTCTAGCCTTATTTACTCACTATTCTATCCAAACCATTCCCCGCTCCACTAACAAATTTACGGATACTATGGCTTGCTTAGCCTCGCAAATTCCAGCCTCATCAACTGACTCTGACATTTTCGTCTTGGTCCAACAACTCTTTGCCCCATCTTATTCAGCCCCGGTTGTTGGTACGATAAATACTGTGTCTGCTAACTCGCAGGATACTTGGTATCACCAATTCCATGACTACCTTACAACCTCTGTTCTCCCTTCTGACCTTACTAGTACTGGTAAACGCGCTTTTCTTAAATGCATTTCTCGTTATGTAGTTATGGGGGGACTCCTTTATAAACGTGGCTTTGATGGCATCCTCCTTCGATGTCTCACCGGTGTGGAGGTCACCCATACCATCCAACAGGTCCATGACGGTATTTGTGGTGGACATTTTAGCGGCCTTGCCGTGGCCAAACGAATCCTTCGCCTTGGTTATTATTGGCCTACTCTCAATAACGATTGCTACGAATATGTTAAGCGTTGTGTTATATGTCAACAACATGCCAACCTTCAACATACTCCTAGCCACCCGCTACAGGTCACCCGAGATCTTTGGCCTTTCTCACAATGGGGTCTAGACCTTATTGGTGAGATTCACCCGTCCTCTTCACAACGTCACCGATGGATTATCACAGCAACCGAATATTACACAAAATGGGTGGAGGCTATTCGACTCATTTCAACTAAAAAAGAAAAAATTGTAGAGTTCATTAACCAGCACATTATTTGTCGTTTTGGTGTTCCTCATCGCCTGATAACAAATAATGGAAAATCTTTCAAAACCACGTTGTTGCAAGACCTTTGCGACAACTTTGGCATCAAACTTAGCTTCTCATCACCCTACTATCCACAAGCAAATGGACAAGCCGAATCCTCTAATAAAACCCTAACCAAAATCCTCATGAAAGTTGTCAATGAGTCCGGACGAAATTGGCACGATCACATTCCCTTTGCCCTTTGGGCTTATCGTACTACCATTCGTACCTCTACTAATGCCACACCTTTTTCTTTTGTATATGGTACCGAGGCTGTCTTACCTCTCGAAATACAAATACCCTCCCTCAGAATATCCCTTCAGGATATTCTCACCAACGATGATTTCCGCCAAGAGCGGTTAGCCCAATTGGAGCTTCTTGATGAACGTCATCTTACAACTCTCGATCACCTTCAAATATATCAAAAATGCATCAAGCGTGCTTATGATAAGCGACTTCATGAGCGTACCTTTAAGGTTGGTGATCTTGTCCTCAAAGAGAATCAACATGTAACCAAACTAGAAAAGAGCAAACGTGGAAAATTTGCTCCCAATTGCATTGGGCCTTATATAATCACTCACACTTATGGATCAGGCACTTATCGTTTAGCTTCGCTTAATGGTAAACCTGAGCCTGAGCCCCTTAATGCCTTGCATCTTCGACCATTCTACTGTTGAATTTAGTGTTATATCACTTCTTATCTACCTACTGCTCGTCCCTTGAGCTCATTTACCACTACATACAGTTTGTTTTCTACATCTCAACATAAAATCAAGAGCACTTCTCACCTCCCCTTGACGATGCCTTCCCTTTTTAGTCTAGTCCATGACTTCAAAGTATTAAAATAACACATTCTTATGGGATTTTCTTGAGTCAAACTTCCTACAAAACTAGATGCTTCACGCCAAAAGACATCTAGCTATCTACATTATATATAGACTGCTCCCTCGAAGGACAGCTATATGCCAAACTATTGCTGCTATTATATATAGACTTCTCCCCTGAAGGACAGCTATGCACTAAAATCATATCTGCTGCTATAAATAGACTGCTCCCTCGAAGGACAGCTATACACAGTCAGCCTTTATCAGAAGCTTCTCGCATTGATCAGCTTTGTGCAGACCTCAAGAATAATACAATCAATATCCCTTGTAGACTTCCCGCATCGATCAGTCTATATTCAGTAAAATAAAAGCCTCATTCAAAAGAACTTTTGAGTCATGGACTTGTCTATTTATGGTAGGTTCTCTTTCATCAGAACACTCACTTTGTAATAAGTTCTCCGTACCTCAGCTATACCATCCACCTCACCTCACCATTTGTTTCAACTCAAGGGACATGACGTACACCCGATATATTGTGATCTTACAACTCTTTTCACCTATTGACTTCTCGTCTATGCACGCTACCTAGGGCTTCAAGCTCGTTCTACGTTGTGTGGTTTGTTTAGCTATTTTCGCCTACGGAGCACTCTTTCCTCTTTGCCTCGCATCTAGGATTGTGTGTTGATCTTAATCAGGACATGGTTCCCTACCACTTGGGTAGGCTAACTTTCGCTTACCCTTATACGTTTTACAACATCACCAATTCGTTACCAACACCATCAACCTTACCTTACCGATATTAATATCAATATTTTTACCAACCAACCAATTGCCTAACTGTACCAAATTGCCTAAATTCACCTCTCCCTGGTCCTAAGGGAGAACTACATCGGTCTGAGGCCCCTCCTTGCTTTGTGCAATGGGCTATGTAGGCAGCACTTCGGAGACATGGGGTCTCCGAAGGTTAGCTTGACCATCCCCTACCATAACCTATCCTGTGTGGTGAATATAAATATTTTTGTGTATTTCTATTTAATCACATTCCTCTTTATCCTTTTCAAAACACCGAAAATCAAAACACAAACATTCTTATTATTATCATAACTCAAATCAACATACATATTCAGTTTTATTTAGATGTTAAACAAATACATCTTCTTTATCATCGACATGCAGGTCGGCATCCTTATTTATTCTTATAACTTGCTAACATTTATTTAGACCCTTACACCTCATCCCGAACTAGGTGATGATCGTGATCGTCGACCCCTCTCGCCAGGCCTCTTTGTCCTCAAAGGTACCATGGCTATTGGTACCGCCCACTGATCTGCCAATCTCTCCTGTAACATATGAATACGCCATCTCGCATGGAGGACTACAGCCTCTAGTCTCTCTGCCCGTGACTCCACAACCACTAACAATCCTCTTGTCTCATTCACCTGTGTTTGGAGCTGCTGAACCAAACGCTGCAGACGATCCCTCTCTGCTGTAATCACCGCTATGTCAGGAAGATCACGTACACCTCGCAGTTCTGCTACCCACCATAATCTATAGGCCTCTATCGTTCCTGCATCCATTACCCTGCGATCGGCTGCTACCTCTTCGGGCCCTTATGGAGGTGTTGGCTGGGGAGGTGAGAATACTGCCTCTGCGTCGATCCTCATATATGGTCTATAAGCCTGCGGTATATCCTGCACAAATCCAAATTGTCACCGCACGCGATCTATAGGAATCCTCTCATATTCACCTGGCCTGTGCCCCGCGATCCACCTCAATCGCTCTACACCCCTCAACTCCTCAGCTATGTTCTCTGTTACCATATAGTTCCCGTAAGGCCTCCAATAGATATCCGCAACCGTCACCCTCTCCCATACCTGCCTGTAATACTCAATGTCACCCGTTATAGCCTGGGATCTTGCCTCTTGTTCTGTCTGGACCCATCGTCTGAATCCCAATCTCTGTACTCTGGTCTCTCCTGACTGGATGGGTCGGCCTATTGGTCGCACAAAAATAATGTGCTCATAGGCCCAACAGTGTAATAAGTATGAAAAATCCAGTGTCGTCCTGTGAATTCGCCTACAAGCCCATAAACCCTTGTATAGCTCCGCCAAATATGTAGGTGCCCATGCAAAAGTCACGTTCCTTTCTATCATCTCCCAAATAACACACATCAATGCCTTTGGAAATCTTCCCCCATCTACCCTCGGTAATGCGTAATACCCTACCGCTATCATTAATAGCACTGCTAACCTTGTCTCCTCAGGGTGTGCTGCATACATTACCCCATATGTGAATGTCAAACCTCGCTGTGTCAGATCTCGTGCGTATGGACCAAATACTGCTGTTATTGCTGCCCGCCCTGCGTTAGGCATTGCCTGATATACTGGTGTTCCTATAATTGGGAGTCTCAAAATACGAAACACATCTTCCAATGTCACTGTCATCTCCCCTGTTGGTAGATAGAAGGTATTTTTCTCAGGATTCCATCTCTCAATCAACGCCTGTAACATAGCATGGTTCCGTGTGATTCGTGAATAATAGCGGATTCCACTTAACCCCAAACGATTTATCAATGTCCATTCAGCTGGCGTTACATCCGCTCAGATTCGTGACAACAGCGCTGGTACACTATCATTCATCCTCAACCCTACATCTTCCTGCATACATCAAAATAACAAACAACCATTCAATCCATCAAATCCCCACGGGTTTTTCCTCGCATTCTGGAAATTCCTACAGCAACCGGTATCATTTATAGTCAACCGGTACCGGTTCAGTAACCGATACCGGTTGTCCCTAACCGATATCGGTCACTGTAACCTTCATATAGCCTGCCTAAACATACTACCTACGACAATAATTTGAGCGTTTATTCCTTTCTATACATACAAACATACCTGAAACCCCTGATTACCTATCCCGCAACACTTACCTCACCTATAACCCTTGCTATCAGGTTTTCTTTTTCATATCTACCCACTTAATCTCCTATTCATAACACATGCAAAAATCAAATCACAACCAAAACGTTTACCTCTTGGGTTGCAGCAGCTTGCGGTGGCACTTGTCTTCCCTCTCGTCCCTGCCTGCTGGATGCTTCTCCTCGTTCTGCCATGATCACCACTCTTTTCAAATTCGCCTTTCTACTTTCTGAATCTCAGATCGCATTCACTTTTCCTATCTCTTTTCTCCTTATCACTCAAATCTCTCATGCAAATACCTGTCTCAGTCGTCAAAAACCGTCGCATTCACGTATTTAACCTCTTGCATGGCTCTAAAAATAAGAACTTAAGTTGCCACCCTAGCTTTTCTATTTTTAGAAAAGCTCATACCTAAATAACCAGTATTGGTTATATAACTGATATCGGTCTATTACCTACCGTCATCGGTTCCCTAACCGATATCGGTTATACGACTACCTTTTTAAAACATGGTTCTTTTCTTCATTTTCTACCTAATTTTTGTCGCGCCCGCCCTTTTTCCTGCATAACAACACCATTATCCATATTTCTCCATCCACCACACATATCATTACAATTTCCATAACATCATCTATTTTACAAAAACAAACAAGCCATCAACTAAGGATATCAAAAAATTATTAATCTATACATCATTTGGATACAGCTCATCAGATACATATATAACAATGTCACAAAACCAGCACCAAAACATGCAACATTTCATCATATAACATGCCATCCATATATACGTACAAAAGACATCAACATCATCCATATATCAACATGTCAATTAAACTCATCATACATTCTATATATCACAAACCACTGACGAAATACTTAAAAACATCTTGAACACCACATATGGATCAAAACATCATCTTTATATATATATACAAGTTTTCAAATATACAATGTGCCCTGCATCGGGGCCTCTGTGATCTCATAATCCAAAAAAGCTGGCACGCAGGCTGCAATAACTATCAATAATCTCGACTCGGCTCGCAGGCCGGTCCCTCATATCAAAAATATACTCGGCTCGCAGGCCGGTATCAACTGTACAACCCGTACTCGGCTCGCAGGCCGGTATATAATGAATAAATGAATCAATACATGAATAAATGTCAGCACGCAGGCCTCTATCAACACAACTGGTTCACAGACCGGTGCCCATGTCCCTATACAAAAACTATGTGGGGATCCCTCAGCTCTCCCCACCACCCTCAACACCTCTCCCTGCTGGTCCCTGTGGTGCCTCTCGCCTCCTACCTGTAACGGACACACCGGCTATAGTTGTGCCTCCCTGCAACCTCTGACTATGCGAGGTCTCCGCTCGGTGTGCCACATATGGCTGATACCCAGCTCCGGTACTATCAAGGACATCCTGATAGTACCGGGCCTCTGCTCTCGCCTCCATGTATCTCTCCCGTGCCACCGTCGGTACTGGGGCTGGTCCCCGGACTCCTACTGCCAGTACCCCCTGTGCCTGTGCTGGTGGTGCCTGTGGCTAGGCCACTACTGGTGGTGGTATCTGTACCGCTGCCGGTGGTGGTGCCTGTGCCTGTGCCTGTACCTGTACCTGCGCCTGGGCTAGCTGCCCCTGTAGGACACCTATCTGTGCCTGTGCAGCAGCCAACTGTCCCTGTAATAGCTGCACCTGGCCCCTGAGCTGATCTCACTCTGCTATCACTGCAGCCAAGTCTGGCTGTGCCGGCGGTGCTATCCTAGCTGCTCTCTGACCAGCCCACCAAACCATGTATGCCCCTGTACAACCAGCATCATCTACTGTGTCATCTGCTGGCCTCTCAGCAACCTAATCTGGATCCAAGGGCTGTGGTGTAGGCAGTGGGGCCTCTACATCATCCCTCCTGTACTGAGGGAAGGGAGGTGGCTCGTCCTGTCGCAGCCCCATCTGCCTGCGTACCCTCTCTAGGGGTATCCTCTCGTACTCTCCTGGCCTCTGTCCTACTATCCAGAATGTGTACTGGATCAGGCACAACTGTAAGCGGGCTCCTCTGCCAGGGTGATGACCTCTGTAAGGTCTCCATACAATATCTACCCACTGTCAGGCCCTATAACAAATGTCTATAACATGCCACATCCCGACCTGCAAGAACTGCTCGTGGCTGGCCCACGACCCCCAACCACCTCTGAAAGCCATATCGATATATGACCTGTGGCCCTGGCTGCTGGGGTAACCCTACTGGCCTGATGCATATGATGTGCTCATATGCCCAACAATGCAGCAAAAATGTCGAACAAATCCCAAATCGCCTCATCCGTCGATAGCCCCATAGCTCCCTGTATAACTGCACCAGGTATACTGGTGCCCAAGCGTAACAGGTGTGCTCCTCCACCATCTCAAGCAGCACCCCCATCAATGCTCGTGGAAAGCGGCCTCCTTCTGAGTTCGGGGAGGGCGAAGCAGGTGATCCCAATCATCATCAGCATAGCCATCCGTGTCTCGTGTCGGTGCGTACGGTACATGTCACCATACCCGATACTCGCGCTGTGATAGGTAAGTAGCGCGGCTGCATCTCCAAAAACTTGCAGGATGCTGTCCCATCGCTGTCTCCGAATCTACCTGGAAGACTGCCTCTCCCTCGATCGGCAGTTGAAGGATGCGATACACATCCTCCAATGTGATGGTCATCTCTCCGGTCGGGGAGATGGAACACATTGGTCGCCGGATCCCATCTCTCGATGAGGGCGACCATCAGGCTGTGATCTTTATCAATAGCTCTGTATCGCTGGACTCCGCTGAGTCCCACCTCGCGCATGATCACCCAATGAGCCGCAGATACATGTGGCCGCATCCGCACCAACAGCGGGGGCATCCTATCCCGCATCGTCAACTGGTGACGTGCCTGCAAAACCAACCCACATCCTTAGACCTACTCTTTATCACAACATCTACTTTACCCTCTAAACCCCCTTTTATCCCCCTGACCACACCCCGACTCTCTACCACCCCCCTCTAGCAACCTAACTTCAACCACCCAACCCAAAACCCAAAACCAAACCCACACCACCCAAACCCAGCCCAACCCAACCCCAAAACAAAACAAAACCCATACTAAACCCACCCCACCCAAAACAAGCCCAACCTAAACCCCTACCCAACCCAAAGCCCAAAATCTACCCAAAACCCACCCAACCCCAAACCATACAAATCCCATATCTACCCAAAACTCAATCTACCCAACACCCAACCCAACCCCAAAACAAAAACAAACCCATACTAAACCCACCCCACCCAAAACAAACCCAAACCCAACCCAACCCAAAACCCAAACCCAACCCAACCCAAAACCAAACCCACACCACCCAAACCCACCCAACCCAAAACTAAACCCACCCCACCCAAAACAAGCCCAAACCCAAACCCACCCAACCCCAAAACTAAACTAAACCCACACAAACCCAAACCGACTCCGGCCGATATACGACCGATGTTGGTCAAGCCCAACGCACCTTGTCCACACAATTTGTGACCGATGCCGGTCGCTTAGCAACCGACATCGGTCGCTGTATGAATTTTACCGGATCCGAACCCCTGCGCGGCCCCCCCACCCACATTTTTGCATTTTTCTACTTATTTACCCACCCAAACACCCTAAAAACCTACCCACCCAGCTGCCTTGCCCTATTTTACGCATCTATCCTCTTCGTTTTTCAAATTACGTTCATTTACTCATTATTTCCTAAAAAATGTAAATTCCTACCCAAACCCCCAATTTCGCTTAATACCATTCAAATGCACAAAATAAAGAGTTCCAAACCTACCCGAATGATGACACGTCAATCGTGGTGGGATGGGTGGTGGTGGTCTAGCTGGTCCAGCCCCTCCTGCTCCTCCTGCCTGTGCCATAGCTCCAATTCTGATCTGTTGGGTCCCCGGCCAATCAACTTCTGCATCCTCCTCACTCGGGGCCCCGCAAACAACTCACTTCTCCAGCAAAATAGCTCCACCTCACTCAATAAACCCTCCAATCTCAACTCTCCACGTCAGACAAATCAATTTAGTTTTCAAATAACAAAAGTGACAATGACAAGCCGTATTTTTCTTTTTATAGGTTTTTTCGCCATTAACCGATATCGGTTTCATTTTTCCCTAATGAACCGGTATCGGTCCCTTAACCGATATCGGTCATGTAGAATCGACATCGATTTTTCTTCCAACTTTCCCCCAATTTTTTGCCCTTATTTACCATTTTCCCCTTTTTCACCACATATCGCCTATATCCACCTTTGTTGAACACCATTTGTTTACCTATTCAGCCCGACCCAAGGCCTCAACCTACCTATTCGGCCCGACCTAAGGCCTCAACCTACCTATTCGGCCCGACCCAAAGCCTCAACCTACCTATTTGGCCTGACCCAAGGCCTCGCCCTAACCAACCGGCCCGACCTAAGGCCTCAACCTACCTATCCGGCCCGACCCAAGGCCTCGCCCTACCCATTTGGCCCGACCTAAGGCCTCGCCCTAACCAACCGGCCCGACCCAAGGCTTCGCCCTCACCAACCAGCCCGACCCAAGGCCTCGCCCTACCCATTTGGCCCGACCCAAGGCTGCAACCCAACAACTCGGCCCGACCCACGACCGTATCACTCTAATACCTTACCCAAAATCAACACCATACACTTTTTTCCACCCATCCTGTACGTTTTTTGTTCAATCAAGCTCACCTATTCGTGTTTTCGCATGCTTAGGGTCCCTTGACCTGCTTTTTCGACCAACTTTGCCTAGACCTAGACCGTGACGTTTATCTCAACCAAACCAACCATTTGGTACTACCGAACATGCCTAAACGTTCCTGTACCTTACCTGTTATATACCCTGGAGCTACTTCCTATGCCTTGGATACCAGGATTATATCACCCTTGTTTGGATACACTATCGACCTTTTCCTATGCACTGCTGGTTTGCTCGTCAAATCATGTACCCTAGTCGTACTATTACATTTCAACATGCGTCTGCTTCTTTAGACCTATCCCACCATATCACCATCCTCTCTACACCATTTACCCTTTATCAACCCTATCCCTGATTTCACATTCTCTCAATCTGTGATAGATTTGAGGGGGGTTACCTATACCCTTAACAACGGAAACCACTTCATATTATTGTCCGCGCAGCTTTATAAAATAAGCTACATGACAATAAGGGGCTAATGTAGACACCAAATTTGTGTCTTACAACCCTTTGTGACCCACATCTCATCTCGCAACCTAACCTCATCACCTAAACCTTACACAATGATTTATTAATTACCTTGTAATTGATAAATCCACCTCACCTCACCTGCCACCTCATTTTACCACCTCATCATGACCTAGCCCTAACCCTAAACTAACCTCATTATGACCTATGACTTGGTCTAGACTCACACTCATAACTAATGCCTCCTTACTCGCACCCAAAATAGACCTTCTAGTCACTTGACCAAGCCCACAACTGATCTCTCGGGAGAAAAGTAGGGAAGGTGGGCTATTTTACTAAAAATAGCCTACTTTTTCCTTACCGATGCCGGTTCCTACGCGATCTCCGTCGGTTACGTAACCGCCATCGGTTCCCTGTAAATGGGCTCCCCGAACCAAAATCAGTGTGGAAGGATTTTTGGAATCAACAGAGATCATTGGGAGCGAGGAACAGAGTCCAGATCTTCATTTGATCGAGCAGAGACGAGTGAAGAAACCATAAGTGTTTACAACAAAGGAGATCAGCTTGCATCTTCGTCAAAACCAGTAAGTCACATCTTGCATGTCCTCTGTTATAACATTTCTTATGCTTTTTTGAATCACAGTCCTCATAAATCCATTTCTGGACCCACTACCCAGCAATATATTACATCTAACTATCACCTTATTACCTAATATCACCCATATACAGCCTTACAAATAACACAACTACCAAAAAAACACAAACACCCCACAAAAACAACCAACCTACAGATCCTAAACCCTACCGGACATCGGTTATCAGCAACCGGTATCGGTTACCCTGACTACAACCAGAAAATCAGCCTTCCCCATATCCGTTCCAACGAAGTAATTTGATTGATATCTTGCAGTCTTTTGTGTTAATTCATATTAGCAGGGGAACTGGCCACCTTCGAAAGGAAGTTTTATATTTCCTGGGCCCAAGGTAGTTCCCTCATTTATTGTCTAATCAAAATCGTGTGGTCTTGTGTTCTTATTTACAGGTAGTCCTTCCAAGACAAAAAGGAGTTCTTCATAGTCAGCCTGATCTTCCTCTACGGTACGTGCACACCACCTCGACATTCAATAGGTATTCCTCCTAGCCCTAACCCCTTATATGTTTCTAAAAGGAATGAAAAGGATAGAAGCAACTCTATTCCCAGAAGCCGAAACATTCCGAGCGAAACAGATAGTTTGAGCTCCTGGTGGAATTTTTTGGTGAAATTGTATATGATACTAACTAGAAATGGAATTTTAAATCCAATGGTGGGAGTATCATGTCTTTATTATTCCATTTGATCCCTGAAAAATAGATTTTTGATTTGGCACTCTATCGATTCCTGAGAAAAACTACCTGCAAACCCTATGCGTGAAGGTGTTGTGAAAAATATGATTTTACCATCTTATAGGGATTTTAATTATATTTCTGGATATGTTTATTTTTACTCCTAACTCCATCCGGAGCTCCCAAAATATTCTTCTAAAGCTCAACAGTTGTTTTAGGCATGTGCATTGCTTAGGCCTGTGAATCTCCAACTTTGATGAAACTACCCAAAATGCTCCAAATATTCCCTGAACCTTCCGAAATCACCTTCAATATGTTCCTATTCCTTTTTATTGCATCCATGTCTATTTTTTATTTTCTGATCCTCTCCATGGGGTTTCTCCAGTCCTAGGATTGTCAGTGATAGCCCTTCTAGTGACTGCCCAAAATTTACATTTTCAATGAACTCCTAAAATCACCTAGGGGTCTGATTTGACTTTCCTAAATCACCTAGGGGGATGAGATAATGTTTTTTGGGGGTCACTGGACTAACTGGGTGGACTTGGTGTACTTGGGAATGGTAGAACATGAAAATTTTGGCCCATGGGTATAGTTGTCTTTCTTGGAAATTGTCAATCTCTCTGTTGCAAATTTGCACGAAAACACAAGTATACTAGTTAGAGAATTTAGTTTGAGTGAGAAGCCATTTCTAAGGATTACCCAGTTAAAAATGTTAATTTTATTTTTGGTCTTATGCAAAAGTGTTTGGGAGGAGAAGGAAAGGATTTCAAATTTTATAAAATTTGATATTAACATGCATCTACTTTCATAGAGGTGAGATTAAAATGAGATCTAGGGTCGTAGATTCGGGAAAGAGAGGGTTCAAAATTAAGGTAGGTAGGTAGCCATATCAACATCTACAAAGAAGACAATAATAATAAGATACTAATGTTAACATACTGACACTCTTTAGGATAATAATAGAATTTGTAATAAGATACTAATGTTAACATAGTGACACTCTTTAGGATAATAATAGTATGTGCTAGAATGTTGTTATATTTGGGTAAATATGGAAATACAATTCTTTTATTGATTTTGAAATGGTTGTTCAATTTATTAAAGAAAATAATAGGGGTGGATATTGTTCTCCATATTTCACCCCTTGAGAAAAATATTGGATCAGCCATAACCCCACCGGAAAGAACCATAGAAAACACGTTTAAATATTGCAAAACAAATCATAGAAGGATTCAACAATGGAGTGACGGATCTTGCGAAAGACTAAACAACCCTATGCAAGAAGAAAGAGATGAAACGACTTTGTCGAGTGCATCCATGTCTCAAATCTATTTAACAGGTTACACGTCGGCTTAGAAATAGAATATCAGGGTCATAGAAAGAGGAGTAGTGTCACAAAGAATCCAAGAGAAAGAAAAAGAAGAAATGGTGAAGATCTGAAGTCTTTGAGCTCAAAACAGTTCAAAACGAGTCCAAAAATAGGCTAAGTATGGAGGAGGTAGCAGAGAAATCCACGTGTTGGTATGATGCTTCTCTAAATTTGAATCAAAAAAGGGAATCTCAAATGAGCGTCAGGCTTCCATGCGTTCAGAGCCCCAAAAAGTTGCACGGCCATTGAAAAGTCTTCGACTCGGCAGAAGGTGCCAACTGTCGGCTCAACGCAATTCCATAATGGGAGCCCAAGGTGGAGACTCAAACTTGCTCCAGCCCTCCATGTAGAAAACGGTCAATAGAGGTCAAAAGGTGGATAGGATAGGCCTTAAAAAAGGCTAAGCATAGAAGTGTTGGCGCAAACTACCACGTGTCCAAGCGGCACATCTCCAAGGGTAAATCTAAAAGCAGAGGCTCAAACAAGTGCCAGCTTGCCACGTAGTGCAAGGTCTAAAAAGGTAAGAGGGGCCATAAAAAGTCTAAAATTTTGTGGAGGTTTCCACGTGTCGATTCGACGCTTCTTCATAGGTAAAATCCTAAGCGGGTTTCTAAGTAAGCACGGAGCCTCCAAGTGTCCCGTTTCAAAAAAGGGACAAAGTTAGGTTGAATATTCAAAGTGCGGAGACAGACCAACAGAGGGTGCCAAGTGTCAACGTGGCACTAAATCAAGAGTAGAATAAAGGGAGGGTTTTCAGACAAGTACAGGCCACCGCAAGTCCCCGGTCAGATATATGACCCCACCGAGCAAAGGACTTAGCCAAAAAACATAAAGCAACTAATCAGGTTGCAGAAGAAGCCATGTGTCAGTCCCACGCCACTCTAAAAGAAAAATGCAGAGGCCACCCTCAGAGATGTGCCAACCCTCCACATGTCTAATATCAAAAGGGGGCCCGTTTTCAAACTGATTTTCCTGCTATTTTGTACAAACCCGACCTAATTTTCAAATGGCCATATCTTTTGACTCGGGGCTCGAAATCAACAAATTTGACACCGTTGGAAATATATCAGCCTCATCTACACCATGGAGATAAAAAACTTTAAGTTTGGGGAGGTTAGGTGGGATAAAAATGGAGAAATGTCTTCGGTCTATTAAGACAGGATCTTTTTCTCCAACAACCAGATTAGATTCGATCTAACCCGTTGTTTCCTCCTCCTTCGAGCTGCCGAACCAGTGATTGATGTAATTAAGGTAGATTTGGGATTGGATATTTTGGCAGGAGGCATTGATGGCAGTGGTTAATCTTTGAACTGTTCTTCCCCACTTCTTTCTCCTTCTTCCCTCTAATTGGATCTATAAAGACATGGTCGGGACTCATTGTAAGGGGTTAGACATTATTTTGTTTTTATAGGCTCCCCTTTCCTTCTAGCAAAGTAATCCATGGAGTTCAGACCTTCCATTTAAATTGCAATGTGTTTCCTACCTTCTGGTCGTTTGTAATGCATTGTATCAATCTACAGAGCAATAAAACATGTTTTTGATCGATTTTAGATCCTTTCTTGTCTCCTTTTCTCTCATCTGGTTTTTCATTATAAATATGGTTATCTGTGCTTGATTATTATATGTATTTTGTTGGTTTGTGTCTATCATCAAAACTAATGTTCATCATTCCTTCAGTGCATCACCTTGTATCTTAGTTTTGATTTCATGTATTCCTTTTATCCCCGTCTCCTTGGTAAAAAATAGATTAGGTTTAGGAATAGGTCCTCTGCAAGTTTCCACGTATGCACCTAAATAGAGGAATAGGAACCAACCTTTAATCTAGAGAGTTTTCACATTTGTAAAGTCCCACACTGTGGGGAAAACTCAATGTTATGTGAATCACACCAAATGAATCTACCTTAGAAAATTAGATCTGACAACACATTTAGGGGTACTGTGATTTTGCACTAACAGTTTTGGCACACCCGGTGGGACTAAGAAGTCTCCATCTTATTACAGTAAGATTGATGTGCACTTACTGTGATTCTAGCTTTTAAGAATTTTTTTTAGAAGAAATGCACATCTGGCGACCCCAAAAGGAACAAAATTCACTGGTTTCAGTAGTCCAAGTTCATGAGAAGGATACAAACAAGGTCAAGAACTAGAGAGGAGGGATTATTTTTCTATCTACACTTATCCATAGATAGAGGGAGAAGAGGAAGAAGGGTTCAAAGATCTCCATCTCCACTAAATAGAGCCTTGTCAACACCCCCTCCTAGTAGGTTGGTCTTTCAATCAAGAAGGGTACTCAGGATGATCAGGATGGCACAACCAAATCCTTATGTCAACTTCACTGGCAACAGCCCACTCGCTTTGAATGCACAAAATATAGTCTCAGTGGCAGTATTAAAGAGCATCCCATATTTCATTGGAGAAAACCAAACTTCTCCTGGTGACCACATTCAAGACATTACAAATGTTTGTATAATCCATGAGATCGTTGAGATGGACATTGTAGTCAAGTTTCTAGCCTCTTCATTCAAGGGTAAAGCTTCACAATGGTTCAAGAGTCTAACAGCACACTCTATTCAATCTCGGAACAATCTGTGCAAAGATCTTCATGATCGGTTTGGAGAAAAGGGAGATAACATATCCTTGTTGGAGCAACTGAAAATGATCAAGAGAGCTCTGAATGAACAGTTGACAGATTTCAACCTCAGATTTCAATGGACCTGGGACATGATTCCAGTGGCAGTAAAGCCCACACATACATGTGCCTTCTTATACTTTCTTAGAGCTCTAAATTCTGATATTTCTTTAATGATTTAGTGAATGGGAGACAAAACCTTACCTACAGCTTATAGCCTTCCATAGAAGATGAAAATTGTTTAATCTAGGCTGGTAAGCTCACTCCTAGGCCCTCCATGCCTATATACCCTAAATTTGGAAACACAAGTACCAGCCAAATACCCACATTAGCTCCTATACCTACTCCTAGGAGTCAAAACTTAGCTGAAGCCTCCACCTCATCATCTAACACCTCAAAGGAGCTTCAGGAAGTTATGAAACAACTTCAAAACCTGGGGAATGAGTTAGTAACCATCAAAAGACAACATGCTCATAATTCTAGGCCATATCATCCTCAGGCTTAGTTCCAGGCTAGACCCCCATATCAACAAAATGGACCACCAGCTAAGACTGTAAACTAGATTCAAAACCAAGGACAACCTCAAGTTCCTAGACCTTTCAGGTCATATGATCCAGACACAGCTTCAACATCAAGGGCATTGGTTTTAACACAAAATAATGTGGCACAAAAATATGATTGGTGTTTGCCATGCAATCAGCCACATAATCAATCGATTTGCTTCAATGGTGCACTAAATCAGGCTTTGATGGTGTAAACCGTTAGTGTGTCATAAGAACCTAGCCAAGAATAAAATCAGCAGTAAGGAGCTCAGCAAGAGGGAACCCCATGTGAAACTATGCTTGTCAATTGGCAATCTGAAGACTTTTTTGGAATGAATCAGGCTCCTTCTCAAAGTATAGCTGCTAATACACGGTCCAAGAAGAGAAATATTGGAGAAGGACATTCACCAAACTTAGGTTACCCTCAATCCTCCATTTCTCCACAAGGTATTGGCATTCAAAATACAACTCCCAATATGCGGAGCCAATCCAAGCCACCTTCCAAACCTACTCAGGCACCGATTGAAACATCCCAGGTGCAAGAAAAAAATGTGCCAGGGAAGGGGCAGCAGAAGGATAGATCGTTTAATATAATTGAGAAAATGAAGAGGAAAAGTGTGAACATTTCACTATGGGAGTCATTGGCCATTCGAGGGCAGAGGGATCTATAGCAGATTGCCATGTAAAATTGGTCAATCTCAAATCAACCCCCTAACCAGTAAGAGAAAGTGCTTACTAATACAACTCAACCTAGAGGAAACCATCGAGAGCAACAAGGTAAGAACATGATATATCCTCCATTATATGTTTCGTTAATCATTGGGGATAAATTGGTGCATAATTTCATGATTGATTCCGGGGCGAGTAGTTCTGTAATGCCCAAACAAATAGCTGATCAAATGGGTCTCCAGTATGAAGTCATCTCTAGAGGGGTAGTACAATTGGATGGGACAACAGTGAAAAATATTGGAATCATCAAGGATCTAAGCCTCACTATGTATGCTTGTTCCAATGTGGTTGTGTTGCAGAATGTATCAGTCATAGACTTTCCACCACATTTTGCATTATGTTTGTCCAGGGACTTCACTGCCAAAATTAGAGGTTATTTTTTTGCTGACTAGTCATATATGCTCTTTAGAACAAGGTATGGAATGAAGGCCATAATCAGATCCGAGCCCATAGTGGATTATCACATTGAGTCTTATGTGTCTAGCCCAATCAATGCAAATTGTTCAAATTTTGATCAGAAGGGGACCACCTAAACACTTGTGAAGCAGATACCAAGGTGGGGTGTATCCCAGACCTGACTCTCGATGAATGGACGGTCAAAAGACATGATTTTGATCCCTGTAGGGAGATGGAATAATCTGATTTAGGATTCTACTGCTTGCATAAAGAGAATCATCCTCTTCCTGAAATCATTAAGCTAGAATATAAGGATGACAATGAAGTATGGAAATTATTCTTTAATGGTTCGAGAAGTAGGTAAGGATCCGGAGGTGGAGCTATGATTGTGTCACCCCAAGGTATGAAGTATTACTCAACTTTCCATTTCCAATTTCCTACTCAAATAACACTGCAAAATATGAGGCTTTAGTTCATGGATCGCATTGGGCTAGAAGATGAGGAATCAAGAACTTGCAAGTGTTTGGTGACAGTGAACTAGTTGCCAATCAAGTCAAAGTACAAAATGCTGTCAAGAATGACCTACTCAAAAGCTACAATAATAGGGTATGGTATCGCATTGAGGATTTAGAAGCCTTCAACATTGTGTACATACCCAGGAAGGAGAACAAAGCTACTGATAGGCTTGCAGCAGTTGGAGCAACATTTGATGTGGTTGATAACATCAAGAGGGACAAAGGATAGCCACATATCCACATGATTTTGAGGCCAACAGTACCAAATAACAACACATGCTGGAATGTGTTTGAGAATTATCATCAGGTCATCAATTTTTTGCAAGAGGAAGCTAAATTCTCAGCTAGGAATCAAAACATATTAGAGCAGCAATATGGAGATCAAGTTGTGCAGTTGGATATAAACAAGCTTCCCAAAGGTTTGGTGACATTAGAATATATATTCAATCCTAATGATCAGTTATGAAAAGAGAAGGATAATATACAAATCAAAGGAGAAGATTCAGAGTCAATTCTAGTTGGAAAAGGTAAAACACTTCAAATTGGAAAAGTCGCCACCGAGAAAGAAAGGTATGAATTCATGTAACTTCGACAAGAGTTTCTAGATGTAATTTCTTGGAGTTATTAAGACCTAAGATGTTTCAATCCGAAGCTAGCACAACACACAATCGAACTAGATCCATCTGCTAAGCCCATCAGGAAAAAGTAGAGACCAGTCAATCCACACATTGAACCTCTGATGAAGAAAGAGATAAACTAGCTGATAGAGGCAAGTATCATATTTCCAATCAAACACTCAAGTTGGGTTACAAACTTGGTCCCAGTCAGGAAGAATAATGGAGAGATTAGTTTGTGTGTAGACTTTCGAGACTTGAACAGAGCATCACTTAAGGACCACTACCCACTCCCCTCAATGGAGTATATTTTGCAAGTGGTGTCTGGATCAGAGAGATTCTCTCTCCTAGATGGCTACTCAAGGTATAACCAAATAATGGTGAAAGAATATGGTCAGTTCAAAATAGATTTCACTACCAAATGGGGTACCTATGCCTACAGAAAAATGTCATTTGGATTTTCTAATGATGGAGCCACTTTCCAAACGGAAAAGGATATGGAATTCAAAGGGTTGATCAACAAAATAGTACTGATCTATCTGTATGACATTACTGTGTTCTTGAAAAATACAATGGATCACTTATTTCACCTAAAACAGGTGTTTCAAAGGTGTAAGAGATTTGGGGTATCATTGAACCCTTAAAAATGCATATTCTTGGCCCATGAGGGCAGGCTTCTAGGCCTTATTGTGTCAAAGGAATGTTTGGAAATTGACCCAGAGAGATTTGAAGTAATAATAGCATTACCATTACAAAGCCATAAGAAGGATCTTCAAAGCTTCTTAGGAAAAATCAATTTTGTCCACAGGTTTGTACCAAAAATTTTTGCCCTTGTCAAGCCAATAACGTTGATGTTGTAGAAGAGTTTGGAATTTAGGTGGATAGATGAAGGAAAATCAAGTTTTGAGGCCATCAAAGAAGCTATATCACAAGCCCCAACTCTCGTGATTCCGGATTTTTCTAAGGACTTCATACTATATGCCTTTGCTGGTAGTGACACAATTTCTGCAATCTTAGTACATCAGAACAAAGAATGGACATAAAAACCAAGGTCTGGAGGATTATGAAGTGAGATACTCCATCAAAAATCATGTTCTTGCAGTGATCAGAGGGTTAAAGAATTTTAGACATCTGGTTTCAAACGATAAAATCCAATTGTTAGTCTCCCATGCAGGAGTTAAAGATTTCCTTCTCAACAAGGACCTGAATGAAAAATGTGCAGGATCAATCACTCATGTCATGGAGTATGACATTAAGACCAAGGTTAATAAGCTCATCCATGATAAGGGATTGTGTGAACAACTGGCCTCGAGTCAACAAGATGAAGAAAGTGGTAAAAAGGAAGTTGTTTTTGTCCTGCAGAATAGTCAAGAGGAAGAAAACAAGGATGTGCCCACTCCTTGTTGGACTCAGAACATGATGTACTTCCTTCAAATAGGCTTGTGTCCTGCAGAAATGAGTAAAACAAAAATAAGACATTTTAGACTATAGGTCATCCCATATGTGCTTATTGATGGCATCTTATTCAAAAGGGACATCAATGGCATTTTGTTAAGGTGCATTGGGACAAATCAAGTTGAGAAAGTGTTACAAGAGTTCCATGATGAAGCAGTTGGAGGCCATTTTTCTCTATGGGTGACAAAACTCAAGATCATGAAGGTAGGTTATTATTGGCCTAGGGTGTTTAGTGACTACTATGCATGGATGAAAAAGTGCAAGAACTGTGCATTCTTCAGAGGCAAAGAAAGGCTAGCAACACTTCCATTGCACCCAATTTCAGTTGACCAGCCATTTATGCAATGGGGATTGGATTTCATTGGGGTCATCAATCCAAATTCGAGCCAAGGCCACAAATGGATTCTAACAGCAAGACTATTTCACCAACTGGACCAAGGAAGTGGCACTCAAAGAAGCTAATGAGTCTAGCATACTATATTTCTATGAAGGGATAGTGACTAGGTTTGGAGTGTCATCCACCATTATATCAAACAATGCATTGGAATTCATAGGCTCCAAAATCACAAAATGGGCCATTAGAAATGAGATTTACTTGATAACTTCATCAAATTATTACCCTCAGGGTAATGGCCAAGTAGAGTCCACAAACAAGAACTTGCTAAAGATTTTCAGAAGAAATTTGGATGAAAATTAGAGAAATTGGCACACGAAACTCAGATCAGCCTTATGGGCTGATAGTAAAACACCCAAGAGGTCTATAGGCAGCTCTCCATTCAAAATTGTCTATGGGAAAGAGGAAGTGTTGCCTATATCACTTGAGTTACCAACATTGGAACTCATGAAGCAGCTAGAAATTTCTGAGTTTGAACCAATGGACGCCAGATATGTAGAATTTATTGAATTGGAAGAAACCATAGAACATGCACTTTAAACAATGGAGAAGGATTAGGTCTCAATAAAGAGATGCTTTAACAAAAAGTAAAGAACAAGGACCTTCTAAAAAGGATACCTAGTTTTGAAATGGGATGTCGATTGGGCAAAGCCAGGCAAGCACTCCAAGTTTGATGCCATTTGGAGTGGCCCTTACATGGTCATAAAATGTAAAAGTAGCAATGCTTTCCAATTGTCTACATTTGATGGTGAAGAGTTTCAGATTCCAGTTAATGGAATCTATCTTAAACACTGCTACTAGAAGGAAATTTCTCACCTAGTACATACTAGTTTAGTTTCTCATTCCTCTAAGTGCTTGTGCACATTGTCTTGTTGTAGTTTACGTTATTTTTCTCCTAAGTGCTTTGCACACTCTACAAGTTCTACTTAGAGCATGTATGATTTCAAATTTTGTATATAGTTGTGGTGTTGTTTTGTTGCTCTTGCACAACCCATTAAGAGATAGATGAAGACCCAAGTCAAAGCAATTTTCTACTCTCAGAAACCATCGTTTCGATGTTTCTTATGAAAATTGAGAGTGTAAATAGTTGGGCTCATGAATCAGAGGAAGGATCAGTACCAGACCGTCATTTTTGACTTGATGCCCAACAGATATGATGAGGTAATTGGTCTTTTCATCTAATAGGTAGATATCCTTGTGAGCCACCAAATTGTTATCCATATTTCCCCCCCTAGGAAAAATATTGGATCAGCCTCGACCCCGCTGGAAAGAACTAGAGAAAACACATTTAAATCTTGCAAACTAGGTCATAGAAGGACTCAACAATGGAGTGGCGGGGCCTGCGAAAGACTAAACGACCCTATGCAAGAAGAAAGAGAAGAAATAGCTCTGTCGAGTGAATCCATGTCTCAAATATATTTAACGGGTTATATGTGGGATTGGAAATAGAATAAAAGGGTTAGAGAAGGAGGAGAAGTGTCAAAAAGAAGCCAGAAGTAAGAAAAAGAAGAAATGGTGAAGATCTGAATTCTTCGGGCTCAAAACAGTTCAGAACGAGTCCAAAAATTGTCTAAGCATGGAGGAGGCAACGGAGAGAGCCACGTGTCGGCAAGGAGCTTCTCCAAAGTTGAATTCAAAAAGGGAAGCTAAAACGAGCGCCAAGCTTCCACACGTCCAGAGCCCCAAAAAGTTGCTCGGCCGTTGAAAAGTATTCGACTCAACGAAAGGGGCCAAGTGTTGGCTCAACGTAATTCCATAATGGGAGCCCAAGGTGGAGACTCAAACTTGCGCCAGTCCTCCACGTAGAAAATGGTAAACGAAGGTCAAAAGGTAGATAGGCGGGCCTAAAAAAAGGCTAAGCATAGAAGTGTTGGCAGAGACTGCCACGTGTCCAAGTGGTGCATCTCCAAGGGTAAATCCAAAAGCAGAGGCTCAAATGAGTGCCATCTCGCCACATAGCCCAAGGTCTGAAAAGGTAAGAGGGGCCATGAAAAGTATAAGAGTCTGTGAAGGTTTCCATGTGTCGATTGGATGCTTCTTCAGAGGAAAAATCCTAAGCAGGTTTCTAAGTAAGCGCGGAGCTTCCACGTGTCCCATTTCAAAAAAGGGATAGAATCAGGTTGAATAGTCAAAGTGCTATGACAAACCAATGGAGGGTGCTAAGTGTTAGTTTTCCACTAAATCAAGAGTAGAATAAAGGGAGGGTTTTTAGACAAGTGCCAGGCTGTCGCATGTCCCTGGTTAGATATATGACCCCACCGAGTAAAGGACTTAGCCAAAAAACATAAGGAAACCGAGCAGGTCGCAGAAGAAGCCACATTTCAGCCCCACACCATTCCAAAATAAAAATGCAGAGGCCACCCTTAGAGATGCATCAGCCCTTCACATGTCCAGTATCAAAAGGGGGCCCGTTTTTGAACTGATTTTCTTGCTATTTTGTACAGACCTAACCTAATTTTCAAATGGCCATATATTTCGACTCGGGGCTCAAAATCTGACAAATGTGACATTGTTGGAAATATCTTAGCCTCTTCTACGCCATGGAGATAAAAAAATTTAAGTTTGGGGAGGTTAGGTGGGAGAAAAATTGAGAAATGTCTTTGGGATATTAAGACAGAATATTTTTCCCCAACAACCAAATCAGATTCGATCTAACCCATTGTTTCCTCCTCCTTCGAGGTGCCGAACCGGTGATTGATGCAATCAAGGAATATTTGGGGTAGATATTTTGGAAGGAGGCATTGATGGCAGTGGTTGAGCTTCGAAATGTTCTTTCCCACTTCTATCTCTTTCTTCCCTTTGATTGGATCTATAAATATAGGGTTAGGACTCATTCTAAAGGGTTGGAAATTCTTTTGTTTTTGCAGGCTCCCCTTTCCTTCTGGCAAAGGAATTCATGGAGTTCAGACCTTCCATTCAAATTGTAATACATTTCCTTCCTTCTAGCTGTTTGTAATGCATTTTATCAATTTGCAGAGCAATAAAACACGTTTGTGATCAATTTTAGATCATGTCTTGTCTCCTTTGCTCTCATCTTGTCTTTCATTATAAATTTGGTTATCTGTGCTTGATTATTGTATGTATTTTTTTGGTTTGTGTCTATCAGCAAAACTAATGTTCATCATTCCTTTGGAGCATCACCTTGTAGCTTAGATTTGATCTCTTGTGTTCCTTTTATCCCTGTCTCCTTGGTAAAATTTAGATTAGGTTTAGGAATAGGTCCTCTGTAAGTTTCCACGTATGCACCTAAACAGAGGAATAGGAACCCAACCTTTAATCTGGAGAGTTTTCCCATTTGCAAAGTCCCACACTTTGGGGAAAACTCAATGTTATGTGAATCACATCAAATGAATCTACCTTAGAAAAGCACATCCGACGACTCATTTGGGGGTGATGTGATTTTGCACTAAAAAATACTCTATAATATCAATATGATTGAGTGGATCAAACATTCATTATTTGGTTAATTTTCACAACTAATTTATTGTTTAGTGGATTATTTTTTTGGAATGAAATTGTATGATTTTATTTCTCAAAATTTTATGACGACTTCTTAGAAATTTGGTTTATATATCATCATTTAATTTTGGTTATTTATATAATTACAAGTTTCTCTTATTTTTTAATGGTCCTTTTTCTAATATTTTTAAACATTTATTTATCCTTATATAAAAAAAATCCTTTATTATGTGAATGATTATATCTAATATTATTTTACCCTATAAATATGCTTAAAATAGTTCTTGTTTAACTTTTTTTTTAAATTAACATTCCATATTCATGGTTACTTCTCTAAAATAATAAATAATAATAAACGTCTTTTAATTGATTATTATACTCAAAGAAAAACTTTGAGTAGAAAATAAAAGTAAACACACCTAAAATCACTTTGAACAAAAGTAGTCTCTCATCAAATATAGTTTGGGTTGTAACATGAGTAAGATATTTTTTTATTGTGTTATGTAAAGAAAAATCTACATATATTGCATTAAACCCATACAAACTTCAAGGCCATCACTATAATGTGTTGAATTCCATCTCTGTAATGAGAAAACTCAATTTTATATAGTTGTCCTATGTGATATCACAAGTCTATGAGAATCAAATAGAAAATAGAATTTTCATTTTTGTCACCTTCATCTAATAATTAAAATATCTTGTTTGAATTTTTAAAATATTTTTTATTAGTGTGATATACAAATAATATATTCATAAAAAAGGTCTAAAACCTACTCAAGACCTCGACAAGGCCATGAAAATTATGATCAAAATGTTATTTTCATAGTAATTTTGGATGATTACAGTTCAAATATTATTGCAACCATGAAAAAACATGATTATAAGAGTTTTGTTTGTAGGTTTTAGTTTGGAATTTAAGGTGAGAAATATCTAATGAGGAAAACTTTGGTATTTGGTTGAAGAATTTCAATGCCCGTGTCTATCCATCGCATCAAACATCACGTTTTCTTCTATATCACTTAACATTTCACTAATGTTTTCAAATTCTATATACTCTTCTTCTTTGTTATTCATTTCACTAGAATCGTTTCCATCTATATAATGATAAAATAAATATTTATTTTCAAAGGATAGATTTCTTGGACCTCAATTATGCATCATTTATTGTGTGTTGCACATAAAATTTAACTCTTTAATTTCATTTAAAGCTGATTTTTTAGCTCCTTCAAAATCCTATGTCAGCACTAGGAAAACTTATAAGTGCATTAGGTACCCTCAATTTTTATTGATATTGACAATGTGTTGTGGGGCTTATCTTATGGTCCTTTAACTTTATATAATACCGCCAAGTGATGAGGAGAAACCAATTTTATATCACCATTGTTTTGTGGTCAAGGTAATTCTCACAACAATATCCTTGCCATTATGTTTTTATGAGTGTTCATACCCTAATGGATAGATATTATTTTCTTATGTTTTTTGCATGGCATAATGATGCTTATTCATGTGTTATTGTTTTCATTTCACTTGTTAAGATGTTGACCTATCTCTATACGGGCCAACTCCGCATGCTCATTTTATTGGCATTAATTTTGAGGTGCATTGGTTGTAACAAGTTTTCTTTCTTTTCTCTTTTCTTCAAAACCATCATTATCATTTACTCCCTCCTCCAATCATAATGGCCCATTTACTCTCATACTTCATCAATTTATTTCTCTTGTCTCCATTTCTTCCCTTATTCATTGCCTAGGTGGATTGTTTGACTAAAGCAATGTACTAAAAATAATCTCTCAACAATATTGGTGTTGGTCAAAAGAGGAGGTGAAGAAACAAAATAAATATCATTACATTAAATATTATCACTCATCTCAAAATGAGGTGAGATGTCATGATACTGAAAATAATGATCATGGTATTTTATAGTATTTGCATTATCCCCAAGGTCTTGAAGTTAGCCTTGGAAAAGTGAGGAACCTACACATTATGAAGCATACACCAAATTTATAATTGCAAGATCAACTTGTTATGCACACCTTATGCTTGCATAAAAACAATGGGAACTTTTTATATGTTTTGTGGTTCTTTTGATTTTCCACATTGATCAAGGGTCATTGGTTTTGTGTGCATAGAGTCATGTAGCATACGATTTACAATTGTAAAGATGAGAAAATAAGGAAAAGTTTCAGTTGTAGTACTTTTTTCATTAAGTTGTTTGCAACTGCAACATCTAAAAAATGGGTGTCCATAACCTATTACAAATATCTTATTTTTCCTATTATTCTAAAAAGAAAAAGATCATAAAAAAATGGAAAAAGGGTTTTGTCGATTGTAGTATATATATAATCGAATAAGACACTAGACTAGCAATAACACTTTGCATAAAATAATAAATGCACCTACATACGATAATAAGTTTTGAAACAAAAATAGATTTGTATTCTTCAAGATAAATTCTATTATTTTTCATAGTTCAAGAAGATCCTAATATAATCTCACTCACCCCTACATTATTTATGCTAATAAATGTTAAGGTAAGCAGTTTATGGTTTCCACAACCATTTCAATTGGAAAACAATAAGTTTTACGAATCTCATACAACAATATCAACAAAAAAATAACAAAACATGTTGAATACATTTATTTATAATTAATATTTTAATGTACTAAACTAATGAGGTTGTGTACTAGGAATTTTTTAAAGCACCTTTGATGTAGTTTTAATCTACAATGGAGATGAAGTAGTTTATCACTAATTAACCCTTTAATATACTACATTACCCACAATCCTCCCCCTCAGATAAGTTGAGTTGTGGAGCTCAATTACTTCAGATTAGCATGTAATATGAAACTTACTAGAAAACACAGTAACCATCATTGGTTAAGGAGAGACCGGCATCGGTCACCTATGAATGGCATTGGTTAGGCAAGGAGGAACCAGAATCGGTTAGGGCTAACCAACATCGATTACCTGTGCAAGAGTGTTTTAATTAACTCTCGGGAATTAAATCTATTTGTAGCATTAACGCATATCTATTAATTTTAATTTCATGGCTAAGTTCCCTAAGTTTGTATACACCTATATAAGCATGAAAGCTATGGTTTAGAAGTAATAATTAAGAAGAACTTGCAAAATTTGATGATTATTGTGAGAGAAAGAATTCTTGGAGAAAAAGTAAAAGCTTGAGGGAAAGAAAGTATTATACATCTGAGAGGTGTGGAAGATTGTAAATCTTCAATTGTATATCTTGTCAAAGCTTTGGATAATATATTGGCTTGTTTCTTGGTGGACGTAGCCCACACTGGGTGAACCATGTTAAATATGGTGTTGATTTATATCTCTTTTTTTGTATATTTTTTCTGGTACAATATCCACTTTTATTTGCATGTATGTTTAGATCTGATATATTATCTATACAATTGGTGTGCTAAACCCAACAAATAGTATCAAAGATTTGTTTGAGGGTTTTTTGTGTTGACATATCTACTCACAGAGGGTTTTCTGATTGAGTGGGAGCTACAACAATGGTAGAAGAAAATAAATGTAAGGTAGAGAAGTTTGACAGCTGAAATTATCAATTATGGAAGATGTAGATCAAGGATAATATTTATAAAAGAGATTTGTATTTACCGTTGGATGAGAAGTCTAGACATATGAAGATCATTGATGAAGAATGGAAGATTCTTTACAGAAAGGCTTTAGGATCTATAAGATTGAGCCTTGAAACATCCACGGCTTCCAATATTCTAGAAGCGACTTCTACAGTAGGGTTAATGAAATCTCTTGCTAATTTATATGAAAAACCTAGTGCTTCAAATAAATTTTATTTGATGAAGAAACTATTTAGTTCTAAGATGCATGAAGGTGGATCTTCTTCTAGTCATTTGAATGATTTCAAATCTATTGTAAATCATTTAAAATCATTTGATATACCATTTGATGATGAAGTGAAAGCACTTTTATTCTTATGTTCTTTGCTTGGTAGCTGGGATAACTTGGTAATGGCTGTTAGTAATACAACATATGCTAATAATATTTTGAAGTTTGATTATATGGTTAGTATAATCTTGAATAAAGAAATTCACATGAAGAGTACAGAGGAATCATCATCTGGGAATGCTTTGAATGTAGAATGTAGGGGCAGGTAGAAGGAGAGATCCAAGATTAAGAGTAATGGAAAATCAAAGTCAAGGGATAACAGATCTAAATCCAGAGGTAAGGGAATTACTAGTTGGAAATGTGGAAAGAAAGGACATGCAAATAAATATTGTTGGTCAAAGGATAAAGAGAATCAACAACTAGATAAAGGTAATGAAGCAAATCTTGTTACAATAAACATTATGCAAGATGATCTTATTATTTCTTTAGATAATAGAATTGAATCATGGGTTTTAGATTCATGAGCTTCTTTCTATTCAACCCCTAACAAGAGTTATTTCAGAAATTATGTCCAGGGAAATTTTGGGCATGTTTATATAGGTGATAATGAACCTTGTAGTATTACTGGTAAAGGGGAAGTTCATCTAAAATTACAGAATGGAAATACATGGGTATTGAAATATGTGAGGCATGTACCAAGCCTCAGGAGGAATCTTATTTCTACAAGGAAACTTGGTGAAGTTGGTTACATGGTTACTTTTATAGGAGACTCTTGTAAATTCACCAAGGGTTCTCTTCTTGTGGTAAGAGGTAAGAAGGTAGGAACATTATATTTATCTACCTATGTTACTGATTCATTTTTTACATTATCTATTTAAGATTCAAATGCATGCATGTGGCATAATTGGTTGGGCCATATGAGTCAAAAAGGAATGCAGATCTTAAAGGCTAATTGTAAGTTATCAGATTTGAAAGATTTAGATCTTGATTTCTATGAGCATTGTATCTTTGGAAAGCAAACGAGAGTGATATTTCTCAATGTTGGGAAAACTAAGTAGGAGAAGAAATTGGAGCTTGTACACTCAGATGTGTCGGGACCAGATCAGGTAGCTTCTCATGGAGGATCCTCGTATTATGTTACTTTCATTTATGATGCTACAAGAAAGGTATCATTTTATCTTATTAAATGTAAATCTCATGTTTTTGAGACTTTTAAAAGATGGAAAGCCCTTGTTGAGAATGAATCAAATTCTAAGTTAAAGTTATTTAGATCGAATAATGGTGGTGAATACTGTAGCAAGGATTTTAATGATTATTGTTCACTAAATGGGATACGTAGAGAAAGAATGGTCCAAGAACACCACAAGAGAATGGTGTTGTAGAAAGAATGAACAAGACAATCATGGAACGTGCTAGAATTATGAGGATACGACTTCCCTTATAGTTTTGGGCAGAAGAACTTGATACAACGGTTTATTTGATTAACTATGAGCATTCAAGTTCACTAGATGGAGGAATATCAAAGGAAGCTTGTGCTTTCTTTTCTTAAATTTTTTGGTTCAGAAGATATTGATAAGGAAAATAGGAAAAAGTTGGATGTAAAATCCAAGAGATACACTTTCATTGGTTATTGATTTGGTGATTTTAGATTCTATTTTTGGGATTTAGAGAATTCTAAAATTATTAGGAGTCATGATGTTGAATGGAATGAAAAGAGAATGTACATGGATCAAATTATAGTACCCAAGGATGAACTGGTTGAGAAGTTTGTGAATGAAAATGAACTCTCATATTTAAAATTAATACCAACAAGGTTACACAGTAACTGGTGTCAGTTGACCCCTAACCAGTATCAGTCATCTGAAGTAGTAACGGCTATAGAAGATCCAAACCAGCATTGGTTAGCAGAACTAATGTTGGTTACAGGTGACCGGTGTCAGTCACTATCAAATTTGGATACAAATTTCCAAGAGGTCTAGATTAAGCCTCCGGTACCTCAAACTCTAATGAGAAGGTCACAAAGGGTAAGTAAATCACCTGAAATATTTACACCTTCTCTATTTTATCTATTATTGACTGATAATGGAAAACCAAAAAGTTTTAAAGAATCAATGCAGGATAAGGATGGACTCTTTGGAACAGGACCAAACTTGATTTAGTTAAGTTTCCAGTAGGTAAGAGGACATTGCAAAACAAGTGGGTTTATAGGATCAATGAAGAAGAGGGTGGATAGAAAATATGCAAGGAAATTCTTGTAGGAAAGGAATTTTCACAGAAAGTAGGTATTGACTTTGGTGAAATATTTTCTCCTGTTGTAAAGATGACTTCTATTCATACTGTATTAAGTTTAGTTGTAGTAGAAGATTTGCATTCAGAGAAACTAGATGTGAAAATGGTTTCTTTCATGGTGATTTGGATGAAGATTTTTATATGTATCGAATTCTTGGGTATGAAGTCAAGGGTAAAGATAAATTAGTGTGAAGGTTCAAAAAGAGACTATATGAGCTCAAGAAAGCTCCAAAGAAATCGTACATAAGGTTTGATAGTTTTATGCATGAGCATGGTTACTTGAGATGTGAATCTAACCATTTTTTTTATTTCAAGAATATTGAAAATGGGAGCTATATTATTTTGTTATTGTATGTGGACGATATGCTTATTACAGGATCTAGTATGTAAGACATTGGTGAGATTAAGGGAAATCTAGCTCACACATTTTCTATGAAGGATTTAAGAGCTGAAAAAAGAATCATTGACATGAAAATACATTAGAGACAGGAAGAACAAGAAATTGTATTTATCTTAGGAGGATTATATCTACAGGATGTTAGAAAAGTTCAAGATGCAGAATGAAAAACCTGTTAGTACATCTATGGTTGGACACTTCAAATTGAGAAAATATCAGTGACCTTCATCACATGAGGAGGTCAAATACATGACATGAGTGCCATATGCTTCAACAGTTGGGAGTCTCAAGTATGTTATGGTTTGTAATAGACCAGACATTACATAGATAGTGGGAGATGTGAGTAGATATATGGTCAATCAAGGTAAAGAGCATTGGAAATAAATCTAATGGATACTCATGTATTTGAAAGGGACATCTAGCATGCAGTTATGCTATGGAGGTTCAGATATTTCATTATGTAGATATGTTGATTCAGATATGGCTAGAGATCTAGATGGTAGGAGGAGCACTACTGGATATATTTTCACAATAGGTGGGATGGCAGTTAGCTGGATTTCAAGATTACAGAAGGTTGTGGCTTTGTCTACTATAAAGGCAGAGTATGTTCTAGCTATAGAGGATAGAAAGGAGATGATATGGATGAGTAGGTTCATGGAAGAGTTAGGAAAGGAGAAAGATGTTTACAAATTGTTTAGTGACAATCAGAGTGAAATTCATGTGGAAAATAACTCAATATTTCATTTGAGAACAAAACACATTCTGTTGAGGTATCACTTCATACAAAAGGTATTGGAGGATGGGAATTTGAATCTGGAAAAGATTCATACGAGAAAGAACCTTACGGATATGCTAACGAAACCATTAACAAAGGAGAAGTTGGAGCTACACTCCACTTCTTTTGGTCTTCAAGTTTGAGACTTGAAGAGGAAAAAAATAAATCTAAGGAAGGATCGAAGAATGATGGTGTACATGTATGGTGTAGTAATTAATATCCAAGTGGGAGATTGTTGAGTTGTGGAGCTCAATTACTTTGGATTAGCATGCAATATGAAAATCGTTAGAAAACATAGTGAATGTCATCGGTTAACGAGGGATTGGCATCAGTCACCTATGACCAGCATCTATCAGGCATGGAGGAACTGGCATCGGTTAGGTATAACCGACATTGGTTACCTTTGTGGGAGTGTTTTAATTAACTCTTGAGAATTAGATCTATTTTTATCATTAAAGCATATCTATTAATTGTAATTGCATGGATAAGTGCCTTAAGTTTATATATGCCTATATAAGCATGAAAGCTATGGTTTAGAAGTAAGAAGTAAGAAGAACTTGCAAAAGTTGATGATTATTATGAGAATAATTGTGAGAGAGAGAATTCTTGGACAAAAAAGTAAAAGCTTGAGGGAAATAATGTACTGTACATTTGAGAGGTGTGGAATATTGTAAATCTTCAATTGTCAAAGCTTTGGATAATAGATTGTCTTTTTTCTTGGTGAACGTAGCCCACACTAGGTGAACCACGTTAAATATGGTGTTGATTTATATCTCTTATTCTATATATTTCTTCTGGTAGAATATCTTATTTTATTTGTATGTATGCTTAGATCTGATATATTATCTGTACAATCGGTGTGTTAACCCCAACAGTGTACTAGGCATTTTTTTAAAGCACCACTTATGTAGTTTTAGTCTACAATGGAGATGAAGCAGTTTATCACTAATTAACCCTTTAATAAACTACAGTACCCACAATCCTCCCCTTAGATAAGTCAAAGTTATTTCCAGCTATATAATAAAAACCATATCAAGGAGGGGAAGAAGAAGAAACCCTTGGATTCACTAAAATTGCTCGCCTATTGTAGACTTTTTTTGGATCATCCTTTGATTGGCACAATTCATCTACAATTGCATAAATTATAGTATAGGCATTCATTTTTCATCCCCTTTAGATAATTCAAAGTTCTTTCTAGCTATATACTAAAAACCATATCAAGGAGGGGCAGAAGAAGAAACCCTTAGATAAAGGTTCTCTCCTATTGTAGAATTTTTTTGGAGCATCCTTTGATTGGCATAATTCATCTTAAAGTGCATAAACTATAGTATAGGCATTCATTGTTCATGCATATCAAGAGAATTCACTATGGTCATCCATAACTGAAATAGACCTTTATAAACTTAATGAAACAATTTTTCTTTACAAATTTGTGAATATGGTCAACCTCAATTATTATTATTTGTACCTAAGTACACAACCACCACAAAAGTTCCTTTCAAAGCCTCTATCATAGGTCCTAATGTTTTTAATAACTGATAAAAAATCTTGTAAGGGTTGCTGCTATCAGGGAAAGGAAAAATAACTTGAATAATCCCCTCTTCTACATGAGAATTGGAGGCGTCTTCCTCTAATTTTGTTGGTTTTTTGTATGCACGTCTATATTGGTCATAGAATATTCATGGAATTTGTATAATGCTCCCCCCTATGGAATATTAGGTTATACTAGACTCATTGGTACTTCCATGTTCATACTTTTTGGTGTTTTGAGATCTTTCAAAAAGAAATCATTTGTTCTATTTTCTTACCATCTTCCCTAGCTTTCAAAAAATAGTCAGTCATGGCTTCTAAAGAAAATCTTGTAGAAGTATCTAACAACTCTGATTAAGTAGGCATGTAAATCCCTTGTATCTTTTTTTCATATTCTTCCTGCTCATTGTTCATCTCATGTCCTTCCTCTTCTTCTTTGGAAGTGATTTGATTCATTATCACCTTCCTCTTTATCACTGAAGTTAAGCGGTCCATGTGCTCATCTAAGGGTATTCCAAGATGTTTCCAATGAATTTTAGAGTGCCACTTAAGATCATATGAAGTATCCACTATGAATTTTCCATCCACCATAGACTATGTATTCATATCATCTAGGAATAATTGTTAACCAACATGAGTCTCCTGCCCATTTTTGTTAACCTTTTGCTCTCAAAGATTTGAACCAATGTATTTTTCTCTTTTTTTGAATCTGGTTGCACTTCCTTTAATTTGTGAGTGTTTAAAAATCATACACTACCATGTATCAATCATGTGATGTGCCAAGGCCACTTCACATCGTGGCTTAGTATTTTAATCTGTGAATCATTGTGCCAACCTGTAAAGTTTTAGTGTTAAGAAAACTATGGTTAGTGCTTCACATTATGTTTTATATTTACTTATGCTAAATATATGTGAAGGTTAGTAGGTTAGTAAATGTAAAATAATAAATGTAAAAAGTTTATTTTATTATTTGCATGGTCTCAACATAAAGACAAAAGATTTATTACTCCTATTTTGGATTTAAATCTCTCTCTCTCTCTCTCTCTCTCTCTATATATATATATATATATATATATATATATATATATGGAGATTATATGTATTCAAAACAAAGAGAAATTAATAGAAGATCATTCTCTCTTTCAATTTAGGTGTTTCTCTTACTCTTCTCTACATCCATAGAATGTGTATGTATATTTCATCTGGTATCAGAGCGACCATTTGAGGAGATGCTGGAAGAAATTTTTTATATATAGGAATCACCAATGATCATTGTAACTCTTTTTGTTGGGATTGAAAACGATTCTAACCTGAGTTGCAATCATCAAAATTTAGGGAAAATCTCCAACGCTTTTGGTAAATCGCCAATAATTATGAGAAATCACTTAAAATTCTCTACGTTACTGTAAATATCTTGAAACCATATTTCCAACACATTTTATGGTTTTCAAAACAAATATTTGGTTCTCAAGTTATCTTCAAATCATCAGAAGTGGGTATTTTTGTCAGATTCAGAGCTTCATTATGTAGATCAACAATATTTGCATCATAATCATCAAAGATAAATCATGTTGATTTACCAACATGAAACCGAAGGCTGGAGGCATCGAAGCTTGGAGTTCAATAAGGACCTTTCATTAGTCACCTACGACGGGCCCACATCAAAGGTTTGGTGGCACATTTTGTTATGTGTTTACTTTCAGTTGTGTGTGATGTGATTCATTTCAGTGTTCCTATTTTATATGGTTTTGGATGTTGGAAAAGAGTTGTGTTAGATTGCATATTACTGTGAGTGATCCTTTGACTGACGTGATCCTCTAACTTTCATACTTCATTGGAAGATGGTTCACTTGTGAATACATTAACTTGTAATGGTGACCATGTGTGACAAGATCTAACTAGCAAGATTCAATCAGTAGTATTTCTTCAATACAGTTTTATTCTCAGTGTTTTTGTGTGGAAATTTCACATTTTGGGGGGGGAACATGTCATCAATGCTCCATTACCATTTCCCGCACAAAACGACTAATGTCTAAGGAAACTTCTATTGGTTGTGGTAGTTTCCTATGTTGTTTGAGATCCAATGGAATGATTGGTAACAATGGTTGGAACTAAGAACATTACGATTCTTAGAGGCGGGGGTAATGTGAAATATTTCCATTTTATTTCTATTTGTGTATTATGTTTTTCTGTTGTGTTTTCTGTGTTGCTATTTCTATATGGGTTAGAATATTTAGTGTTCTTGTTGTGAAGCAATGCTAATTTTCCTATGTCATCTCCCGAGGAAAGATGTGAGGAGAGGTGATGGATGTACTTGCCATATTGTGATGTGGTTGTTGGTAAAACACTTGAAAACCATCACTTTGTGGTTTTTGGTAAAGCACTATAAAACCACCATACTCTTTTTTTTTTGTCAGCCAAAAGAAAACCATTTCTGTGTTGGTTTGTGATTAGCGAATTGAAAAATCACCTTACTCTTGGTTTTTGGTTATCCAAAAGAAAACCATTATGTCTTGGTTGGTGATCAGCCAATTGAAAATCACCAAATCATGAAATTAGGTGCATGTATAGGTTGGGTTTTTCCCCCATGTTTGCACTAAGGGGGGAATGATAGGAAAACTATGGATAGTGCTTCACATTATGTTTTATATTTACTTATGGTAAATATATGTGTAGGTTAGTAAGTTAGTAAATTTAAAATAGTAAATGTAAAAAAGGTTGTTTATGATTTGTTACATAAACAACTATGATTTGTTTCATTGTAATTTTTGTGAGGAGTGGTTGAAACCATCTGTATGGTTTCAACATAAAGATAAAAAAAATTATACTCCTATTTTTGAGTTAAATTTTCTTATATATATGTTTATTATTTATATTCAGAACAATGAGAAATTAATAGAAGATTGTTCTCTCTTTGTATTCTAGTGTTTATCTTTCTCTTCTCTGCATCCACAAAACTCATATGTCCATTTCATTTAGATGAGTTATAAATCACCCAATCCTTCCAAATTTCACTCTCACTATGTTCTGCATCCCAGGCATCACTGAGATGCCTCATCTCATACATTTACCCTAAGTTTCTAGTCACACATATTGTGAAAAATTTCTTCTAATCAATAAGTGCTAACCTATTATCCCCTCATGCTTAATTTCTTTCTTTCATTACCATCCTCTTCCTTTTTTCCCTTTCTACCTTTTATTTCTTCATATAGTGTTGTGTTGTCATCTCAGATAATTCCATAAATAACATTTGAAGCCACGAAATATTGTTCCAGGATACAGTACGTTGCATGATGCCACATAAGTCTGTTAAGGCCATGCACTACTTTTTAGACTGTCACCACCTTGTTAAAACCTATGATGCCCTTTCTATGTCATAGAATACTATGTCTTACCATAATAAATTTCTTCAATGCCCCAATAGTTTGGAAACCCAAACCTTGTTATTTTGGTTGTGTCTTTGATGCAGAAACACCTCTTTTGCCTTCTTTATCTAATTGAAGATTTTGTGTCTAGAGATAGTCTTCACTCTAGTTCACCCTCTTCATGTTGTCGTGTACTCAAGCACATTCCTCCTCTTATTCTAAGTCATAGATTGATTTCATCAAACACTTCTAGCCCATTTATATGTTTTTATCTACCCCTACATCATAGAAATCTAAAATGATCACAAAATTTTCCATGTTTATTGGATTATTTATATAACATAATTATCAACCTAATGCAATGCAAGTAGGTCGATAAAATAGAGATTCAAGATGCATCACATTCCAGGTTGATATTATTTATACAATTGTTTTTCCCCTTCAGAGGCATTGTTCATGCCAAAATTCCATATTTTTTCCAATGAAGGATGACTCGCCATTCCTACTTCATGTCTCTTCTCATTTCTTTCAAATTCTTATTTCCCTCCATTTTCTTCTATAAAGAGCATAGCATTTTATTCTCTAAGGGACTTTTTTCTCTTTATTCTCTTCTCTTTGGAATTCACTTAAATTATCACTTTCTTTTTGTGATATCTTAGCCGCTATATTGATGAATGTAATGCATCCAAGGATTCCTTTAATGTATAATATAGAATTGTGTATATTTGAGAAATAGTTGAGTTTTGTGGATTATATTTTCCCTATTATTTTATTTTGTCTCCTTGATCTATTATATATCATTCTTATCTACTAGTAGGTTATGATATGTGTGTGTAGATTATCCTTGTATTTTTAATATACTATTTTATCTTCAAACATAGAGTGGAAGGAATATTCCTATTTCACTCTTGGCACATCATTTTTCATTGTATTATTTTCTTATCCATTTTCCCCTACAATTGATTAGTTACGTTTTTAGTTATAGCATTAGGAGTATGAGTAAATAGTAAGTCAAATCTCTATAAAGGGTTTCCTCAACACATGAATCCACACTTGAGAAACAACCCCATGTTATGTTGTTATTGAAACATATTTCACAAATAGATTATTTTAAGCTCCAATAGTCTTGGCATGTCCGGTGGGACAATAATGTATTTTTATTGTTAAATTTATAATACATGTGATGCAAAAGTACTCTCTTAATATCTAAGTAATTTTTAGTGTGTTCTTATCTCATTTCGTTTGGGAACCAAACCCAAGCACCTAGCAACTCCAACTCCGCTTTATTTTTAAAGACCTTGTGTTCACAACACATGAGACAAATAGTGATGGAAGTTGTGCTCGATGAGAGGGGAATTTTGAGTTTTTTCCACTTTCTCCAACAAACTAAGAAGTGGACCTATTCAAATATCATCTTCTCCCACCCACATAAGTCAATCCACTCCTCTAAAAAATAAGTATTTACCTATTTTTCAAATGCATCTCAATTATAAATATATTCTTCATGGCCCACCAAAGAAAATTTCACTTTTTCATCTTCCATGGTGGTTGTCCTTTAGTCTTGACTACATGGGATTTATCCATGTATCTTCATTTAAAATCCTTCCATATTTCACTGGTGAAAAGGCAATCACCCCTATTTCCCATATCCAATATATTGCTAACTTTTCTTCACTTTACCATTTCATTTAGGATGGCATTATTGTGAGGTTGTTAGCTTTTCCCTAAAAGGAAAATATCTTGACTACTTTTATAAGTTTTCCCCTTATTTCGATACATGAATGGGATGAGTTAGGATAAAGGTTATGTATAAAATTCCAAAAGAAAGGTGATAAATTATCTCCTATAGAGAATCTAACCATCATAAAGAGGGCCCTTACTGAAGCAATGTATGATTTTAACTAAACATTTCAGAAATCTTGGGACAAAAACCCTCTTCTGGTATTTCATTCACCCCATTCACACTTTTTATTCTTCCTCATAGCCTTGAACTCATACATTTCAATAATTATCCAATCTATTGGTTAAAATTAGTTACCTGATGCCTAGGAGATTGCAATGCTTGCTAAGAATGTCCTTATCCAAGCTAAATAGGTAGTCCTTATGCCTTTTTCCCCTGAGATGCCAAATTATAGCACAACCTTTGGCTATTATACCCATAATTTAAAACATTCAAGTTGTTTCTAACACTTCCTCCAATGAATTGGATGAAATCAAAGCCTTGTGCAGAAACATGGAATATGAGCTAACTACCATCAAAAGGTATTTATATCAACCAGTTATTATACCTTTCCACCCTTACAACCCATCTTACTAGCTGAATAAATTACAAGATCTAGGATATATTGTGCTTACTATTATGTTTAATAATAGTAAGGACAATATATTATGTTATGTAAATAATGAGAATAGATCTTTGATGCCCATTAAAAACAACATGGATGAGGAAATGAAATGGTGCTATATGTGAAAATCATTACGTGATTCAAATGTTCATGCTCTTGGAATGCAAGATAAACATTAATGGTATAAAACTATATAGCATATTAAACTCCACATGTTGAACCAAGTCACTCTCATGCTAGAACCTAAAGTAAATATAGCATGTTAGTTAGAAGATGATTTCTTTTTAGTAAATGACAAAAATTATAGCCAATCAAGGGCCCAAGTTCAATAAAAATACAACATGTGGGAGAGAAAGAGAACATTAGATCAACCCCTTTAGGTAGCAGTATCCCATGTCACTCCCAATACATTATGGTTAGTTACACGAAAAATACCTTTAAATGAGATGACTCTTCCACCTAATGATCCATTTACAAAGTTGTGTGGATGCTCAAATATCCTAATCCACTAATGGAGAATACCAAAAGGGACTAGCCACTGTATGAGTAGAAAAATCATCAACTTGATCCCTTGAATGTGGTTGATTAGATGAATAATACCATCATCAATTTCACATTGTAGGATGTTCTTGTTATGTCTATAAAAATGGATCTCCTATAAGAATATTTGAGGAAAGTGGACCATGCCCCCAAGCCAACAAAAAACCAACTTCATAAGATGTAAACCTATATCATAAAATCCCATCCAAAAAATGTATTCAATGAAAACCTCCGCCTTTCTACTTCTCTTTGGCTCCCTAATAAGTTGATAATGTTTTAGATATCAGCTACACATCCATAAGTAAAAAATTTATCCAATTGGATGACACCTTAGTTAATATATTAGATGTCATCAAGGACTAATGCCTCAGCATACATGTTTTCCCAAGCATAATTGTTCCTCAAGATAGTGTGATCATTGATCTTCCTCCTGTGTTTTCCTTCTTCATTTCCAAATAATTCATTTCTAATATAGGAGGGTACAATTATTTGTATCTTTCTCACATAATCTTGAAAACTAGATATAAAACAAAGGTGACTATATAGAATGATCCTATCACTCGGTCCCAAGTGGAAAACTTTGAGTTGTAGCTTATAGAATGAAGAGTCTTCTACTCTTGATGAGCTACATAAATAAATAAATAATTCAATCAATGGGATCATGATAGATGAGAGTTCCATAAATATAAAATTCCATTGGTGCTCAAAGAGGAAAATTCAAGCCATAGTATATGGAAAATGTTGTTTAATGGCTTCAAGATCAAATCTAGGGTCAATGTGGGTGTTATTTTTAGCTCTATAATTCAATAAAATACAATTTTCTCCCACATTTTGTAGTTAAACTACACAAACAATGTCACAGTGTATAAATCTTTGATCCAATGTCTCCAAATTATCACTAAGAAAGGCATCAATAAAATACAATTTTATGGAGATAATAAGGTGGTCATTAAGAAAGTATGATCGCAATTTCTCACAAACAATGTCTTTATAAAATCCTACAAACACATAATATGTGACCTCATTGAAGGATTTAATTACTGTAACAGTTTGATTTTCCTCGGAGGAGAAAATGTTGATGCATATGAAATGGTGCTCATGCGTGCCCAATTCGACCCACCCAATGACCTCACAAAAAATTAGAAACAATGGGTGAAGCTCTTGGTTAGACCTTCCACAACTAAAAATGAATTTCATTGGCAAATTTTAGAGAATAACAGTAAATTTTGAACCATCATCTAGCGAGAAGTTGAATTATTAGAAGATTTGCAAACCAAATTGCAACAAGCCTATGATGATCACTTAATTCAGATAAGACAAATAAACTTCCCAAGGGACTCATGACCTTAGAAAACATGTTTAATTTTGATGACCAGTATAGATGAGAAAAGAGGAATATGGTGATCAAATATGAATATTTCTAAGAATTCTTGATCGATTCTAATGATTATTTCAAACTGGGAAAAGTATGTAGTCATGATCAATAAGTAATTTTTATCAAAATGTAAGGAGTATGATGACATTTTCATGGGTGTACGATGACCTCAACTATTATGATCAAGACACCATCTAGCACACTAGATATTACACCTGATGTCAATCCCGTCAGGTAAAAAAAGAGGCATGTCAATAAAAAATTGATCCTTTGATGAGTAAGGATCTAACAAATTTGATTGATTCCAACATCAACTATCCCATCAAGAATTTGGATTGGGTGGCCAACTTAGTCTCGTTAAGAAATAAAAATAGAAAAACAAATCTTGTTCTTGGATGTCACATACATAAATAGGGATTATCTCAAAGACCACTACACTTTACCTTCAAATGATCAAATTATGTAAATGTTATTTGGAGCCAAGAGGTTCTCTCTTCTTGACTATTTATTTAGTTACAACTAGGTCATGGTCAAGTAAGAATACCAATTCAAAACTTTTTTTACTGTCTAATGAGCAAAATATGCATGCAAAAGGATTCCCTTCAAAGAACCCAATGTTACAGCAACATTTTAGTGAGAAATGGACATGTCCTTCAATGAAATCATATTGGTTTACTTAATTGATATCATAATTTTCTCCAAGAATAAGAAGGATCATATAGATCACCTAAATTATATCTTCCAAAGATGTAAAGAGTTTGAGATTTCTCTTAATGCCAAGACTTTAATCTTTAATATTCATGAAAAGATTCCCATAGGAAAAATTACATCAAAATGTTTTCTATCCATTGTTCTTGATAGGATATCTTCCTTACTTTCTTTTTGTATGTTACCTCAAAGGAAATCACTACAATATTCCTTAGGAAGATCATTTTTTGTGAGAAATTTCATTATAGACTTTGCAAGAATTATCAAGCCAATCACTCGTATGTTGAAGAAGGATGTGATTTTCAAATGGATGCATGACGAAAAAAATATATTAAAATAGATCAAATAGACCATGTATCAATCACCAATGTTAGTAAATGTAAATTTTGAGAAATATTTTCTTCTTTGTGCCTTCAATGGAAAATATATTATATATTTGGTTCTCATTCAGAAGAATCAATAATAATTGTAGCAACCCAATTGCTTTGTAATAAAAATGCTCAAGAATTTTGGAGATAAATATAGATTCATTGAGAAACAAGCCTTCATTGTTATCAAGCATTTTATGTTCTTCAATCATCTAATGTCCGACAATAGAGTTATGGTTTTGTCAATTATCCAAACATTAAAGACTACATAATGTGAGGATAAATCAGTGACAAAAGAGTGGGTTGGATAAAAAATATCATGAGGTATGATGTAAAAATAAGCACTGCCAAGATATTAAGAGGTAGGGATCATTTCCAACACCTTTTTGAACATGTGGATAGTACACAATGCCTTGTGTGCACTTATGATGACTAGATGATGAATGAACAAAATGATCCTAGTTGGACTAAGAAGGTAACAAGATATCTCACAAGTAGAGAATATCCAATGGCCTTAGACATAATAAAAATGAGACACTTCAGAATCTAAGCCATTTTGTATGATTTGATTGGTAGGATAATATTCATAAGGAACATTAATGGCGTCTCTCTAAGGTGCATTGATCCTAAGGATGTAGAAAATTTACTAAGACAATTCCACCAAATATTCTCAGGTGATCACTTTGTTCTATAGATGAAAAAAAAATGTTGGCTAGTTATTATAGTCCCACCATGTTTGCAGAAACTTTCAAATGGTTAAGTAAATGTTGTGGATGACAACAATAAAAATAATATGGGATAATTATTATTGGCGCAACATGTTTTTAGGTGCTTAAAAATGGGTAAAGTACCATAAATTGTTATTCTTCATAAGAATAAAACACATAGTTGCACTTTCATTACAGTCAGTAATTTTTGTTCAACCATTATCCCAGGGGGTATTGGACTTCTTTGGGATTACCAATATTTTATCTATTTTCGATTAAAATCATATTCTCTCTATCATGGGCTACATCACCAAATGGACCGAAGTGGTTCTACTCACTCCAATAATACGAAGGCGTTCATGGGATCTAATATCACTTATTTTTCACTCAGCTAAAGCATATACCTCAAAACTTCCTCCAACTATTATCTGTAAGGTAACAGACTCACATGGTCCACAAATATGAACCTGATCAGAATCATGAAGGACAAAATTGATCACAATCAAATAAATTAACATACTAAGGTGAAATTATTTGTGTGGGGTGATAGGATCACTCTAAAATCCTCAATTTTTAATTATACCTTCATAATAATGTAAAGAAATAAAACTAGGCTTCCACTCCAATTAGAGCTTCTCGCTTTAGAGCTAGCTCATTAATTGGAGCTTGAATTCATGACGTGAGGAAAAGGTAAGGACAGAAAAAACTATTACACCTTAAGGATATTAGGTATAAATCCCTAGACAAGCTCGAGGACTACCATCATGAAATAAAAAGGTTCTTTGATAAGTTTTCTAGAAACCCAAAGGTTTTAATTTGGAAAGCTGTTGTTGAAATGGGATGCGGACCAAACCAAGCTTATAAGGAATTTCAAGATCAAAAATATTTGGAACAACCCTTATCAAATTACCTGGTGTAAATAAAATAACACCTTCAAGATCTCAAATCTTATTGGAGAAATTTTACTGATCAATACCCTTCATTTCATACACTACACTTTATGCATAGTAGATTAGTTTCCCCTCTATTATTGTGTGATCCTTTGTTCACTTTTATGGTATGGTGTTTCTAAATTTTTTTCGGAGTCTACAATTTTCCAAGATAATTAGTAAAGACTTCATGCGCAATGGATTTTATAGGCTAATCAGTCTCTTCACTTGGCAAGAAATTATCTTTGTGAATCACTCACTAGAAATGTTATCCAAAATGATCCCCCTCTAATTTTTTTTTACCCTTTCTCTCAAGGATTCATACCCTCATGCATTTTTCTCTTTTTTTGAAATTATTTGAACTTCCTTCAGTCCACGGGCCATGAACCATTATGCACTACCATGTATCACTCTTGCAATGTTCTAAGGACCCTTCATGTTGAGGCTTACTTTTCCAAGCCACGAACCGCTTGCACCAACCTACAAACTATTTGGTGATCCATGAAGCACACCAAATTTGTTTGTGTTATACTCTCAATATTTTCTACATCATGTGCAATTACTAAGGTGCCTCAACTCATCCATATACACCAATTCTAGGGTTCCACATATCACAAACCTTTTCTTAATATCAATGAGTGTCAACCCATCATCGCTTCGTGTTTCTTCCCTCTCTTCCATAGCCTTCATATTATTTTCTTCCCTTGCACATTTTTTTATTCACATGTTGTTAACTCTCATAATGTCGTGAAGGAATGTTGAAGTTTTGGAACACTATTCCAAGTCATGGTACATTCCATAAGGTCACAATATTTTTTGAGGCCTATTCACCAATTTATAGAGTTGAACAACATTTTCACAACCCATGATTATCCTCACATGCCATAGTACCTTTCTTTGACGTATTAACACATTGGTAACCCATGCCTTGTTGTTTTGGTTGTGTCTTTAGTGCAAAAAGACCTAATTTCTCCTTCCTCTATTTGATTGAAGATTATGTGGATATATTATTGACTTCACATCATCCTCTTCATTCCATCGTGTACTTTAGTTCATTACTCATCTTCTTCCAAGCCATGGAACATTTCCACCAAACACTACCAACACCATAGTTATGTCCCAAGATGCTACTATGTTAAAGGAAGTTACAATGGTCATAGAATTTTTCATGCCACCTAGATTATTTTAAAAACATAACTATCAAATTGTTTCCCTTGTGTTCTTACAAGGGAAAAAATTCACATTGAAAATAGGACAACTATACCCAAAGTGTTAAAATTTTACATTGGAGACCTTCTTAGACACCCTCTATAGTCATTCTATCCCTCATATTAATCCTATATTTCCATTCAAAGTGTTCCAATGTGTTGTTTAAAACATTTTCATATGTGATTTACAGGAAAATAAGTATCATTCAAGTGCTTCCGAGGTAATTATCTCTCAAGGTGAATTTTTAAGTAGGCTTAGGAATGGCTATTTTTAGCCTTTCTGAGGCTAGTACACACCCACCGAATAAGAAAGAAACAAGATAAAATTCATCAATAAGGAGTATTGAAGATATAGTAACATTTTTGAACTGGTTTTTAGAAGATTTTTTGAACTTTTAGAGGTTTTGGAATAAGTTCAGCAAAAGCGGGTCTTCAAGGATGAAGGAGTTTGTAGTGAAAAATAACCTCTGAGCTTCAGGAAGTGATTCCGGGAGATCTGTAAAGATTTGGATGTCACAAAAACATATTAAGAAAGGTATTTTAGAGCCCCAAGTTATTTTTTTTCTCACATTTTCCCTAATACATAAGCAATTCTTCCCACAGACTGTTTTCAACATGCACAACTAGCAATCCTGAAAAAAAAGATTATTTTTTTAGGGATATTTTAGGAACAATCAAAGGAATTATACCAATTCAATTATTCCCAAAAATCCTATTTCCATTAAAAATAATATAAGTAAGTATATGAAAAATACCTCCAGATGCTCAAGTTACGTTTCCAACAAGTATGTCAACAAGTTATGCATCTAGGAGTTAGTCAATTTTTTGGGTGGGGCACATGTCACTCCCATGTCTGAGATAAATTTCTCACACCAACCATCTAACATTTTTTGCTGCACTTGGGACAATAAAATTCATCACCAGCCCACATTTAAGCTTCAAGACCATCATGTGACCTCCGTTGAGACTCAACCAAGCCAGTTTAGCCCCCATGCTCGCATTTCTAGCCCCTACCTTGATCGAATCACAGATTGCCACTTGTCCTCACCAAGTGAGGTAAAATTTTATCACACCATCCATACCATTAATTTTGGTGCACTTGGGACAAAAAAATGTTCCCAAGAAACAAGTCTGACCCATGGTTCCTCACTATGACCCGTGAAAGGTGCTCTGCGGGCCTATTTTCAATCCCCCTCTCCTCTCTCCCGTCAGCCAATGACCATCTGCCACTTATCAAGCCTAGGTGAGGGATTTTTTTCTCGCACCAACCATCCTAAAAAATTTTGGATGGTTGGAACACAAATTTTCCACCCAATACCATCCCCTTCCCAGGTCACCCATATGACCCAGTTTTAGCCCTTGGGTGTTTTAATATGCATATTTCCTCTCACCCTCTCCAGCCAATCTTGTTGTGCCACTTGTCACAAGTAGGGTAAGGAAAAAAAAATTGCACCACATGTCCCAAACACTTTGGAAAATTGAAACTCAAAATTCCTCTTAATCTAGTTAAGATTTGAAAAAATTAAAACTTGCATTTTTATAATTGTCATGTTTATTCTTCCCTGTGCATACGAGAACTTCACTACCCGGAAGGAAAATTATTTCTTCATTTCCATTACTACCCACCACTCCATTTATTAATTTTAACTCTATTCTAACTGATCCACTACTAAAAATCACCATGACACCTGCAAATTCTATAGACACCTATGCCAAATTTTTGTCAAATTGACTTCATGATCGAAAACTGAAAAATGCTCATTATCTCACAATCTGAGTGCACGGATTGAGGTGATATTTTTTGAATTCCTAACTTTTAGAGGCCATAAAGAATCAAATAACAAAATTTTTAATGATTCCATAGATTTTTAATCACAAAAAACCCTTCATTTTGTGCCCTAGTTTTTGCTCCTCATATTTCCCATCAAACTGACAAAGGGTGAAATAAAAAATGTGAGCACATTCTCCAGGAGAAAAACCTATACCGATGGAATTATTTTCATTGTAATCTGAGATGAGAAAATACCCTATAAAAAATATCAGTGACTCCATTAATGGATGTCATGTTATCTTTGTGCCCAAAGCTTGCACCAAGGAAAAATTCATTTTTTTATTTCTGAGATTTCTAGTGAGTGAAACATAGTGAAATTTGGAGCACGAGATCGCGACGAAGAGACAAATGCAAAAATATAATTCTCATCGCATACCAAGGCATATTTTTTAACTTACTAAAAATATAATATTCCATGCTCTTCTTCATGCTAAAAATAGTTAGTTTTCTGAATTATAAGATTAGATCACTTAGGACAATCAAAAAAGGTGTAAAATGGTAAACGGGTCAAAAACGACAATTTTCCCAAAATAGGAGGTCTGAGAAAAGAAACCTGCTAAAAATATAATGTTACTAAAAATATAAATATATCTTCAACAGAGGAGGATGGAGTGTGCCATAAGGTTCAGAGGGTCATCTTGGAGAAAAATGGGTGATATGTCCCAAAATAATAGCTCCTGGACCCCAGGGTCTAAAAATAGAAAGTTTCAGTTTTGATTATAGAAAGTTACAGGTGGCTCCATTTTCACTAATATTTCAAATTTTTGGAATATCCAAGATATAATGGGATGATTTCATGGTTCAAATAGATCATTTCAAACTTCATATGGGTCTTATAGACTTCATATTGAGTTCAATTTTGTTCAGAAGCAAAGAAGAGCATCATAAGGTGTAACAGGTGAATTCATCATCATCAATCAGGGAGTTGATTGATTTAAAGTGATTTGGTCAAGGTGATCTCAATGAGAGCAGAAAGTTCATCAATCAAGTGTCAATGAGTATCATCGTGATCATTTCTTATGTTAATCTCGCGCTCACATTGGAAGGTCTAGAAAGAGTGTTTCTAAACACTCATTTTGGGGGCTAGGGTGTTCGTGCATGATCGTTAGCAGAAAAATATTCATCAATAATGGAGGTATATTCATCCTTGGGATAATTTCTTATTTCCCCTCCTTCCTCATTCTTTCTCCTCTTCTCTACCCCTTTCTAATTCTTCATTGTGAGAAATCATGACATTCATTCTATTCATTAATGTTACTATAGTCTAAAATGTAATAAGTTTCCCTTGATTAGTAAAAGGGGGCTTGCTGTTCTTCTCTAAGAATTTTAGAAGTCATAGGTTGTGAGGATAAATGAAAGGTCATGCGGGGGGTAGGTGAAGATACTTCCAAAATCCTATATAATGTAATGACACCCTCATTCTTAAGGGTTATTAATTTTGTATGCTCAAGTGTGTGGTCAATTTTTTATTGAAAGAGATTACTAATGGGTGAAATATAAAAGAGATAGCATTCTTTTGTTTTCCAAACATATGTTCTTCTTTTTCTTAGCTTTATACAACTTGTGGATATATCAATCAAGGAACTAATTTTCTGCCTTCCAAGATGTATGAATGTGTGAAATTTTTTATGTATGGTTTCCTCTCATCATTAATGTCATAAACATAGTTGTTTCTTTCTCTAATTTCATATGTGAAAATTCCAATTACTTTGGCACGAATCTGATTTTCTACTTGCAAATCTAACTATCCCCCCTAATTTCTAACTCTCTTTCCCCATCATCTATTTTTTTTCCCTTGTAATAAATTGTAAGCATTTTCTGTAGGTAAAATGGAGTGTGCCTATTGGATCCTCGAACTTTTGGCCATCAACAGATTTCCCTTTTAGTTTAGGCATAACAATATGGAGTTGCACCATTCAAGTATAAGGACTAAGATTCTAAGAGCATTGGTGGATACCCACCAATTTTTCCACATGACAAATTTTATTGCCAACATTTTTTGGTGTACACCATTGGGCATACTTGGTAGAAATCTACACCCAAAGTACAATCACAAAATCTAAAAAAAAAAAATATTCTAGAAATATAAAAAAATAAAAAAATTTGATTGAAATCCATTGCCGAAAAGCCCATTGTTGATTCATGTGAGTGACACTTCATATTCCACAATGTCCTTTCTCATTCCCATTGCAATATTTTCCAAAAACTGGATGGAAAGAGATATACCATTTTGAATAGGCTAAGAGGATTTATTGATCCCACTTTCAAGGCTTTGTAAAATCAAAGAGAAAAAATTAGAGATAATCCATATTTCTTCTCTCAAGCCTCATCTCCATCTGAGCCTTCGAGTGGTTCACCTGGTAATCCTATCCAAACCCTTGTTGACACTTGTTCGCGAGAAAATTTGTTAGGGAAAAATCGGTGGATTTCTTGTAGAAACTCTGGGAATCTAAGTCCCTCTACTTAACCTGTGTAGATGCTGTATATGCATGTGTGAGTAAAAAGGTGGATTTTCCTAGTTATCCTTGCGGCCAAGGATGTTGAGTTGTGGAGTTTAATTACTTCACATTAACATGCTTTATTAAATTTCTGGAATACACAGTAACTGACGTTGGTCAGGTGACTTGTTTCATTCACCTGGGGACCGGTATTGTTCAAGCAAGGAGGAACCGACATCAGTTTTATGTGTACGGAATGTTTTATTTTTGGCCGAAAGCTAAATCTAATATTTTTCTTTAAATATGATTTAGTGATTGTAAAAACATATCTAGTTTCACTAATAGTTGTATATGTATAAAAGTATGAAAACTAGGGTTATAAGTAATATGAATTGATATTGTTACATGTAATTTTCCTTGGTGAGCAAGAAAGAAAAGCTTGTGAGGAAAAAACATTGTACATCTTGTGAGGTGTGGAAGATTGAAAATATTCGTTGTATTTTCTTCTGTTAAGCTCTTAATAATAAGATTGTCTGTTTCTTAATAGACGTAGCCCACACTGGGTAAAACACATTATATTTAGTGTTATCTTTCTGTTGTTTATTTTATTTTCTGGTTAAATTTTGTGTTTATTACTTGTATGCTTTAATATGATATAGATATGTATAACAGTGTTATAAGGTTTAACCCCAACAACTGGTATTAGATATTTGTTTGAGGGTTTTGTGTGTTAACAAGATTTACTCACAGAGGTTTTTCTGATTGAGTGGGAGCATAGCAAAGGCAGAATATAGCAAATATAAAGTGGAGAAATTTGACAGCCGTAATTATCAAATATGGAAGATGCAGGTGGAAGATTATCTGTATCAAAGAGACTTATATTTACCATTGGATTAGAAATCAAGGCCTACATCAATGATTGATGAAGAATGGAAAATTCTTGACATAAAGGCTCTGGGATATATAAGATTGATTCTGACAACATCTGTAGCTTCTAATATAATAGCACTAACCACTATATATTTGATAAAAGCTTTAGTAAATTTATATGAAAAACCAAGTGCTTCTAATAAAGTTTATTTTATGAATAAATTATTTAATTCTAAAATGCAAGAAGGTGGATCTGTATCAAATCATTTGAATGATTTCCATTCTATTGTTAATCAATTAATATCAGTTAATATTTTTTTTGATGATGAAGTAAAAGCACTTTTATTCTTATGCTCTTTGGCAGATAGTTGGGATAATTTGGTAATGGTTGTTAATAATATAGTGTCTACTTCTAATATTTTAAAGTTTGATGATGTGGTTAGTATAATCCTCGATGAAGAAATATGTAGGAAAAGTACAAGAGATTCATCATCTAGAAATTATTTGAATGTGGTAAGTAGGGGAAGATCAAAGGAGAGACCCAAGAGCAAGAATAATGGGAAATTAAATTCAAGGAGTGAAAAATTTAGATCCAGAGTCAGAGATATAATCTGTTAGAATTGTGGAAAGAAAGGACATGTAAAGAAGTGTTGGTTTAAGGAAAACAAAGAGAATCTACTAGGCAAAGGTAAAGAAAAAGGTAAAGAGGAAAACATTTCTACTGAGGTAATACAAGATGCCCTTATTCTCTCCTTGAATAATAAAGTAGAATCATGGGTTATATATTCTAGAGCTTCTTTCTATGCTACCCCTAATAAGGTTTATTTAAGAAATTATGTTCAAGGTAATTTTGGACATGTTTATTTAGGAGATGATGAACCATGCAATATTAATAGTAAATGTGAAGTTCATATTAAATTGTAGAATGGAAATACATGGGTATTGAAAGATGTGAGGCATGTGCCAAGCCTCAAGAGAAATCTAATTTCGACAGGGAAACTAGGTGAATCTGGATGCATGGTTACATTCACAGTGGATTATTAGAAATTTACCAAGGGAGCCCTTGTTGTGGTAAGAGGCAAGAAGGTAGGAACATTGTATTTATATACCTATGTTACTGATTCATTTTTTATGCTATCTACTTCAGATTCAAATGTAAACATGTGGCATAATTAGCTAGGCCATATGAGTGAAAAGATATTGTAGATCTTAAAGGAAAAGGGTAAGTTATCATATTTGAAACATTTAGATCTTGATTATTGTGAGCATTATATATTTGGAAAGAGGGAGAGAGTGAGATTTCTTAATGTTGGGGCAAAAACGAAGGAGTGGAAATTGGATCTTGTATACTAATATGTGTGGGGACTAGCTCGGTAGCTTCTCATGGTGGGTCCCAATATTATTTGACTTTCATTGATAATTCCACAAGAAAGGTATGGGTTTATCGTATTAAACATAAATCTAATTTTTTAAGACTTTTAAAAGATGGAAATCCCTTGTGGAAAATGAATCAAATTCAAAGTTATAATGGCTTAGATTTGACAATGGTGGTGAGTACTACAGCAAGGCCTTTAATGATTATTCTTCAGTAAATGGAATACACAGAGAAATAACGGCTACTAGAACACCATAGAAGAATGGTGTTGTTGAAAGAATGAATAGAAAAATCATGGAATGAGAAGCATGAGGATACATGCTAGATTATCTTTACAGTTATAGGTAGAAGTAGTAGACATGGTAGTTTATTTAATTAACTATGGGCCTTCAAGTGCATCAGATTGTGGAATACCATAAGGAGATTTGACTGGAAAAGAGGTAGATATTTATTTTCTTAGAGTATTTGGTTCATAAGATTTTTTCATGTTGATAAAGAAAATAGAAAGAAGTTGGATACTAAATCCAAGAGATGTACTTTTATTAGTTATGAATCTTGTGATTTTGGATTCCAGTTTTAGGATTTAGATGATGCTAACATTTTTAGGAGTCGTGACATTGAATGGAATGAAAAGAGAATGTACAGGGATTAGGTTTTGGTACCCAATGATAAACTAGTTGAGAATTTTATGTAAGAAAAACCATTCTTAGATTTAAAAGTAACACCTATAGGTGTACACGGTTACCGATGTCAATTGACACCTGACCGACATTGGTTATAGAAGATCCAGACCAATGTCAGTTAGTTGAACCATCTTTAGCTATAGGTGACTGATGTCAGTCACTATCAAAAATTGATACGAATGTACAACAGGCACATATTGCACGTCTGACACCCCAAATCTCAATGAGAAGGTTACAAAGGGTAAGTAGACCTTTAAAAATATTTACACCTTCCTTATTTTATCTACAGTGATGAACCAGAAATATTTGAATAAAAAACATAGGTAGATACCCACAAGAAGTGGGAGCATGACATGGATGAGGAGTTGGATTCCTTATAACAGAACCAAACTTGGGATTTGATCAAGTTGGCAGCAGGTAAGAGAACACAAAAGAATAAATGGGTTTATAGGATCAAGGAAGAAGAGGGTGGATAGAAAAGGTACAAGGAGAGGCTTGTGGTTATAGGATTTACACATAAAGTAGTTATTTATTTTGGTGATATTTTTTCTCCTCTAGTTAAAATGACTTCCATACTTATTGTTCTATCTTTAGTCTTAACAGAAGATTTACATTTAGAACAGATTACCTTAAATATGTCTTTCCTTCACGGTGATTTGAATGAAGAGATTTATATGCAACATTTGTTTAGTTATGAAGTAAAGGGTAAGAAGAAACTTGTGTGCAGGTTGAAAAATATCTTGTATGGGCTCAAGAAAGCTCTAAGTCAATGGTGTATGTGTTTTGAATGTTTTATACATGAGCATGCTTATATGAGATGTGAATATGCCCATTGTGTTTATTTCAAGAAGATTGAAAATAGGAGCTATGTTATTTTTTATTGTATGTGGATGATATGCTTATTATAGGATCTAGTATGTAGGACATTGGTGAGATTAAAGAAAGGTGAGCTCCCACATTTGTAATGAAGGATTTGGGAGCTGTAAATAAAATTCTTGGCATACAAATTCATAGAGACAGGAAGAACAGGAAATTGTATTTGTCTCAAGAGAATTATATCAATAAGATGTTGGAAAGGTTTAACATGCAGAATTCAAAACCTATTAGTACACCTATCGTTAGACACTTAAAATTGAACAAAGATCAGTTTCCTACATCACATGCTGAGGTCGAGTACATGGCACAAGTTCCATATGTTTCAGTAGTTGGAAGTCTTATGTATGTTATGGTTTGTACTAGACCAGAAATTACATAGGAAATGGGATTTGTGAGCAGATTTATGGCTAATCTAGGTAAAGAGCATTAGAAAGTAGTCCAATGGAATATTAGGTATTTAAGAGGGACATCCTACATGTAGTTATGCTATGGAGAGTCAGATACTTCTTTATGTGGATATGTTGATTCAGATATGGCTGGATATTTGGATGGTAGGAGGAGCACCACTGGATATGTATTCACATTAGGTAGGACGTCAGTTAGCTGGATTTTGAGATTGCAGAAGGTTGTGGCCTTCTTTACTATAGAGGTCAAGTATGTTGTAGCTACAGAGTCTAGCAAAGAGATTATATGGATGAGAAGGTTCATGGAAGAGTTGGGAAAGGAACAAGAGGATTAAAGATTATACAGTGATATTCAAAGTATGATTCACCTGTAAAATAACTCAATGTTTCATTCACAAAAAAACACATTCAGTTGAGATATCACTTCATATGGTAGGAGTTAGAGGATGGGCAACTGAAGTGTGAAAAAATTCATACAAATTAGAACCCTGTGGATATGCTAATGAAGCTGTTGGAAAAGGAGTTGGAGCTTCACTCCACTTCTATTGGTATTTGAGTCTGAGACTTGAAGAGGAAGAAAATAGCCAAGGAAAAGGATCCAAGGATGGAATTATACGGTACAATGTATAAATTTATCTCTGAGTGGGAGATTGTTGAGTTGTGGAGCTTAATTACTTCACATTAGCATGCTTTATTAACTTTCTGGAATACATAGTAATTGGATTTGATCAGCTAATCGACGTCAGTCACCTAAGGACCAGTATTAGTTAGGAAAGGAAGAATCGACATCGGTTAGGGTAACCAGTATCGGCTTCCTATGTGTGGAATGTTTTATTTTTGGGCGTGAGCTAAATCTAATATTTTCCTTTAAAGATGATTTAGTGATTATAAAAGCATAACTAGTTTCCCTAATATTTGTATATGTATAAAAGCATGAAAAATAGGGTTAGATGTAAGATGAATTGTTATTATTGCATGTAAGTTTCCTTGGTGAGAAATATGGAGAAGCTCGTGAGGAAAAAACATTGTACATCCTGCGAGGTGTGGAAAATTGGAGATCTTTATTGTATTTTCTTATGTTAAGCTCTGAATAATAAGATTGGTAATTTCTTGGTGGACATAGCCCACACTGGGTGAACCACATTATATTTGTTGTTATCTTTCTCTTTTCTATTTTATATTATAGTTAAATTATATGTTTATTTCTTATATGCTTTAAGTTGATATAGATCTCTACAACACTATAATAAGGTTTAACCCCAATAAGGGCACTCCCTTGACACTGCAGATAAATATTACATATATTTACAAAGGAGGAATTTTCTAGGAGAGTGGGAAAGGGATTGAGAATGTTAGATAAAGGGAAACTAATGCTGCAAGTAGGAATTCAGATGCTTACAAATACTAGTTACAAGTTTCATTACATGCACTAGAATTTAGAATAAAATCAATCTGCATAACAACAACAAGACCAAATAACATTTAACGAGTACAAAGTATCACTAAACTCCTTAGTCAAAAAAGGTTTAAAAATCCTTCTTATATTGATGCTCAAGCAGAAATTGTGCATAGTATGAGAAATAGAAGAAATTTGAGAGTGGGGGAATGGAATAACTTGGCTATCTCTTTGATCTTTCACAGGGATCTCTCTCATGAATTCACAAGAATAGCTAAGGAGAACCTCAAATGGGGAGTGCATTAAAATTTATAAAATAAGAACAACTCTTCATCTTCCTAGTGATTCTTCATATGCCTTGAAACTTTTCACATTCCTAGGAAAACATTAAGTCCCCTTTTATAACTGAGGGGTGACTTATTACATTGAAAACATTAACGCATGTGAAAATGTACAACCCCAACACAAGATTAGAACATTAAGGAGAGATAAATTTGGGGGGATGAGAGGAGAGAGAAATAGATAAGAGAGAGAGAGAGAGAGATAACAATTTTGATGAAGAAAAAGCCTCATTGATCCATTGTTCTACTTGATCGATCCGATGCAATGCTCCAATGTATTGAAATCTAGATCTTGAGAGAATTTTCTTGGATGACGCATGGACACCTCAAAATAAGTGTTTGAAAACAATATTGAATGATTCCATTGGTGAACATGATCATCACTCATGAAGATCCTTCTTGAAGAGGATGAAGCTTTGGAACCAATACTTCCTTGAGTCCTTGCAAAATTTCCACACATCGTGAATAATATGACTTTTTTGACTTTGAATTCCACCTTACACCTACCAATTGAAGCAGGAAATGAGTGTCAAAATAAACTATGTAAGTAGCCTCACTATCATCTACTCCTTCCTAGTCCGTTGATAAAAACTGCATTATTTTCTATCTTCTACTCAGAAGCAAAAGCTTGTGTTGGATTTTTTCTTATCCATTTTTACTTCATGGTTTCTTCAGAAAAACTAACTTACTATTTTTAGTAAGTATGAAGAATCAACTCCCTCAAACCTCAATTGGATGTGGAAATTTGAATCCTATTTTCTCCCTATATTTCTCCCACCTTCTAGATCAATTTACTATTTTTAGTAGGTTCTCATGGGACTAATTCCTATTTTTATTAAGAATCAATTCTGGACCAAGACAACCATTTCGATGATTTATTCCTGCATATATATTCTATGTTCATCACCTCCTTTACATTTTCTTCAGTCGGTGACTTTCCCCAAATAGCAATCTCCAACATAGAAGGCATGATATTTTTAGAAATTTTACTTCTGGTGGTCAGGTCATGATAGAATGAACTTTTCTGATATGGGTGTTTTCCCAATATCACCCCTCTAAAATCTTGGACTTACCTGATCACTGGTTTGGGATATTTTAAAAATTCAAATTTCTGACCTGATGGTAGCTCTGATCACGGCAGCCATTAATAGAACTTGAAAGTTTCATGTTTTTTTTCTTCTCCGTTCACAATGAAACTCACATTTTTTTTGGGTTTTTTGTTTCTTGTGCTTCCGATGAAATCTCTCTTCAATCTGACTGCCGGTTCGATGGGAAAATGAGTGTTTTTCTCCATTGTGCTAAGAAAGAGACTTCTTCATTGTAAACACTCCTTGTTGGGGATGGGAGGTTTTTTCTAAGGGTTTTAATGGTCTCTGAAAATTATGAACATAGAAAAAAACTTCATCTTGATTTGTGCACGGGTTTGCTAGATATGTTGGAATTTTTGTTTCACGGCCATGAGAGTCTTCAAATGTATTCTTTCACTTTTCTCCTTCATTATTCATTCCTCTGGATCTTTTGGTTAATCTCTTCTTCGAAATATTTACATTCTCATGGATTTGAGGGTGTTTCTGATGTGGTGGAGCTGTTTTGGATCATAAATGGTGAACTATGTATGTTGCAGAGCTATGGTAGGGTGAAGTTATGGAAAGTAAGAAGCGGGAAAGAAATGAGCAGGTAGGATTTAAATCATTCAAAAAAAACAAATTAGGAGTGAGGAAAATTTTCATGTCCCTAATTTCCCTTAAGCATTAAGGGACTATAGGGACATCAATTTTCACGTGGCACCTGTCACGACACATGGTAAAAATCCAAGGGTTGAGGGTTTGGGCTAAAAATCAAGTTGGAAGCACTGGGGCGCTCAAAATTTGTCATATGGAGTACTAGGAGACATTACATGGGCTGGGAAAATTTTTATGTCCCTCATTTCCTCCAACATAAAGGTACATAAGGGTAATCAATTTTCATAACGCATCTCATCTTGACACTTTGCAGTGATCTTATGGTTGTCCGTTTAGCTCCACTAGCTCTTAGGGGATGAGAAAGTGCACTGGAGAGGGTCACATGGGTGACCTGAAGAATCCTAGGGGGTGGGCACATTTTTATGTCCCTCAATTCCCCCATCACAAAGGTACATGAGGGTCATCAATTCACACTGTGTGCCATGGCTTGACACTTGTCACAGATCAGACAGTTGAGGGTTTGAGCTCCCGCAAGCACCTACAGGCTTAACTGGCGATTTGGGAGGTTGTATGGGTGACTAGAGGAATTATAGGGACTGGGCACATTTTTATGTCCCTTTTCTTGAGGGACAAAAAGGACATGAAATTTCACCAGGATCCTGGGGCTGACACGTGTCCTCATCAAATTTTGACTAACTCTCGAACTCGTTCCTTGAGGGTAACTTCAAATGGCGATATCTTGAGCTCTTGATGGAATTGTTTGGAAAAATATTATATGATATTGACTAAAAAATTCCTTCTGAATCCAATGGTGGGAGTATCAGGTCTTAATTCCTTCATTGAGTTCCTGAAAAAGTGGATTTTTATCTAATCCTTTACCTACGCCTAGAAAAAACCAGTATAAACCTATCACACTAAGGTGTTATGAAAAATATGATTTAACCATATTATATGTCTTATAATTACCTTTTATATGATGTATTGTTTGGATCATAACTCCATCTAGAGCTCCCGAAATTACTTTTGGACGCTCAATAACTCTTTTGATCCTATGTACTGCCTAGGCTTGTAAACCCTGTTTTTTATCAAACTGCCCCAAATTCTCCAAATCATTCTTGAATATTACAAATTTTATGATGTTACTAGACCTTCCATTCACCTACAAGTTGGATTTTTATCCTCTATTCTACTCCATGGGGTTTCACTAGTCCTGAGAAATCCAGTGGTAGCCTTTCCCAACATTACCCAAATTTAGCATTTTCTAAGATCTCCTAAAATCACCTAGGGGGATTGAATGGACTCTCATAATTAATGTAGGGGATTGAGTTAACATCATCTAGTAGGTCATTGGGCTTACTAAATAGAATTGGGGTGCCTTGAAATGGTAGGAATTTAAAATTTTGACACAGGGGAGTACCATTGTCATGTGCTGGAATATTGTTAATTTTTTATATTGCACATTTACACGAAAACAACTGGATATAGCTTGGGGACACGACATGGACTGAGCATAGAGGATAGACATTAAATGAATAATCCTAGAATCTCAAATTTACACTACAAATACCAGTTTCTTATCTATTGGGCCCTACAGAGTTCATGCATAACTTACAAGAAAGAGATAGCAGAGAAGGAAACACACACAAAACAAGGAAAGGAAACACACAACACATATGGAAAGGGAAAGACACCGCACCATAAAAAGGAAATTATATAAAAGGGAGGAGATATCTACAGAGGAGGGGAAAGAATATACACATGCCCACCAACAGAGTTGAGAAAAGTACATGCCATCCTGGAATAGTGGATTGAAGTCTAACCTTTGAAGCATAAAGACTGTTATTTGATTAGACCATGCTTCTTATGATGACCTTGCATGGCTTGAGAAGAAGACGACATACCAACACTCCATCTTCATATTTATACTACACTGAAAATTTTCTTATATACCATTGAGAACTTGGTCACCTTCCTTAGACTCTAATCCTCTTAAGGTTTCCACTTGACGCCCTGCGATCATGTGACACACCATCCTTCCACGTTCTTCGAAGAGTGGGAAAATTTCTCCTATCATGAAAACATTCATATTATTTGAATTGTGACTTCAAAATGATCTCTTATATCAGAAAAAACACTTGGAAGGAGTCAAAAAAAAAATTGGTTTTCTTCCCATTCAAGAACTTCTTTGAACATATCACTTTGTTACTCTGTGAAAGTATTTTTAGATATGGAGGTTAAATCATTGAGCTGAAGGTCTTCATCATCCTTAAGAGCTTGTTGTAGCATGGGAACATGTTCAGGATGAATCAGAGTTTGGAGGATGTTGATTACCCAGTCTAATTTTGGATCATTTGGAAAAAATCATGCATACTCCAGCTTTGTTCTCTAAATAAATTGTCACCAATATGCATTTGTTTGAAGTCCATCTTGATATTATTATCAAAAGTGCAGTTTTTGGTTTGGCCATATAAGCATTCTTCACCTTTCATTAGATTTTTACATATGAAATCTTGTTTTTCATTGATGGAACATTTTGAAATAGTGGGAACATGTTGGTTTTGAAAAAAATCCCAATGTTCTCATGATCTTTTAAATTTTTTCCTCAACAAATTCCCTTAAGGTGAGTCAGATCTACATTTTCCCTACCATCTTCCTCCACGGTGGAGGTGTTCTCTTCAAAAGTGGAGATGTCTAAAGAAGATTCACAAACTTTTCTTCTTTTGCACTCATGAACTTCTTCACATAATGTGGAAGAAAAAAAAATTCTTTCATGTTTAATCTCTGTCAACCAAAGAATAAACGAAGACATTAAATTCATACATCCATTCCATTTCAACATCAAACATTGGTGAATCAAAATGAGAAGAACATAAATTGATTCATACTTGTCTTGTATTTCCATAGCCTGAGTTAGGAGTTCAAGACTGAGTTGAGGATCTTCAGTTTTGTTCTATAGCCTTCAATATGTCTTGCATGTATATGATTCTTCCAAATTCACCATAGGTTAATATTCACTTTTACTAAAATTGTAATTTATGTTATTGCCTCCAAAAGGTGGTTGAAAATATGATCCAAATGTTCCCATGATTCATTTGAAACATCCTCATTCACTCCTTCCATGATTTCTGTGTTGCTCAAGATTCACTTATCCTTATAAGCACATGGGCACACTTGATTCATGAAACCTTCTGACAAGGAGAAGAATTCCATGCTTTGTGGGATTGGTATTCCTTTGGGACTCAAAATCCATATCATCCTCTCTAATAGGACCATGTTGAAGCAGTAATGTGGGAAGAAATTTCAGCATTATCCTGATCATCCATTATCAAATCCTCTTTATCATATGGATAATGAAAGACTTCGTGCTCACTGTGATGATCATTATGATCCTTGGGGGAGAAGAGATTGTGTTCAAAATATTAATTCTCCTTGGCTTTAGAAATTAAGTGAGATTATTCCATCAGATCATCCATGATTGAATCAGGAAGAGAATCTTGGCTCTTCGATTGTCTTCATTTCTTCATGAATCATCTCTACATCATTTGAAGGATCAAAATAGGAGGAAAAAACCTCCATAACCATATTAAATTCATCATTTTTGTTCCATGATGTCGAGTGGATATATTTCACTTCTTTGCACATGTTAATTTCATCACTAATTGAAAAATCAAAATTTGAAGGGGGGTTATTCATGCTTACTTCAAATTGGCCATGTCTTCTTCATCATTGGTGGAGTCTTTAGAAAGCATTGAATCATCCATTAAGGAAAAAATAATCCCTCTATTGAATATATTACTTCTCTAAGGGAGTTGTTCCTCGAGTCAAAATGATTTGATGAATGGTGGTTCCACCTCCATATATCTTTCATCATCATCTTCCCTGATGTTTCTTTGGTACTCATCGAAAGATTTAAGGATAGGATATTCTTCAGGAACATCCAAGAATATCCTAGGGATGAACACCTCGTAGTGTAGATAATCAACAAGATATTCTCAAGATTATTCATTTATGGACAACATGAAGTGATTTTAAAAAATTCATACCTTCTTTGTAAAGCTATAGCATGCCTCCAAATCTCTTGATAGGATTTCATGATCAGAATTTCCTTGTACTATGATATGAAACCTTTCCACATATTCTCTTTTCAAGTATGTTCATTTATCAATCACCGTATGCAACGAATTCATTGAGAGAGTGGCAAGAAAATGGAGAGAGTGTTCTAAATTTTATAGTGAGCTATGCGAGAGTATGCAAAAATATTCTTTAATTGATCCTATGCCATCTTGTCTTTCATCATCTTCTTGAATTCTGATTTGATCTTCATTTGAAGGCTCAAGGATAGAATTTTCTTCAGCTGACATGTTCAAGAACATTTCGGGGATGAAAACCCTATCGTATGAATGATTTTCAGGATCTTCCTCCATAGGAAAAATCTCCTCTTCTTCTTCCTTGTTATGGGCCACATCAAGTTGCTTGTACATCTCTTGAAATATTTTGGGATATTCACGAGCTTTGTACCTTATCTTATGTTTCCTTTAAATACTTTCCAAAAACTTCCTACTTTCCTCTTCATCGGCCGTAGGTTCTTTGCTTCTTTCCTTTTTTTAGATTCAAATTATTTCGTGAAGTAGGAGTCTCTTCTACCATCTTTGAATTTCTCTCTTTTGCAAATACTAGTTTGGAACCACGATAGATCAATGATCTTATTTTCTTGGTTGCGATCTTCTTCTTCTTCTTCGATGTAACTCATTGGTACTTTACTTCGATATAGTAAATTTCTTCATGGTGCGGGAAATGAATGTGACATGGGATTCATTCCTTGACGGAGTCACCTTCAAAAATTATTTTCTATTGAAATATAATATATATATATATATATATATATATATATATATATATTAGTTTTTTGAATATTTGATTTTTTTTTTTGGATTTTCAGATCTTACGGTCAAATATTAGGTGCAGATGCTACTAAGTCTTCCCCACAGGGGGTGCTAAAAGAAGTTCATTGGCGACAAAAATTTTCTCGGGAAAAAAACTCGGTGGATTTCTTGCCAACACTATGGGAATCTAATTCCCTCTACTTAACCAATGCAGTTTCGGTATATACATGTGTGAGTGAAAATGAGGATTTCTCTTTGTTGGCAGGTTACGATCTAGGGATCCAATATGGGCACTCCATTGACCCTACGGAAAAAGCTTATAGATATCTGTAAAGAGACGAGTTTTCATAGGAGAGTGGGAAAGTGAGTGAGAATTTTAGATAAAGGGAAACTAATGCTGGCAAGTAGGAAATTAGATTCTTACAAGCACTAGTTGGAAGTTTCATCACATGCACTATAATTAAGACGAAAATAAATCTACATAATAACAAAAATACCAAATAGCATTTAATGAGCACAAAGTATTACTAAACTCCTTAGTCAAAAAAGGATGAAAATTACTTCTTCTCGTATGTATGCTCCAAGCAGAAATTATACATAGCTTAAGAAATGGAAGACATTTTAGAATGAGGAGAAATGGAAGAAATTTTTCTAGCTCTTTGTTCTCTTTCACAAGGATATCTCTCTCACATGAAGTCACAAAAAATAGCTAAGAAGACCCGCAAATGAGGAAGTGCATTACAATTTATGGAAGAAGAAAAAATATTCATATTCCTGGTGATTCTTCATATACCCCCTGATCATGCTTCATATATCATTGAAACTTGTCATATTCCTAGGAAAACATTAAGTCCCCTTTTATAACTGAAGAGGTGACTTATTGCATTGAAAACATTAAGGGATGCAAAAAAGTGCAACCCCAATGCAAAATTATAATATTGAGAGAGAAATTTTAGGGGATGAGAGGAGAGAGAGAAAGTTTAGGAGATGAGAGGAGAGAGTGAAATTTCAGGAGATGAGAGGAGAGAGAAATAGATAAGAGAGAGATAATAATGTCGATGAAGAAAAAGCCTCACTGATCCACTATTCTACTTGACTGATCTGATGCAATTCTCTAATGTAATGAATTCTAGATCCTGATAGGCTTTCCTTTGATGACACATGGACACTGCAAACTAAGTGTTTAAAAACATTGTTGAATGATTCCATTGGTGACCATGAGCATCAATCATAAAGATACTCCTTGAAGAGGCTAAAGCTTTGGAACAAATGCCACCCTGATTCCTTGCAACACTACCACATTACTTAGTTGATCTAAACATGATCTTGATGAAACAAATCATTAATGGTATGATGTTGACGATTGTGAATTCCACCTTACACCTACCAATTGAAGCATGAAATGAGTGTTGAAAGACACTATGTAAGTAACCTCACTATCATCTACTCTTACCTAGTCTGATGATAGAGACTGCATTATTTTCTATCTCCTACTCAAAATCAAAAGGATGTGTCATCTTCTTCCTTGTCCATTTGTACTACATGGTTTCTTTAGAAAAAGTAACATACTATTTTTAGTAAGTGTGAAAAATTAGTTCCTTCAAACCTCAATTGGATGTGGCAACTTGAATCCTCCTTTCTCCTCGTGTTTCTCTAACCTTCTAGATCAATTTTCTTTTTTTACCAGGTGCTCATATGACTACTTACTATTTTTAGTAAGTTTCGATTCTGAACCAAGATGACCATTTCGATGATTTCTCCTTGAAATACATCTTCTTAGTTCACCACCTCCTTCATAGCTGCTTTGGTCAGTGAATTTCCCAAAATAGAAGTCTCCCATGTAGAAGGCCTACTATTTTTATAAATTATGCTTCTGGTAGTCAGGTCATGGTGGAACAAAATTTTTTGATATTAGTTTTTTCCAATATCACCCCTCTGAAATCTTGGACTTACCCGATCACCAATTTGGGAAGATTTTAAAAATTCAAATTTCTAACCTAGCAACACTCTGAACACGACATCCATTGATAGAGCTTGAAATTTATAGGTATTTTTTTCTTCTCCATTCACAACGAAACTTAAATTTTTATGGACTTTTTGTTTCTTGTGCTTCTGTCAAAATCTCTCTTCAATTGGACTGTCGATTAAACGGGGGAAAACGATTTTTTTCTCTGTTGTGCTAAGAAAGAGACTTCTTCATTGCAAACACTCTTTTCTGTAGATGGGATGTCTGTTATGAGGGTTTTAATGGTATCCAAAAATTATTAACACAAAAAAAAACTTCATCTTGAATTGTACACTAGTTTGCTAGCTGTGTTGGAGTTTTTGTTTCACGGCCACGAGAGTCTTCAAATGTATTCCTTCACTTTTCTCCTTCGCTCTTCATTCCTATAGCTCTTTCGATCAATATATTCTTCAAAATATTTCAATTATCATGTATTTGATAATTTTCCATATTTGGTGGAGCTTCTTTGGAGCAAAAATGGTTAACTATGCAGGTTGTAGAGCTATGGTAGGGTGAAGATATGGAAAGTAAGAAGTGGGAAGAGAAATCGGAAGGTAAGATTTGAATCATTCAAAAAAAATAAAAAGTAGGAGTGAGGCACATTTTCATGCCCCTCACATCCCTTAATCATTAAGGGATGATAGGGACATCAATTTTCACTTGGCGTCTAGTCGCGACACATAGCAGAAATCTAATGGTTGAGGGTTTGAGCTAAAAAGCAAGCTGGAAGCACTGGGGGCTAGAAACTAGTAGTATGGAGGATCATGAGAAATTTCTTGGGCTGGGAACATTCTTATGTCCCCCATAACAAAGGGACATGAGGTTCATTAATTTTCATAGTACACCTCAACTTTACACTTGGCAGCAATCTGACGGTCGTCCATTTAGCTCCACTAGCTCCTAGGGGCTGAGAAAGTACACTGGAGAGGGTCACATGGGTGACCTGATGAATCCTAGGGGCTGAGAAAGTACACTGGAGAGGGTCACATGGGTGACCTGATGAATCCTAGGGGCTGGGAGAATTTTTATTTCCCTCATTTCCCCCAACTCAAATGGACATGAGGGTCATAAATTTTCATGCCACACCTCATCTTGACACTTGTAATAGATCCAATGGTTGAGGATTTGAGATCCCACAAGAACCTGGGGGCTAAATTGGCAATCTGGGAGGTTGTATGGGATAATTTTTATGTCCCTCATGTCCATTTTATTTAGGAATGAAAGGGACATGAAAATGTGCCAAGATCCTGGAGCTAACACGTGTCCTCATCAAATTTTGACTAACTCTTGAACTCGTTCCTAGAGGGAAACTTCAATCGACGATATCTCGAGCTCCCGATGGAAGTTTTTGGAAAAAATTTAAATTATCTTGACTTAAAATTTCCTTATAAATCCAATGGTGGGAGTATCATGTCTTTATTTCTCCATTTAATCCCTGAAAATCTGATTTGTGATATGATCTTTTACTTCAGCCTTAAAAAACCTAGTTATAAACCTATTTTACCAAGGTGTTGTGAAAATTCTAATTTCACCATCTTATAGGTATTAGAATTCCATTTCCTAATATGTCTTGTTTGGCTCATAAATCCATCTATAGCTACCAAAATCACTTCCTGAATCTCAACATCTCTTTTGACCTTTTGTACTGCTCAGGCCTGTGAACATTGTTTTTGATCAAACTACCCCAACTTCTCCAAATAATTATTGAATCTTCCAAAATCACTTATATGATGTTTCTATACCTTCAATTCACCTCCATGTTGTATTTTTATCCTCTTCTCCATTGCAGGTGGTTGCACTTGTCCTTGGAATGCCAATGATACCCCTTCCCATAACTGCCTAAAATTTGCATCTTCCAAGAAATCCTAAAATCACCTAGGGGGGTTGACTTGAATTTCCTAAATCACCTAGAGGATTTAGTTAAAATCATCTACAATATAACTGGAGTGACTAAGTAGACTAAGGGTTCCTCGAAAGGGTAGGACTTGAAAATTTTGGCACATGGGTATCATTATCATACTGGAAAATTTCCAATTTCCCTATTACACATTTGCATGACAACAACACTCCTCTTGTAAATCCTATTTTTTCCCATTCCTTCTACCCACCATTAAAGAGTAAATTCCATATTGAAGGAGAACAAGAATCAGAAGAAGATTTGGGAGAATAATTTACAGAAGTAAGAGTAGAAGTAGAATCTAAAGATAAAGAAGAAGATATAATAGGGGACGAATTGGAAATACCTCAACCCATTGTTACATGGGGAAGGAAAATAGGTTAACTTGTTCTTGCACCCCCCTCTTCATAATTTACAAGCAGGTTCCTACAAGAACTTTACAAATCTAAAATTTGACATCACAAAAATCCATGAAGAACACATCTCCACCTTCAACACATACTGTGGAATTCTCGTAATTGAACATGAACATGTTATTGTGAGATTGTTCATGGAAACACTCCAAGAAAAAGTAGTCGAATGGTTCTACCTCCTACCTACTATATCAATCACTTGTTGGGATGATTTCAAATCTAGATTCTAAGAAAGATTCAAATCTAATGAAGACTGTCAAGACCTCCTAGTACAGCTGGCTCAAATGAAGAAGGAATCTAACGAGACTATGAGGAACATCATAGCTTGTTACAACAGGTTGATCAAGAGGATACCTTTGGAATTTGTGCCCTCTAATGATAAAGTGAAGATGTTCTTCATCAATGATCAATCGCCAGATGTAATATTCTTATTCGAAGGGTTAAACCAAGGAATCTCACACAAGCTCAAGGAATGGCCATTGAAGTTAAAGATGACATCATCCTATAAAGGAAAATTTAGAATCCTTTGAAGGGTTAGGTTCGACATTCTAAGGATGAGATAATTGACCCATTGTTGTATAAATTGTTAAACAAAGTTATAATGTTGAAAAGGGAAGTTTCCCAATGAGAATCCCATCAAATTCTTAACACAAATCAGATTGTAGGAGTACCTCGAAGGCTTTCCTTAGGGGCCCCACCCATCAATGTAATTTGTATATTTCAAGAAGATGAAGGAGGTGATTTCTTAGAGGTTTAATAAGTAGACAATGATGCACAAATAAGATTATGTGAGTATTTTGGAGGTGATGAAGATGATGACATAGATGCAACTAGTCTCTTATGTGCAGTGTTAACCCATTCTTAGTCTCAAAATGGAGCTTCTTCCTCTATTACTACAAAAAATAAAAAGATTGCAGATCCTCCTATGGAGACTCTACCAACCAAAATAATCAATTGAGGATCTCCACTTCCTCCCTCCATGGAGTCTGCACTAGAGAAACCTGATCCAGTGGCAATAAATAGGGTGCTTGCAATTCTCGGTAAGTCTTCCAATGCTCTTGCTAAATATAATTCTCCTCCTACAAAATATAGTCCTTCAAAAGTTTTTGTACCTTTCAAAATATCCTTCATTCCCCAAGCATCTACCCCTACCTCCAAACCTATTCCAAATCCAAAATAAGTGTCTTGATACCCCTTGTTCGCATTGGCTCCTTTTGATTACATTGAACATACTAACAAGACCAAAGTTCATATTTTTGAAACTGAATTTTTTGTGGACTCATCCTGACTAATTTGAGAAATTTGTTCAGTACATCAAGAGTAGTAGTTCAAATCCCAACATTGTAACTCCTAGTTCTAAAGGAATATTACCAACCCCACCTACACCTTCATCACATACCATTATCACATTGAGTTCCTCCAAAATTGATAAGGTTGATCCTTTTTATGACTCCCTTCTCATTACATGATACTGATTGAATTATTGTATAATAGATTCAGGTGCCTCTGACAATGTAATACCTACAAAGGTTTTCAATTCCCTCAAACTCACCCTAAATCACATAAATGTCTCTTATTACTCTATGGATTCAAAAGGAATTCCCACTTGTAATAAATTTCAATGATGCATAGGTCAACCTCGCTAAATTTCTAGATAAGAAGGTGTCAATGACTATCTTGGTTGTCGACATTCCAGCTTCATTTGGAATGTTGTTGAGTAGTATCTTCTATAAATGGTTAGGAGGGAAAATCCAAATAAATTGGTATTTTGTAACCATTTCGGTTAAGGGAGGTATGGAAAACTTACTCCTAGAGAAGAAAATGAGATATACAGTACAAAAGGAATTAAATTCAGGAGCTAACATCTTATACCAAAATAGTGGGGGGATGAATCACTTTGTAAAAATTGAAGAGGAAGGTGAGATTCCATACTTGATACGAAAAAACATTCCTTTCCAAGGGGGTATTGATCTTTAAGAAGCAGTGAGAAATATTGAGTTACAAGAGGATATTCTCGAGTTGTCAAATTATGTAAGCCATAAGGAAGAGGAAATGGTTCCTCATGAATTTCAAGCTCGTAAATCAGCTTATGTGTTTACCCATGATGAGGAGGTATTCTCATTCTCATTTAGAGATGAATTTTCCCTTGATCATGTCACCCATGAGGGATAAATGCCAACTTATGATGAGCTCTCAATATATTTGAAATAAGACTTTGTACAAGAATTACTAAGAGTTTTGGAAGAAATAGAATACCCTCAACTCAGTATTAATCTTATGATGCAAATTATGGATCCGCAAGACAAACGTGAATCCAATTTATAATCCTCAATTGATTTCAATATTGGTCATGATGAAATAAGGAAAGATTAAATTTTTGATATCCCTCTTGAGCCAATGTTTGATGGATATATTGGTGAAAGAAAAAAAAATTCTTTCCCATTTGAATAATAGGGTTCTTTCTATCATGAAAAACTAGAAGAAAAGGGTTATGAGGTCCCTAATTTTGAGAATCCCCTTACCAAATAATTAATGGAAGGAAGTGAGCTCCAAGATGATGAATTTATTCCTCCCAAAGGTTGCCTTGATTTCCAAGATGAAGGTTATTCAGAAAAATGTAAAGGTGAACTATTGACAACCTCAAAGAAGGACTCTGTGCAAGAAATATTGAATGCAGTAGGAAGTACAGAATATCATGAGATAATTCTTGACCTCTTCACTCTTGTTATGGCCATAGAATATAAGTATGAGGTTGTTTTTTGTGTCTTCATTTAATAATGATATGAAATAGAGAGATGGATTCAAGGATCCTTGTGGAAAAGATGTGAATGAGAATGGACATGGGAAAGAAGAGAATTCAAAATATTCAAGCAATTCAGTCAAAAATCATCCCTAGGGTAGCGATGATATTCTCAATGAAAAATCAGCAGTATGGGTGAACACGGAAGGAAATTAACATTCTAAAACTAATTTCAAAAATAATAAGGGAAATGGAATTTCTGAAAAAACCTCTAAAAACCAAAGAGATCATGTAGGCTCACTCCTCCCAAGTATACAAGCAGTCCTAAAAGCACCTAGTTTTCATAAAAATTTGAGGAAAGGAGGATAATTTCTTGAACCAATCAATGGATTTGTGTAACATCATCACTCAATTTTACCCACTCAGGGGTAAACTTTGAGAAGAGAAGAGAACTTCAGTGAAAGTAGGTTTTCCCTTGTATTGTACCATAGGTGATATAGGTGTGTGTTTCCCTTTCCCTATTGTGTATATTTTTCCCTTTTGTGTGTGTGTGTGTGTGTGTGTGTGTTTGTTATTTTTCCAATGATATCTCTTGAAATTTGTGTGTGACTCTATGAATCCCAATGGATAAGGCACTGGTCAACGTTATGTATTGAGATTCTATAATTCCTTCTTATCTTGTCATCATTATTGTCCTTTGTTTTTGCAAGGGCCAAATTCACCTTAAAAATAGGAAAACTATACCCCAGTGTCAAAATATTGCATTGCAGACTTTCCCAGACACCCTTCCATATCATCCTATCCCTTGTATCAGTTATATCCTGCCCTTCCAAGTGGTCCAATGTATTGTGTCAACTTGTCAATAGGTGATTTAGGTAAAATTAGTATCATTCAAGTGCTTCCGAGGTGATTATCTCTCAAGAAGGGTTAAGAATGTCTATTTTTATCATTTCAGAGACCGATCCACACCCTCTAGATAAGAAGAAAAGGATAAAATTCATAAATAAGGAGTACTAAAGATATAGGAAATTGTGCAACTAGTTTTGGATATTTCATGAAGTTTTAGAGGTTTTGGAATAAGTTCAAAGAAAGCAAGTCTTCAAGGGTGGAGCTTGTAGTGCAAAACAACCCCTAACCTTTAGGAATTTATTCTGGGAGATCTATAAATATTTGAACGCAAAAAAAAATATCATCGAAAATGTATATTAGATACCTAAGTTATGGTGGTCTCACATTTTTCCCAAGACATAAGAAATTCTACCCACAGACTATTTTCAGCATGCATAACTGGCAATCGCAAGAAAAAATCCTATTTTTTAGCATGTTTAAGGAAGAATCAGAGTATTATAGCCATGTCATTCTTCTAAAAATCATATTTATATTCAAAATTATATAATAAAGTGCATGAAAAGACCTCTGGATGCGCACGTTACGTTGCCAACAAGTTGCTCTCCAAGGTATCCATCTAGGAGTTAGTCAATATTTTGGGTGGACACCTATCACTCCCAAGTTTGAGTGGAATTTATTACACCAACAATCCCAAAATTTTCATGTATATGGTACATTAAAATCCACCCAACCCACATTTCAGCTCTTGGACCATTATGTGACCTCCGTTGAGCTCAACCAAGCCAATTTATACCCAATGCTCACATTTCTAGCCCACACCCTCATCAAATCACAGAGCACCACTTGTCCTCGAAAAGTGAGGGTGAATTTTCTTGCACCATCCATCCCAAAAATTTTGTGTACTTGGGACAAAAAAATGAACTTGAGCACAAGTCTGACCCATGGTTCCTTATATGACCCGGAAAGGTGCTCCGCAGGCCTATTTTCAACCCCTTCTCCTCTCTACCTTAGCCAAAGACTGTCTTCCACTTGTCAAGCCCATGTGAGGGCTTATTTTCTTGCACCAACCATCCCAAACATTTGGTTTGGTTGAGACACAAATTTCCACCCAATCCCATCCCCTTCCCGGGTCACCCATATGACCCAGTTTCAGCCCTGGGTGTTTTAATATGTTTTTTTCCTCTCATCTTCTTTGGCTAATCTCATTACACCACTTGTCACAAGCATGTTAAGGTGTATTTTTTTGCACCATATTTCCAAAAAAAGCTTTGGACACATGGGACACCAAATTCCTTTCAACCCCGTGAAGATTTTCAAAATTTGAAACTTGCATTTTTATAAATGTTGTGTTGCTTCTTCCCTGTGCATATGAGAAATTCACTGCCAAAAGGAAACTTATTTCTCCATTGAAATTAATCCCACCACTCAATTTATTAATTTCCTATCTATTATAACTATTCCATACTATAACACACCATGAAACCAACAAATTCTATAGACACCATGCCCAATTTTTGTCAGATTGACTTCACGGTTGAAAACCCAAAAAAAAACTCATAACTCACAATCTGGTGCACGGATTGAGATGAGATTTTTTGTAGACTTTCTCATTTATAGAGTCCATCAAGAATCAAGTAACAAAATTTTTAATTAGTCCCTATATCATTAATGTAAACAAATCCTCTATTTTTTGCCCTAGTTTTTGTTCCTCAAATTTCCCATCAATTTGACAATCGGGTGAAGTCAAAAATGTGAGCATATACTCCAGGAGAAAAACCTATCCTAATGGAATTATTTTCATTACAACCATAGATGATAAAATCCCATATCAAAAATCTCATTGAATATATTAATGGCTGTCATGGTATCTCTGTGCCTGAAGCTCTCACTAGGAAAAAATTTCATTTTCTTTTCTAAGATTTATAGTGAGAGAAACACAATGAAATATTGAGCACGAGATTGTGATGAAGAGATGAATCCAAAAATACCATTCCCATAAAAAACCAAGGCCATTTTTTCCACTTAATAAAAATAACATATTTCATTCTCTTCTTCATGCTAAAATTTGTAATTCCATTGAAATGTAAGATTGGATCACTCAAGACAATCAGAAAAGTTGTAAAATAGTAAACATGTCAAAAACGACAATTTTTCCTAAAATAGCAAGTCTAGGAAAAGAATCCTACTAAAAATAGAAAGTTGCTAAAAATAGCATTGAATCTTCAATAGAGGAGGATGGAGTGTACCAAAAATTTTATAATGTCATCTTGGAGAAAAATAGGCGATATGTCCCAAAATAGCAGCTCCTGGACCCTAGGGTCTAAAAATAGAAAGTTTCAGTTTTGATTGCAGAAAGTTGCAGGTGGCTCCAATTTCACTCATCTTTATACTTTTTAGTCTCTCCATGGGATAATGGGATGATTTAATAGTTCAAACAAAGAATTTCAAACTTCATATAGGTCTTGGAAACTTCACCTTGAGTTCAATTGTGTTCAGAAGCAAAGTAAAGCATCGCAAGGCACAACAGATGAATTCATCTTCATCACTCGGGGAGCTAGGTGATTCAAAGTGAGTTGTTCAAGGTGAGATCAATGAGCTAAGGAATTTCATTAATCAAGTGTCAAGTATTATCATCATGAGCATTGCATGTCTTCATCTCGTGCTCACATTGGGAGGTTTGGAAAGAGTGTTTCTAAACACTCATTTTTTGGTCTAGGGTGTTTGTGTATGATTGTTAGCGGAAAGATATTCATTAATAATAGAGGTATAATCATCCTTGGGAGAATTTATTATTTATCCTCCTTCCTCATTCTTACTCCTCTTCTCTACCCCCTTTCTAATTATTCGTTGTGAGAAATCATGATGTTCACCTTATTCATTAATGTGAATATAGTTTGAAATGTAATAATTTTCCCTTGATTAGTAAAAGAGGACTTAGTGTCCTTCCCTAGGTATTTTAAAAGTCACAAGTTGTGAGGACAAATGAAATATCATGTGGGGGGTAGCTGAAGATACTTCCAAAAGACTATATAATGTAATGACAGATTCATTCTTAAGGGTTGTCAATTTTGTATGCTCAAGTGTGTGGTCAATTTAGTAGTTAAGGAAATTACTACTTGCTGAAATATAAAAGAGATAAAATTCTTCTTTCCCCAACATATGTTCTTTTTTTCCTTATATTTATCTAACTTGTGTAGATATGAATCAAGGAATGAATTTTCTACCTTCCAAGATGTATGAATGTGTGCAAATTTGTATGCATAGTTTCATCTTTTCATTTATTCAATAAACATAGTCATATCTATCTCTAATTGCGTATGTGAAACTTTCGGTTACTTTGGAAAGAATCTAATTTTCTACTTGCAAATCTAACTATCCCCATAATTTCTCACTCCCTTTCCCCATCATCTAGAAAATTCCTCCCTTGCAAGCAATTGCAATAATTTTCCATGGGTACAGTGGATTTTTCCTGTTGAATCCTTGTCCTCTTGGCCATCAAATTTTTTTTCCTTTTAGGTCACGCATAATAATATGGAGGTGCACCATTCAAGTTGAGGTACTTAGATTCCAAGAGCATTGGTGGATACCCACCAATTTGTCCACTTGAAATTTTTTCTCACCAACACAACCTAATGTAATGCAATTGGGTGACAACATAGAGCTTTAGGACACCAAACATTTCATTTGATATCTACTTCATACAGTTTTTTGTCCCCTTCACACATAGTCTTCACCCTAAAATTATGGATTTTCTACAATGAAGAAAGGTCTGCCATTCCTCCTTCGCTTCTCTTTTTACTTCTTTAAAATTCTTATTTCCCTCCATTTTCTTCTATAAATAATAGATAATGTTGTGCGATCATGAAGGGTTTTCATTTCTCCTCATTGGAATTCACTTACTTTCTTACCAGTTAGTTTTGCTACTCATGTCTTAGCCATCTCTAGTGATGACTGTCAACGCACCTCCAAAGAAATTTTTATAATGAATTAGATTTGAATATAGTTGATGCATAGTCTATTTGTGGTTTATATCTTATATACTCTTTTCTATTTTAGTTATGGTCATCCTGTTAAACTAATGTATACTATTTGATAGGAAGTGATATGAAGATCTGTGAAGGCTTATCCTTGCATTTATGAAGATAGCTATTTTACATATCCTCAAACTCAAATAATGGAAGGAAGATTATTATGGTGCAGTCAAGGGCTACAACTCAAATGAAAGCATTTTAGGTTATTGGCTTCAAGGCAATTCCTCTGTCCAGTGATAGGTTAGGACATTTAGTCCATAGACATTACAACCCTAAAAAATAAGCTGAGACTTCAAATGGTCTCCCAAGGATGCTACCCCAACTCTGCAAAGCTAGATAGGGGAGATAGAGGTTTCATGAAACTTGATGCAAGAGAAACCTATGTCACATAAGGATGCTTTAGTCCTTACACCACTAACCTCAATAGTATTTCTATTTCCTGTTCACAATATTTTTTGCACCCATGAAAAAATGGAAACTCAAAGACTTCATTTTAGATGGAAAGGACTCTCCCAATGTGACATCTCACCATAGCTAAGGGAAACAAGGTGTTCAATTTTCCATACTACCATATAAGAGTTTCAACAAATTGAGACCTACTAACTGCAAAATGCAGCTATGTTTGTTGTTGCAGAATGCAACACCTCACATATGTTGTCAAAAACCATGTATTCCATCTTCATCAAGACCCTAGCGGCAAAATCCTTGAAGGAAAAATACACAACCTTAATGCAAGGTAGGAAAGGCATAAAAAAAATGCAGATATGAGGAGTTCCAGACTATCAAAAGAAAATAAATAGTTGCCTAAGTTTGCATGGCCTATTAGTAGGTACATTGTTTAGTTACAGGTACATAAATTCCTATGTTAGGATACCCATGTCATGCTTTGAATGAAGATTCCATTAAGCCTTTTGATTTTTTTATTTCCCTTGGCCACAATTATGGAGATGATACCACCTCTTAATCATGTTTTGAATGCATATTAATGGAAACTAGACAATATGGCTTGGGATTTAGTGAAACCTTAATTAATTGTTCCAAATCGTTTGAAATTCATATCTAGGGTATTTTTGTTTTGTAATGACAATGGAGATATTGTTCCCACACAAGTCGTGGGATTTAACTTTTTTAGACATTAATACTACTAGATAAAATTGAATTGCATATACATAAAATACCTATAAAAAAATAAGAAAGAGAAAACCCATCATTTCTTGATCGGGTTGATGATTCTCTTCCTATCTTCTTCATCTTCCATGCATCTTCATCTTCATCTTCAACTTCTCCATCTCCAGCTCTCAGCTCCATGTACCTATAGACACGAAAAAAAATGATGTTAGAGCTCCAAGTTATTTCTTCATTCTTGTGACTACAGGTTCAAGCATATGAATCTTCTAGAAAAGTAAAGATAAGTTATATGAAATGATAAAGAAAGAATCAACAAGTACATCTCATTGTACTGTTATCAGAAGTAAAGGAGAAAAGAGAATCATTACAGCAAGCAAGAGAGGCTTTAAGCCTTTATTTTCTAACTATTTTGTGAAAGTGTGCATGTATAGGAGATGAAGTATCTTTGAATGAAATTGAAGCAATAAAATAAGTGTTTTAGTTCATTAATGTCAAGTTTCATTTAAAGATACAACAACTCAAAAGAAACATCTACATTGCAACTATGAAGATAATAAATTAAATACAAACATATTTACAAACAGGGATCACAATGCAGGGAAAGGAATGCAATGAGAAAGAACACACATTTCTAGTTGCAGAGGAGGTAAAAATTGCATAATTTTTATGTATGTGAGTAAAATAGAGCTATAGGTCATCCTAAGCCATTGATCAATGGAAGGGTTGACTCAGTTCATATAAAGGAGATTCGAACTTGGATCAAGGTATGAAACAAATATGTTTTTCAACAATGGTGGCCATATACCCATATTGATCAAAAAATGACTCTACCCACATGGGAATGGCTCCAATTTCAAAGCAAGAAAAGTAAGAATGGCCTCATATTGTAAAACCCATGAATGATTTTTATGTTTTGCAAATACCCACAATAACTGGAACTGAGAACTTACCAGTTCGAAAAAAAATGGATCTTAGGCAATGAAATGGTGAAATAAAGTAGACCACATCTCCACAGATATCAACTTCAAACAGAATGACTGAAGAAATGTGAAGCAATTAATGGACATTGAGATGCTTTATCAAGGAAAATACACTTATATAAACTCTTGAATACAACAAGGGCACTTATTTAAGAAAATGACATATCCATCAAAGTAAACCACTCAAACTCTTGAGAAAAGGAAAAACCCAGAACTCTATGCTTCTTCAATGTCAACATTGGCGCAAATAGAATTTGAAAAATATGGCTTTCTAACTAATAGAAAGAGATAAGGAACTAGAAAAAATCCATTACAAAGTAGAAGATGGAATACAAAAAATAGAACTTCATTTCAGAATCTAATGAAATGAAGAGCTTGAGAATACAACCAACAATGGTTGCAAAAGGTAAAAATTTTCCAAGCCTTTACCAATCCAACAGACTAACGAACTGGAGAAAAATTATTAAGGTTCTTTTTTTTCATCTTCCTAACTCGATCAACGAGTTGCTTAACTCAACTTCTTCCAGAGTTAGAAATGGTGCACGTGTCCAAGCTAGAGAAACCCTGATGTAACCCAGGGTAAAATGGATTCCATCGACATTACTCAAGGGTCGAGTCATCATGAGGAGGGGGGACCGAAATTCCCAAAAATGATTATGTTTGACTATTTTCTATTCCTATAAATAAAAAAGGCCAACAAATTATTAAGGTCTCTTGACCTTAAATATTCCAAATTATATGCCAATGATGCGAAGGGGCCACACATCATGGAAAGAGACCTTTTAATCAAACAAGTGATAATGTTCAAAATTTGGTATTATTTGCCAAGAATTGAAAAGGAGGAACCATAACACTATGAGATGGCAGTAACCAAAATAAGACAAAACACACCTTTTTGAAGATAGAGATTAAGTGGTGTTTGCAATGCTTTTCCATAAACACCTTCTCATGCATAGATGTCACATCAGAACCATGCAAGAAGACAAGAAGATATGATTATTTAATCATTCAGAGAATAATACAAGTGTATGCATGAAAAGGTGACTTGCACATGAAGTAGGTTAAAATAACATATGTAATTATTCACCTAAGGATACTTTAATTTTTCCAAAGGTACACTTTCATGCTTGGAAGATTAAATGAGTCAACTACAGTTTGATTGAGAGTTTATTTTTGAAATTAAGGCAATTTTAACCTTTATGTAGAAACATGTATTTTTAGGCCTTATTTTTTTTTTCTTTGTAAAATGATAAGAATAACATGCAAGGGTAAATTTAGACTGCATTCTATTGTTAGGGGGTTTTGGGGGTGAATATTTATACAAATTGTGTGCCTTGGCAAAGCATAGAGGGGGGACTTTTTTGATGTACTAAGTGCTGAAGCAAATTTTGCTAGAATTTCCCTTGTATAAGAATTAATTAATTTCCTTTCCATTAATTTGTAGTGGTATGTATTAAAATAGTCATTCTTGTGAATTTTATTCCCTGAGTTAATTAAGCTTGATTATGCTAGTTTTAGTGTGCAATAATTTGTTTTGTTAATGTGAGAGATCCCTTAACATAATAGTGTTTTCCTTGAGATTATCAACAACCCATTGGATCATGTTTTGTTACATTCAATCTCAATATAGCTTGCATGTTTCTTAGTCAAGACGTCAACACTTTTGGTGTATCACCCCATTTAATTTCAATTTTAGCCACTTTTACCCTCAAACCCCACAAATTTTAGTTCTAGGATACATCCAAAGAAGGATCTGGCCTTATAATCCCAGAGATTCAGCTCATAATAGGGATACCCACTGATGAGGCCATAAATTACCATTATTTTGTCCTTCTAAGTTACCTTTGAAAGTGAATTTAAATGTAATCTAGGAACTTATAGTTTTCTTAAGATAAAATATAGGATATATATCTTGTTCATTCTTTAGAAATATTTTGTTATCTATTTTGTTGACTAATTCTATTGATTATTTAGGAAAAGATGCAAACTCTTGTGTATAAAGGCTGTCATCACCAATCTGGCACTATGATAATTCTTCACCAGGAACTCCTCGTCCTATGATTATTTACCAATGCACAAATTTTAGTTTGGTGGATGTAATCTGGAAACACAACAACAACATAACACAAGAATACCTTAGACTATGATAAGAAGGAATGAAGATAAATCTTAAATATCAGTGTAAATTATAATATCAACATGAAATTGTTACAATCTCACCCATGAGGTACTTCAAGCGTTACTAACTTCACTTTCCTTCTAATAATAACTATGGGAGAAACTTCACAATTACACCTCTTAATGGCTTCTTTAACACACCTTCAAAATGATGGCTTCCTTTACACACTTACTCATACAATATTTCTCACTACTTCCTTCTATGATAAATGAGGGTGTGGCCTCTTTATTTATAGGAATTCTAGGCTTATCCACCCTATGTCTAAGATAGGATAGGAAATATCTTCCGACCAATCATATTCCATGCCTAAACTCTTTCCTTTACATGTAGGCTTATTTTCTAAGATAAGATAAACCTTATCATCTCACATGGGTTCCACCTTTTTAGACTTTTCTACAAATAAAATATACAAAATATTTATGACATCACTCCTTGTCCTTATTACAAATATAATATTTCTAATTCCTAATCATGTAGACCCTACTTCTCTACTTACCCCAACTTTGACATTTTAACATTACCGGACCACTTACGAGAAATATTTACTTTTTACCACAACATTCCTTTTGTAATTTGACTGTTACCGTACTCTACTTTATTGGTGGCACCGTACTGATGGTGCCATTATCTTCTATTGGATGCCACTACTAATTATACTTAACAACATCCTATTCCTAATACATACATTAATAAAATAGAAATTACGGAGGAAAATTTTAATGTCAACATTTTCCCCCTTCCTAGCTTCTACTCTGTCCTCAGAGTAGACTCTTATGGACATTCTGAAGCTGGTGCCTGGAAAATCATTAACTTGTCATGGTTGACCCATTTTGTAATGGGAGTACCATCCAATTCCTCCAGTCCGTATGTACCAATTTCATGCACAACTGCTATTTTGTAGGGCACCATCCATTTGGGAAGAAATTTTCTCCCTACCTACTTTTTTTGTATCTGGAATCATATACTAGAACCAAGTCATTCACATGAAATGGAGATCAATGGATATTTTGATCAAAGTATTCCGTCTCGGCTTCATTTTCTTCTTATAGCTTGTATCCTTTGCTATTTCCCTCATTTCCTCTAGCAAATGAAGATGCACCAACCTTTCTTTTACTAAATCACTTTCATGCCATCCTTTCATTTTTCATAACTCTCACAGTGGGAATATCAAACTAAATAGGAAGAAGTGGACCAATGCCATAAGCCAACTGAAATGAGGAGTATCCTGTTGCTGACTTTGATGTTGCCCTATATGCCCACAATGCTACACGAATCCTTTCATCCCACTTATGTACCTGCAAGGCTACATCGTTTGCTAGAATTTGACATAACACAAAATTTGTTCATTCCACGTATTCATTTATGCTTGTCTTGTATGTTGTTGCCTTCCCGTGCTTAATAGAAATATTGTTGGCTAGGGCTTCTACCACCTCATTAATGAAGTGGTTTCCTTGATCTGTTACAATTTCTAATGGTCAACCAAATCTAGTGGCAATGCATTCATATATGAACCGTTGCCACTTCATCCATGGAAGTTGTTTTCAATGGCTTAGCTTCAACCCACTTGGTTAAATAATCTGTGGCAACTACAATATACTTATTTTTGTGTGGGGTAGTTGGAAATAGATCTATAATGTCTATTCCCCACTTTTCAAAGGGAACAAGTGGAAGAATAGGGCATAATGGAGCTGATGAAGTCTTACGGCTACCATGTGTTTGAAAAATATCACATGTCTAACAATAATTATAAGAATCTCTAAAAAGAGTGGGCTAGTGATAACCTGCATCTAAGATCCTTCTTACTCTAAGTTGTCTCAAAGAAGTTCCCTCCACATGTACCATTGTGGAATTCTTCTATCAGCTCCTTCCCTTGATTATGTCCAACTACCCTCTTGTACTATCCATCAAGTCCTATTCGAAATAATACTCTATGCAGAATAGAATATGGACGAATGGCTTGAGCAATCTTCCTCTTAGTCTTTGCATTGGCACCATCAAGAAACTTGAATTCATTCAGATAATTCCAAATATCTATGTATTTACTAGGGATTGTGTCAAGGGATAACAATGCTGCATCTGGGAAATCATCATCATCACAAGATGAACCTAAACCATCATAGGCTCGAGAGAGTGCATCTGCATTGACATGCTTCTTTCCTCACCTATCTATAATATCAAATTCAAATTCTTGTAGAAAAATTATCCATCTTGTTATTCTCCCTGATGGGTTAGGCTTATTTACAATATATTTTAGATCCTGATGATCTGTTACAACCATAAATTTCTGCCCTAGCAAGTAATTTCTAAACTTCTTTACAACAAAAATGATAGCTAGAGCCTCTTTTTCAGTTATAGTATAAGTTACCTCAGCACTGCTCATTTGTCTGCTCCCCAAGTAAACTAGATGATCATTCCCATTTTCATCCTTTTGGCTCAGAGTACTTCCTAGTGCTACATTTGAGGCATCAGTATACACAATGAATGGCTTGCTCTAATCTGGATTCTTTAAAACAGGTGAAGACACCAGGGCTTCCTTTAATTTTTCAAAAGCTTCATGCACCTTATTTCCTGGTTCATAAGTAACATCCTTCTTCAAGAACTGGGTTAGTGGCTGTGCAATCTTTTAGAAATTCTTGATGAACCTTCTATAGTAACTCGCATGGCCTAAATATGATCTTAACTTATTTCTATTCATAGGAAATGGTAACTCTTTTATTTTTGAAACTTTATCAGGATCAGTACCAATACCATCTATGGATACAACATGCCCTGACAAAATTCCTTTAGAACATCGAAAGACACACTTTGTAGGGTTTAGTGAGGTTTGTGCTTCATCTAACCTTTGAAATGTTGTCTCCATCTGGTGCAGGTGGTCCATCTTACTCCCATAGATGTAAAAATCATCTAGAAATCCTCTGATAAAGTTCCCAATGTAGGGTTCAAACACCCTATTCATCAAACGCATTAGAACATTGCCGGAGCATTACACAACCTAAAAGGCATAACTCTATAAGAAAATGTTCCCCAAGGAGTGGTGAATGTGGTCTTCAACTGATATTTCTCCACTATACGAACTTGGTTGTATCCGTTATATCCATCAGCAAAACTTTAGCACTCCTGACCAGCTACTTCGTCCAAGATCTGATCTGAGAATGGAAGAGGGTAATGATCCTTATTTGTTGCCTTATTGAGCTTCCTATAATCAACAAAAATGCATAGCTTTCCATTCTTTTTTATTGAGATCACAATGGGAGAAACTCATTCTGAATTCTCCATGGAAAATATGAATCCTGCATCAAGCAACTTATCTATTTCTTCTTTTACAGTCTTGGAAAAATTAGGATTCATTCTATATGGCATTTACTTTATGGGTTTAGCATCATCTACCAGCTCAATAGAATGTTATACCCAACTTACTTGACGGAGTTCCTTGTAATCAAAAGTGAATTTGTGTATGTACCTTCGAAAGAACTGGAGGTAGGATTCCTTCTCACTCTCCATCACAGCATCACCAATCTTTATTTGTTGGAGATAATCATCAATTTCTTCTTCAAATAATTTTATGGGTTCATGAATCGGTGTGACTAGAAGGATATCCATGACCGAAACATCAACCTCACTTTCTTCATCTTTTGAGTCCACTTCACTTGTACTAGATTAATCAGAGGATGTCCAATCATCAGTTTCTTCACTTGAATCCATATGTTCTGTCTTATGATGCCGAGGGATCACATTTATCTTCACCCTCTCTCTACCACGTCCAAGTGTCATGAAGCCTTCATTATAGTAGTTGCTTGCATGAACTCTCCTTATCCATGGTCTTCCCAACAACATTAGGTACACAACAGTACTATTTTTCATCACCTGAAAGTCTACCACACATACAACACCCATAATAGATATTGCCACATTTGAAACTACACCTTCTGGTTTAAATTTTCCCTTATTTATTGACCTTAACATAAGTGTTGAGGGGAAATCAAATTTTAAACCCAAAATATTCATTACAGACTCGATCATTACATTAACTGCAGCACCTCCATCAACTAAGACATCATGAATTGAAATACCATTACATAATACCTCAGTTTGTGGAGTGTAGGGATCCACCTCTACCTCCAAAATAGGGACCTCAACCTCCTTCCTTTGTCGAGAATTGAGTCCTCTTCATAGCTCCCGCCTCTTCTCGGAAGACATAGCCAAGAGTTGACCATATGTAATATTTGCAGGCCTTTTGGACAGATCTTCTAAGATGGAGTATGGTCCTTGTCCCTGTGAAATCTAGAAAATCCTACACACCCAACTTTCTTCTCCTAGGTTTCTTAGCTTCTCATTTCATCTTCTTAGGATCATTTCCATCTTGGTTATCTTTTTCTTTCTTTATTTTTGTTACAAACACATATACTTCATTATTTATGCTCTTATCTACTACATCAAAAGAATTCACAGGTGATTTTCCTTTATCATTATCTTTTGTACCAGATGTAGAAGCTCTATCTAGACAATTATACTTATAATGACCCTTTCTATAACAACCATAACATATAACTTCATAAATATTTCTTTTGGGACCTCTATCTCCTCCCTGAGAACTAAATTCTTTTCCTTGAAGAATATTAATAGTTAACTGGCCCATCTTCCTGAGCAGATCTTCATACTCAGTAGATGTACTAGGAGAAAGATTTTTGCTCACCAAGAGTGGTTGTGGATTCTGGACCAAAGGTGCTGGTGTAGGCTCTACTTTAGCAACAATTTCTTTGGGCTCCTCTTCCATGCTTTCTTCTTACCTTCTTGTAATATCATTTACTTGTTCAATGGTAGCTGGGTGGTCATACTTCACTCGTTGTCTAATTTCTGGTTTCATCCCAAGAAATAAGTTCTTACAGAGGATGATTATCCACACCATTCATCAACCCATCTGCTAGTCCTTCCTTCTGGATCTGGGCATCGAGCTTCCTCCTTAGCTCTAGAACACGAGCATGATAATCTCTTATCTTCTCCTTCTCTCCTTGGGCTAGTTTTGTGATCTCGATCATGAGATCTGCATATTTCTGTTGTTCACCAAATTCTTCAAGAAAACTTTCAGTTAATAAATCCCATGAGTTTTTCATATTATCACCTAGTGTTTCCAACCACCTAAGTGCCGAACCATCGAAAAAGGTAGGAAAAAATTCAGTCCTTTGTTCCCTTCTTATGAGGCCATTACAAATGCAAGATCATTTAAACTCTTCAATTAAAGAGGAATCATCTTCATTAGATTGGGCGGAAAAAACAGGAATCTTCCCCATTTTCAAAAGTAACCACAGTGAAATACTAACCCACAAGTACAGTCAACAAGACTTATGTGCACAAATAATTGGAATCACTATAATAGAAAATGACTTTACACCTATCTACAGTAGAATAGGAATGACCATGGTAATATTACATTTACTTTGACTTACTACGGTAAAAACTGACTTTACTATGGCAAACACTATTTACGGTAAAAATGAAGTTACTGGGTAAACACTATTCATGGTAAAAAATGAAGTTACTGTGGTAAATACTATTGACAGTAAAAAGTAAAGTTACTATGGTAAATATTATTCATGGTAAAAATTAAAGTTACTGTGGTAAATACTATGCATGGTAAAAAGTGACTTTACCATGGTAACTACTAGGCATGAGAAAAACAAGGTTACCCTCCTATTGATTTATGACTAAGTGGGAATATCTCTCTAGAAAATTCACCAACTAGGAATGGTCAACAACATAACCAAAATGTCATCACCAATCCAACACTATGATAATTCTTCACTAGGAACTCCTTGTGCTATGATTATTTACTAATGCATAAATTTTAGTTTGGTGGATGTAATCTGGAAACACAATAACAAACATAACACTAGAATACCATAGACTATGATAAGAAGGAATGATGATAAATCTGAAACGTTAGTCTAAATTATAATATCAACATGAAATTGTTACAATCTCACCTATGAGGTACTTCAAGCGTTACTGACTTCACTTGCCTTCCAACAATAACTATGGGAGAAACTTCACAATTACACCTCTTAATGGCTTCTTTAACACACCAACAATGATGGCTTCCTTTACACACATACTCATACAATATTTCTCACTACTTCCTTCTATGCTAAATGAGGGGGGTGGCCTCGTTTATTTATAGGAATTCAGGCTTATCCACCCTATCTCTAAGATAGGATAGAAAATCTCTTCCGACCAATCATATTCCATGCCTAAACTCTTTCCTTTACATGTAGGCTTATCTTCTGAGATAAGATAAACCTTATCATCTCACATGGGTTCCACCTTTTTAGACTTTTCTACAAATAAAATACACAAAATATTTATGAGATCACTCCTTGTCCTTAGTACAAATATAATATTTCTAGTTCCTAATCATGTAGACCCTACTTCTCTACTTATCCGAACTTTGACATTTTAACATTACTAGACCACTTACGACAAATATTTACTTTTTACCGCAACATTCCTTTTGTACTTTGACTATTACCGTACTCTACTTTATTGGCAACACCGTACTGATGGCACCGTTATCTTCTATTGGATGCCACTGCTAATTATACTTAACATCATCGTATTCCTAATACATACATTAAAAAAATAGAAATTACGGAGGAAAATTTTAATGTCGACAGGAAAAATGACATGACAGTGTAGAAAAAGGTACCCCATGGTGTGGTGAATGATGTCTTTTATTGATCATTGGGGTTGATTTTAAGTTGATTATATCTAATGAAGCCATCTATTAATGAAAGAGTGTCATAACCTACAGTAGCGTCAACCATAACATTGATGTGTGGTAATGGGAAGCTATCTTTGGGGCATATTAAACCCTGGTGCATTGCTGTTTCCATTTATTTTAGGTAGAATTGATGGTAAATGTGATATTTTTGAAGTGAGGAGCAGTCAGGAACATGAATTTTGATTGGTAGTGCCTTCTCAATGATGGTTAGAGGTCACAGAGAGGATTCAAGATGATTTTAGGGTGCTACAAGCTTGGTTAATGAGGTAGGTTCCCATTGGAGGTATGGATATGGATTTTCTGCTTAGCTAATATGTCCCACAAGTCATAAATTATGTTTCTAGGATGTAAAAAATCTCCTAAGGTGAGCATAAGGTAATGTGGTGGAAGTAACACTTGGAATTAGCTCATTTAGGCCTAGTTCTAGAGCCTAACAAGGTGTAAGAGCTCAAATTAGGTCATGAAAATCCTAGGTAAGAATGGTATGATCCTAGGAACACTACCTAGAGAATGTAGGAGCATCTACAAGGATTAATTTATCACTTGGTGAAAAATTCAAGTTCTCACTAAAACTACCCTTGATAACTAACAGTGGAAGCTTAGGTAAATGAGATTGTTCTAGACCATACAATCCAATTTATAAGATATCCATCCATAGATAATTTATAGGGAGGTTTTTTGGTTCTCTACTTCAAGTTTCATCAATTTTTGAATAGAATCGTGTAACTTATTCAAATTTTATCAAAATTGGGTTTTGAGCAAATGCAAGTTGAGCACCTTCTCTTATTAGGACTCAAAAAAATTTATCAAGCCTCCTTCAGATAAATCATATTAATTTTTGAATAACACTCTAAGATTGAATTTTTCAAAAATTTTATGGATAAAATGTGGAAGAACAAGAAATTTCTCTTCATTTTTGTAACATTGTTCCTTCTTTCTCCAAACCTTTGTCTTGAAGCGATAGGAAAGAAATGAATATTTTGGCCATTTTTTCACTTGTGCAAGTTGTGGAAACTTATCATGGTTTCCAAAAAAAATATTATAGTTGAATATGGTGATATTTTTTCTATCCAAGCATGATTGCATTGTACGAAAACTCCTCTTTTTTACAATTTTTGCATATAAATTCATGTTTGAAAGGATCCCATGAGAACCACAAGGTGTGACATATTTTGTTTAATGTCTACTCAATGTTCTCAATTTTTTTAAAGAATTTACCTCGATCATTTGGTTTAAACTCATTCCTTTTCTCCTTCTACCGCTAAAGGGAAATCATGGACCAATCTAGTTATGAAGGCTTGGGAGGTGCTTGAAGGTCATTTCTATGCTTTGATATAAGAATTGAGATGAGAAATGGTTGTGACCCCCTTATACATGTCCAAGATGACCTATTAGAGATTATAATGGCTTTGGTAAAGTATGGATAGTCGTAGCTTGCATTTCCTCTAAACTGCTCTATTCATTCCTTGTCAAGGAGACTGATATCTAGGTTGTGATTGAAAATTTATCCCTAAAAATATGCATCCAAGTTTGTGTATATAGTGTATGATCTCTCCTTTAAATTATCCTCTCATAATTTATCTTCAAAATGAAATTTTGTTAGAAGTAAACCTATAAGATTAGACTACCATTTATTACATCAAATAATAGTGTAATTTGTCACAGATTTACATGCCTTTCATGTATTTTCTCTCTAAATTATGGTGGTTTCTCTTGGTAGAGTGAGATGCACATGGTTATAGAATGAATCTCCTTATAATAATGTCTTATAAGATTAAGACTATATACATATGTCATTCCATTCACTCTTGAACATTTATTTGATTCCCTGTGACACCCAAGGAGATGAGATCACTGTCCTCAAATCATGAAGCTCCTCCATAAATCTATGAAAAATAAGGCTTGAAAGAGGTGATAAAACCTCTGATGAATTTTTCCTTCACTTTTCATTCAATATAAATTAAGTATAAGATGTTGAAATATTTCAAATAACTAAATAGGTTTTTGAAACATGAAACCCTCACTGTGCATAGTTTTGGAAGATCAAGTTCATTTGATCTTGTAAGTATAATAGCATAACAAACCTTCATATGGGGAGTTTTGAAAACTATATATGCTTCTTGAAAAATTTATTTGAAGGTGAACTTGACCGAGGAAGTATGTGAGAGCTGATTAAAATAGTGAAGTTGTAACTCAGGCTTGGAAAAAAAGTGATTACTCTGTCCTAGTTTATGATTCATGAAGAAAATTTATGTTGAGATCCTGGTGAACCATTGAATTATTTTTCCTGTATATTTTAATATTATTCATGATTAAGATGTAGAAATCTTTGTCTAGGAGTTGGTTTTTGTGAAAGTATTCAAATTTATGAACTGTCAACTGAGAAGAAAAGGATCGAATAGAGGATGAAGTTCAAATGGAAAACAATGAGATACAAATAAAGGTTATAAGAATATTTAAGGAATCAAAAAATTTATCCATGCCAGTTAAAATTGACAGAGGAAGTTATATTACAAGACAAATATTTTCTTGTTGAAGGAAAGGTCATAAGTCTGAGAAACTGTAACAAAAAAGAACTCAAGACTAAATGGATTATTGAAAACCATGTCATATTGTAAGGGAGTTCACCAAATCTCTTTTCCAATCATTTAACATCAAAGAATATCTCAAGAACCTGCGAACAATGAAGATACAAGTGAAACATGACACATGCAATTATGAAAAATTTAAGGTAGATACACTTGAAGTCTCCCCATCTCACCTTGCATGAGTTTTCAAGGGTGTCATATGAAAATTTGTTGAATTTGAAGTTAAAATCTCAAGTAAAGAAATATTTTTTGTCTACAAATAGACTATAATTTATATGTAAATGGTGTTGAATCTTAGTGGATCTTGTAGATGCATGTTGAAGAGTAATGAGTATGTTAGGGAGATATATGCCCTTAAGGTGAAGAAGGCGAGATGAAATTGATGTAGAGTCCAAATAGGAGTAAGGTATCAGTCTCATAAATAAGAGTGCATGGTTTAACATGAAGATATCATCCTTGAATTCCTTAATCCAGACATTTAATTTAAATTATAGATAGGACGTTGAAGAGATAGTTGTTAAAGACATGGTGATATGTTGATGTAGAGAAAGAAGTTTAGAAAATGAGCTTAATTTACATGAAGACCAGGTGCAGATGAATGAAGGAAAAAAATATGAAATTGTGTTTTTTGAGGACATGAAAATTCAGGAGGAATATCTTCTTGATTTAGTTAGGTGCAATAACATGTACATGTGAAAGAGTTAATATTTGAGAGGGTGGCCCAAGAGATTACCATGAAGATATTGAAAGCATGAAAGAATCATTGTATGAAAGAGCCTTGTAGAAAAGAAATCAAGAAGATAATGAGGATGAATAGATAAGAAGAATGAGTTGATATTGTGGTCACTATCAGTTGTAGAATACAACAAAATAAGAGTGATCAGAACCTTGCAGAAGACTAAGTAGCAGCTTATCAAATGGGGAGTTGAATCTTCCTTATAGTTTGAAGCTTACATAAGGTCAGTAAGTGCTTCAATAAATGTTGGAGTTGAAACTTCCATGCAAGTAGAAGCTTACTAAATACTAAGTAGGTTCTTGGTTGAATTCTGGATTTTCATCTCCATGTTGAGTAAATTATTAACTTGAGATCATTGTAATCTTTACAGTACATTCTTGTCCAAGTTAGTGCTCTGATTTAGTGGTTACTTGTCTCTCTATGTTTACTCTTGTGTTGATTACTTGTGAATGTTGTTTTGGATTTTAACTATAAAAAAATAAGTAAAGACAATTGATTGTTAAAGTTTGAACAGACACTGCTACACCCCCCTTCTCATTTTACCATTTTCCAAGAATTGGTATCAGAGCTTGATCCTCTTGAATCAAGTCTAACATCTTAGAGGATATCTTGAAGGTACAAGCATGGGTACATTAGAATAATCAATCATGAAGAGGAAGTATGATATTTCTCAGTCTCTGATTGATGGAATGAAGAAGGAAATCAAGCTCATGGAAGTTGACCATGGCCAAGAACTCAAGGAGATGGAATCATCTGTTGAGAATGTGTCAAAATATCTTAAAGAAAAGGATGATTTCTTCCTGAAACATGAAGAATAATTGAGAATCTTTAAGGGTGAACTAGAAGTGGAAAATTAAATGTTGAAGATGTATAGAAAACTTGAAAAGAGTTCTTAATTTCTTAATGGAATCTTGGAAAACAAAGCACAACAAGCAATAAAATATTTCTAGGATTTATAGGAGAACATATTGAAAAGAAATAGGATGACGAGGTTGGTCTAAACATGCAATTAGGAATTAAGTTGATCAAGGAGAAAAACACAAGAAGGAATTAGTCAGTTAGGCAGCCAAATTTATCTAGATATGAAAGGAATTTCAATGGCCATTATTTTTATTATCATAACTATGGACACATGGCTAGGGAATACAATAAATATGTCATAGATGACCACCCATGGAGAGATAGTAGAAGTGAGAAGGAAAATAACATAGTTTTATTTAATTTCTAAGAAAAATGACATATTGCCAAGTACTACTTAGAAGAACCATCAAGTTATTTTTGGGAAGAAGTTTACTCAAGAGGTGTGAATATGGTAGTATGTTACAATTGCAACATGTTTGGACACTATGCTAGGAGATGTCATGATATAAAGGATGCAAATCATAGTTGGAGTGATAGTTCGCACCAATTCAGAGGTAAGAGTAATGTCATATGCTATAATTATCATGATTTTGGGAAATTTTTAAAGCATTGTTGTCACAAAGTGCAATCTAAGTACAACAGTAGACATCATAATTTCAAAGGACATGTTAAGAAGGTTTCCAACATAAAGATAAATCCTAGAAATTATTCAAATTTAGTTATGTCTAAAACAATCTCTAGAAATAAGGAGGTGAAATAGATATACAAGGTCAAAGATGTAAACTCAAGAGTTGAAGAAGAAAGGATTGATGAAAAAATAGTATGGGAAGGTGATGAAGAGATAAAAAATTCAATGATAGTAATGGGAGATTATAGTACAAACAAGACATGACGTTGATCAAGGAGACAGACATAGGAAGAACTAAGTCAGTTAGGCAACCAAATGCATCCAGGTATGAGATAAATTTCAATGTATATTGTTTTTCTTGTCATAACTATGGCCATAGGGCTAAATAATGTAGAAAAAAATCATATATGAGCATCCATGGAGAGATAGTATAATTGAGAAATAAAATAACATAGTTTGTTTCAATTGTCAGGGAAAAGTGCATATTGTCATGTAATGTTTAGAAGAACATTCAAGTTAGTTTTGTGAAAAATAACACTTAAGAGGCATGAACATGTTAGTCTACTAAAACTACAACAAATTTGGACACTATATTAAAAGGTGTCATGAGTTCAAGGCTACAAAAAATTATAGGAATGACAATTCACTCCAATCCAAAGGAAAGAGTAATCTCATGTGTTATACTTTTAACAATTTTGGGATTTTTTCAAAACATTGCTATTACCATGAGAAATCCAAGTACAATAGCAAGTATTATACTTTCACAAGGAAATATAAGAAGGATTCCAATATGAATATCAGTCCTAGAAATGAGACTAATTCATCCATGGTTAAAAAAAATCCTGAAAAAAAGAAAGAAAAATGCATATACGAGGTCAAGGAAGAAAACCCAAGAGTTGACGAAGTAAAGAAGGACAAGAAAGTAGTATGGGATGATGATGTAGAAAAATAGGAACCTATGACAAATTCCATTACAAATAATACAACAGTTAGTGATGAAAATTTGAAAAATAAGGAAGACAAATCTAGTGCAAAGGATGAAGTACTTCTACCTCAAGTAGTGCCAAAGCAGGTGTATGAGATGCAATAGTTATGTTTATCAGGTACCCAATCAGATAGTGAAGGCTCAGAAGCTGAAATTTTCATACCTAAAAGCACTTCCAATAAGAATAACAAGGTTTCAAGGACAAGAAAGGAAATAATTGAGTCATCAGGCTCTTTTGATGACTTTCTATTGTTTTGAGATGATATCACAAGTGTTATGCCTTATCTTGGCTTCTATAAGATATACACTATCTGAAGGAAGCATGGTGTGGGTGTCATCATTCTACCAATCTGCCAATCAAGTTTCCTTCATGATAAAGTTGAGTGAGTTGGTCAAAGTTGCTCCTGAAATATATTTGTTATCAGTTGTTGATTGAATTTTTTCATCAAATAGTCAGGGTGTGTCAAATCTAAAGAATGTTTTTTTGGTCCCATGTTGATATATTGGTGCTCATTAAATATCTTAAATGTTTCTTGTTGAGTGTTCATACCTGGAGCATATGGTCAAGAAGTCTCAAAGTTCATTTCTTTTCCTTTATGTTGTCTAGTTTTGAATCATAACTGAGTCATGGCTCCTGAGGTTATTGTCATACAAATTAAGTTTCCCACTATTTGTATCTAGCAGTCTAATCTTATGTATTTTATACAAGTTGATCCAAAATAGTTCATAGGCTTTGTCATGTCAAGGTTGTTACAGTCAACAATACAATGGTACAGTCAAAGGTTCAGACATAAGTACATATCCTCTAAGTATGTATTGTGTTTCATGATGTTGTAAGAACAAAAAAGTAGCCTAACATCTCATAAGTGTGTAAAAGAGGTGGCCTAGGAGTCTAGAAAATTCATTTTTGATAGTTAAAAAGGGACTCCAAGGTGCAAAAGTCTAATAAATGGTGGTGAAGGAATTATTATTAAGTCAAGTTGTCCAATAAGTCCTCTCTCAGATCAAAAAGACATGAAGAGACCCAGAGATAAGTCTGTAAAATATAGATATAGTTGACAGTCCTAAAAAGGGAAGAGTTACACAGGAAAGAGATCTCATTTTCTACCCATAAAATGAAATATCTGAAACTTCTTACCATATGTTGAATGCTTATTTTTATGAGTAGGTGTATGATAGTTATGTTTGTGAAAATAAAGTTTGTTAACATTTAAATAAATATTGTGATCCCCTTTCTCAATACGAATTGAAAGTGGTGTACCATATCCTTATAAATGTAATGATTGTAAAAAAAAATTTTGTAGCTTATGTCAGTGTTTTGAAAGTCAAAATTTATCAAAATTTGGGTTGAATTTTTCATCTTAGTATACATATAGCTGAGTGTCAAGTAAATAGTTTGAGTTCTGAGTTTATACTTATATTCAAAGGACCTGTGAAATATCTATAGATTTGACAAAGGAAAATGAAGGCACATAGAAGGTTCACATCTAGGGAAAAAATGTAGACTGAGTAAAATAAATCATACATGTAGATGAATTTTCAAGGTATATTCTCATGCCTTGAATGTGGGTAGGAAAAACAAGCTTAGGTTGATGTGATCATGTCAAATATCATGAATTTTAGGCAACAACCCTTGAAGGATGGGTCAATTATATGTTGAACCTAAAGGATATCCAAGACAATTTTCCATCCAAGTAAAGATCAACAATGATACTCTTAGGTATTTTTTAACATGTTGTAAGTTGTAGGATGTAAAAGGAAGTTTCCCGCAGGCATGGAAGTATTATTGGAACAAGGGAATTAGCTGAGACAGGAAAGTAGTTGTTTTGAAGTGGCTCAGGATCCTAGAAATATTTGTAAATCAAAATAAAATGTATTTAAGATGGAAATTTTTTAGGGGGAGAATTTTTTTTTTCTCAAATCAGTAAAGGGTCAAGAGAAATCCCTAAAGAGATATTTGAAGAGTGGTTAGATATGAATTCCTTATCTTGATGTCTTGAGTGCAAGGAAAGTGATTCATGACATGTAGCTTCAACAAAGTATAATATGATCCTAGGGAGAGCAGTATGAGTTTTTTTGTTGAGAATGGTGAAGTGATACATATGAATATGGAGATAACAGGTTCAGGGGGAGTTTATGAGGCTGATTGATGCAGATATTCTTACATCTAGTCAAGACCTAGGTAGCAAGATAGTGATGTTAATCCAAGGGGGGATTATCAAGGTAAGATTATGTTTTGCAGATGATTATATGTTTTTTGTTTATTCTTTTGAATGTATGAACATTTTTCATATATGTCAAAGGGGGGAGAGAGTGTTGTCATAAAGTAGGAAGGGCAATGTGAGATGTTGGTGTGTGTTTTTCCATCAAAGGTTTCTAAGCATGTTGTCATCAATGAAAAAGGGGGAGATTTTTGAACCCTGGTTATTGGTATTTTCATTGATGTTAAGTGGAATTTATGGAAAATGAGTGAGTGGTGAAGTGAGGCTTTGTAAGGGACATGAAGGTTGATTGGTAGTGTCTCATCAGTGATGTATTGAGTATTCAGGATGGTTTCAGTGTTTCTACAGGCTTGGTTAGTGAGGAAGGAGTTCACTGCAGGTATGGACATGGTTGGAAAAATTAGAACATGTTATCTACAAGTCATTCATGATAAGTATAGCATGATCAGGAGTTTATGGAGTGACTAAAAAGTTGATTGTTGAGAGTCACAGTTGTAACTAGCTCATTTAGGCCTAGTTCTACAGCCTAATGAGGTGTAAGAGCTAAATTTAGGTCATGAAAAGATAATTTAATAATGGGATAAGCCTAGGAACATTTCCTATGGAATTTATGGGCATCCAAAAGGTCCATTTTAGCTCCTAGAGGAAAAATTCAAAAGTTCACCAAAGCTGGCTTTGAGGACTAGGAGTGTAGGATGGGGTAAATGAGATAGTTATAAGATGTACAGTAAAATATATGGCTAACCAACCTATGGATAGTGTATAGGGGTGTCTTTTAGTGCTTTATTTCAAATTTCATCAAGTTTTGAAGAGGTACGTGGAAGTTATGAAAGTTTTCCTAAGACTGGTTTCTTAAGGAATGTAGATTGAGCACCCCTGTCTTACTAGATCTCAAGAAAAATATGAATCCTTCTTCAGATAAATCAAAGAAATAATTTTTTTATAGAAATCCAAGCCTGAATTATTGTAAAAATGTTTAGGCAAATTGGTTAATATTCAAAGAAGTTATGAGCATTCTACTAACATGATTTCTCTCTTCTCAAGCTTGCTTCTTGAAGTGTTTGAGATGAAATGAGTTATTTAGATTTCTTGTCAAATTTTTGTAGTGATTTAACTAATTAGCGATTAATTATTCCTTCTCCATGCCATAGTGGTGATAATTATGGACTTCAAGCATATTCCTTCTATTGATTCTATATCATTCTTTGTAAGGACATTTTCATACAATCATGAGAATTAGAAGGTACAGTCAGGTTCAATATTCAAAAGTTATTTTTTATGATGGAAATTGGTTATATATTCCTTCTAAAGGACAATTTTTAGTTGATATATCATTTTTTAGGTCCCTGTGGTGAGTCCTAAAGCACAAACTTTTGTCTCCATATTGTTTTGTGATTTTTTTGCCAAGAAAATTATATTCATGGGCATTCCTAAAGATATTCTTCTTGAATTTCCTCTCTCAATACTTTTAGCATGATCATCATAGTCTTATTTAAATGTACTTGGAAAATATTATACTTCAAATGTCAATATTGAGGTAAAATTGAAGTCTAAGGAAAAATTTAAGACTATGTGTGCTTGATAACAGTCAAAATGAGGACTAAAGCATCATGTAAAGGTAATAAACTATGTTTAATATTGTGGTAAATTCTCAAAGGAGTTGAAAAATTCCTCAACAATCATCCATGCCAAACTAAGGCTCATCATAAACCTTGAAGCATCTGTTTGAATTCTAAAAGTAAAGCCTTGTCAAGTTGTTTTGTCTCTATGTAATGGTTTTGTGAGTTCTTGGAGTAAATTGGAATGTTTAAAATAAATTAAATACATGGAAATATATTTAGGGCACTCCCACAAGTCCAAAAGAGGAGGAACTTTAAAAATTCATTAAGAAATGGGTAAGAAAATCATGTTTTTTAGACTCTCAGGCTTCTACAATGGCAAAAACCCCTTATTGTAGGGTTTGATGTTGAAAAATGGTCGAAACTCGATTTGCAAGCAATGAAAAAATTCCCAAAATTTTGAAGATATCTCCGTTTAAAGGATACGAGAAAATTACAAAAAGAATAAAATGGTTTCATCAAGGAATGAATGTCAAATTAATGACAGTTTTGTACAAAGATGCTCTTCATTGTTGTGCAAGCAGGGTAAGCTCAGTAAATGCAAAATATTTTGTGGTTGAAATTCGATACTTTCATACAAAGCATCTAAATGTTAAGGAAGGACTCATGCATGATTGGTTTGATCTAAAAAAAATTTGGAGGTATTAAAAACTCGTGACTGTGGTGTTTTTAAAGACTAGCATACGAGCCTACTGTCTCAGTTGACAGTTAACTTGCAAATTTGTTTCAACTAGGCCTTAGAGCTGTGAAATATGTCTCTTGGAGAATCAAAAGAACCTTGGTATATGTCTTAATGTTTAAAATTTCACTTTTCTCAGGTTGTTGCATAGAACCTCTATAATGCTGACAAGAGAAGCTAAGTTGTTGTTTGGGCTCCTAGTGGATTTGAAGAGTCTTAAGACACCTATTTGAAGAAGATGGGTTCATGGAGAAGGTCAAGAGCCTTTGACAAGTTACAAACTCGTTATTTCTTCCTCCAGCTCAAAGTAAGAAAATGAAAATCATTTCCTTGGTCAAAACTAGTAATCTAAAAGGTAGAAAATCCAAAAACCATAAGGAAGTTGAATTGATAACCTTCATGTGAGATGAGCTCGAGTTAATGAAGGTTAAATTGATCAAGATGATGTGATGTATAGAATGTTAAAGGTCATATAAAAGTTATTTTCTTCTTGAATACTATGAAGGAGACTGTGAAAGTGTAGAGTGTAGTGAAAAGTGACAATTCTTGAGAGATATGGATGTTCTAAGGAGTGATGAAGAGCTACAATGAATAGGGCAGAGTAAAAAAATATGACTGAAAGTGTATTTTTTCTGACTGAGATAGAATTTTTAGAGCTCTTGGGAAATTGAATACAAGCATTGTGAATCATATATGAAGGATGCTGAGTATGTGAAGAATATAGATATTATATGATGAGAAAGGAGATAGAGCAAAAGAAGGTGAAAAAGGAATATCCTAGTGTTTTGTGTAAAATGTACAAAAGCAAGACTATGAAACAGGGATGTTGTTGATTGAAAGAGAGTTAAGAAGATGAAGTACAGGAGAATTCAAAGAAGGTATTGAAGCCTAAAAGAATAAGATTATACAATTTGAGGACACTGAAGAAGGTGATTGACATAGGTGGATCAAGTATGAAAAGAAGAGTCTTATGAAGTTGTGAGCATTAGCTAGAGTGAGAAACAAAGTAGTATAGTCAAGAGATCAGAAGGAATGAACCGAATATTTGTATATGAAGAATTTGTAGAGATTGGTTCCTTGAAGATGAAGAAGAGTACCTGTAGCAAATTGAAGAAAGAGGAATTAGGAGTAGAACATGATAAGTAAGTTAATTTAGAGGTCATTATCAGTTTTGTAAGACAACAAACTAAGTGTGACCAAAATAGTTGAACAAGTATAAGTCGAATCTTACTGAAGTTCAATTATAGCTGAACCAAAATTTTGGAGATTCCGAAGCTTCCAAACTAAGTAGCATCTTGGTCAAACTTTGGAGTTGTAGCTCTAGGTTGAGTTGAAGCTAAACCATGAAATAAATGTAATTGATACAAGATAATTTTATCCTAAGCCTAGTTCTTGGTTTCAAAGGTGGGCTTTTTTCCAGCTTTAGTTTCCCACATTAAATTTTGTGTCTCTGTGTGCTCTCTCCTGTTATTTTCTTGTGTATGATTTCATGTGTTCATCATAGAAAAATTAAAGGATATGGAAATGTTTAAAAGTTTTGATCATACACTTGATTCACCCTCCTCTTAGTGTCATAGTTTCCAACAAAGAATATATGGTCAAGAGATCTCAAGCTCTATGTTTTCTTCCTCTATGTTGTCAAGTTTGAATTATGGTTAAGTCATTCTTTTTAGGTTGTTGTCATATAAGAGAGGTCTTCAAGAGAGTATGTAACTATTGGAAAGTTGTCTAAAATCTTGATCTAATACAAATTGATCCCAGTTACCTAGAAAACATTGTGTCATACTAAGTAATTATTGTCTGCAGTAGGTCTGATTGATTCCTGAGAAAATATCCATGCTTGAAGGAATGTCTAGGTAAACTTCATATTAGTCACAAGATTTGAGTAATGAGAGAAATTTCCCTTCATTCAAGGTCTATTAACTTTACAACAAGAAGTTTAACCTAAATCAATTATTGGTCCTAGTGTTGTCATTGTCTATAATAGTTACAGTAACCCCTCTAAGGGGGAGTGGATTATAAAGTAAGAGTCAATGTTGACTAATGAAGGAATTAGTATGAGGTGTTATAAGTTATCTAAATTATATGTAGGTCAAGAAAAATATCATGAGAAGTGGTCTTGTCAATCATGATTTCATATTAATTGATGAAAAATATTTCAAGTGGTGTTCATATAAAGCTCGAGATGTGTATATAACATCCAAGGTAGAAAACATGCTAAAGTGATGAAGATCTTACCAAGAAATGGTCAATGTGAAAAAGGTGGTTGAACAGTGAATGCTTTGTTTTATCTTAAGAAAAAATGTAATCCCTGTCATGACATTAGCTATAGAACTGAAAGTGAAGTGATCTAAGAATAAACATATTTCTAAGCCAAATATTAAAGGTGTCTATTAGAGATAAGTAAAGTTGGATGTCTTACACAAGAACGTTGAATAAAGGAGGTATTTATCATATAACATAAAAGGTAGTAGAATTGAAGGTCTTCTCTGATTTACAAATAGTAGTTCAGAGTGCAGATGCGTTGTTACAAGGTTTCATGGTGGTTCATGGTGATAAAAAGGACAATTAGTGCTAGAAACTAGGACACTGAGAGGGGGGTGAATTAGTGTCAATTCAAATTTTATATGACAATTCATCTTCAATCAAATTCTTAAGCCTTGTATAAAATTGCAATAACACAAATCACATGTAGCAGGAGGCACACACAAGAGAGAGACAAATATTTTTAAAATGGGAAACCCAAATTGGGAAACAAAACCCATTGAACCAAAGGAATATTTTCACAATGGTTACAAGTTTGTTGAGATACAAATCAAACAAAGAAGAAACTACTTCAAATCAATCTACTACTTTATGATTTGTAAGCTGTAACTTGCAAGAAAGCCACTACTTTCTGGATTAATTAAGCTCCAAATCATTGTTTACATAAATTTTGATCACACACTTCAATTTATTGCTAGAAAAAATATTGTGATCCTATGTCATCTCACCAACTCTCTCATTCCATCTAAAATTTCACCATCTCTTAAATTCATTACTAAATCTCTCTTATACCTATTTCAGTTTTCAATACATTCACTATCTCCTCTTCTTTTTCATCTCAATACTCTGCACATATATCTTTTTCAACCAACAACAACACTTCACAAAATATAATTTTGTATACAAATCCTTCTCACAACCCCGACCTTCCACATTTTATTTAATCAATACTCTTCACATTTTTTCGTTCTATTGCTCAAGAAAGAAAGAAAATATTCACACTTTATAACTCCTATTTTTTTCTCATACATGCACTCTGGACTTTTTTTACACCTCACATACCTCATCTCATACAAAGTAAGATAACATACATTTTGTTTTTATGTAACTGACTTGTGTCCTAGAAATTTAGCTTAACAATTCTCTGCAAAAGGCTTAGATAGCTCTTCAAATGATTAGAAATAGGGGCTTCTCATCTATCTGAAAAAATAATGGCAATGGACAATGCTTTATAACTAATAAAAATATGTCTTCTCAAATCCTTGGTGAGTATATCACTTTTGATGTATGTTCAAATATTTTAGACAAGTTTCACTAGCATGTGCAATAATTACATCAACTTCTGAGATTGATCTACATTCAACTTAGACTCTCCAATACTCATAGTGTAACCTTCACAAAGATTTGAGCATCTATGTGTGAATTTGAAACTTACACTATAATTTACAAGTTAATATACAATCTTTAGGATATGCTATTGCTTTGAGCACTATTCTCTTCAATTGAATAAGGAATCAAATGACTGACCTTTCTTTTGTCAGTACTCTCAAGAGGAATTTAGCTTTCATTTAAATTATTTTAGCTAAGTTACTAAATGGATTGGTTCTTGCTTCGAGAGTTCTAACCCTTAGAATTACCATTTTAAGTCATTTTAGCTATTCAGTCATATTCAATAGTAACCAAAAATAATTTGAGCCATCTTTTACCCTTATGGAGCTTTTCTCAAGGTTTCATAACTTCAAAATTAGAGAAGAGACATTGATTTCACTTACCCAACACTATAGAAGAATTTTAAACCCTGTCCAAATATGAATTTCATGAAAAAATTAGTAGATCCTTGATATTTTGAGATAAAACTTGAAAACTATGCTAGATGAGCACAAAATAAGAAAATTAAAAAGTTTCAATAAATTTCACTAGTTGATTTTTGAGATTCGATTATTTTTCTCATCCAAAACCCTAACCAGAGGGTTTCTTCATTTGTGCAGGCCAAAGATGGATCAAAAAATAATTTCGAGGTCATGACTTGATGAATTTCAAAAAAATTTCAATTTCTAGGAGTGTGTGAAATCATAAACCAACTCTTTCATGCTCTACTTCACCTTTCATCATTCAAAATCAATCTCAGCAACTAGAAAAATAATGTACATCATAGTTAAAACTGAGACAAAGCTCTTTATGTTAAGCTAAAATTTTCATTGAGTATTAACAAACACACTCCATAGATTTGAAGAACCAATGAAGGATTATACACCTTATCTAAATGCTCAGTGAACACCTAGAAATCACATGTTCACAATTACTTGTCAACTTGTGTGTTGCACAATAGAGCATAGTCCACACCATAGCCAAAAATGAGTTTGACAAAATTCAATAAGACCTCTTCGATGTGAATTTTTTTATTGAAGTCATGGATAAAGATATTACTACCACTATAACTACAAATATTCTAAAAGCGTGCATTACGCTGGAAAATACCATTGAGACCAATCTTTGTCAACTCAGGCTTTATACCTGAAGAGTGATCCTAGGAGGCGGTTGGAAAGAAATGGAGAGAAATGCCATAATTTTGTTAAATTAGGACCATTTTATGAGATTTTATCATTCACTATTCACTTTTATAAGGATATAAATTTTATTCCATCCTCATAAAATTGATACAACCATAACCTTCAGGACTATATTGTTTCACAACATGACTGAAAGATGCAACTTGTGACTGCACTCAAAGGACTTGAAGGAAGACGTCATACTTGATAAGCATTGAATACCTCAATAAATTGGTGAAAACATTAAAAAACCATGAAACACTTTAATATAGCTTTTAAAAATAAATTTTAATCCAACAAAAAAACAATTTTATGTTCCATCGATTTAAGAAGATGCTTGGGAGAGAGAAAAGTACATGGTTGGAAAATGATGAGAAATTTCTTGTTATTCCACTTTTGACCCTAAAAAATTTTACAAAATCTCATGCTTAGAATTATATTAAAAAATTCCTTTTATTATTTATTTTAATTAGGTTCTATAATTTTTCGTGGAGGATAAGAAGCTCAAGGTGCTTAGATATGCATTCGTTAAGAAACCAGTTTTAGTAAAACATGAATAACTTCAAAAATCCATTTCAAAACTTGATTAAATTTTACAAAAATCATCAAAACTCATCCCTCTAAATTATCTATAAAGTTTTTCCTTATAAATAATATTTTACTCTTCATACCAATCTCATTTTCCCATGACTTCACTGCTAGTCCTCAAAGGTATTTTTAGTGAAAATAATAATTTTGCCTTTAGAATCTAAAATAAGCCTTTTAAAATCTCATACATGTCCTATAAAATGTTTCTATTCTCATCCCATTCTTACCTAGTCAAGAGTTTTCATGACCTCCTTTTTGCCCTTACACCGCATTAGGCTCTAAAACTAGACCTAAATGAGCCAGATTTAACTGTGACTCCCAAAACTTGACCTTAATCTCACTCCAAAAGCTATTGAACATGTTGGGATGAACATTTATGATCTATAGAACAACTGAGCCAAGCATATAAACCATCTTCATACCTTCAACGGGCATCAACCTTACTGGTCAAGCTTGTAGCATTCTGAGACTATCTTGAAAGCTTAATGAACCAGCTTTAAACCTTTAAACACCATTGATAGGCACCTATATAGATGAAACTTCACTTCTCCTTTTCCATCAATGTCATGTGACTTCAATGGAAACACTAACTAATGCAATGAGGTTCAACAATAAAAAGGTTGGATGCTCACAACGTTATGAGAAAAGAGACCAAGGATGTGTGGTAAAGACCAATGATGAAGTTATCATGTATTATGAGTTTGTTGCATGCTATGATATATAAAAAATAGTAACCTACAAGTTTTTGAAGGATTTTTAGAATGTGAGAAATGGTTGTGAATGATCAATAGGTGATTATGAGATGTCTTAGCACCCTAGAAAACATAGTAAAGAACAAAATAATGAAGATAAGATGATACACTTCAAGGAGAAATAAGGTATTTTGTTCATTCAGTTATTGGATGAGGAAAGGCAATAGAAAAACACTGAAAAATACCCTTTAAGAATGGTTAGATCTGATTGATCCATTCTTACAGCTTGAGTGCAAGGTAAGTGCATGATTTCTTATAGCTTCAAATAAAGGAGGATGAAATGATCCCAGGGGGAGGTGCATGATCTTGTTTCTTGATGAACATAGGCTACTATGGATGGCCAGAGTTGGGATTAAAAAACACTAAAAAGTTGATTCAGGGATCTAAGGTCTAAATAGTAAAATCAACTAGCTTAAGGAAGAATTGGGCTTATTTTTTAGCATGATGAAGTGAAATACCTGAACATGAAGAGAACTAGGTCTAGGGGGAGCACTGATGCTAATTGTTAGATACATCTATGCATTCATTCAAGACACATCTGGTAAGGTAGTGATTCAAATCCAAGGGGGAGCTTACTGAGGTAAGGATATTTTTTATCAATGTTTATTTACATGTTGATCATATTGTTGGATGTATGACCCTTTTTCATAGATGTCAAATGGGGGATAATACTGTCAGAAATAAGGTATTAACTCTTTAGGGGGATTTATTGGTGTGTGTTTTACCATCAAGGTTTCAGATGTTGTTTCCATCAATGAAAAAGGGGGAGATTTTTGAACCATGGTGCATTAGTGTTGTCAATGATTTCAAGTTGCATTGATGGAAAATGTGTGAGTAGTGAAGTGGGGAGCATTCAAGAGCATGAAGGTTGATTGGTAGTGCCTTTTTAATGATGGTTAGAGTTCATAGATAGGATTCAATATGATTTCAGGGTGCTACAAGCTTTAGCAATGAGGTAGGTGACAACTGGAGGTATGGAGATGGTTGGTATTCCTGGCTCATATGTTCCACATATCAAAAATGATGTTTCTACGATGTGCAAGATCTCCTAAGGTGAGCATTATGTCATGTGATGCAAGTCTCAGTAGGAACTATCTCATTTAGGCCTAGTTCTAGAGCCTAATGAGGTGTAAGAGATCAAATCAGGCCATGAAAATCCTAGGTAATCATGGTAGGATCTTAGGAACAATATCTAAAGCACGTAGGAGCATCTACAAGGCTTAATTTATCACTTAGAGGAAAAATTCAATTTTTCACTAAAACTAACCTTTAGAACTAATAGTGGCATCTTAGGTAAATGATATTGGTCTGAACTGTACATGATCATTTAAGATAAATCAATCTATATAACATGTATAGGGAGGTGTTTTTGTGCTATGGGTCAAGTTTCATCATTTTTTTAGAAGAATTGTGCAAGTTATTCAAATTTTACGGAAACTGGGTTTTTAAAAAATGCAAGCGAAGTACCTTGTGTTCTTAGCACTCAAAAAATATTATCTAGCATCTTTTAGATGAATCATGGAAGGAATTATTTAATAAAACTCCAAGACTTAACTTTTTCAAAAAAATTGAGGACAAAATGTGGAAGAACAAGAAAGTTGTCTTTGTTTTTCTAACATTGTTCCTTCTCTTTCCAAACCTCCTTTCAGAAGCGATAGGCAACAAATGAATATTTTGGCCATTATTTCACTTTTACAAGTTGTGGAAAATTATCAAGGTTGAAAAATATTTGTTATCACCCAATCATTACACCCTCTAAAAGATCAACATGTGAGTGTGTTAATGCAAGTAGTGTGACTGGGTAACATGGAATTCCTTTAAGGTGTGGGACCTTGCAGTTGAATAAATCCTCCAATGAAAGTTGGATCTTCTTCCTAAATTAATACAACAACTACCTCTAATTGAAAGAAATCTAAAAACTGCTTCTAACCTATGACTTGAAAGGAACCAGGGAGAGAGAAATAGCATAAAATAAAGATATCTACTCTACAAGAGGTGATGCACCAAAAGGGAATGACATGGAATTTATTAAATGTTTGAAAAAAACATAAAATGAGGTGCAGAGAGGGTGTAATAGTCAACATAGCCAACAGAAACATCAAACTAATATTTCAATGAAGGCACAACAATAATGAAATCTGCAAGACAAGTCAAAAGGACACAATACAACTACAAATGAATTGAAAAGGTAAGCAAAGACAACAGACACAAGCAAAGGGAAGAATACATCCACAATATTTAAATCCAGGGCTTCATTGATTTACACAATACAATACACTATGTCCAGAATGAAGGCCTTGTTAACACATTTTCTTCCTACACAAATTTTGGCAGAGTTTTGGTAAGTAAATAATCCCCCCTTTGCAAATAAAAGGAGCTTACAATTTATAGAAGAATTTGGAGAGGAGAGAGAAATTCAAGTTTCTCGGATGCATGCATTTCTCACCAACCAAATGAAAATTTTTAATTAATACATCATGAGGCCCTTTGTGCAGCCCATCACTACTGTATTGTAACCTATGGGACAAGAAATTACTCCCCATGCCCCACTAATGGTGGTAGATGGTTGTACAGTACCATAGAATTCTAGAGAATAAATTCCATTTTTGACCCTTTTCCACTTGTAAAAACTGAAATAATAATTTTTTGGTGCATAAAGGACTCCGATACCTTTCTGAAAAGTCCAAATTTGTGAAAATTGGAGATCTAGGAAGAAATTTATGGCATTTTGAATATCGCAGACAAGTCAGGAGAGCTAGGGGCCATTATTGGTGCTTCCTAGTTCATTGAATTGATTTGGTCATGCACTAATTCCCTTTTTTACATTGATAATTTCTACATGCTTTACTTCATACTTTTTGTGAAGTAAATAAACCCAGTTTCACCACTTAACTCCATTTGGCAATTTACTTTTACTGCGGGAAATTGAAGGTGTATTACTGCCTCGGCCAACTCTCCCTTACATTGCATTGAATATCACATACTTCACTTAGCTCAATGGAAAAGCTAAGTAAACAACTTTTAAATCACCGCTTTGCATTATTTTTTTAGCTTTTCAATGTGGTGATTTTTGTTTGATTTCCTTTATTATATTGTGCCCATGCAAGACTTGTCTCTTATATCCACCATTTGACTTATAGGCTTAACTTGACATGTGCTTTGCAACATTCCCATATGCCTTTTATTACTTTGGATCTCCCGACCAATACAAGTATTAACCCACCAAAACACCAAAATGCACTATTAATTGACTTGATTCCTAAGTTCCCAATATGGTGATCTCCTTCTACTTTACTTTTTTTGAGTTGAAATAACACCTACTTACTATTTTAGAAAGAGATCCCTAAATCACCGCACCGAACTACCATTTACTTCCTTCATGCATCGAAATGGCATACTTTTTTTGGCCAAGTTGGATCCCTCACGTTTTTCATTGAAAGTACCCCACAATACTTTATAATCATTAAAACACGTTATCTTTGTTGCTTAAGCAGCTCGCATTCTAATCCAAGTCATCCTCTCCTGAATCGACGACCAAACCCTACCAACTCGACACTACTTTCATTTGCAGTGAATTAATATTACTTCACTCACCCCTTCTTTACATTGAACAAGGAACTCACAAATTCATTTATGTCTAATTAACCCTACTCAACTAGCAAAGCAAGAGCCCTCACTTTTTCCACAACACTCCAATGACTCACCTTCTCATTGCATCAAAATCACCTTCCTCTGTTATTTTAGAAAAACCTGTTTCAATTTCCACCACTCTCTAGTCTTACCTCCCTTCTACATAGAATTAGCATACTTCTACTTATTGAGTTGGATCCCTTTTTTCCATGTGAAGCAAGTCCTCATGATTCTCTGCACTGCATGGTCTTAATTAGATGGTCATTCTAGTTTCTCGCTGAGCTCGACGAAAAGCTTGGCACTAACTCCTACGATTTTTCCTTGGTTCGTCTTAGTCAATTTCTCAAAAATTCCACCCCCCATGGGATCCTTCCTTCCTACCCACTGTGTTCTTCCCTTTTTAAGTACATCACCATTTTATTCATGTCAGCCCAAGTCTTCATGATCTCAACGTTCAATTCTCACTTCTGGCTTGTAGGGTGAGCTCATCTTGTGAAAACCGGTTTGATCTTCACCGTTAACTTTCCTGTGATGAGTTCCCTTTTTCTCAACCCCGGCCAATTTTTTCCCACCAGTTCATCAAATGTTGCCTCTGCATGGCTGAGCTCATTAATCCATGGACTTGCATTCCTCCCTCCAGACATCAACTATACACCAGTTGAATTGGCTCTGCTCCCCACGATTCAAACTTACGTGTGTGTTGAATGACCAAGCTCAGGTGCTCATACCAAATCCTCCTCCTTCCACAGACCTCCCCACTTGGCTTACTACTTGAAAAACCACCTAGTTTTTCTTATTCATGGCCCTAGTATGACTTTCCATTAACACGATCTTGGCATTCCACTATTTAGGCCAGCTTGGCCCTCTCATCCAAGCCATGTCTCACTCCCTGGCTCGTTGCATGAGTTTGATTTCACTTTGCTCAACGGCATTACCATTTTCTTATCATGCATCTGGCCTCAACATTTCTACAGTAGGATTTTCCTCCTACCAGGGCCAAGTTACTTGGTTTTCCATGAGCTCAAGGAGCTCATCGAATTTATTTTCCAACTCTTTGAGCCACCAAATTTACTCGACCGAGTTTCTCACACCGTCTGTGTTTCAATGCTTCTAACTTACCGATGTCTCCTGGCACAAGGTCGTTGCATCTTAACTCGCCAAAGAGTGTTCCTTCTTTCCTATGCCTCAACAAGTTGTCCATGCTCCCTTTACTTGTGACCCCCATTTCATGGCCAACCTGAGCCATTCTCACCGAGGTTGATGCCCTCTACATTGAATGGTCGACTCGTCTTTATACATTAGTGATCCAACTTGTTACATGACTCACTTAGCTTGCCTCCTATGAGATCCTCAACTTGTTGAGCTCAGGGAGCTCGGCTCTCCACTTTATCTCACATAAACTTTAAACCAGCTCACCAAGTACCTCACGGAGCTACTTGGCGAGCTATTTTTTGGCTAGGTGACCCTATAGATTCCCCTTTCCCATCTTGGATTTTTTCTATTTTCTGGGGAACATTTTAGCATAAAGGACCTCAAAGGTGATAGTGGGATCCCTGGGAGCTATCTTTCAGTGTTGGCCATTTTCTGGCCCGATGTGGGCTCACAATAATTCATTTTAAATTTGATCTTAAGGGTCAAAACCCAAAAGAAGAAAAAATCCTCAATACGATTTTCAATCCTGAGTTCCCTGAATGATCTCCTAAAGCCTCGGAAACCATCTGTAACACAATTTCATCACAAGGTGCCCCTCTCAGTTTCCAAGTCTGGTCATATTCTTGTTGTCCATTTTTCCTGGGGGTAAAATGGATAGCAATTTTGGCAACTCATGGGGCCATTTTCCTACTAGATGTGGTTTACCAATTGCCTTGAAGTATCCATTGGGCATGGAATCCTCTCTATCAACCATGAACTGATCCTGACTCTGATGTAATTAAAACCTGGAGACCACCTACACACCATTGAACTTGTATCAGTTCTGCTCACTCGCACTCTCAATCTTCATAAGAAAAACTTGGAGTTAATATTTGTGAGAGTGGAAAATTGCCTTGACTTGGGATCTTCACTTGTTTTTCTCTACAACCTTGTTCTACAAAACATAAATGGACAGTCTCGAAATATGATTCTACCAAGTATGAAGCACACAAAACTAATGATTGATTGGCATGTATTACATGTTGCTTAGTTCTAAATAAAATAATTCCCAATTTTTTACATCATGGAACTCTATTAAAACATTCTTTTTTTCTTTCTTCTGAAAGTTCCACCTGAGACATACAGCTGGAGGATGATTTCTAGGGTCGGAGTTATTTATGTTGTACCCAAGGAGGGTATCATGGTACTGGCAATAACTAATTTCATTGCAATGGATTCCTGAAGCTTAGCTATTGATTAAAAGGAACAAAGGAATGGAAACATTGAAATGTATCCCTTAACCTGATTTTAGTTGCTCTGTATTTGAATTTTTTTTAAGATAGCAACTATTTCCTATGAGCTTGAGCTTCTTACTACAATTTTCTCTATTTTGAAGCATGGTGAACTATGAAAAAAAATACGGAAGCAATAGAACTTGTGCCCAAGGAACTTAGGGAAATTTAAAACTAATCTAATAGCAAAAGAATGTGTATAAGCACATGGAGAAATTAAAATCCTACTCCTACACTTAACCATAGAAATGGGAAACCTATACGAAACTTGACATGAGTAAAGATAAGTAGCTTCCCATTCTCACAATTGTTAGCCATGTGGATAATTTGGTACTAAGCACAACTGTGATTAGGAATGAAATATTGGCTATAAATTAGATCTCCACTCCCTTCATTAAGGAATCAACTAAAAGTAAGATAAACACATCCTCTAATTGTTTCTCATCTGGTTTCAAGAGGCTAGGTGTTTTGATCCTTGGCACATTAAAACTCATCCTTATGCTCAGAAGTAATAATGACTAGATGTGGATCCTCCTTTTTATCCAATGAAGTCAAATACCTGATTGGGCAAGGTCTGGTCCATTGAATCTACCCATTCCTATGTGGCTCAACTTCAACAAGGAAATATTCTTGCAAGCCTTCCTAGAAAAGGTGATTGTCTGTGATTTGATCTTCTTCATCTAACTCATCCACAAACAAATAATTTTCTACTTGGATGACTGGTATGAAAGATATGTCATCCTCATTTTCTTCTCCCTTATTTATGGTAGATTCATTAGAAATATTAGACTCCTCAACTAAAAGCAAGAAGCCTTCAATTATTTCATCCTCATCAAGATCCTCTGAATCTGACTTATTCTTCTCCATCACTTATTCGAGAGGACTTTTTTGAGCAGCAGGTTCTTCCCGAACATTTACTTCCATGGCAAGCAACATCTTGTTATTAGGGAATGAATAATGGAACCAAAAAAAGTAGTGATTTCCATGGGATATCCTTTATCAATCCATTCTTCCAAGTTTGAAAAACATTCAAGCCCTTCGTTGTCCTGTTGTGCCAAGGTTTCTCCTTCTTCCATGATGACCTCCAAATCTGTAACTTGTTCATCATGGTCCCCCTCATCATTAAACATGAAGCTTGTGAGCTCAAACTCACCCTCAAAATCATAATTTTGAAAGGATGGAGGGGAATAATGGAGTGAAACCTCTCGTATGACCTTCTCTATACTAAAGACCTCCAAATCTACATGATTCTCCTCCATGGCATGGAGCTCCTTTTAATTGGTTACATCACTCGATGACTTTGGTGGGATACTAAAACCTCCTAGAAGTGCTGAAAATTCTTCTCATGTAATGTAATGAGTCTCATTGCATTCACTTAAAACACCTTGCACACTTGGGATCCTTTCTTCATTTACTTATGCATGCCTCTCTTTTTGTTTATCTAAAGTTGGTTTACCCTCTTCCTCTACTGATTTTGAAGTTGTTCGATGATCAAAAACTTATGCAAGGATGGTGCCATCATACACACTGCACTCACTTTGAGCACACTAAATTTTGATCATCATTTTATTCTCCTTTCTCTGTTACTGCTACAAAACTAGCCTTAACCACCACTATTTTTTCAACCTTTACCTCCTCTAAAGGTTTGACCAACAAGGTAATTCTATCAATTCTGAATCTTAAATCCCAATTTCTCAAGTTTCTAATCATATCTTCTCTGTTGGGATTTTCTTCCCATTGCTCTTGGTCAGTTCTTTGATTTTCATCTTCATAAGATGAGTTTGGGATTACAAGAGGATGGGTGGGTTAGGTCACAACTGATTTCTGCATTGGTTTGTGGTGGGGGAAGAGGTACAACTTCTTGTTTCTTTGGAGGGGATGGTTTCTTGGAATTGAAAAGGGTTGAAACAATGAGATGAGATGGAAAACTAGAATATGGGGAAGTGGATTCCACAACGGGGGCAACATGTGAGAAACTTGGAAATTGAATCTCGGGATGATATGGTGTTGTTTTTGGAATGGGGAGAGGGTTGTGGGATGGAAATGCATGTATCTCCCATTGACAAGATGGACCAACATTGGATTCATAAGCCTCTATCACTTAGACCCATATTTGAATTCGAGGTAGTATCTCAGCTATGAAACCAACCTTCTGGTACAGACTATAGTGCATTAGTATAGGACCAACCCACGGACAAGGTTCCACAAATCTAATCCTGAATTCTTTGAGTTGATATGTGGCCCTTGTTTGCACCATAGTTTCATCCATATTTTAAAACTCCAACTTCAAATCAACATCACCAGGTGTGAGATAGCCTCCAAAATTTAAATACCCATGCTCTTCAACAGCTCCATAGTGTGATGGTTGACCAAACTGATCTACATCTTACTCATATGGGTATACATACTATTGATATTCACTGTAGTATGGATCTGGAGGTTTTTTATAGTAACGTAGAGATGAACCTTGCAAATATAGGGGAGGGTATCAATGGAATTGTTATTGTTACAAATGTGGATTCCATGCAAGGAATGAAGTCATGATTACACAACTTCATGGAATGGAAGAAGAATGAAAGATATGGAAAGAAAATGGATGGAAATGGATAGAATAAGGTCTACAACTCAAAGAATGGGTTGTTTGGATCGGTGGAGTCATCAGATGTTTTTTTTTTATCCTTGACTGCTTAATCTTTCAATTTCTACATCTTGAAATAATCAAATTTCTTGAAGTAATCAGCTTGAAGTAATACAACTCACTTCTTCCTCTTGTTCTTATTAGTTATCTTGACCTACATTACTTCCCCTTAGTTCATCGATCTTTTGAACCTTGATTACTCCCTTCTTTCTACACTTATTTGAGCTATTTTTAGTTCACTTTTACCTCTTCTCTTTGCTTGTGTTGATTTCAACTTGTTCTACTTCCTTTCACTCATTACGGTGTTCTCAACATGCATTACTTAAGTCATTTGACTTTGAACAACTACTTTACTTAAGTAATGGTGCCACAGAATGACATAACTTAAATGAAGTAAGGTCTTTTGCTTCAGACCAATGACTTTACTTAAGCAGTGCAAGTACTTAAGTCTTTCAATTTTGAAGTAAATTAAAGTCTTTTCTTTCCACAACTTAAAGTAAGTCTTTTCACTTTTGACTTGACTTAAAGTAATGCAAATTAGCAGTGCAATTTCTTAGTTCTTTCACTTTGAGTAACTTGAATTAATTTTCCCCACAACTTGAATTAAAGACTTTAAATTTGAAGTAATGCCCAATTTGGAATAGATTACTTATTTTCTTGCGGTGATTGAGGATGCAATTACTTAAGAAAAGAAAAGTGAAATCACTGTTTTCTTCTCTTTTGTTATAAAACTTCCAAAACTTCAAATTATTTATGAGAATACATCAACTCACCCTGAATGAATATTTTACCATGAAACACTTGAGAATCACCTAATTTTGACCTCTTGGTCCCACTAGGCATGCCAAAAACTGTTATCACCAAATCATTGCACCCTCTAGTTGTTCAACATGTGAGTGTGTTAATGCAAGCAGTGTGATTGGGTAACATGGAATTACTTTAAGGTGTGAGACCTTACAGTTGAAGAAATCCTCCAGAGAAAGTTACCTCTTGTTCCTAAACTAATGCAACAACTACCTCTAATTGAAGGAAATATAACAACTACTTCTAACCTATGAATTCCAAGGAACTAGGGAGAGATAAATATCATAAATTAAATAAATCTACTCTACAGGAGGTGATGCACCAAAAGGGAATGGTATGGAATCTCTTAAATGTGTGAAAACAATCAAAAAATTAGGTTCAAAGAGGGTGTAACAATCACCACATTCAATATCAACATCAACCTAATATTTTCATGAAGGCACAACAATAATGAAATCTATAAGACAAGTCAAAATGACACAATACAACTGTAAATGAATTGAAAAGGTAAGCAAAGACAACAAACAAAAGCAAAGGGGAGAATACATCCATAATACTTAAAACCACAGCTTCATTGATTTACATAATCCAATTAATTATAGAGAAAGGAAAGGATCTTGATACAAGATGTCCAGAATGAAGGCCTACAACACATTTGCTTCGTAGACAAAGTTTTGGTAGAGTTTTGATAAGCAAAGAATCCCCCCTTTGCAAATGAAAGGAGTTTACAATTTATAGAAGAAGTTGGAGAGGAGAGATAAATTCAAGTTTCTCGGATGCATGCATTTCTCACCAACCAAATGCAAATTTTAATTAATGCAACATGAGGCCTTTTGTGTACAGCCCAACACTGATGAATTATATCCTATGGGACAAGAAATTGTCTCCCCATGCCCCATTAATTGTGGTAGATGGCTATATAGTCCCCTGTAATTTTGGAGAATAAATGCCATTTTTGACCCTTTTTTGCTTTCCGAAACTAGAAATCTGAATTTTTTGGCACGCATAGAGGACTCTGAGACCTTTCTGAAAAGTCTAATTCTGTGAATAATGGAGCTCTATGGAGAATTTTATGGTGTTTTGAAGATTGCAGACTAATCAGGAGATCCAGGGGCCATTATTGTTGCTTCTCAATTCATTACTTAGATTTGGTCAGGAACTACTTCCTTTTTTGCATCACTGATTTCCACATGCTTTACTTCACCCTTTTTGTGAATAAAATCAATGCAGTTTCACCGCTTAACTCCATTTGGCATTTTGCTTTATTACAGGAAATTGAAGGTGTATTAGTGCCTCAGCCAACTCTCCCTTACATTGCGTTGAATTTCACATACTTTAATTAGTTCAGTGAGCAAGCTAAGTAAACAACTCACCAATCACCACTTTGCATTATTTTTCGAGCTTTTTAAAATGGTGATTTTACTTTACTTTCCTTTCCTTTGTTACACTAAGGGAAATGAGCTAATGACTGCGAATGACCCAATGAATGTGATTAGTTATGTGAAACAAAGTACCAATAGTTGTTTGAATTAAAGTTAAAAATAAAATAAAAATTAGCCAATAAAGTAAGTCATATCAATAAATGAACCAATGAAATGATGACACATAAACAACCCATAAAAGGTGATTTTTATTCTCAACTAATGGGTTGCCTTAAATTCTTTTATATTTAAAAGTACTTATTTTAAATCCCTTAAAAATTTATTCTCCACATACTCATAATTTTTGAAAAAAACCTGTATATTAAAAAAATCATGATCTCTAAAAAGGGTTTTTTTTTTTATGATTGTTAAGTTACTCTAACAACCTCCCACATTAACTTCTATGCCCAACTTTCCATGTGCTTTATAGTGTTCCCATATGCCTTTTCTTTCTTAGCGTCATCAGACAATGTAAGTATTCACCCACCAAAATGCCACAATGCACTATTACTCGATTCAATTCCCAAGTGCCCAATGCAGCGATCTCCTTCTACTTTAATCGCTTTGCGTTGAAATAGCCCCCGTTTACTATTTTAGGATGAGCCCCCTCAATCGCCACACCAAACTACCGTTTACTTCCTTCATGCATTGAAATGGCATACTACTGTTGGACAAGTTGGAGCCCTCATGTTTTTCATTAAAAGCACCCTACATTAATTTATAAGTCATTGAAACACATTTTTTTTGCTAATTAAGTGGCTTGCATTCTAATCCAAGTTTTCCTCTCTTGAATCGATGCCCAACACTACTATAGCTCAGCAGGTCTTCCATTTGCGGTGAATTGGTATTACTTCACGTGCCCCTTCTTTACATCGAACTAGGCACTCACTACTTAGTTTACATCAAATTTAACCTGTCTTAATTCGTGAAGTAAGAGCCCTCACTTTCCTCGCAACAATCCAATGAATCACCTTCTCATTGAGTTGAACTCACTTTTCTCTGTTGTTTTAGCAAAATCTCTTTCAATCACTACGTAACTCTTAGTCTTACCTCCCTTCTACATTGAATTGGCATGCCTCTTCTTGTTGAGTTAGAACCCTCGTTTTCAGTGTCAAGCAAGTCCTCCTCGTTATTCTCTACACTGCATGGTCCTAACTCTGGTGGCCATTCTAGTTTCTCACCGAGGTCGACAGTGATCTTGACCCTAACTCCTATGGTTTTTCCTTGTTTTGGCTTGGCCGATTTCTCACAAAGTCCACCCCGCAGGGGCTCATTCCTATCCTTTCCCGTTGCATGTTTCCCTTTGCAAAAACATATTCGTTTTATTCACACTATCCCAAGTCATTGCACGAGCTCGACGTTCCATTCATGATTTTGACTTAAGGGTCAAGCTCATCATATGACCTTGGACTATTTGGTTCGATCTTCATTGTTAACTTGCTTATGACGAGTTCCCTTTCTCGATCTCGGCCATGGTCGCCCTCCAATTTGTCAAACATCTGCCTCCACATGGATGAGCTTGTCAATCCATAGGCTTACGTTCTTCCTGTCAGACATCAACTATACACCGAACTGAATTGGTTCTACTCCCACAAGTTTAGCTTACGTGTGCATTTAATGACTGAGCTTAGGGGCTCAGCCCCAATCCTCCTCCTTCTGCAAACCTCCCTACCCGGATTACTGCCTAAAAAACCACTTGGATTTATTTTTTCAATAGCCCCGGTCCTACTTTCCATTAACATAAGCTCAGTTTTCCACTGTGTAGGCCGACTCGGCCCTCTCATCCAAGCCACGACTTGTTCTTTGGCTTGTTTCATGAGCTCAACTTTTCTTCACTCATTGGCATCACTATCCCCCCATCGAGTGTCCATCCTCAACATTGTCCATAGTGGGATTTTCCTCCTTCCAGGGCCGTATTTTTCTTGGTTTCCCACGAGCTCGAAGGAGCTCACTGATTTTCTATTCCATGACTCGTCGATTCACCAGATGACTCAGCTCGAGTCTCTCACATTGTCTATGTTTCAATGCTTCTAACTCGTCGATGTCTCCTAGTACGAGGTCACTGCATCCTAACTCACCAAAGTGATTTTCTTCTTACCTGTGCCTTGGCCTTTGAGTTGGCCATGCTCCCTTCACTCATGACCCCCATTTCATGTCCAACCTAAGCCATTCTCATTGATCTCGATGCCCCTGCACATTGACTGGTTGACTCGCCATTAAAGATTGGCGAGCCAACTCGCTACATAACTCACTTAGCTCACCTCCTGTGATCTCCTCAACTCATTGAGCTCGAGGACCTTGTCTCTCTTCTTCGCCACACCAAAAACTTGGACTCAGCTCGGTGAGCCATCTTTTGGCTCTGGTGACCCTGTAGATTCACTTTTCCCATCTTGAATTTTTATAATGATTTTCTAGGGAGCTTGTCATCATAAATGACCTCAAAGGTGATAGTGGGATCCTTAGGAGCTACCTTTCAGTATTAGAAAATTTCTTGTCCCGATGTGGGCCCGCAGTGCATCATTTTAAAGTTCATCTTGAGGGTTGAAACCCAGAAGAGGAAAAAAATCATCGATTATGATTTTCACTTCTGAATTCCTTGAACGAGCTCCTAAATTCCCGGAAAACCATCTATAACGCCATTTGATCGCTAGGTGCCCCTTTCGGTGTCCAAGTCTAGTCACATTCTCATTTTCCATTTCACTCAGGGGGAAAAATGGATTACATTACATCTTATAGGTCAAGATGGTGAAATGTTTTTCTATCCAAACATGATTACATTATACAGAAACTCCTCTTTTTTACAATTTTTGTATATAAAGTCATGTTTTGAAGGATCCAAGGTGAACCACCTAGTGTGATAGATTTTTTTTTTATGTCCCCTCAATGTTCTAAAAGGTTTTCAAGAATTTACTTTGGTCATTTGGTGTAAACTCAGTCCTTTTCTCCTCCTACCGCTAAAGGGTAGTCATGCCAATCTAGTTATGAAGGCTTAGAAGGTGCTTGTAGGTCATCTCTATGCTTTGATCTTAGATTTGAAATGATAAATAGTTCGTGACCGCTTTGTATAGGTCCAAGATCAATTTTTGGAGATTTTAATGGCTTTCGTAGAGTATGAACAGTCCTAGCATGCATTGCCTCTAAACTACTCTGTCTAGTCCTTGTTAAGAAGACTGATATCTGAGTTGTGATTGCAAATTTCTCCCTGCAAACTATGCATCCAAGTTATTGGAGATAGTGTATAAGATATCCTTGAAATTCTCCTATCATAAATTATCTTTAAAATGAAATTTTTTTAGAAGGAAACCTCCAAGGTTAGACTGTTCGTGTGTTTCCTTAACAGATAGTGCACTCTGTCAAATATTTTTATGACTTTCACGTCTTTTATCTCTTAGTTATGGCAGTTTCTCTTGGTAGAGTAGGTTATCATGTGGTTATATAATGAATGTCCTCCTAGAATAAGGTCTTATAATATTGATACGGAGTACACATGTTATTTCATTAACTCTTGAAGACTGATTTGATTCCCTGTGATAGTCAAGGAGATAAGATCAATCGTCCCCAAATCATGAAGCTCCTCCATTAATCTATGTAAAAATAAGAATTGCAAGTGGTGAGATAACCTTTAATGAATTTTTATTCACTTTTCATGGAATAGAAATGAAGTATAAGATGTTGAAATCTCCCAAAGGACTAACTAGGGTTTTGAAACATGAAATCCTCTTTTTCCACAGTTTTTGAAGATCAAGTTCATTTAATATTGTAAGCATAATATCAGACCAATCCTTAATGTGGGGAGTTGTGCAAAGTATCTATGCTTTATTAAAAATGTCTTTGAAGGTGAACTTGACCAAGGAAGTAGGTGATAACTGGTTAAAATAATGAATATGCAACTCAAGCCTAGAAAAATAGTTATTACTTTATCCTAGTACATGATTCATGAAGAAAATGTTGTTTTGAGATCATTGTGAACCATTGAATTCATATTCCTATATATTTTAAGCTTCATCATGACTAAGATGCATATCACTCTGTCTAGGAGTTGGTGTTTGTGATGGTTTTCAACTCTATGAATTTTTGACTAAGAAGAAAAGGCTCAAATAAAGGATGAAATTAAAATGGTGAAGAATGATATACAAATAAAGGTTATAAATAATATTTAAGGAATAAAAAATGTTCATCCATTTCAATTACATCTAAAATAGGTAGGAATATTACAAGAAAAATAATCTACTCATTGAAGGAAAGGCAATAAGTCTGAGAAACTGTTACATAAACAAAGAGCATAGGAATGAATGAAATATTGACAGTCATGTCATATTGTAAGGGAGTTCAAGAGATATCTTTTACAATCATTGAACATCAAATAATCTCTCAAGAATGTGAAAACTAGGAAGATACAAATGAAATAAGATAGAGGCAATTATGACGAATTTAAGGAAGTTACACTTGAAATAACCCCATCTCACCTTCCACGAGTTATCAAGGGTGTCATATGAAAAGATCTTGAATTTGAAGTTAGAATGTAAAGTAAAGAAGTATTTTTGTCTACAAATAGACTATTCTTTGTATGTAAGTGGTATTAAAGCTTAGTGGATCTTGTAGATACATGTTGAAAAGTGACAAGTATGTTAGGGAGATATATGCCCTTAAGGTGAAGAAGGTGAGATGAAATTTATGTAGAGTCCAAATAGGAGTATGGTATCAGTCTCATATATAAGAGTGTATGGTTTAACATGAATATGTCATTCTTGAAGTCCTGAATTGAGACTGTGAGTTTAACTATAGATAATAGGTTGAAGAGATAGTTTTTGAAGACATGGTGATTTGTTGATTTAGAGAAAGAATTTTAGAAAAGGAGCTTAATTTACATTAATACCAAATGTATATGAATGAAGGAAAAATATATGACATTTTGTGTTCTAAGGACATGAAAAATCAGGAGGAATATCTTCTTGGATGAGTTAGGTGCAGTAGCATGTACATGTGAAAGAGTGAGTGTTTGAGAGGGTGGTTCAAGAGAGTACCATGAAGATATTTAAAGCATGAAAGAAGCCTTGTATGAAAGAGCCATGTAGAAAAGAAATAAATAATATAATTAGGATGAATAGAGAATAAGAATGAGTTGATCTAATGGTCACTATCAGTTGTAGAAGACAACAAAATAAGAGTGATCAAAACCTTGCAGAAGACTAAGTATTACCTTGTCAAAATGGGAGTTGAAGCTTCCTTATCAGTTGAAGCTTACATAAGGTCAGTAAGGGCTTCACTAAATTTGGGAGTTGAAGCTTGCATCCAAATAGAATCTTACTAAAGACTAAGAAGGTACTTGGTTGAATTCTAGAGTTGCAGCTCCATGTTGAGTAGATGCTCAATTTAAGATCATTGTAATCTTTACAGGACATTCTTGTCCAAGTTAGTGCTTTAATTTTAGTGGTTTTTTCTCCCTTGAAGGTTTTCCCACATTAAATATTTTCTATTTGTGTTTAATCTCATTTTTATTTCTTTTGAATGTTAGTTTGGCCTAACTGTCACAAATTAAGCAAAGAGAATTTATTGTTAAAGTTTGAACAAACACTAATTCACCCCCCTCCCAGTCTCTTGATTTCTAACAGGGAAATCTTATTAAGGTTGTGGAAATCATTGCAGCAATGGAAATTTTCATGTGGTTTCATAACAAGAACTTTATTAGATACCCATTTGGGGTAGTCAACGGCACAGATGAAGTCAACATCCAAAAGTTGTTGAATTTCTTCTTTGACTAATAATGTGACCTTAGGATGATTCTTTCATATTTTTTGTTGTGCCATTTTGGTGTCATGGTTGAGGAATATATTGTGCATGGAAAAAAAATGATCTATACCGAGCATATCATTATAACCCCATGAAAATATATCTAAAAAAATTTGAAGCACTTGTTTGATATCAACTTTCTCAAAAGGCATAAGAGAGGCGTCTAATAGAAAAATATAGGGGTTTTTATTGGTGTTGAGGTTGTACTGAATAGTTTCCTCATTTAAGAGATTAGAACAGTCTTTTATGTATGGATTGGTAGGAATAGTGTAAATAGTATCAATATTGGTGTTCGAATGATCATATTTGCCAAAGTAAGTTGTAGAATTGAGACCAGATGGAAAACACTTTTGTGATGGTAAGGGGGAAAACATTGTATGTTCCCATGTATTCTAATAGATAATCATCAGTAAGGAATATATCCAATTCAAGACAAGTGGGAGAATTTAGATCACTAATAATCTCATGGTATAGTAGAGGAATATTCAGGGTTCATTTTAAGAGACCTCTTAGAAATCAGAGGTGGAAAATACCTAGCAAATATCCTCGGAATTGGTTTCATGGGAAGGAAAATTTTTTGGGGGTTTGATAGAAAATTTTCACCTGATTTTTAAGTGGTGTGACAGAAGGCTGCATATGCACGATAGGAGATTTTTTTTCTTGCGTCTGTAGCCTCCACCCTCTAATCACGTGACAACAAAATCTCTGTGTCGTGTGTTAACAAACTCTCTATTGTGCATCAATAAGGTTGTTGACGTGCATCAAAAAACCTCACTGATGCGTGTCAACAACCTTGTTGACGTGTATCAATGAACCTCACAGGCGTGCATCGACAATATTGTTGACACACATCAGTGAAGTTTATTGATGTGCGTCAACAAGGTTGTTGACGCGTGTTAGCAAGGTTTTTGTTGATGCGCGTCAGCGAGGTTCATTGAAACTCCTCGACAAGGTTGTTGACGTGCATTAGCAAGGTTTTTTGATGTGTGTCAACAACCTTGTTAACACACGACAACAAATCCTCTGTCACGCGTCTATATCTTCTGCCCTCTGATCGCGCGACAACAAAATCTTCGTGTCACGCATCAACAAAATCTCTGTCACGCGTCTACTTCCTCCACACTCCTGTTGCACATCAAGAAAATCTCCCTGTTGTGTGTCAACAAACTCTCCCTATCGCGCATCAAAAAAATCTATGTCATGCATCTGCAGCCTCCACTCTCCTATTGTGTGTTTGTAGCCTCCACCTTCTTATCATGTGTTTACTGTACTTGATAATACATATTCCCCCAGGAGGTATGAGTGAGCTAGAATTATTCTACCTGGCGAATAATCTAGGATTATATAGGGGATAGTTTCAAGGGTATGCGAAGCCGGCCCCTAAAAAAAAATTAAATTCTAATTTTTAGGCGAATAGGTCACTGACCCGTGCCAAAAAATTCACCTTTTCAAATTTTTCAAAAATGGAATATTCACCATATTATGAATATTCTCCACTAAAATTATCCTTGGGAATATTAGGAGTATGTGAAGTAGTGTAAACCTCAGGAGAATATGTGGCGGGAATAAAAGGAGCCGGTGGAGGGGGATATCTAATGTCAAGTTTGGTGGATTTTGTATGAATGTAAAGAGGATTTATGATTCCCTTTCCATCATTTCCTAATTTGGTTCCAATGAAACTATAACGAAGCATATACTAATACCCAAGACAATACTTTGTGAAATTAGGATGAGATGTGGAAGAAGTAGGGTCTTCAGATGCATGAGCAATAGTGTTGTAAAAGGTAAATGGAGTGAAATCTGCTAAGGCCTCATATACCACACCCCGGTAGAAGAATTTAAGACATGCATGAAGGGTTGAAAGGACCACATGTATGGCATGGATCCAAGTTTTTCAAATAAGAAAACTATAATTAAGAGTATTAGGAATTACATGACATGGAATGGGAAAAGTGCATGTCCCAATAGTAATGGGAAGTGTGATTGTTCCTAAGAACCTTTTAGTAATTTTATCGAATCCATGGATAAAAATAGATGAGGGAGTTAAGGAGGCTTCAGAAAGGCCAATTTTTTGAAGAAATGATAGATTACAAATGTTAAGACATGATTCATTATCAAATAAAGCTCATTTAACCCATATATTATGGATGCACACTTGAATATAAAAGGGGTGGATCATGATCTAAAATAGATTGCAATTAAATTTCAGTCGATGTAAAGGTAATATGATCTTCGTTAAAAGATAATTCCACAGTGAATCTATGATAAACATATTTGGGATAAGTGTTGAGATGAATGTATGTGTTAGACAAAAAGGATTATATTTTGAGCTCATAGTCAGGATTGGCCTGACAAAAAGTAGAGAGAAAGACATCAATGTTGGTGAAGATGGAAGGATCCATGGGTATCTAGGGTGACAAGAAAGATGGAGGTAATATACAAGACCAAGATCATGTGTTCAAATACGGGTACAGGTTCACCAAATGATTTAATATAATTTGAATTAAATATTATTTCAAAGTAACTTATTGTAACAAATGATATTCAAATTATTAAATATAGTAATGTGCAAGAAATAAGATTTAAAATATGTAAAACCATAAGCAAGTGAAAGGAGAAAGATGACTTAGTTGATTCTATGCAACTTGGGAGTGATCATGACTGTGTATCTGTAGGAATAGGTTATAGATAATGTCACAAAGGCTCGATGATGATTCAAAACCCCAAGAATGTACATGGAAGAATCTCCTGTAGGATAAAAGGAGTGCACCAGGAACTTGTGTATTCTCAGATTCTTGGAACATGACCTTTTTTGGGTCAGAAGATCTTTGTTTTTATTTTCTCTTTGTAACTCTAATTTTTTTGTTAGGTCATTGGTTACACCTATAACCTGTAAAACAAATGGATACATGTACATGCCCATAAACCAATTAAAATATAATAAAATCAATATAGAATGGGGAGTCAGAATAACCCCAGAATTCACCCAAAGAGTGAACTTACGACTGATTTTTGTACTACATTTCAGACTCCATGTAGCTCTCTATGTCTTAGTGTGTATCTGTGTCCTGTGTCTAGGTTGCCCTTGTGCAAGTTGCACAATGATAGTGGAATGGATCTAGATTATCCCGAACATACAAAATGTGAGTGACGGAATAGAATAAAGTATCCTCCTATGTATTGTATGTAGATCAATGCAGCCCTTATCCCTCGTATAGATGTGTTGTATAGGTACTTTGTAGTTCTCTTGTTCCTTTTTGCAAGCTTAGAAAGTGATAGATAATGCTTATAGTGTTTTTCCCTGTATTTGAAAAAAGTAACTAAGTATATATATGATTCCCTTGTTTTAATTTTTTAATTAAAAACTAAAATTCCGACACAAAGTATTTAAAAATGAACAAGAAGTGAAAGGGACCCAAAAGAGTAAGAAGAAGAAAGAGAGGGACATGAGCATCAAGAAGCGACAGGAGTGCCTGGGAACTTTTGTCCTAACTGGGCACTAGTGTCTGAGGCCATCAACAGGTAAATATGTTAAGTGGTGGCATAATTATAAGATGTGTAAAGCCAAAAGGATGCTTATTCAAACTCAGAAACAATAAAGTGAAAGAGATAAATCAACCAAAAGGCCAAAAGTGGTTGTCAACCACTAGTTTTTTTGCTTAGGGAACATGTCTACATTAGTATTCTTTAAGACCTAGAAATGGACCCAATTTCATATAAAAAAATTCTACCAGTGTAGTGCCCACCTATTTTTTTTCCCATTTTGGAATATGTTGACTCATTGTAACATCATATTATTTTGATTGAGGCATTGACTATTAAATATATTTCATTTTGATGATGATGTTATACATTACATGGATAATTATATGTCGATATTGGATGCTAACTCATTTTATGATAGGGATGTACATGGCATACGATACCAATAGGATTGATTATCTTATGGTATCTATGTGATGTTATGACTATAGTATGATATCTCACATGATGATATATATATTTATCATAGATGCATTATCGTGTTCCCCTCTTATTACACTAATGATTGATCATAATTTGATTATTCACGAACTAGTTGTTGATCATGTGTGGATTATAATTGAGATATTTTTATTATTTTTTTGTATTTTCTAGCTATTATTTGGAAGGTATTATGTTTAAATTGACTATGTAGAAGACAAGTTTCGCCATGTGATAAACGTGGGAGTCGGTCAGGAGGATTTATCAAACTAGCACAATGGGCCCTAAGGGCCAAAGTTCCTTCGATAGTTTATTTTTCTATGGGTAACTTTAATTAACCTTGGTTATTGTTTTTTATTATTAAACCTACCCTTATGGTGTTGTATTATCATTACCTTCTTACCTATTTGGTTTTTTCTAACCCCCTCTTACTATGGCAATTACTATTAATAATTGTAATCCTATTTTCTAGTAAATTTTGATCTTTTGTTTTACTTAATCCCCTTGGAATTATGAAAACTTGGGTTTATGTCTTGATTTTTCCTTCTTAATTGGTTATTTGGGAAACTTAATCATGGATTAGCTTATCCCAACTACCTCTCCTAAATGTCATCTTTTCCCCAAACTTGGATTTGGGAAAGAAAGGTAACATTTAGGATGAGTAATAAGGAAATTTATGAACTAATTTTTTCCTTGGAAAGAGACTCTATGCCCCTATACCTAGTAGGTGGGTGCGATCTTTCCAAAGGAAAATTGATCCCATTTGGCCATTTTTCCCCCTTCTTCTCCCTCATCTATTATGAAATTTTCTTGATTTGGTGAATGGTGTTGGGATGTGGGGATCCTCCATAATTTCATGGATATTTTCCTTTTATCTTTTACTTTTAATTTTTGGGGGGGTGTTAGTTGGAGCCTCTATGTCCTTTTTGTTTCTATTTTTATATAAAATCCCATCTTATAGATGGTATGGGGATTACTTGATTCATTTTTCTTGTTTTGGGTTTGATTTTAGGAGCTTTCAAGGAGAAGGAAGTGGATTGTGGAAGATTGGATTAGAGAACTTGCTTTATATTGAGGTAGGATCTTACCTCAAATTAGTTTCTTGTTTTAAATGGTAAAATATTATGTTGTGTTGATTGAAATTGGTTGTTCAAATTGCTTTTCCTTTGTTTTTCCCATCCAACTTTGCATGGAATGGATTTTGGGTATGTGTGGGAAGAGGGAAAGAAAGTCCTTGTTACTCACCTTCATGCTTGATGGAAAATCTTAAAGGAAATTTTGTTCACCCCTTAATTTGGTTTGAAGGGCATGGAGGGATAAGCGGAGAATTTATGGAGAGATAATGTAATGAAATTAATTGTGTAATTCAGATTATGAGCAGAAATAGAACACTAAATAACACAATATTTTAGAATAATGATCTCATTATGCAATTAGAATAGCTTCGGCACTTTGAGGGGGGAAACCTCCAAACCATAAAATACGACTCAAATACTCCAATGATGATGAAATAATACCTACAATCCCATATATATACTATTCATATGCTATGGGCATCACCAAGGGCTTGGCCTACTAAGCATGAGAGAAAGTATTAATGATATAATAAAATGATATGGTACGCCACAATTTGGCTACTCATATCCTAATACAAGTAATATATTAAGGGTGTAGCATTACCTTCCCCTTCAAACCAATGATGTCCTCAACATTGAATAATCTTGGATGTTGATATATAAAACCTTCATCCTCCCAGGTTGCATCTTCTATTATCAAATTCTTCAACTTGATCAAATATTCGTTAATGTCTATGGTTTCTCAGCCTCTTAGTACATGTTTGTAGAATCTTTTCTAGCTCCAAAATGATTTCTTCCTTCCTCATCAAGTTTTGGAAACTCTATCTAGGCTTCAAATTTCTTTCCAATAACCTTATTTATGAAGGAAAACATGGAAGACTGGGTGTATGATGTGAAGATGGAGGCAAATCTAATTTATAAGCAACACTCCCAATTTTCTATAGAATCTAATAAGGATCATAATATTTAGGAGCAAGTTTGTTTTCATTTTTATATTTCTTTAGGGACGTCTTCTTATAAGGCTAGATACGTACAAAAATCCAGTCACCAATTTCAAAATGTCTTTCACTACGGTGTTGATCTACTTGTTGTTTCATCTTGTTTTGTGCCAATGCTAAATTTTCCTTCAAACTAGCCAGAACATGTTGTTGATTTTGAATGTGTTCCTCACCATCTCTAACCTTAGTTTTCACCCTTGAGGAAGAAGTGATAAGAAGGTGGATGGTAACCATATAATGCTAAAAATTGGGTCATTTGAGAAGAGGTATGAAAATATGTGTTATACCACCATTCTACAAGGTGTAGGCCATTTAATCCACCTTTCCTACTTATCTGATACAAAACAACGTAGATACCCCTATAAGAATTTGTTGACCACTTCTATTTTCCCATCAGTTTAAGGATGATAAGATGAATTTTGAGCTAGCTGAGTACCCAAACATGAAAATAATTCCGTCCAAAAATTACTTGTGAAAATAGGATCACGATCACTTTATAATTATCTTTGGGGTTCCATGTAGCCTTTGAATTGTCTCCAAAAAAATAGTTGCGACTGTACTAGCTGCAAATGGATGTGATAGGGAAAAAAAATGGGCATATTTTGTGAGCCTATCCACAATCACCAAATTAACATTATTACCCTCTAAACAAGGCAATCCGGTGATGAAATCCATGGAGACCTCCTCCCATCTTTGGCTAGGAATTGGTAAGGGTTGCAACAGACCTGGTGACTTAATTATTTCCCCCTTGTTCTATTATCACACTAAGCACTCTAATACAAACTTTTTTACATCCCCCTTGAGTCCTCCCCACAAGAATTATCTTTTTATTCTATGATATGTCTTCAAAAACCTAGAGTGTCCTCTAACAAGTGAGGCATGTAGCTCTGGCAAGAATCTTATGCTTCAACTCAGAATATTTACTCAAGTATAACATGTCCTTCTACCATAGCGCATTACCTTTCCACTCAAATTTGTTATATGTTATAGATCCTTTCTTTATATTGTATATTAGAGATTTTGTATCCTTGTCTTAATCTCATTCCAATATTGTTTTATCCACCCAATTGGTTTTCAACATGGACATTCTACATAGTAAGGCATCTACGGATGTATCCCATCTGGACAATGCATTAGCTACTAAATTTTATTTACCCTTTTTGTATATGATTTCAAAATCATAACCCAACAGTTTTGTTACTCACTTTTGTTTCTCCTTAGATGATAACCTTTTCTCCAAAAAGTATTTGAGACTATCATGATCATTTTTTACCTTGAAGTGTCTACCCATGAGATAGGGCCTCTATTACTTGACTACATGAAGAATATCCATCATTTATTTCTCATAGACAGGTTTGAGAAGATATTTTCCTTTGAATTTGTGAATCTCAAATGCAATTGGTCTTCCTTCCTACATTAGAATTGCTCCCAATCCTAATCCTGAAGCATCACATTCAACAATGAAGGTTTTTGAGAAGTTGGGAGTAGCCAAAACTGGGGTGATGTACATGACTTCCTTCAGCTGCTCAAAGGATTTAGTGGCTACCTATATCCAATGGAAGGCATCCTTCTTTAGCAATTTAATGATTGGGGTTGTTATTCTACTATATCCCCGCAAAAATATTCTGTAGTACCTTATTAGTCCTAGGAACCCACGAATATTTTTGAGATTTTTTGGCCTTGGCCATTCCACCATAGCTTTGATCTTCTAAGGATCAACTTTGACACCTTCATGGGATACAATGTGACCCAATTACTCTACCTCTTGTACACTAAAAGAACATTTGGATGGATTTTCATAGAGAGTATTTTTCTCCAAAACTTCCAACACTTTATTTACATGTTGTAAGTGTTCTTCCCATGTCTTACTATAAATCAATATGTCATCAAAGAAAAATAATACAAACTTCCTTTTAAATGGCCTAAAAATAGTGTTCATCAAGATTTGAAAGGTTGAGGTAGAATTTGTAAGAAAAAAAGGCATTACAAAAAACTCATAATGGACCTCATGAGTCCTGAAAGCCATTTTATGAACATATTCCTCTCTTATTCTAATTTGATGGTATCCCAAACAAAGATATAATTTTGTGACATAAATAGCACCATGCAATTCATCAAGTAAATCATCAATTTATGGAATAGGAAATTTATCTTTGATGGTGTACTTGTTGAGTTCTTGGTAATATGGACACATCCTCCATGTTTCATCCTTCTTACGTATCATGACCACTAGCAAAGAATATGCACTCTGGCTATGCATGATGATACATGCCTTCAACATTTCCTATACCATTTTCTCGATCTCACTTTTCTGGGAATATGGGTATCTGTATGGTATGATGTTAGGTGTTTGGATCCCTAGACTCAGCTGAATGGTATTATCATGATCCCTGACTAGTGGTAGTCTCTTTGGAATTGCATCAAAAACATATGAGTGAGCATCAACAATCTTCTGAAGATCGGGTGGCATTGAAGACTCTATATTTTGTACTTATTTGGAAAATAAATCTGCTATAAATCCATCTACTCCTTTTCTAATAACCTTCTACATCTGATGAGATCTAATAATCTATGGAGGTTTAGCTACCATCCCATTCAATTGTATTGTCCTTCCATCTGAATGAAATCGTATGAACAATTCTTGGAAATTCATCTCTATAGTACCTAAGGTTGTTAGCCATTGGACACCCAAAACAATATCTACCCCTCCCATAGAAAATAGCAAATATAGGTGATTCTAACATGTATTCTCTTATGGAAATATTGATACTATATCACTTTCATATGCACTTGACTTTCCCACCATCTGCAATCATAACCTGCATTTCTGTAACTGGGTAAATAAAACAATTGACGTAGGAAGCTAACTTACTATTTATGAAGTTATGAGTACTCCCCAAGTCAATCAACAATGTCACCTTCTATTTTTTGAGATATCCAATAACTTTGAGTGTTTGAGGAGCAATAATACCTGACAATGCATGGCAAGAAATTGTAGGTTGGTGATCCTCTACTTCATTTTCTACGGGTTCCTCAGCCTCTCCTATAATTTCAGCTTCCTCATTATCCTCATTACCTCTATAAATATAGAACAACTTCTTCTCAGCACATTTGTGTCTCAGTCCATATTTTTTGCCACAAATAAAACATAATCCTTTTTTCTCTCTTTTCTTCCATTTGTTGAGGAGTCAGTCTAATTAGCCTAGCAAATGAAGGGGAAGAGATACTATGGTATCTGGTGTTAATGAAAGGAAGCCTCCTACTACAAATAATTTTTCCTCTACTCGACATACCATGATAATAGAATTAGAAATCTTGAGTGGATTAAACATATATACCTCATGCTCGATGTGGTTCTTAAGACCCCAAAGAAACAGGTGATTCAGATTCTCTTCTAGAATACTTTCCACCCTTAAGGACAAGTTCTGGAATTGATGCACATAATATTTGACTGATCTTGTTTTCTGTAACTTTGCTAACTGACTAAATTAGTTCTATGAAACATTGAAACTATAGTGCAATTGAAAATCCTTGGTAAAAAATGTCCAAGTGACACTGAGACCATTCTTCTGCCTCTTAGCACATAACCATTGATACCAAACAAATTGGTCTGGTTTAAGATACAAGGATGCCAATGTCACCTTTTTTCCTGATGGTGTTTGATGTAACTCAAATAATTTCTTTATTTGATTTATCTAAGTCAGGGGATCATTACCATCAAATTTACGCATATCCACTTTCAGCATCATGTTCTGTGGTTGCAAATAAATTGGATTTTCATTTGGCTAGAAAAGTGATCCAACATGGTTATTTTTTCCATTATTCTGAACTGAAGATCCTCCTTGGTTGATATGGGGAGGATTTGGGCCATATTTTTTACCCTTTACATGTTGCATGATATCATCCAGCCACTGATTGATTTGGTCTTTCTTCTTTAGAGGCCATCTCATATTGTATAGTTTGAAGCTCATACTCAAGTTAGCTCACCTTATGATCAACTAAAGTAAACCCTAGTGTTGAGGAATCTTTATTTACCCCTTCTGACTCTAACTCTTCAATCACTACCCCATCTTTATCTGGGTTTTTCCCCAGAGTGATCAGATTCTTTTTTTCTCTTGTGGAAGGCCCCACCATGATGTCAAACCTTAGGGTTTAAGGTTTCGATACAAACTTGACTGAACAGGAAAAAACACAAAGAATATACTAATACTATAGTTTTTAGAGCTTTCTAAAAATGTAAAGAACTTTGAAAATTTCCACAAATTTTGGTCTAGGGAGCGTTTTTATCAACAAACCTAAATTTGCAATAACTTTTGCAAATGATATCAAAAAGGTCTAAAATTTTCAGATATTTTTACTTGAAATGATTTGCAACTCTGGTAAAAACATCATCCAAAAAAATGATGTGGTTCATAAGAGAGAGTGGAAAAAAAATAGAGTGTTTCCCTAATTTTGGCCTAGATCGCAGCTTTGATACCACTTGTAATGAAATTACTTGTATAATTCAGATTATGAGCACCAATATAACACAAAATAACATAATATTTCATAATAATGATCTCGGTATGAAATTAGAATAGCTTCGCCACTTCGAGGGGGCAACCTCCAAACCATAAAATAAGACTCAAATGCTCCAATGATGATGAACTACTACCTACAATCCCCTATATATACTATTCATATGCTATGGCCATCACTAAGGCTAACCTACTAAGCATGAAAAAGTATAAATGATATAATAAAATGATATGGTAAGCCACAATTCGGCTACTCATATCCTAATACAAGAACTAGGTTAAGGGCATAGCAGATAAGGAGAGAATTTTGATATCTCATGGAGAGATAAGGAGATGGTCGCTTGCTATGTTTAATTTGGTTCTAAAATTGAAAATTCATGTGATATTTTATCTCGTATTCCCTCATTAAGAATTTTTGTGCTTCTGTATTTTTTGGTTAGTTATGTTGCATTTTTTTTGGGGTATAATTCCTAAGTATTGTATCCTTGGGTGTGTTTTGGTGACCATTTTCTACTTTCGGTTTGAGGCATGCCCCTCCCTCTTTTCTATGGGCTTGGAGGGATGTTAACATGTCCTTTTAGTCTAGCTTAAGGCATGTAATGATGCCTATAGGTTGGGAAGTAAACATGATGGTTTCTCATGGGTTTTGGAGCTACTTTTAGATGACATGGAACTTGAAGAATGGTCTTTAAAAGTTGTAAAAGTTGCAAGTTTCTGTTATGTATACGGATTAACATTTGATTGGAAATTTGGGCATGTTGTCTCCTCTTATGAGTGTTAGGGAATAAGTGATAAAATATGCGGAATAATCCCTTACATAATCGTAACAGTAGAAACTAATATGCAGAAAATATTACAGATCTCAAATAAAAGTGCTTAATAAATAACACAACACAGAGAGACAATATTTAACGTGGTTCACCCAATTTGGGCTACGTCCACCAAGAATCACTTTCTCATATTTTATTACAATCCTCCACTCTCTCAATACAATACCCCAATCTGTTTGGAGCTATGCTCAACAAACTCTAGAGAATTCACACCTGAATTCAAAACACATCTGCAATACATTTACTTGTATCTCTATCATATGCATAAGACCATATAAATAGACAATTGCTTAAGCAGTTTGATACAAAACCGTGGGTATCAAAACTATGGGCAAAAAACCATGGGTATTAAAATAATGGGTACCGAAAAACCATGGGCCCAAAAACAGCCCATAACGGTTACCCATTACCCATGGGTTAATAAACAACCCATGAAAATGTTATTTGGGGGATTCGCCCCCCCAAGCCCCCATCGATCGGGGGGGCTTCACCCCCCTTAACCCCCTTGACCCGCTCACTGGTGAGTGGGACCACCGTAAAAATACCTGAGTGTAACACATAGAAGGTGTACCACACTCTAACATGAAAACAGGGTCCACAAACATAACAATCTCCCACTTAGAGACTGATTTCCACTGAGTAAGCTTCTCAACCCTTCACTGTCATCCACGAAGGCCAACAAAAGATGAACATAGCTTTATTTTATCCCTTGTGACCACCTTGGTCATCATGTCTACAGGATTCTGACTGGTATGAATCTTCTCCAACTTCAACTTATCTTCCTCCAAAGTTGTCCTGATGAAGTGGTACCTTAACTATAAATGCTTCATCCTAGAGTGGAAAGTAGAGTTCTTAACTAAGTGTATAACACTCTTAATATCACTATGAAACTTTTCTTCCTCCTTCTTATGCCTTAATTTTTCAAGAAATTTCTATTACCAAATCTTCTCTTTGCTTGCCTCTATGGGAGAAACATACTCAATCTCCATAGTTGACAAAGCCACAAGCTTATGTAGTTGTGAAATATAGATCACTATTGTTCCATCTACAGGGAAAACATAACATGCCATGTTCATAATGGTGTCTACATATACAACCATGTTTGAATATTTATAACCACACAAAGTGGTTTCCAATCCACTGTAACATAAAAATGTCCACCATGGTCCCTCTCGAGTACCAAAGGATCCACTTTACTTCCTACCGATGATCTTTACCAGGATCACTCATAAATATACTCACAGTCTCCCACTATATGGGAAATATCAGGCCTATTGCACATGATGGAATAAATCAAACTATGCCAACTGGCTGATGAGTAATGTACCTTGGAAATATAGTTTCTCTCATGCTTTATCTTGGGACACAACTCCTTTGATAGCAGTAAAATGTCCTGCCAAAAGAGTCCAAACCAATTTATCGTCATGCATATTAAACATCTCTAGGATACCTTATTAATGAACTCTTCCAAAGATATAAGTCATATTTTCGTTTCTTCTTATCCCAAGATATCCTCATACCAAGGATTTGTTTAGCTTCCCCAAAATCCTTCATATCAAAGGATTCACTGTAGCTATCTTCTAAAGTACTTTGATTTCCTACATGTTTTTTTCCTGTAGCCAACATGTCTTCCACATACAAGCACAAGATAATGTAACTTCCATCCGGAAATTTGTTTATATACACGTAATGGGAATAATGGACATATAATATAACCTTTCTCCATCATGAAGCTATCAAATTTGTTATACCTTTGACATGGAGCTTGTTTCATTCCATACAACCTATTCTTCAATTTGCACACAATCTCGTTTTTACCTTTGACCTCAAATCTCTCTAGATGTTGTATATATAGATCCTCCTCCAAATGACCATCAAGAAATTGAATCTTTACATCTAGCTATCTCTGAGTGCAATTCTTATGTTACCAGTATTCCAAGAACAATTATAATAGAAGTCATTTCTACTACAAGATCAAAAGATATCATCAAAATCAATACCTTTTTTTTGTGACAAACAACTTCACCACCAACTGAGGCATTGTATATTTTATTTCCTCCTTATTCTATCTTTAACTCTCGTACACCCAGTTCTTCTACAATGCTCTTTTTTCTTTGGGTAGCTTCAACAAATCTGAAGTTTGGTTCTCCATGATAGACTTGATGCTCCTCCTCCATGGTTTGATCTCACGTCTTCCTGAAATTTACTTGCAATGCTTCATCAAAGCTCTCTGAATCCCCACTATTAGTGAGTAATAAATAATTAAGATAAGGATAAAAACATTCATGTGCTCTTCTTACCCTATAATACCTCCTTAATATAGGAGTTTTGGGTTCCTATTAAGTAGGTTCCTGAATTGACTCATGTGCCACTTTCCCATCCGGAATATCCTCTACCACTACATATTATTTCTTGGATTCTTCCTTGTTTTCCTGCAACTGTTGCTTATACATGACTTTCTCATTAAAGACCACATCCCTAGAACGAATGATTTTCTTGTCCTTAATACTCCAACATTTAAATCCAAAGTCATCACCACCAGAACCAATAAAAGTGTATTTTTCTGATTTAGCCTCTAGCTTGGTCCTATCATCCTTGTCAATATGAACAAACACCTCACATCCAAAGATTCTTAGAAATGAGTAATTAACTTTCTTACCATACCAAGCTTCCTTAGGTATGCCTCCATCCAAGGCACTTAAGGGTCATTTGTTTATCAAGTACACAGTTATGCTTACCGCTTCTACCCAAAAAGAAAGAGGCAGTCCTGCATGTAACCTCGTATTCCTAGCACGTTCCATTATTGTTCTATTCATCCTTTCTGACACCCCATTCTGCTACAGAGTTCCTGGAACCATCTTTTTCCCGCGGATTCGATTCTTAGAATAGTAATCATTAAATTCATTGCTATAATACTCCCCTCCATTATCTGACCTAAGAAATTTTAGCTTAAGACCTATTTCATTCTCTACCAAGGCTTTCCATTTAACAAAAGTATCAAATACAACAAATTTGTTTCTAATACAATAAACCGAAACTTTCCTTGTTGCATCATCAATAAAAGTAACATAATAACTTGAACCCCCAAGATATGATACATGAGCCGGCCCCCACACATCAGAATGTACCATCTCTAACTTACTCTCTTTCTTCTTAGGTCTAACCTTGAGAAACCTTACTCGCTTCTATTTCCCATATATGCAGTTCTCACAGAAATCTAAACTTGTTTCTATATATTCAAGAAAATTCTTCTTTATGATGTCCATGCCCTTATGGCTCATATGACTGAGCCTATAGTGCCATAATGTTGTATCTGCATCTGAAGCCACAAGATTACAATCATTAGTACTATTAGTGGTTAAATACAAGGTTCCAACCTTCTTACCTCTTGCCACCACAAGAGCACCCTTGGTAAACTTCCAAGAGTCAGCTTTAAATATCACAGTACAACCATCACTTCCCAATTACCCCCCCGATATCAAATTTCTCCTTAATGTAGGCACATGTATGACATTATTCAATAGCCATGTATTCCCATTCAGCATCTTAACCTAAATAGAACCTTTTCCAACTATACTGCAAGGCTCATCATCACCAAGAAAAACATGCCCAAAATCCCCTTGAACATAATCAACAAAATAATGCTATGTGGAGTAGCATGAAAAGAAGCCCCTGAATCTAAACCCCAAGATTCAGTAATATTATGAAAAGAAAGAATCAAAGTATCTTGGCATACATTACTCGATGCCACATTTTCCTCCTTGTTTTCTTCCTGTTGTTTCTTCTTAGCCCGAAGCTCCCAACTGTCCTGCTTTGCATGCCCAGACTTTCCACAATTCCAGCATACAATCTTGCTCTTGGATTTTGAACTTTCCCAATCTTTTGATTTTCCATGGTTTCCTCTATTCTTCTGTCTCCCTCTAGTTTCCACTATCAAAGCATTCCCGGAAGTACAATATTCCCCAGAGATTTTTCTTCATATTTCCTCACTTAGAATCACCCCTACAACATCCTCAAACTTCAACTTTGATTTAGCTGGAACCAAGTTTCTTACCGCCATTACCAAGTTATTCCAAATTTTAGGTAAAGAGAACAGAATTTATAAATCCCTAACTTCTTCATCAAATTCTATTATAACCGAAGCTAGTATATTCACAACCGTATTGAAATCATTTAAATGATCTACTACTAAACCATTCTCAGAAATCTTCATACTAAACAACTTTTTCATTAAAAATATTTTATTAGAGGCAGACGGTTTTTCATACAACTTCCCTAATGCATCCATTAGTTATTTTGTAGTCTTTTCCTTTGAAACATTAAATAATACCGAAGATGCAAGACATAGCTGGATCATTCCAAGTGCCTTCCGATCCAAAAAATCCCATCCCGCATCTATCATACTCGAGGGTTTGTTCACCTTCTCAAACAGTGGAGTATAAAGATCCTTCTGATAAAAATAATCTTCCATCTGCATCTTCCAAAGACTGAAAATTCTTCCTGTTGAATTTATCAACCCTAGATCTTCCATCATCTGCCACAGCTCCAACTCAAGCTGAAAAAATTTCCCTGTGCAATTCAACACTTCAGCAAACCAAACCAGGCTCTGATACCAATTGTTAGGGAATAAGTGATAAAATATGCAGAATAATCCCTTACAGAATTGCAACATTAGAAACTAATATGCAGAAAATATTACAGATCTCAAATAAAAGTGCATAATAAATAACACAACACAGAGAGACAATAGTTAATGTGGTTCACCCAATTTGGGCTATGTTCACTAAGAATCACTTACTCAAATTTTATTACAAGCCTCCACTCTCTCAATACAATACCCAAATCCGTTTGGAGCTATGCTCAACAAGCTCTACAGAATTCACACCCAAATTCAAAACACATCTGTAATACATTTACTTGTATCTCTATCATATGCATAAGACCATATAAATAGACAATTGCTTAAGCAGTTTCATACAAAACCGTGGGTATCAAAACCATGGCCAAAAAACTGTGGGTATCAAAATAATGGGTACCGAAAAACCATGGGCCCAAAAATAGCCCATAACGGTTACCCATTACCCATGGGTTAATAAACCACCCATAAAAATTTGCTTCAGGGTGCTTCACCCTCCTAAACCCCCTTGACCCACTCTCCGGCGAGCGGGACCGCCATAAAAATACCCAAGTGTAACACATAGAAGGCGTACCACACTATAACAGGAAAATAGGCTCCACAAACATAACAATGAGGAGGGCTTGTAATTATAACATTTTAAAGTTATTATTTTCATTATGTAAAGAAGAACATAATTTTTTGTAGCTATTATGACATGTATTTTGAACAGTTAAACCCATTGGTGGAAATATTGTTGTAAAATGTTAAATATTACTTAAATTTGTTGGTTAAACATCACTCTTTTTGTTTTCCCTTTTTATTATCCTTCTTTAGAAATGGGTAATTCAACTTTAGAAATAAAATAATGTTTGAATGTTATGAAAATAAATTTATCCTTCTCTCTCTTGGTTGAAATATGGAAACCGTTCACCTTATCTTACCCATAATGGGATTCTAAGTTAATGGGTTTGTTGGGTTTAGGAATTCCATATTTACTTGTTACTTTGTACAAATGGAAAGGAAATGATATCAAATTAAGTTCTGTAGTTTTTTATTTTCTTGAATGGAAGGGTTTTTTGTCTAAATATCAAAGTTATAGTATTTCCATCCTTTTCATTCAATGGTAGAAAATTCTTATGTATTACATTATATTATGGGTTGAAAATCTGAATTTTCCATTATATCTCAGATCAACAACCAGTAGGTTATTTTCTCTTGTATGTATGAAATAAACCATCTTTTTTTTTAAATACAACTTTTGATATAATGCAGGTATGAGATATATATTAGAAAATACACACACAAAAACACATAAGTTAGTGGATTAAAACCAAATGAAATTGAAGTTCCATTAATGATAAAAATAAAAATCCCTAAATGAATTGACTTGGATCGACCTCTCTTTATGGAGGGATTATATTGTTTTATAAAGAAAAATATATATAAGGTTAGGGAGGATGGTACAGGTGTCCCACCCATCCCCCACACAACAACCTCACCTATTGGCCATGGCCCAACCATGGCTTGCCTCACCCCATCCATTTGGTCATAGGCTAATTTATTTAACCTTCCCTGTCATTGCTAAAGGCCATGCGTCATGGTTTGTTTCCCTATCACCGCCCCTTTGGGGCCATAAAAAATGTAGCCTACATAATTTTCCAAACTTTATATATATATATATATATATATATATATATATATATATATATATATATATATATATATATATATGTATATGTGTGTGTGTGTGTGTGTGTGTGTGTGTGTGTGTGTGTGTGTGTGTGTGTGTGTGTGTGTGTGTGTGTGTGTGTGTGTGTGTGGTGTGTGTGTGTGTGTGTGTGTGTGTGTGTGTGTGTGTGTGTGTGTGTGTGTGTGTGTGTGTGTGTGTGTGTGTGTGTGTGTGTGTGTATAACTCTTAAATCTGCAGGTAACCATTTTTTCAAGATCATAATTCAAGTATTAACAAAAATCATAATAAAAATAAATCTAGATAAAATGGCTAATGGAAGCCACATATCCATTGGATCAACTTGAGAGAAATGGAAACTTGAGAATGAAACCTTTGTGAAAATAATTTGATCTGTGTGCACCCAAAAAAGAGTTAAATCTGCAAAAAATTGATAGATGTGTTAAAAACCTCCTTCCATTCTTTCACTGGCTCTTCTTTTCCTTCATTCTCCTTGCAAAACAAAATAGAGAAAAGCACCCGAATGAAAATAAGAGAAGAAATGAAATAATAAGGCTAAGGTAAAAATATATCCTCACATTTTAGTTTTAGGGTTAATATATCTGACAGTTGATATTAGATCAAATCTAGGGCCCTGATTTAATTAGGTTTTTACTTGGGTGAATAAGGATGTTTTTTAAAATAAATGTATTACTATGTGTTTTAATGTGAAAATGTGTTAAGTCCTATAGTTGATATTTATTAGGGGACTTTAAATTAAAATGAATTTTTTGGGAAGGGACTTAAGTTGCGTGATAAAACATTTATTAATTAATTGGATTAATTAACTACTGAGTTCATGATCTTGGGTTTGGGGTAGTGGTTCATGCTTTGGTTTGTTGTGAGAGATGTTTTACATGATTTTTGGATGTTCAATTAAATTAAAAATATAGAAGAGAGGTAGGAAGGTTGATATATTCTATAGGTGTTAGACATATGTTTTTCATCTAAATTCTAATCATCAAGCTTAGTTTCACACATGCAATACTAATCCATTATTTGCATGTTGTGATTTTTTGCAAAAGTTTCAAACATATTAGGCATAATAATCGGTAATCTTGATAAATATATAACTTTATATTGATAATTATGTGATGTAAAAATGAATAAATATAAATTTTATATTCATTTATAAGTTCTCATATGGATTTTATAAAATTTTCCTAATATTTGGATTCTATTTTATTATACGTTAGTAGTGATGGACTCATTTTTTATATGACATATATGTTTCTTCTAGGTATAAATTGCTAAGATTTTTGTGCAAATTTGATTACCTGACATTGTGCCATGGCTTTATACTTGTACGCCTCTTTGGAAGGGAAGAGTGAATTATAATTCATGTTTTTATTTTGATAGTATAAGTCCTTCTTTACTATTAAAAAGAAGAATCAACATTCAAAAATATATAAATAGATCGTGTTGGAAGATGACGTCATTGTTGTGATCTCCATAAGGTATTTTATTAATATTAATTTTATATAAGTTTCCTAATTTTTTAATCATAGTATTGCTTTGCATATAATTTATCTATAGTCATCCCATATGGTATTTTGTTGAGTCATACCTACTTGTCAAAGGACATTGTAAATTTCCTTTCTATCTTGCTATATTTCAAAAATTCTAATTTACAACCTTGAAACTAATTAACTATTAATTAATTTACATTTGTTTTTCAAAATGCTTTCAAATTTATATTTTTCTTTTAGTCACGGGTAAGCCTTTTCTTTAATTGATTAGTAAATTATATCTATTTGTCATGTTATTTTGATACATCTTTTATGTCCATATAATTAATGTAGTATAAGTACGACCTAAAACCTTTCTTTCATGGACGTAGGGAAGAGATTATAAGTACATTAAGCATGAGGTAAGTATTTATAATTTTTGGACCCATACCTATTCATTGAATTACATTGCTTGAATAATAAAGCCAATTTTTTCTCTTATTTCCCAATAATACATAATATTGGGAATAATATGTGGTAACCTAACCAAAGGGTATTTGTTATTGAACTTTAAGACTATTGTTTAGATCTTGTACAACAATGTAACTTTGTCCCTTTTCGATCTTGTGAAACATGTATAGTTGTCACCTTAAACCAAATTGAAACTAAATTATGTTTATGTTTTTTTTTTACAATAATAAACCTACTCAATAAACTATATTATTTGATAAATAGCCAAGATAACTGATATTTTGTGAACCAATAGGGGGTCATACCCTAGAGAAGATGAACCACCCAAAAAATAGATAAAACTATAATGAAATTAAGATGAATGCAAGAATGTCCATCATACGTTACCCCTTCATCCCATTTTAAAAATCAAGACCAACACATGTTGACTAGACCATGGACACTAAGTCCCCACCCACACAGATCAAATAACAATGACAACAAAGTTGAGGTGGAATATTATGTTTGATATTTGTTCTCGTGCTAGATAAGTCTCCCTTAAACCATGAATCATATCTTGCGGATTAAAATTTCTATATGCATGAATCTCACTTTCAATCCCATGATATTCCTCATCCAAATCAATTTCATTTAATATTGAAACACCTTGTGAACTAGGAATATTTCCCAACGAAAAAAAGTGGAAACTCAGTTACAAAATTCATGGTACCCCTAGCTAAATTTAGAGCATAAAACAAAATATTTTTCGCACTTCCCTTGGTTCTCACATTTTGTGGTGGCGGTGGTGGTAGTGGCATATTTTTCCTTGAAGTAGTAGATGTATTTGGAGACAGAGGAGACACTGCAATAATCAATTGTAAATTATATGAGAACATTGAATTGACAAACATAATAAGAATGGAATAATAAAAAAATGTAAATAAATCATGATAAAACCTTTACCTATTTGTGTGTTTTGTATTTGAGATGCAAATGGATCCTATTGTACTTATTGTGGTTAATGTTGAGTAGAGCAAAGAGACTGGGTGTGTTATTAGTAGTTGGGATATAATCCTTATTAACCATTAACAATTTAAATTTATCAGTTTCTTCACTTCAAAAAATATAACAAACTAAAAATAAATGAAAATTACAACTTAAATGGGATACATACCTTGAGGGGATGAAAATATTTCTTGATATTGTGTTTCTTCAAATTCATACAATTTTTTGATTGAACTAGCACAAGGATATAAACATACGTTGTTGGAGGTTGGTGTAAAAAATTTTTGTGTAAACTTATAATTTATAAATGTTTAACACATATTTCTATGTAATTATATATATTTTAAAATATATTGAAATATATAAATAATAAATACCTTCCATCAACGGCATGGTCATCATGTCAATTGGATGAGGAGTTAAGGAGATATTCATCTATTTCAATTAATAAGTTCTTAATTGTGATTTGGTTTCCTCAGGCTCCTAATCCTTTAAATAACTAACTGAATCTCTAGAATATGATGGGAAATGTCCTCTTATAACAACCTCTCTTCATGAAGCATTTGCACCAGCTATGCCCTGTTATAATTCAATAAAATATTAATATCTAATCCAAATATATAATATATGAAGAAAATTAATGATAATTATTATGAAACAAATAATCATAAATTTTAGACTCCCCTCTTTCTACTAAATTGTTAAGGACATATTTTATCTTTATGTGGATTGTAGTAGGAGAAGTGGTGCTGCATAAATTGTAAAGAGATTAATAATATTTTTCAAGAATAAATTTTTTGGAACTAATATAATCAATTTCATTCACAAGAACGTTACTCAGGTCCTTTCTTATCCTGGAGGATAAGAAAGTACACCAATCATATTTTTGTCCACTAAAGGTGAGCACGATATATGCCAAGCCCTGGTATGGAATATCTATATATCTACCCTACAAAATAATGTTAGCCTAGAAAAAATGAACCATAGCTTGTAGAAAAGGGTAACTAAAATATTTGAGATAAATTATCCTTTTTGAAGGATTTAGGGAAGCTTTAACTGTAAGGAGATACAAAATTGATAAATATTCAAATAAAAAACCATAATCCTTAAAATAAAAAATGTTGTAAACAGTAACGTGATTATTAAAAACTTACCAGTGTATGCATCAATAGATAATTGATAGTGAGACTCCAAATATTTTACATCTTAATCTATTAAAATCGCCTTCGTTGGGATAGGATCCACATATTTTTGGGGTAGTATTATCAAATTCTCAATGTATTCAAGGGAAAATCCAAAGGATAGTGCATGTGATGGGATTTAAATGTGAAAAGTACAAGTGGAACTATTATACTTAGTCATGAGGTAGTTGAGTGTTTTTGTCCTTGTTTTAAATTAGAGCATATAGAATATCCCTTTAAAACTTGCAACTTAAATCCATTTTAGAAATGAATTGGGATCTAATAGAAGGATGTACATTTATGGAAAGATAAGTCTCTTGTATGTAAATTTACATAGTTGAACAGTTGGGGCTGTTGGATATTTTTTTGAATGACCTTCCTTCTTGGAATTTTTGCAACAAATGGAATCGATGCCTTCTCTAGAATGAATTCATGGCCTACTAGTTGGTTGGTTATCAGTTGGCGGTTGAGGTTATTTTTCTCATTTTTTGTAGGCTCTATAAGTCTTTATAAGTGATTTGTAAAGTGGAAATAATTATATTGGTTGTAAATATATAAGAATATTTAGAGACGTGGCAACAACTAATTATTTGGAATGTGTAGGAACATGTTACTGGTCAGTAGCATGTTGGATGTTACAGGTCGATAACATGTGTCATGTTACCATTCAGTGGCATCCAGCATTCCATCGGCCGGTAGCATGGTACATGTCATCTATTGATAACATGTTGGGTACTACCGCTCGATAGCATGTTGGGTGCCACTGGTTAGTGGCATAATGGATGTTATTGTCCGGTAGCATTCAACATGTTACCATCTAGTTGCATCCAATATGCTACCATTTGATTGCATTCATTTTGTTATCGGCTGCCTGCACTTACCATGCTACCAGCTAGTAGTATCTAGTATACTAGTGACATGTAGCATCTAACATGCTACTAACTGATAACATATAACATACTCCTAGTAGGTAGTATTCCTTCTCCTGCAGAGGCCTCTTCTGGGTTCCATTAATGTTATAAAAAAATTCCTGACAACGCAAAACAAATTTTCCTACATGATTCACCATCCTTTTGAAAGTGGTTTTTGAAAATTTAGCACATAGTTTATAATGTTTTATTAGGGGCCTTTGAAATTTACCCTAGATTCAAGGGACATGATTTAATCATACGCACACTAGAACTACATAGATTCTAAAATATAGTGTAACGATCGGTTAAAATCAGATTGGGGTGACCATCGAGGTTAGTCCGACTCAAGCATATGCATTAATTGTTTCATATAATGTTTTTTTAGCCTTGTGTAGGTAGCTATGGTTTATTTTACATGTTTAGGTGCAACATAGGAATCCTAAAGTGAATTGGATGCAAAAAATAGAAAAATTAAGAAGACATGATCAAACTTTGAGAAGATTAGAAGTAGAGCATTTTCCAGGATACTAGTACCTAATTCGTACACTATCACGCTGGAGGTCCTATCCTTATCTGGGTGATTCTGTCTGAAGGAGTTTTAGACTCCATTTTTTTAGATCAAGCTTTCTTAGTTCATATCTATCTTGTTCCATCCGGTTTCCAGCTCAGAATCAGCCCAAATCTCTTAATACAAGCTAAGTTACTCTTATGTCACTATTGTCTACACTTGTTTGTCTCTTGCATGATATATCTTGATTCTTAATGTTATATGCATTTTATCTTAGTCCTTTGATTAAGATTTAATTATGTGTTGAATCACCTACTAGAATTATGAAATAGAGAGGGGAAAAAACTGAGGGGTGGATAAATACAAGGGGTTTAGTAATAATAAGACAATGCAATAAACCAAAAAAGAAATCATGTGAAAAACTATGTAAGAAATTAATATTAGAGTAGTTTATGTGGAAAATATAAGAAGAAATTTTGGGGGGTATATATACCCAATGTCATTTCTCATTAGAAATGGCGTCGGCTATAGAAAATCCAAAACAAGCACCATCACCCATGGGTGATGAAATCAGCTTTGGGGAAATCTCTAAAGTCAAAGGCTTAAAATATGGGGAATGAAGACCAAGAAAACAAACGAGGATGAATGAAAATGGTACGGGAAAGTTACCAAAACACATGCAGGGATAATAGCATGTGGCAAGAGGAATTGTACATATTTGGAAAAGTATGCATAATGAGTGTTTAATGTGTGAACAAGGGAAAGAAATAAGGAAAATATAGGGTGACTAAGGCTAATACTGACATATCTCAAAAAAATACATGGTCTACCCCATGTGACCAAACCTGATCACACCCCAATATTAGCAAACCCCCTAAGGCAGCTACTCAGGAGGCCAGAGAATGCATCAATATCCATTACACAAAAGAAATGGTTAGTGAGTGTCAAAATTACATTGTATACACTCCCCATCCTATTGATTATGTAAATAAGAATATCCTTAGTACTATCTTATACTTCCCATACCTCTACATTTGAGTTCATCTTTGCATTTGCATCTACATCTTACACTCATAGTTGTATTTCTTGCAGTTTAGTTATCTTTTTATCTCCTCCCTTTATGGAGTTTGATATTAATTGATCATCTAATGTAACTCAATATAACATAATTTTTCAATGTATATAAGTATTACATCTCATTTCAGTTAATATAATAATAGTATTAAGGCTTGCATTTATAAATTCTAGTGTTCAACATTTGGTATCATAGCTAGAATATAATCTATTAATTGAGGGGGAGAGAGGGGAGAGAAACAGTGTGGTGTCCAAAAAGGAACATATACAAAATTCAAAATGCAAGAGTAAAATATGATCACTATATTAATTTAAATGAGTTGCAATACTTATAAGCATTAAACAACTTTGTTATATTGAGTTACATCAGATGACTAGTTAAGATCAAATTCCATAAAAGGAGTATTTAATAAGATATAACTAAATTGAAATAAAATATTGATTATGTAAATAATCACAAATGTTAACTAAACATATACTAAAGAGAAATAAGAATATCTCATAGCCGATTGATCTCTCTAATGGGATAGTAGACGAATCAACCTCACAAACTTCCATCTTGTATGTAAACTCAGGTATAACCAAGCACATGACATGATGTAAGGATTTGTTATCACACTCAATCCATCTCGAAAAATATTTAGTTTTTATAGGGGATGATTCTTCCTACATATTTTAGGACATTAGCAATGTCAAATATCCTCTCTTTAATAAAAATTTCACTCTCAAAATATCATGTATGTCCTATAATTTACCAAAAAATTACTCTAAGTTAAAACACTATTGGATCACAATATCTACATTGAATTTGATAACACAAGTGGAAAAATAATAGTGTTTCATACAAGATAGAAAATAAGTCCCAAATTATTGTGTGAACCTCCAACATCAATAGGATGTTTCAATTGAATTTTTTGTTGTTTTGATCAAGTACTCTTTGCTAAGGACACTAATTTTACAAAGTTTTGGCACCAAAGATATGGGCATGTTAGTTTTGGGTGCTTTGTCTCACTCAACCATAATTAAATGGTATGAGGATTACCAATAAATAAAAGAAGCAGATTGGTTTTTTCATCAATTTTCTTATAGGAAACTAACATCAAGTGCCTTTTCCCAAGAATCTAAATAGATCAACATGAAAATTGGACGTGGTTCATACCAATATTTGTGGAAAGATAATAGATACATATTTAGAGTATCAATACTTACATCTCATTGTTGATCATTATTGTATAAATTTTAGATATGTCTCCTTAAGACCAAGGATCAAGCATTTCAAACCTTCAAAGACTTCAAGTAACTTATTGATAAATAGATTAGGTGAAAAATAAAATTCATTTGTACTTATAATTGAGGGGAGGAATTTACTATTAATGCATTCACAGTGTACTTGAAATAATATGGAACTCTTCATCAAATGATTGCACCTTTACTCTTCACAATATAATGGCATTTCAAAATGGTGAACCCACACTCATGAAAATGGTGTAGATTATGATATCAAATGTAGGCTTGAATAAATCCTAATAAGAAGAAGAATCGAAATCGGTGGTGTATCTACTCAACAGCTCACCAAAATTTCCACTTGATGACATGACTTTACAAGAAGCATGATTAGGGAAGAAACACTTAATATCGCATCTCTGAGTTTTCATAAATAAATCACATACACTAGTCTGAGACTAGAGAAGGAAAATTATGACATTAAGTATACACCATAAGTATTTATTGGATACGATGAACTTATTTGATGGGATATATGTTATTTGATTTATAACCCAAGAAATCCTTTATCAATAAGGATGTTGAGGTTTATAAGACATATGTTTCAAGTCAATCGTTCACAGAGTAATACATAAAAGCTATGAGTGATGGTCCACCACACTTATAGTTATAATAACATGTGATTATTTATTATTTAATTAAAACACTATGTGGATTAAAATCGATATGTTTCCCAAGATAGAATTACAAATATGATAAATTGAAAACAAATTAGATAAAATTTTAGGTATGAAGAGTACATCATTGATCCACCCATTCTTCATTTTCACTGAACCAGAACCCAAAACTTCAATTTTTAAATATTTTCCCATGATTATTTAAGATAGTAACAACATCAAAAATAGAACTCAAAAAACCAAGTGAATGAGTTATATGATGAGAAGCACTAGAATAAAAAATACCTCTATTAGTCATATGAGATCAAACCCTAGCATAAAGAAATTTTCATTACATATATTTGTGGAGGAAGGATCATCAATTTTATGTTGCTTTATATTTTCTATTATCTAATAGTATTTATAATATAGTATGACTATTTTTATAGTATAGAAAAGGATCTTATACGTTCTCCCTTCAAAAAAAATTATTATAATTTCCAAAATTAGAATGTTTAAAAGGTTTCAATGGTGGTTGGAGAAGGGATATTTTGACTCTACTAATTTAGGAGATGATCATGTTTTCATTTTTAGTTTCCATTTTTATTAGAGGACTTGTTCCACTAGTGTAATGACTTGAGCTAGGAAAGGCATCAAAGGATCTCTTTTTTTTTGTTCACAAGTTTACCTTTCCCAAAATAGCTCAAAAGTAGGCATCTTGAAAATTTTCTTCTAAAGCATAAATTGTGGAGTAATATGTGAATACAAACACACTATAAGGGACATTTTAACTTAGACAGAAATAAAATGATGCATTTATCATGCTTCTTATCTTTGCCACTCGCTTTTAATTGTGATCTAAGTGATTTGAATTTTAATAGAGGTATTTAATCCTACTCTTTAACACTAGTGTTCTTGACAATGCTCTCTTGTTCAAATAACTACTCTCATTTGATGCATCCCTAGGTAATCTTATACAGCTTTCTTGATCTTACACACTCACATTCCAATAATTTATAAGAATTAAATGCATGAAAAATAACAAGAAACTTCCGCTTTCCATTTTACAAACTTCACATTACAGATTTTCACTCTTGGGTCAAAAATGCTCATAAGGTGGGTAAGGAGAATGGCGGAAGATCTAAAGGAATAAATAGTGGAATGTAGAAAGGCAAATAATTTTCAGTTGTTGTTGTTGGGGGTTGTGATTGGTGAGAGAGGTGAGAGGAAGTCCCTCAAATCTCAACCAAAATTATTAGTATAAGTTGGAAGAGGACCTGTTAGTGCAGATTCACAGCACCCCTGGATGTTTATCAGATTTATAGTTTGATATTAGGCATCCAGTGTGAATACACAACTTTGAATCTTTTCCCCAAGTGTGGCACTTGTAAAAATAGGAGAAAGAATCTCTTGATTAAAGGTTGGTTCCTCAAATCCTCTGATTCAAGTTGCATTTCTTGAATATTTTGCAGAGGGTTTAAACTTATAGTACCTAATCTAACTTGCCAAGGAGATAGGGTTGAGAAGATGCAATGAAAATAAACCTAAGACTAACCAAGGTGATGCACCAAAGGAGTGGTGAACATCTACTTCTAAAATAATTTACACAAACCATAAGAAATACAACACAAAATCATGCATAGACTGACTAGAATGTAATGAAGATATCAAAATATGAATGCATACAACGCAAAAAGAAGAGGATTGGAAAAATTCAATCACAGAACATACATTATCATTCCCAAGTATCAATACATGCTTGCATTACAATGGCCAGAGAGGCAGAAAGCACGTTTTTTAGTTCTATATGAAGAGGTATGATAACTCCACCAAAATCCACATGATGGGGAAGAAAGAGGGGAAAATGCAGAGCATAGAAAATGTTCCAACCTCTTACAAAATGAGCCAAATCTGGCTTTTTACAATGAGGATTCGAGCCTCAAGAAAGAGAAAATGCGGGAAAGTGACATGGAAGGATGTTTAAACCACTAGCCAAATTGCATAAAGAACAGCATGGGCACCCTCAAAATTTCATTCCCTAAAGTTTATGGACCATACCTAGAGAAGAGAATGTGAGCCATGTTTCATTAAAAATGGTGGTTGAAACGTCAATTCTACATTGTTTCCCCCATGCCAGAGGGACGTTTCTCCAATTTTCTCCCAAAATCCTCCATCAAAATTACAAAATTTAACCCTCCATTTTGTATATAATTTCACCATCTTTCCAATGATATACCAAGAATGTGAAAATCTGAGCTTTGGATCGAAAGTTATGCCCCTCTGAATATTTAGGGCAAAACTAGGGCAAAAATGAATTGGCGGGCCAAAAATTTGAAAATTTCCCCTCTTTTTTGCATTTGGGAAAATTTCCCCAAAAAAACTCTGCCACTCCATGCCGCTCCGATGACACGTGTCATCCTCTGATTGGTTGCGGGGCATGTGCTTCCAAATTTTCCATAGACTTTTGACTATTTCCTCTAATGGGACATGTGGCGCCTTGTCATTAGCATGGGCTTGAACAAGTTCTTTCTCCTCTGCGGGCCTGCTTTAATATTTTCACCAGCCACATGGACACGTGGCATGCGTTTTAATTGGTGCGGGCCATGGGGGGAAAGGTTTATATTTCGTTAATTTTCCCTAGTTGGGCGAAAAGGAAAATTTTCTTCGCCCCTCCGACCCCCGATGCCCTGAGGACACGTGGCCTCCTCCTATTGGCTGGCGGGCCTACGGGCCAAAAATTTCCTTTTATGCACCCTGCCAAAACACTTTGGAAAATTTCCTAACTCTCCTCCGCGCTCTGCCAATCCTCTGCTGACGTGGCACATCCAAATTGGTTGGCGGACTCCCCATGGGAAAATTTCCCTCCCAAACTCTGCTGAGCCATAACTTGAAAAATACAAGGAGTTAGGAGGAAAACTTTACCATTCTAGAAAGCTGAGAAGATGCTCTATCCAATGAAGCCATTTCCAGAAGTTTTGAGTGCCTGAAAGATAAAAATTCTGACTGAGGCACAAGGAAGGAAGAAATGAAGGGGAGTTAGCCAAAAAATAAGCAAGGGGCTTATTTTGGATAACAATTTTGGTGACTCAGAGGGGTCATCTGCCTGCTAGATGAAGTTACCAGTTTCCTGAAGCAATCCATTGGGCATGGATTCATCAAATTCTCTGCTTGGTACCCCAACTGATTAGAAAAATGCAAGGAGGAAGATGGAGAGTAGAACATTATCTGATCTGGAGCAAGGCCTGCAAAAATGCATCTCTGGAACAACAAGCTTGTGCTAAAGCACTTAGGGAAAGTAAAACTAAGCTACAACAAAACAATGTGCACAAGCACTTGGAGGAATGAAAATCTAAGCTAATATGTACAAGGTGGAGAGTTTCCCCTCTAGTAGCAATGCTTCAGATGGATTCCATTAACTGGAATCTGTAGTTCTTCACCATCCAATGTAGACAATTGGAAGGCATTGTTGTCCTTACACTTTGTGACCATGTAGGGGCCACTCCAAATGGCATCAAATTTTGAATGCCTTCCTGGCTTTTCTCGGTCTGCATCCCATTTTAACACTAGATCTCCAACTTGGAAGGCTCTAGCCTTAGCTTTCCTATCAAAGGTCCTCTTGATCAAGGCTTGGTCCTTCTCCATTGCATGGGCTGCATGATCTCTGATTTCTTGGAGCTCCATCAATTTTGCATATCTAACCTCCATGGGTCCAAACTCCAACAATTCCAACTGCTTCATGAGTTCCAATGTTGGTAACTCAAGTGACATGGGCAAGATTGCCTCTCTTCCATAAACAAGCTTGAATGGAGAGTTACCTGTGGATCTCTTGGGAGTTATCCTATCAGCCCACAAGGCTGATTTCAATTTAGTATGCCAAGACCTCTGATTTTCATCAAGAGTCCTCTTGATGATCCTTAACAAGTTCTTATTGGTAGACTCAACTTGGCCATTACCTTGAGGGTAATAATTTGATGAAGTGCTCAAGATAAATCCCATTTTTAACAGCCCATTCAGTTACCTTGGATCCTATGAATGCCAATGCATTATCTGATATTATTGTGGCAGGTATGCCAAATCTGGTTGTTATCCCCTCATAGAAGTCTAGAATGCTAGATTCATTTGCCTCCTTGAAGTGCCACTGCTTCAGTCCATTTGGTGAAGTAATCTGTTGTTGTTAGAATCCACTTGTGTCATTGGCTTGAGTTTGGGTTAATAACTCCAATGAATTCCAAACCCCATTGCATGAATGGTTGGTCAACTATAAATTGGATGCAATGGAAGGGCAGCTAATCTCTCCTTACCTATGAAGAATGTACAATTCTTGCACCTCTTGATCCATGCATAACAATCACTAAAAATCTTGGGCCAATAATAGCCAGCCCTCATGATCTTGAGAGTTGTCACTCTTGGTGCAAAATGACCCCCAACTGATCCACCATGGAACTCTTCCAGCATTCTATTAATCTGATTTGTACCAATGCATCTCAACAACACTCCATTTACATCTTTCTTGAACAAAACACCATCAACAAGGGCATATGGGACAACCTGCAATCTGAAGTGTCTTCTCTTGGTCTTGTTCATCTCTGGAGGGCATAGGCCTATGTGTAGGAAGTGCATTATGTCTTGGGTCCAACAAGGAGTGAGGACACCATCATTCTCTTCTTGAACACCTCTTGGTTCATGGTTGTCTTGCAATGCCAAAACAACCTCTTTTTCATTGCATGCTTCCATTGATTTTCTCAAGACTAGCTGCTCACACAATCCTTTTCCTCTGACCAACTTGGTGACTTTGATCTCAATGTCATACTCCATGACACGAGTGATCCACCCTACTCTTTTTTCATTTAGGTCCTTGTTGAGGAGGAAGTCTTTAACTCCCACATGAGAAACCAACAGTTGAACCTTGTTATTTGAAACTAGATGCTTAAATTTCTTCAAGCTCCTAATCACTGCAAGAACATGCTTCTCAATGAAAGAATACCTCACCTCATAGTCCTCCAGGATTTGGCTAAAGAAGGCAATTGGCTACTCATCATTTTCTTTGTTCTACTGTACCAAAATTGCAGAAATAGTATCATCACCTCCAAATGCATAAAGGATGAAATCCTTGGAGAAATCTGGGTTAATGAGAGTTGGAGCTTGTGAGATAGCCTCTTTGATTGCCTCAAAACTTGCCTTACCTTCTGCTATCCATTTGAAAGCCATGCTTTTCTTTAACATCATGGTTATAGGCTTGACAAGGGCTGCAAAATCTGGGACAAACCTCCAAACAAAATTTATTCTTCCTAAGAAAATTTGAAGGGCTTTCTTGTGGCTTGGCAATGGCAGTGCTCTTATGGCTTCAACTCTCTTTGGATCAATTTCTAATCCTTCTTTGGAGACAATATGGCCAAGGAGCTTTCCTTCATGAGCTAGAAAAATACATTTTTGGGATTCAAGGATACCCCAAATCTTCTACATCTTTGGAACACTTGTCTCAAATGAAAGAGATGATCTGCTACATTTTTAGAAAAAACAGTGATATCATCTAAGTATATCAGCACCATTTTGTTAATCAAATCCTTGAATGCCATATCCATTGCCCTTTGGAAGGTAGCTCCAGCGTTGGACAGCCCAAATGGCATTTTTCTATATGCATAAGTCCCCCATTTGGTTGTGAAAGCTGTCTTGAACTGGTCATCTTCCTTTACCATGATCTGATTGTACCCTGAATAACCATCTAGCAATGAAAACCTTTCAGAGCCAGCAACAACTTGCAAAATCTGCTCCATAGAAGGAAGTGGGTAATGATCCTTGAGGGATGCTCTATTGAAATCTCTAAAGTCTACACACAATCTGATTTCTCCACTCTTCTTCCTAACTAGAACCAAGTTTGCTACCCAACTAGAATGCTTGATAGGAAATATGATACTTGCCTCTATTAACTTATTCAATTCCTTTCTCATGAGAGGCTCCATGTGTGGATTGACTGGCCTTTGTTTTTACCTGATGGGTTTAGCATTTGGGTCCAATTCAATAGTGTGTTAAGCTAGTTTGGGATTGAAACCTTTCAAATCTTCATAGCTCCAAGCAAATACATCAGGGAACTCTTGACAAAGTTACATGAACTCATACCTTTCTTGCTCAGTTGCAACTTTACCAATTTGAAGTGACTTGCCTTCTCCCACCAAGATGGGCACTGAATCTTCTCCCTTGACTTGGATATTTTCTTTCTCCTTCCTAAACTGATCATTAGGATTAAAAATGGACTCCAAAGTGACAAGTCCTTTTGGCAGTTTTGTTGGTTTTCAGCTGTACCACTTGATCACCATACTGTTGTTCTAATTTTTCCTGATTTTTAGCTGAGAACTCAGCTTCTTCTTGCAAGAAGTTGATGATTTGTTGATCATTTTCAAACACTTGCCAACTTACATTGTTGTCTGGCACTGAAGGCCTTACAATCACATGAATGCTTGGCTGTATTTTATCTTTCTTGATACTTTCAACAACATCAAAGGCTGCCCCAACTGCTGCAAGCCTGTCAGCAGCTTGGTTTTCTTTCCTAGGGATGGAATTGATGCCAAAGCCTTCAAAATATTCAATGAGGTCCCACACCCTATTTTTGTAACACTTGAGCAGATCATTTTTAGCAGCATGCTGCCCTTTAACTTGGTTGACAATCAGTTCACTGTCACCAAAGACTTGTAAGTTCTTTATACCTCTCTTGATTGACCAATGTAGTCCTTGTATCAAAGCTTCATATTCAGCAGTGTTGTTAGAACATGAAAACTAAAATCTAAAAGTTGAATAATACTTAATTCCTTGAGGTGAAACAAGCATAGCTCCCCCTCTTGCACCTTGTCTACTTCTTGATCCATCAAAGAACAACTGTCATACCTCATTGTCATCCTTGTGGTCTAGCTTGGTGATGCTAGGAATAGGTTGATTTTCTTCATGTATGCAATAGAATCCTAGCTCAGATTCTTCTATTTCTTGGTAGGGATCAAAAGCATGTACCTTGCTTGCCCATTCATCAAGAGTCAAATCTAGGATGCTTCCAACTTTGGTGTCAGCTTCATCTGTGCTTGGATAATCCTCTTGATCAAACGTTGAACAGTTGGCATTGATTTGGCTTGGAGTATGAGGCTCAATGTGAAAATTTGCAATAGGTTCAGACCTGATTGTGGCCTTGGTTCCATATCTTGTTCTAAACAACATGTGTGACCAATCAGCAGATAAGTAACCTCTAATTTTAGCTGTGAAATCCCTTGACAAACATAGGGCAAAGAGTGGTGGTAAATCTATCACTGAGACATCTTGCAAAACAACAACGTTGGGGCATGCATGCAAAGTAAGACTCAAATCTTTAATCACTCCCACTGTTGTTACTACTGTCCCATCCAATTGCACTACCCCTTTGGATATGACTTCATATTGGAGGCCCAACTGATCAGCTATTTGCTCTTGGGCATTACAAAACTACTTGCCCTGGAATCAATCATGCAATTATGTACTAATTTATCCCCAATGATCAATGAAACATAGAATGGAGGGGGCTTCAAAACTTTACCTTGTTGTCCTCCATGATTCCCTTCAGGCTGGGCAACATTTGTGAGTACCTTCTCTTGCATGTGAACTTGCTGATTTGAAGCTGACCAATTCTTCATGGCAGCTTGTAGTAAATCTCTTTGGCCTGGAATGGATAGTGATTCCCACATTGATATGTTTACATTTGTCTTCTTCATCTGGTCAATGATGCTAAATGGGGAAGAAGCATCTCTTTGCTGTCCTTTAGCCTACACATTCCTTTCTTGCACATGGGCAACAACAACTGGCATCTGAGTTGGTCTAGGAGGTGGCTTGGGTTATCCTTGCATGTTTGGAACTGCACTTTGTTTGCCAGCAGTTTGTGGAGTGGTGGAAGATTGTGGATCACTTGGAGCCAATGGCTTCCCTTCACCAATATTCCTCCTTTTTGACCTTGTGTTGGCTACTACACTTTGAGAAATTGTTTGATTCATGCCACAAAAATCTTTTGCCTGCCAGTTCACAAGTGTGGTATCACTTGGAGTTGAGTTTTGTTGGGATGTTCCTTGTTGTTGGTTTGTTTCTTGACTCACTTCACCCTCTACACCAGTTGTTGTCACCATTAAGGCTTGGTTTAGAGCACCATTGAAGCACATAGACTGGTTGTGAGGTTCATTGCATGGGAAACACCAATCATACTCTTGAGCTATATTATTTTGTACTGGCACTAGTGCTTTAGAGGCAGATGTAGCATTGGGATTATAGGGCTGAAATGGTCTATTGGCAGGAGGCCTTACTTGATTTTGATTTGTAGCTGGATTGGGTGGCCTTTGAGGCTAATATGGCTGCCTATTAGGCTGAGCTTGAGGCTGATAAGAAGGTCTAAAACTTTGGGCTTGCTGCCTCTTAAGTGTTACCAGCTCATTGCCTAAATTTTGCAATTGTTTCATGACTTCTTGAAGTTCATTTGAAGCACTAGAGGATGAAGTAGAAGCTTCATTTGAACTCTGATTTCTAGGAGTGGGAATAGGAGCTAAAGTAGGTGCTTGACTAGTGCTTGGATTTTCTAAATTTGGATACAATGGCATTGGAGGCCTAGGAGCTAGCTTACCAGCTTGAATCAGACAATTTTTAGCTCTAATGGCAATGTTATAAGCAGCAGGTATAGTTGTACCTCCCATGGATTGAATCAACATAGAAATATCAGAATTTAAAGCTTTGAGATAATATAGAAAAGCACCTTTTGCTGTTGGCCTTACTGCCATTGGAATTCTCTCCCAAGTCCTTTGAAATATAAAGTTGAAGTCAGTCAGCTACTCATTGGGAGCTCTCTTGATAGTTGTCAATTGTTCCAAAAGAGACAAGTTATCTCCCTTTTCTCCAAACTACTCATGGAGGGCTATGCATAACTGGTTCCAATTTTGGATAGAGCCTGCATAACAAGGCTCCTGAACCATTGCAAGGCTTTCCCTTTGAATGAAGATGCCAGCAGTTTGACAGCAATTTGCATCTCATCAATCTCATGGATTACACAAATATTAGCAATATCCTTGACATGATCACCAGGAGTGGTCTGATTCTCTCCAGTAAAGTATGGAATGTTCTTTAATGCTGCAACTAGGGACTAGATTTTGTGCATTGAGAGCAAGTGGGCTGCTACCAGTGAAGTTGACATAGGGGTTGTGTTGTGCCATTCTAATTGGCCTGAGAACCCTTGTTGATTGGGTGAAAGGTCTACCAGGTGGAGGAGTTGATAGAGTTCTGTTTGGTGGAGATGGAGACCTTTGAATTCTCCTTCCTCTTTGTCTTCTTCTTGGGGATAACTGCAGATACTCAAACAATCCTTCTTCTTCTCCAACTCTTGACCTTGTGTTGATTCTTCTCATGGATTTTCAGACTTGGACTGCTAAAACTAGTTGATTTTTTCCTTTGGAGTCGCCAGATGTGTAAATCAGGGCTCTTTTAAGCAAGAAACTTGCAACAAATGCACATCAACTTTGTTGCAATGAAGATGAAGACCTCTAAGGTCCCACCGGGCGTGCCAAAATTGTTAGTGCAGATTCACAGCACCCCTGGATATTTATCAGATTTCTAGTTTGATATTAGGCATCCAGTGTGAATGCACAACATTGAATATTTTCCCCAAGTGTGGGACTTGTAAAATGGGAAAAGAATCTCCAGATTAGAGGTTGGTTCCTCAACTCCTCTGATTCAGGTGCAAATAAACAATTTATAGAGGGTTCACTTATAAAACCTAATCTAACTTTCCAAGGAGATAGGGTTGAGAAGATGTAAGAAAATAAACCTAATCTAACCAAGGTGATGCACTAAAGGAGTGGTGAACATCTGCTTTGCAAGATTTACACAAATCATAAGAAATACAACACAATAATATGCACAAACTGATAGAATGTAATGAAGGAGATCAAAAGAAGCAATGATAAACACATGAAAGGATTGGGAAAATTCAATCACAGAGCATACATTATCATTCCCAAGTTCAATACAGTGCATTACAATGGTCAGGAGGCAAAACATGTTATAGTTTGTATGAAAGGTATGAAACTCCACAAATCCACTTTCTAGGGGAAGAAAAGAGAAAAACAGAGGAAGAATATGTCCAACCCTTACAAAATGAGCCAAAATTGGCTTTTAACAATGAGGAAAATTCGAACTCAGGAAAGAGAAACGCGGGGAAGTGAACATGGGAGGATGTTTCAACCACCAACTAAATTGCATAAAAAGGCATGGGCACCCTCAAAATTTCATTCCCCAATGTTTTGGACCATGCTGGAAGAAGAAAGCGAGCCATGTTTCATTAAAAATGGTGGTTGAAATGTCATTTCTGTTTGTTTGTGCCAGGGATGTTTCTCCATTTTCTTGCCAAAATCCTCCATCAAAATGCAAAATTGAACCCATCCATCGTGTAGATAATTTCACCAGCTTTCCAATGATATAAAGAACGTGAAAATCTGAGCTCTGGATCGAAATTTATGCCCCTCTTAAGATTTAGGGCAAAACTAGGGCAAAATTGAATTGGCGGGCCAAAAATTTAAAAATTTCCCCTCTTTTTTGCATTTGGGAAAATTTCCCCAAAAAACTTCCCACCATCCACCACTCCGATGCCATGTGGCATGCTCTGATTGGTTACGGGCCTTCCTTGCTTTTTCCTTTTTCCTTTCCTCTGCGGGAAACTGCCTTACCTGGCCATTTGAAATTTTTGTCAGCCACATGGACACGTGGCGCTTTTGATTGGTGCGGGCCATGGGGGGTGGGCTTATATTTCATTATTTTCCCTAGTTGAGCGAAAAGGAAAATTTCCTTCGCCCCTCCTAACCCTCTGATGCCCTCAAGGACACGTGGCGTGTTCCTATTGGCTGGCGGGCCTTCGAGCCAAAAATTTCCTTTTGTGCACCTCGCCAAACACTTTGGCAAAATTTCAAAGTTTCCTCCGTGCTCCGCCAATCCTCCGCCATGTGGCACATCCTGATTGGGCGTGGACTCCCCATGGGAAAATTTCCCTCCCAAACTCCGCCGAGCCATAACTTCAAAAATACATGGAGTTAGGAGGAAAACTTTACCATTCTGGAAAGCTGAGAAGATGCTCTATCCAATGAAGCCATTTCCAGGAGGTTTTGAGTGCCTAAAAAATAAAAATTTCTGATTAAGGCACAAGGAAGGAAGGAATGAAGGGGAGTTAGCCAAAAAATGAGCAAGGGGCTCATTTATCCTTGTTCGAAATATTTTTTATTGTTTTCCTTGAATTTGTTCAAGATAGAGATGTTATTAATAAATCCTATCGAGTATGAGGTGATTATAGTCTTATGACATAACCTTGGTTCCTAGAATTTAATCCTTTGAGATATTATTTTGAATCGATGTTCGTTTTGGTTACGCTTCTAATTTTACCCTTATAACTCTAGTCTGAATCATGTCTTGAAGCTATTGGTGATGTATTAGGTGACTATTTTGCCATAGATGAGGCATCCGCTCAACTGGTATATCCTTCTTGTGCTCGTATATTGGTAGATATGTAGGTTCCCCTTGATCTACTAGATAAGATTGAGTTGTGAATAGGAGAAAATATTTGGATTCAAAGATTGGATTATGAAAGATTGTCCTTTCGCTACCATAGATGTTTCTAAATATGACATTTGATTGATGAGTGTGGGCAACCCAAACATAAAAATAGAGAAAAATAATCTTGGTGGAAGGATTTTCCTCCTTATCACCGTATCATTGAATCCCCTTTATATTTTGAGGAAGATTTGTCTTCTAAGAAGAGAATTTCGAGGGTCTAATTTACTCCTGTAGTTTAGAAATCTTCTCAAGCGCCTCAGTGTGGATCTTCAAAGGAAATTCTGAAAGTTTCAGAACAAGTGGTTAAGGAGAGGGATCCTTCTTCCCCTCCCAAATTGATATATCAGCCTATTTCTTCTATCGACGTTATCATCCCGTGTGGATAGGATGGTGAAGATTAAAATAAGGGTGAATAAACTTTGGTCCAAAATAAGAAAATAATTTCTTCAAAGCATATTTCAGCTCGAACACATATGACATTAAGATCTCAGTCCTCTACTTTGGGATGATTTTTTTTTCTGTTTGATGGGTTGTTATCCTAATTCTATTGTTTTCTAATCCAAGTTTATTCGTCTATTTGTTGTTTTTTTCTCTTATCATTGTGTGTTTCGTTGTAATATCTTTTTTTAATGGCCCTTGGAGCCTTTCCAAGTATTATCAATAAAAAAAATGCACAATAGAGGCAGGAATGTCAGTATGGTCTTGACCCTACTATATGGTATTGACACTCCTCACTTTAGTCCCTAACTTCCTATTGCATATTATTCTTTGGTTCACTTACTTCCTCTCAGTCAACCTTTCCAACATAAATCACCTTTGGAATCATATATAAGCAAGTGAAACTCACTTCATTTGAACTAGTAAGAACTATTATGAAATCCTATTGCAAACTATAACACAAAAGGAACCCAAAGATTCATACACTCTAAAAATTCCAATGTGCATTCATTGAGAAATGTAATACCCCACCTCGGGACATAGAAAACCACACCAAAAGGTAGTTAAAATTTTGGGTAAATTTTTTTTTTAAGATAAATATTATTACTATACTTTTCTGATCCCCATTAATAATTATTTTATACTAATTTGATTTACCCAATTAATTAAATACATATCTAATTTCTAACCTAATTATTTCTTTTTTATCATGATTACCCTACTAGTCATTTACTAGAGTCACACTAGAAAGTCTACACACTCCTAATTTAAATTGTTTCCCCATTTTTATTTAATTTTCCCCCACACATCCTTTTTTATTCTATTTCCTAATCCCACAAAATCCCATAACTTAAAGTTGCGTAGGATTTAATGTGAACCCTAGGATCAAACTAATCTTGGCCCTTGATTTTAAGATGCCCTAGAAATTCCCTAATCCATCTTTATGTTTTATTTTCCTTTCTTTTCCACTTCTCGTTTGGTTTTATGTTTGTTTCTTCTTTGTGCAGGTTGAGGAGGAGCCACGGAAGATATGGATTCATGGATTTTAAATGAATAATATCATTATTTTCATTTTTTGTATGTTTCTTTTTCCAAATATCTCCTCTAGTTGGGTATGTAGTATACCCACTTTTTTAATATGAAGCCAAAACAACCTATATATATATATATATATATATATATATATAATATAATGTAGTGTGAAAACAGAATTGAAGGACTCAAATGACAAATAGCAAAGAGTTTTATTTATGGTGGCGGAATGTGTAAAGCCACGGGTTTGAAGTGGGAGTGGTGGCAGTCTTGGGGAGGGTTTCGGTGGATCCACATGGGGGTGTAGGGTCTACAGAAGGGGGAGTTGGGATTCCGCGTGGAGTGCAGGTGTGGTGGTGTGGGTGTGAGTGGGGATTGGGGTGTAGGGGTGGTGCAGTGGTTGGGTTTTGGCACAGGTTTAAGGAGGGCTCAGCCCCTCCCCACTCCTTTTTTTTGTTATAAAAACATATAACCTTCCACCGAATCTTTATTACTATTTTTTTTATTTTTTAAAATTTGTAAATTTAAATATATATATTACATAATATAAACTATATTAATTGTGTTTTCATATATTGTGTATTATATATATTAAAATAATGCAAGTTTGAAAAACTGATAGTATTTATTTGGTAAATTATATCAAGTTTACTCGTATATATATATAATATATAATATATATATATATTATGATATTATATTATATATATATATATATATAATACTTATATGTATATTATATATATGTATATATATATATGTATGTATATATATATATATGGATATATTTATATATATATATATATATATACTATATATACATATATATATATACATATATATATATATATATGTATATCACATTTTAAGATGGACTATTCTAAAAATCTGAAATCACTTCAGAGAAATAGATTATATTCACAACAAATTTTAACTATGTAATATTCAAAATGGATTCTTAGAATATATAATTTTCCATTGAAAGTAATACTCAAATTTTTACAACTTGTATGTAAGTAGGAACTAATTTAAACCTATTTTCCTTATAAATTTCATCTCATAAAAAATTGCATTACTAACAATTAGTGAAAAATAGTAATATCCTTCTTTAACAACAAAATTTTTATTGCAACAAAATTTATTTTCAAACAAGATAGTTAAGTTTATTCTTTTTCAATATTAACAAGATAGAGATGCACTTTTATCCAAGAATCTCAACATTTCATTTTACATTTCTATTGGAGAAAAAACAAGCTCACAAAGTTTCTAGCTTTCTATTCAAGGAGTAGTCCTTAAATTACAAATAAGCTCTTTGGAAAAGAAAGAACTACTTCATGAAAGAATGCTTCCATTTTGACAAAAGAATACTATTTGATTCCATTCCACGTTTTAAGATACAACACACACACACACACACACACACACACACACACACACACACACACACACACACACACACACACACACACACACACACACACACACACACACTGAAGAGCATAACCTCTTAATACAACAAGACTCCATTCCAAGTTTGAAGGAGGATACACAACTAATGCAACACTAGTTTACAAAGAAATCCCTAATCACAAAATGAGAAATTTACAAGAACATAGAACTTCCAACAAAGCCATATTCACATGATTACAGTAAGTATAAATTTCCCAAACAATTTGAGGACAACAAGATGCCAAGATATCAAGGAACTCCAACCATATTCCAAACTTGAGCTCCAACTTTTGTGTGCTTTTCAAAGGATCCAACACATAAAGAAAGGCTTGTTTTACCACCCAACACTTCTTAATACAAAAAGACTTCATTCCAATTTTGAAGGAGGATACACAACTAATGCAACACTAGTTTACAAAGCAATCCCTAATCACAAAATGAGAACTTTAAAAGAACATAGAACTTCCAACAAATCCATGTTTACATGATTACAATAAGTATAACTTTCCCAAAAAAATTGAGGACAACAAGATGCCAAGATATCAAGGAACTCCAACCAATATATATATACGCACACACACACACAATGAAGAGCATAACTTCTTAATACAACAAGACTCCATTCCAAGTTTGAAGGAGGATACACAAATAATGCAACACTAGTCTACAAAGCAATCCCTAATCACAAAATGAGAACTTTACAAGAACATAGAACTTCCAACAAAGCCATATTCACATGATTATAATAAGTGTAACTTTCCCAAACAATTTGAGGACAGCAAGATGCCAAGATATCAAGGAAATCCAACCATATTCCAAACTTCAGCTCCAACTTTTGTGTGCTTTTCAAAGGATCCAACACATAGAGAAAGGCTTGTTTTACCACCTAACCTATAGGCATCATTACATGTCTTTCCAAAGTTCAGAAGGCATGTTAGCCTCCTTGAATCCCATGGGAGAGAGAGATAGATTCAACAAATGTGAACATGAATAAGGGAGAAAATACACACAAGTATATCACATGAAAGACTAACTCATACACTAAATAAACACAACATTTACCAAACAAAAGAAAAGAGGGGAAAACCATATTCATCCTCAATAATGGGGAAGAGTAGATGAGACATCCAAAATTTCAAAGAGTGTGTTTCCACCATAGGATGCACACTTACAAGATTTTTCACAAAACCTCCTTATCCCTCTAAGACAACAATCTCTCCTTATTGCATCCACCCATTCACCTAAAATCATCCTTCGAAGTATTTTCAAACCCATTGGGTTTCCTCTCAAAGGATAGGGAAGGGGGTTCAAACCATATGAACCACCTTCCCTGCCTCAAACCATATGATGGGAAATAAAAGGAACCTACATGGCTTTCCCATCAAGCCATGAGGTTTAAGGGGAAAAATCCCTCACTCTTCCCCAATAAAACTCCAAAATCTATCAAGCCATATGATGGATGGAGAAAATAATAAATAACATACCCAAGCAATAGACAACACAAGCAACAAAACAGAATTTTCAACCATAAGAAAATCTAAGATATGTCATGCAAAATAACATAGAGTGATATCAAAAATCCTACCTCCACAAGCTCTCCAAAACTATAAGCTTTTCCCAATTCTTTTTCAAAGAAAGTTCTAACTCAAAAATCCTCCAAACACCAAGAAAAAGTAAAAAACAAAATCCTCTTTCTCCCTCATGAGGGAGTATTTGAATACAATAAAAAAAATTCTTCACCAATGAGGGGGTGACATGTGTCACCCCTTTCTTCCCTCCAAGTCAAGATTCCTAAAATAAAAATAAGAAAAGGTAAACTCACTTTTAAACACCTCTCTCTCCAAAATTGCCCAAAAGAATATGAGACAAGCTTATGCAACTTTGTACAACACACACACATTCCAACCCATCTCACATGGATGGTGAAAAAAGAGAGGCTAAATGTGATGGAAATTCCCTCCATGCCTTGAAATTAAGCCCCCCTACCTAATAGGTAGGTTCCAAAGGCTTATTTTTATGCTAAGTGAACTCCCAAAACTAAAAGGGGTCACTTCAAATGCCATAAATAGCCCAATTTCGGATTTGGCACATTTTGGCACATATGTAGAGGATGTGGGGCCCACTCAAGGTTGTTCATGTGGACCCCAAATCCTCTTTTATTAACACACACTTACACAAATACATATTTATTGCAACTAGGGACCATCAAGACCCCCAACCTAGTTTACTTAATAAAATTAAACAACCTAAACACAATTAATTTTTACATGAAATACAACATTACAAATAATAATCACTCATGGTGCCTAAACAATACAATCAAAAAATAAAGCCTCATATAGCTAATAGCATTAGGACTTGGCCCCGTGGGACGCTTGTGCACAATTTACATAGCCGCCCTGAAACCCACTTTCTCCTATGCCCTGTAACGTGCACACTCAATGCACACATTAAATTCATCTTCCCAATATAAGTGTAAATCAACTACTCTATAACACCCACATTTTACACACACAAAGCCAACATTAAAAATACCAGGATAATTTTTTTTTACTTACATTTCTCACTACACAATGCCACAAGGGCTCCAAATAAAGAAAACTTGAAAAACGCATACGACACTTACATAATCCATCAAAACACATAGACACATGACAACACCATATACATGTTGATGACACACTTTCCCCACTGAAGGAATACTAGCAATGACCCAACCACAACAAAAGGACTCAAGGATTGGCAAACCCACAACACATCATTTCCTTAATTGCATCTTAGTTACGATTAACATTGTAAGAACATTATTGTGCAAGGATAATTTTCTCCTTTTTCCACCTAAAGATTCTTAAGTTCATTCCACATTTAATTTACAGTTCTACCATTTTAAGTTGGCTTTTTATCCTTTGCGGAAATTTCCATAACTTACATAATTGTTTGGCATATTTCAAATTGCATATAAAGTACTTAATTCTCTTGTTCTTATGTTAAGAATATGCTTCTAAAATGTTTATTCAATGTTTAAATTTTACCCTTGCAACTTAAGTGAATCTGACTTGATGTCAAGAAAGTGATATTAGGATTTAAGGGGGGTGGTTTAGATTTAAGATACCATTATCCCATAGAGATTCTTCGATCACGGTATCTTTATTTCTTGGTTCAACATTCCCCACAACAAGAAATTGTATTTAGATTATGTGTGTGTGTGTGTGTGTTTCTTGAAGTTTGATCTCACTAAGGGAAATTCATATTCTTTGTAACACATGAAAATGTTTAATTGAGTTATAAGGAATCCAAGAGTGACATTATTCCTAACCTCAAATCTCGTTTTACTCTTATATCACACTATGGTCTCATTATTAGCATTGTTTTATAACAAAAGATTTATGAAAGTAATTGCCTAACATCTTGAACAAGTATATGATTGGAATAATTATAATCTACACAGGAACCAAAAGTGTTTTATGCTCAAGGTAAGATCTCGTGTTTCTGCATTTCACGATTCCACATGTGGAATTTTCTTGTATTCTTAATGTCAAAAGGGACATAACAAGGAATTACGAGACTAAGATTCTGGTTTCCTGGGTTCTCTAAATTCAAAAACTTTCAAATCAATTTCATTTACAAGGAGTTACCATTTTCTACCCACAAGTTAACCTCTTAATCAACTGAGGTTTATTTTAATTCCAATTACACGCTAAGGATCTACGTCTCAACTATATATGAGTTTAAGGTGAGAGGAAATATTTATGCTAAACAACCTTCATGAAAGACCAAGCTGTGAAAACATATTTACCCTATAAAGCCTCTGTAAAAGATCAAGGCGTTAGATTGTCACTAGACAAAGTAATACCTTTAGATGTAAGGAACTAAAGATATTATTAACAATATTTTAAGTCATAGTACAACTATTGAACTAGGTCCATTTGTGTCATCTGGATTCCACAAGGAATTCATTTGATGATGAAGAAAATTCCTAGATATAACTTTGTAAGACTTGGTAGACAACTAGGATACTAAGGAGGTGTTAGTTCTACTTACTCCAGATAAAGTTTTTACAGGTCACTCCTAACCATCGGGTTTATGACGATAATGCTAAACATACCGACCATGACGATAACACAAACTAGGGGTCTTATTTACCTAAACTAGGAGGTGTCATCAAGTACAAGGTTTAAGATCATTCTACGGTTTCAATTTCTTCTACGCTAAGAAGTATCACATGTGAAGAAAAGTTATGTATGAATCTTATGTTAGGGTTGACTGTTGTGGTTAGATTTCTTTATTACATTTTCAAGGTAAGAAACACAACACCAATTATTTAATCATCTATTTCACACTAGAAATGCACTAAAAGATATTAAATTCAAATTCATTTAACATATATATATATATATATATATATATATATATATATATATATATATATATATATATATATATATATAATATAATATATATATATATATCCTTTTTACCATACGTAACTATGAATCAAAATTGCACCTATAATTAAATGTGCATTTCCCAAGGTATCCATAAAACTAGCATCTCATACATTTTAGCAGATTTCAAATATAATGTTTCTATAACATGGGACTACATTGTAACTATATAGATTTTATAACGACCTATATAAATTACAATAATAAACAATGAATTTCACAACACCTTTTCACCATCTTTCTTGCATCCTGTAAAATCATGTGAGCATGAAATCAGCGATATAACACTGGCATGGCATTCACCCTAATATAGTATAATTAATGTTTTTTAGTTTCCCATTTACATATAATTAATGATTATAATTTGAATTCGGAACAAAAGGTTTAGAGACGTGTATTCATTTCATTTCATTTCACTTCATTTTGTAACCAAAGAGAGAGAAAGAGATAGGAAAGAGAGAGAAACATTATTTTCCCAAAAGTCAAATTTCACACAACAAGCCACAAGATAGAGCTCTAAAAAATTATTTACAAGTGTCAACAAGTTTTCACAGTGGTTAGGTAACCTAGTGGGGGTCCTACAACTTTCTTTATTTATGTTTTTCTGCTAGCTGCAAAAACATTCAATTCAGACTCCTAGGCTAAGAACCCACTTTCAAACATTGTCTTCCGAAGAGCAAACACACCATGGTTAAATTTCTACGTGTCCACCTATATATCAAGATTTTGTAGGAACTGACAGAATTTGGAACTAGCAAACGGTTTACGATTGGCAGCTATGTTTTTGGGGCCATTGGTCATAATTGGCCTAGTTGCAAATGACTAAAAGTTAGCTTAGGTGCTCAAATAATCATGTCCAAAACTGAAATTCGATGGATGAACATGCAACAAGAATTATCCTACAAGTTCCCTTCTATATGGAAAATTCACTAGAGTCGACGGGATTGAGAAGTAGCAAATGGTTTTCAAACGGTGATAGGTTTTCTGGAGCCACCGATCGTAATTGGTCCAGTTTTGATCCAGTCAAACGATGACCGAAGGCCTACAAAATGCCTTTTCCAAACTAACAAGAAGAGTTTTTTTCCCCAAACTAAAGGTTTCAATAAATTTCTTAGTAAAAATACTAGAGATTTGCGAAGGCGGGTAAGCATTTCGTTGTCCAGGATTCAAACAGTGAGCCAATACAAAACCTGACTTTTAAATTTAAGAAAGTTCCTACAACTGTAAAATGGTGTAATAGGGCTCCTAGAAGGGTGTCAAAAATATCACATATGATCACTCGAGGTTGATTCAAGGACTGAAGTGACTCCTCACGTAACAAGGTATACATAAGAAACTTAATATCTCCTTTCTAGAGCTACGAAGGTTGTTTTTGTGAGTCTTCGAAAATCACAAGTTATCTGTTTTAACAAGGTGTTATCAGCCAATTTTGACTTCGCAAAATTAATTAAAATAAATAAAAAATGGAAATTTTAATTTTTTTTCAAAAGTGTTACTTTGCATGGTTTATCACCCTCATGACGACCGTCTCCTTTTTGTGATCATTTCGGTATCCGTTTCATCCTTTTCAGGCAAGAACTCCTCCCACCAAGTTTTAAATTGCATTAAAATTAATTAATTAATTGCGCTTTGTTTGATCAAATTAATTTTTAAATAACTTGGGAGTATTTAATTAAATAAATATTAATTGAAATTCATTCAACAAATTTTTTTATTTTTGCCAGGGAAGTAAGCATATGCTTCCAACTGCCGGGAATGCCAAATTGGCTTCCCGAACCCAGATTTCCCCTTTCTTGGAAATATTATTTTAATTTCCCACTTGTGGGATTTTCTCCACCGATTGCCAAATCATGGATTGGCAAACGGGCAAGAAATCTCCCAATTTCCCACATGGGGAAATTGAACGAAGATTGTCAACCCACTTTTCCATTCCTGTTGGCAATTGGTCGTTGCTTTCCCCATTTCCCCTTTGGTGATTAATTCCACTACCTGGGAAGAGAGGAATTTGGATTAATCCTCATAACTTCCTCCATCAAACTCGTTGGAAATGGTCATATGAAGCTTTCCAATTACTTCTTATTTCTTCTAAAGGACATAATATTTTATCACATCCCATAATACTACGAACGCCGTTGTGAAGTAGGAAGAAGAGAACATATGATTTGTGTAGGTTTTAAAGAAGGAAGACAGTTATAAAAAAATCATGCATTGATTGGCATAAACTGGCTTTTCAAATCCCATGCATTGGTGAAAGAGTTTGATTCTGGAACAACAAGGATACAAATACCTACAAAGGTTTTTAAAGGAAAAAAACAACAAAAATCAAGTTCCCACGCCTGAGAAATACAAGAGGATAGCAAATAAAGTTTAAGTCTCACGCAAGGAGCAGGAGACCACGTGGGGGGAGAAAGCAAGGGATCTCCATGCACCTATCCACAGTCCCACGTAGGCCAAAGGAGGTTGCAGTATCCCATGTTGCAGAACAGAGCCCCATGCCAAGGCAAAGGAGAAACCATGCAGAGGAGAGGACAACAAAAGAAATATAACTTTCCACGCATGAGAAAAGCCTTCTCATACACCCACTAGAACAGGCCACGTGGAGGACAGCAAAAGACATGCATAGAGGTTGAAGAGGAAAGACAGCCAAGATAAAATTAAAAAAATAATGCAATCCAAACAAAAAATCCAAAGATGGAGAACATGCAGCAAAGTCCACACAGAGGAGAGGGCAGTTTTAAAACTCATTCTTGGAGTAGTCATAGAGCCCATGTAGCCCAAGGAATAGCTAAGAGCCCACGCACCAAGTAGTAACCATGTGCCAAGAACAGGAGATTCTCACGTAGGAAACAAGGAAAGAACTGTAGGTTAGAAAGAATACCCATGCATGGGATGAACAAGACACCACGCATAGCTAAAAAGAACAATATTCCAACGGCTCAGCCAAATAAAATAAAATAAAATAAAATTTTCCACGTATTGGTGGAAAGAAAAACACCAAAGAAGATCTCTTCGCATAGCCAAAAGAAAATAATAAATTTTGCAGAGAAAAACATTTTTTCCCAGCTAAATAAAGATTAAATATTTTCTATTTCCACCACAAGAAATCACACATTCTCAGGAGGATTCACACATTGACCAAAAGATCACACCGAAGAATTAAATATCAAACTACAGGATTATTAGAATCAAGTGATTTTCACATACCAAGGAGAAATTTGATTCCAGTAAATTTAATAAAAAATTGGGATATTAAAATCAGGCGATTTTTGTTTATTTTAAATTAAAACTAAAAATAAATAATCGTCACTGGAATCAAAAGTTTTATCTTGATCACGTTATTGTTGTTGTTATTATTATTATTATTATTTTAAAATAATAATATTATTATTAAAATGGAACATATTTTTCTTGCATTGACGGAGGTTTCGGAGACTGAGACCCGACTCCGCTTGCGTTGTTTTACGTGCATAAGTCATTCTTCTGTGAAATTCATAATGGCTGAAAAATCTAACAAATCTGCAAGGAGATCAAGAAAGCCAGTGGAGAAATCAAACAAATCCACCTTGAAGTATGAATTTCAAGGAATTATCCCTCCCAGTTCCATTAAGTCATCATATGAAAACATCACTTATACAAATTTGGGTCACATCAATGTGCAACAGTTCTGCGAGTGGGTGAAAACTGAAGGCAAAACAATTTTCTCAGATAGGTTTTACCATAGTGGTCTACCCCAAGCAGCAATATTTCATGTCTTGGTGCAGTGTCCAGAATTGGTTATTGCTTGCATAGAGCATTATGATCTTGAGAGACAAGGAATTTTTAAAGATAATCACGAGCCTTTCCTCTTAATCACATTAGAGCACATTAAGGAATTGCTCAGCATACCTGACTTTCCTGAGAATGTGGCTATCACTCACCAGTCAGCACAAGAATTATGGGATGAAGAACCCCTGAGATGGAGAAAGATGGTTAATAACAATTGGTTAGTAACCAAGAGACCTCAAATTGACAGGCTTCCCAAAGAATTGTACCACATTGATTTCATGGAAGAAATCAGGGACATGATTACTCTCCTAAGTCAAGTTTTTGGTCTACCTTCTACTAGGATTTTCCACCCGTGGATGTATCAGTTTATCTTTATCATCCTAGCCAAGAAAGATTTTTTTGATTGGGCCACCATCATCAGTAACACCCTTCACAAAAAATTGATAGAAGTTAAGATGACTAGATGCTTCTACATGACATCGTATCTGACTTATGCGGTAGCAAGAAGAAATCTATTTTTGGGACTTGAAACGAGAGGAGTCATATGGCCGTCAAATAGTGTTTTTCATTATTACCCTCAACTCAGTTTCAAAAATAGTTCTCACCATTTTAGAAGAGTCAACGATGCGTTCACATTCCGCATGATTTGGAACCTGAATCAGAATACTGAGGAAAGGTTTTCTAAAGAAGCCATGAGTGTCATTTCCCAATGGGGAACTTGGTTTATTCAATTTTCATATTTTTCCTACATTTACGTGAGTGGATTTGTTGGTACCCCATGGAAATTCCTATGTACTTCAGTGACAGATGGGCATTAATGGAGCTAGCGCGACAATTATTCCACGTTCACTACCTTCTTAGTGACAAGCACCATTCAGAAATTCATTTCCCAATTCAAATTGGGGAATACCAATGTCCAAATATTTTTAATGCACAACTCATGGGAAAAGAGTTCGCTCTCATAACCATCCATCCATATGTGAAGAGATACCAGTTTGATATCAATGGATATATGCAAAAGATTCTGGGAGAAAATTATCAACATAATCCTACCATGGAAGATTTCTAGACTGCTTGTTCGGATGAACATGAGGTAAGAAGACGGGAGTACTCTCACCTAACACTTGCTCAGATCAAGGCCTTCTACATCAAGAGACCTCCTGATTCATTCATAAATGATGATGAGGATGTCATTGATCCCTCATATGATGCAGTTGCTTTTACCCTGTTGCCTCAAATTGACTGGACCAAAAGAGATGAATTTTCTCTTGATAGCAAGAATCAACCAATTATTGAAAGAAGCATATCTTGGTATGACAGAGAACTTGCCAAGTTGCAATCAATTCCAGATTATGCCTCGGGATCACAAAAATTTCCAACATGAGGAGGCCTCCATTCAACTAAAGTCTCTTCTCGATCGACCTCTGTACCATCCAATCATACACAACAAGCAATAAAGGAGTGGTTGCCAAAATCCACTTCACTAAGTAAAGTGTCACGAGGAGAAATATCTAAAGATCCTAAACCCAAAGAAGGAAGAGAGAGTGTTTCCAGATTTTCCACCTTGAGTATATATTCTTCTACCCACATCATTAATAGTGCTCATAAGCTAGTAGCTAATGATCCTCAGCCATGCTTCAAACAAGCATACACTCAGGGGCAGGTAATTCAAATATCAAACACTTCAGAGCATGTAGTTCATGAAGGGATTTTCCAAATTCTCCCAAATAATCAGGAAGTGGATATTGAGGTTGTTTCTCCTCAAATCGAGGTCGTAGATAGGATTCAAGCAGGATCTCATGATGTCAAGAATAATGAGAATATTGATTCGAGCTCTAGGATTTTATATGCGGAAATAATGCATGATACTCCTTCCTAGCTTGATTCTGAGGTTAAGAAAAGGAAGAGGGTTGCCAAGGCAATTGACATTGATTTTGATGCCCTTTTCAAACTTTCAAACAATGTCATTCCAAAGAATCCTAAGGTGCTTTCTTGAATAATGGTGGATAATTATGGAAACAAATTTGCAGATCTTAACATTCCATAAGTTGATAAAGAGCATGATGTTATGACACCTGCTGACTATGAAGTTTCCAGACTTGGGCTTGGGAGGTCTACATTAGAAAGTGACATGGCGATGGCTCAAGATTCAATTGATAGCATGCTAAAGAGACTTGAGAAATACAAGTCTCAAAACTCTCAGCTTAAGGCCAAAAAGAATCAATTAGTGGAATATGTTCAACATTTGATAAATCCCATATCATCCACTTTACCCGTACCTGATGTAGTGGCTTCCCCAGATGAAGATACTCTCAATTTTTCAAAATAAATAAACACATTGGGCCATGTCACTAAAACTTGGCTTTCAAAGATTCTCATTTTAGGCTAGGGGACAATCAAGACCACGGTTAAGCTTCATGAAGATGTAAGTGCATATCTTGATCCAATTATTTATTTTAAAGAAACTTTTGTTTCTACTATATCAAATTTAGATGAGATATTGCCCAGTTTATAGGAGATGACAAGTATGGAATCTTTAGTTTTAGCTATGGAAGGAATTCTTGAATTTTAACATCGAGGGACATGTTTTCTTTGGTGTCCGCATCTCAAATAAAGAAAGACACTTCTCGAGGATTCTATGATCCATTATGAAAGCATGTGCAATGAATCCTTCACTTCACTCTCCTTGATTCAAGAATTCACATCTGAGATTCCTTGCAACCTCATAAATGAGCATAATCAAATGTGTTCATCGGAGCAAGTGGAAGAGCAATTTTCACAATTGTTTAAGGACATGTACACTCCCACCAACAATTTTTCGTTAGTTTCGATGGAGCGGTGAATCAAATTAAAGAACTTATTTGAGAACGCTCAATCCAAAATTGTTAATTTAAATGATATGCCAAGTAGAATTCTTGAATTATAGGTATTTTGTGAGGCTATTCTTTGACCAAGTGAACCTCCAGAAGAAGAAAATATGTTTGAAACTTTAGGAAGGTTTAGATCCTTTCAACTGGCAAAAGCAACAGATCCTAATTTCACTGGCGGTTCAGGGAGTTAAATTTATTAGTATCTAACAAAGTGGGAGAGTCCATTTCTCATACGCTTGAGATAGGAAAACCCCATTTCAATGGATAAGGCACTGGTTATTATTGTATATTTTAAAAGGTGTTGTTATTTTTTTCGGGAAACTATGGATATTTTAAATAATTTTTATTTTTGGGTTGTCTTTAATAAAGTTGTTGAAAAAGTCAAAGGTCACTTAAGTGCCTTATTTAATGATCATGTAAAACCCTAACTACTTTGTAACCAACTTTTGGGTTATAAAAGGAAGTGAGGGGCTCATTCGTAAAGGGTGACTTTGAGAGAGGAGAAGAAATACTTTTGTGTGCAAGCTTTGTTTCAGGAAGAAACTTTGTGTTCTTTTGTGAAAACATTTTGGAGTTAACAAAATACAAACTTTGTGTCTCATTCATTGTCTCTTGTAACATTTGATGTTCTTATGTTCATTAGATGTTAGGTGTTTGAATCTTGCATGAAAATATTATCTTTGATCTTATTGTCAACATTATTAATCGGTTGTTCTAGTTCACAGTGATCAAGCTTTGATTATATACTTTTTCATGTGTGTTCCCTTTTACACGTTCTTATTTGGCTAACTCAAACTCCAATTTATTTGTGTTAGTTATTTGTCTTTCTTCCCCATGCAATATTAGGATATGTTTTACCTAAATATTGAATGTTCCTCCCATTCATTCCATTTCACTCCTTTCATTCATTTCATTCCATCTGCCTCATTCACTTTTCTTTCCATTAATGTTCTAAAACACCCCCCACATACAATTTTGAATGTACAGATGTAAATACAATTTTGGTTTTCAATAAAGGCATCCTCACCTTCATTGAGGAGGGAATTCGTTCCCACACTGTTGCATGTCATTTGTATGCATGATAATCCATATGCCAACACAAGGGAGTGGTCAACTCATTTACATGCAACTCAACTTCAACCTATCAATAAAAAATGGGTATTGTAGTAATCCAATTTGGTTGGGAAGTTTTCTAGATCATCACAAGGTGAGGGTTTAAGTCCATTTTCTACCAAGGGATATTGGATCCTGTAAGATACGTTATAATGCTTTATTTTTTTAAAACAATTTTATTAAATACAATCAAATATACAAAAATCCTTTTGTTCTAAATTTCATTTCATTGCAAAAGAACAACTAAAGAATAAAAATTATATGCAGCGTTTGACGTAATTGCAAAAGTTGTGATTCAGGGTTGGCCAGTAATATCCTAGGTGAAGAATGCATTTAGCGATAGTGAGACCACTAAAGTGGCCTCCACAAATCCCAGTGTGGACTTCCTTAATGGTGTAACGAATTTCAGAACTTGTAAGGCATCGTAAGAGAATGTTGTCGAAACCGTGATTGTACAGAAGACCACCCATGATGAAATAACACGAGACAATTTTAAGGAAGGAATGTTGTCCATTACAAGTGAGATTTGTAAACACCTGAAATATGCTTACACTTAGCATTTCATCCAATCCAACCAATTGACGACACTTCGTTGATCAACCCATCTTCACTCCATTCTCGGATGCCCATTCATGACACTCGTTCGGTCGTATTCTTCCCATATTCAACTTATTTGGCTAGAATCTCCCTTATTAGCTAAAAATTCCTCCTTTCAACCATTCAGAACCTCCCTAGTTCTCTCTAGACCACTTCTATTGGCTTTGTAGGCTATCTATCAGTCACAATTGGTTGTCCAAACCCCTACCAACTCTCAATGAGTCTCTAATCACTTGCTAATCAAGTTTAACTAGCCTAAACCTAGCTTAACTAAGCCTAAATCTTGTTTATCCTAATCTAATCCTAAAGTGCTTTTTGAGCTTTAGTCCCACATGCACCAAAATTCCAAATTCTTCCAAACCAAAAACTATAAACTCAAGGCTAAGCCTACCCATTCAAACACAAAATTTTACATAAGCTAAATCCAAAACAAGCCTAAGAAAGCTTAAGAGCTCATTTGCATTAGCCAAGCTAATAAGGCATTTGATCTTGGGTCATCCACCATTAAAATAGCTTCATCTTGCACCCATGCTAGGTTAGTAATGGAATAGCTAAACTTGGACATGTAGCCATTTAGTGAGATTCATTCACCTTCATGGAGTAAACAACAAAACTGATTGCTTAAGTCTTTAGTAGGCATATTTTGTTAAGCTTTCAAGAATAGAGGTTAATTCTATTTGTTAGATTTCTTGCTTATTTTAAGTTTTAATACATGCAAATAGGATTCCTTACTCATTTTTTATCATATGGTCCATTGAGGGTCTTTTGCACAAAGCTTTGGGGTCTTGCCCCATATCCATAACTCTTTGCAATATCTTTCATTGAACACATTTGGCACGCCCGGTGGGACACTTATGTCCATCCTCCATTAATGGAGGTCTTTTAGGTTTTTCAAAGTTCATTTTCAAGTTTTTGGATCAAATCACTTGTTATTTCCTCATTTTTGTTTCTAACCCTATATAAATGACCTTTATTTACATGTATTTCATGGGTTTGATATAGAAATAGGACACTTTGACTAACAACTAACCTGTTTGCTTTTGAAAATTTGAAAATCCATGTTTTTTGTAGATTTTTCAGAGGTGCGCGTAGGTGTAAAACAAGGGGCACGTACACGTTGAAACCCCAGCGTACCCATCAGATCAGGCACATACCTATCTGGAGAACTTCATCATTTACACATTTTCTCTCTACAGAGATGCACACGTGTATATGTAATCTGGGACGCTTATCTAGCTCTCTAGCCGTGCATGCGTAAATGGTCTGACAATGTAAATTTTTTGAAAATTTTATGTTTTAGGCTTGGGCGCGTACATGTTGGAACCTGAGCAACAATGTCAATATGGGCACGTCTCTATCATGTTGCAAGTGTCTATGTTTTACTGCATTAGGTTTTATTAATTTTTAACTATAGGCGTACTCGTTAAGTAGGGCGTGTATCCGTCGGTTGGGAAGCATTGGTATCGATACAGGCACACAGGTGTCTATATTTTGGAAATTTTTACAGTCTACAAAATCTGTTCTTCTGATCCATTACTGCAGGTTTCTAGGACTAACAATTTTGTTTAAAAAGGTGTTTTTTCTTAAACATTTCAGTTTGCATAGTTAAAGTGTTTTGTTCTTGGCTTAGAATTAGCTTTGTAGAAGTGTGTATGCTCTCTCCTCACGTCTTCAAAGGTGATCTTGGAGATCAAAAAACTTATACAAAATTCATGTAATTTGTTTTAAAAACACTTGTTTTATAAGGGGTGGAGTAAAACTTTCATGTGATTTCAGTAGGATTTTTCACATTACGTATGCTCTTCCTTCACGCCTTTTTGGCAATCTTAGGAATCAAAATAAAAGTGAAAAACTCTCTTTCTTGACATTCAACCTATAAACTGGAAAATTACTAAAAAATTGTTGTCTACAGGACCTAACACTTTTGAAAGAAAGGCATAAAAAACAAACAACATAAAGACTTCTAATACACGTGTTCTTGTAGGTTGCCAAATGGTGTGCTACTTAATACCACATTAAGTTAAGCAAGATAAAAAAACACACCATATTCAAAACATTATATTACAGGTTTCAGAAAAGGGTACATCCCTATCCGCTCAACTGGGACATAACCCCTTTGGCATAACACCTTAAGCTATAACAATGGTGGTCGTACCAAGAACCCTAAAGTAATCCACCACTGAGTAACCTTGTGGATGAAATAGGAATATCTATGCTTACACACTTGACTAGTACGCCTTGTGAAATAGAGTTACCGATTGTCCGTATAGCGACCTCAGGGAGAGCACACATGGACGCACTAGTTTCCCTTTATGCTCGAAGGGGGTAAAGTAAAGCCGAGATACTCCCAAGATAGGTAAGGGACTATTTGGGTAAATCATGCTCACTTAAGACAACTTTGTAGCACCTAGGTGAGAAAACTTATTAAGGATGCCATTTTGTCTTGGAGCCCACTTTACTAGTCGATTGTTGCGTCAATCCATCACGAAGTGAAAAATCATCTAGAATCTAAACCTTATTTTTCAAACAAGGAAAATAACTCTTATGATTTTGATCTGAGTTTCTTTTATCATGAAACTAAACTACGTCCCACTTGTGCTTATTTTTATTCTTGTCTTCGAACGAGGTGAAGCTTTGTCTAAGTGGTACTTGGTTTGTTTACATCTTTTTATCAATACCCTTGCGTTTTCACCGCCCATTGTTTGGGGTGAGAAAGGTGCATACATTACACATTTTTATAAGAGATAATGCTCGTCACTTTTTTGTCCATTTATGCCCATCCATGTTTGTGGCTAGGTTGTTAAACATCTAAAGTGTGCAGGTACACTTTTTCTATCTTTGATAAAAGTCTGTCCATCTTGATTTCAAGATCATCTTCGCCGCTGTGAGTGTAGTTCATCTTTTGTCTCTTCTTGAGTTGATAGTTTTGTTCACATCCTAGATGCACAATCTCGGTACTTACATCATATTCTCATTTTGTGAGAAGATGGTATAAGTCCCCTTATTGTGTGATTACACTGCTCACATGATTAAAAGCTCCTTGTTATACTTATCATTTAGTTTCAATCTTGATGTCATCTGAGTCTTCTTGAAAAGTGTCGATAACGCCTTATATATATCATAACAAAGTTTTCATGGTACTAACACATTTCTTGCTTGATTAATGTATCACAGTGATGTTGTTACGCTATATCTATTCGTGACTTCCATTTTTCAGAAGGTTCGGCTTTCATCGGCACTCAAATTAAGTTTTAGGTATACCTTGTTGAGGGGCTACGACAACATCACGTCAGTGCTTAGGCCTTGTTGGGGTTCTAACTTGACCTACATATTAATGCATCATTATCACTATCTATTTTTAGGGCATAGACTTGGTAACAAAAATTGAGTGATCATTGCATTTAGGTGTTCATATGAATGTTCCTTGATAAATATGAATGCATAACACTACTTCTAGGATACACTGTAGTATAGTTCCAACATCACCTTGAACGGCTTACAAAAAACCATACACTTAGGGGGTACACTAGCTACATACAAACGTCTGCTAGTAATGCCTAAAATCATAGAAATGGTAGCCAAATCAAATGAGCATGATATAGGAGAAAACCCTTTCGACACCTTCCCATTTAGTGGCCACAATTTAGGACCACTCTTTTCTCAATTCAAAGATATAGAGACGTTAATTGATTATAGTGGAGAAGATTCGGACTCTTCTGAAGAACAACAAAGGTTAGACATAAATAGATTTGATGAACTCCTATATTATAATAAAGATCAAGTACTCATAATATTCTTAGCATTAGGAGCTAAACTTCCACATGAGCACGAAGAAGAAACAAAGGTCATTAACCCTAACCTAGGAGAGGAAAGATTCATCTTAGACATAGGTAATCCTTTTGATGTGGGATATGCTTCCACTTATGGGCAACATAAGGCTGCTATCAAAGGTGAACCATCATGGAAAGCTTCCCCTCCTCCAAAATTTTATGAAGAAGAGAACCCCCTGGTTAAGGAGGAGATCCTCTAAAAATAGATCTTGAAGTTGAGTCAGAAACTAGCAAACCTAGGCTCTTCAAGAAGAAACATATACAAAGACAAAGACAAAAAAAAACTTAACAAGTTTCAATCTGATCCACATACAAACTATACCTTTAAGGAAACTCAGGCTCAAAGGCTAATGTCACCTACTAAAGATCAACTCCTTCAAGAGGAATTGAAATCTATGAAAGATACACTTACTACATTACAACAGAGAAATGTAGGCCAAAATAGAAAATATTCGTATGAAGAACTATGTCCTTACCCCTTTAATAAGGACATGTTACAACAACCTTTCCCATAACACTTTTCCATTCCCAAGTTTGATAAATATAAGTGCAAAAGTGATCCTTGTGATCATATAAAAGACTTTTACATGGCTTGCCAAGAGGTCGCATATAGCGATAATTTCTTAATACGAATTTTTCCTCGCTGCCTAGGAGCTGTGGGATTAGAATGGTTCTATAGCATACCCAAGGGCTCCATTACAACATGGCCCGTGTTGGCAGAGAAATTTGTAACGCATTACTCCTATAATATGGAGAGTGACATCACAATGAATGATCTATGCAACACAAAACAAAAACCCAATGAGACATTTACAGGATTTTTACAATGATGGCGTGGGTTAGCTAGTCACTTTCCTTGTGCCTTACCATAAAAATCGTTAGTGAGCATATTTTTTCCTAACTTAAACCCAGAAATAGCCTTCCACTTGCAAAATGCATTGTGGCTCAAACTTCAAAAGAAGTCATAGAGAAAGGCAATCAAATTAAGAAAGTTCTCATTGTCAAGGGAACGCTTAAACCTATTACTAAAAACAAACATGAAGCCAAATCCACAAACAAACCTAAATTCTTCAATAAGAATAAACATGTTGTTGGTGATGGCATTACAGACTCCAAGAGAGTCCAAGCCGTACAGACAGACCCACTTTTAAAGCTTTTGCAAGGACCTCGTCCCAAAGAACCTACCAAACTTACATTTATGTCCTTAACAAAATCCTTATCTACCATCTTACAACAATTAGATGACATAAAAATGGTAGAATATCCAACTGCAATAGTACCATATCTGGAAGATGCTCCAAAACCGGTTTGGTTCAAAGACCATGAATACTGCAACTTCCACCGTGTTAAAGGACACAAAATGGATAAATGTTTGATATTATGCCATTATATCCAAAACCTCATAGAGGAAGGGAAGATAATTTTGGATTCTCCCCCTGAGACCGGTAAAAGTTCAAATGAAAAAATGGGTATTTAAAAAGAACCATTTCCTAACCATGCAGATAAAAAGAAAAGAAAACCAGATTAAGGGCAAACTTCCAATGACTATAGGACTACTGCCTATGTGTACCCTACAAAAGAGAGTCCTTATGATTACCTCATTAGATGTATTAGCTCATCTAATGAACACATCAACACCATTCAGATTTTAGAAAAGAGTTGCGCAGTCGGGACAAGACGTGCCCACTTAATCATACCAAATCATGTGCCTATCCCTTAGGAAGTTCTGTATAATTTAATAGAGTAGTTAGAGAAAATGCCTGCTAGAATATCTATTCTCGATCTCCTTAAAATAATTAATGCCCATAAGAACATACTGTAAAAAACTTTCCAAAATTCAAGGGTTTCCACAGAGGTAGACCCCACAAACCTTTAAGCCATGATTGCACCCTTAGACACCAATGATCATATTAATTTTGATCATACTACAATCCCGCATAATAACCCAGAGCATAACTTACCATTATATCTCGAAGTGGTGGTTACCCGTCACAAAATCAAAAGAGTACTTGTAGATGGGGGATATGGTCTGAATATTTACACCTTGAAGCTGGTAAAGCAGCTAGGCCATTCAGAAATAGAGCTGGGTGCTAAGACTATCACAACATATGACAATGAAGAAAGAGAGTCAGCAGGGACTATAGTGGTTCCCATGGAGGTAGGACCAACATGTCATGACACAATGTTTCATGTCCTTGATTTGGACCTTCCATACAACATGCTCTTGGGATGCCCATGGATCCATGCCATACAAGCTATTCCATCAACTTTTCATCAGTGCATTAAGTTATTTTATGAAGGTCAGGTGGTTACCATTTTGGGTGACCTGGAACCATTCACACATTGTAGAGCATTGCATAGTTTTTCTCGTGCTACTTATGAATGTCCTTCTATGGATGTTGTTGTCCCTCTATAAATGGAGGCTATAAAAAAATGAATAGATTCAGAGTCCCTCACGCATTTCAATCAAGATTTTCCCTCCTTGGTCAACCCATTTTCTTCATGGGAGGCAACATCAGTAAAATATGGCCCAGGTAAGCCATTCACTCTTGAGAAGGCTATGTTGATATCAAACTTATCAGTATCCCCCAAGAACAAGGGGTAAGTCTTATTTTTAGATTCAAGAGCACCCACGAGCAATGTCCTAAACTGTTGGAAAAAATTTGTCCATAGTGGTATCCTACCTGAGGAGAAAATGTTAGAAGAACCTACTAGTAGAGTGCCAGAAGGCACCATGGCTTCATGCAATCAAGTACCTCAGTACATCAAAGGTCCCTGCATGATGTTTGTCATGGGGCTATAGTGGGTTCGGATGTGGCGTTAATGCATAAGACTGGTTGGAGCCTATCCCTATCCATCATTTCAAAGCTGATAAACATGGCCTTGGAATAAGGCCTCGTGACGCTCTACCTTTTTGAGAGTGATGCCACTTCTTCTGAACGTGAGGGATGTTTCATCTCATTGTGATAGTGACGTAAATTCCCAATGTAGCCTTTATGAGGATATTGCCTCCACGAACCTACTTCCTAGATTCATCGGTCCTTAACTTATCCGAATCCATCCCCCTAGATAAATATCCACTATCCCTTGTATATCTTGAACTTATAGATTGGGATCAACAACTTCATGTGCCCTTGGATTTCTTTGAAAATGATGAGGCATTTGCAGAGTTCATGGGGCTCAAGGACTTTATTCCAGCTAGAGACCACAAGAAAGGATTTAATATTCAACTAGACACATACACCTACTTTGGCGGAAGAAGCAAAGATTTGTGGATGGTTAAATAAAAAGGCTTGTAAATAAAATTACACCCGCTTCTGAGAAACCAAGCAATAAGGCTCAACGGAGATCCCATAGAGACAGACTCTTTAATAAACTCATAGAAAAATAGAACGAAGATTCTAAAGATGAAGTGATTTATCCATTCAAATATGATCATGAACTACCACAGGAGGTCAATCTTACTCTTTCCCCTAATCCTATGTAGATGGAAGATGCTTCAAAAATTCTTATTGAGGAAAAATATTAATGTCAACATTGACTCAGAAGAGCAACCTAGAATAATAAAGTTGGGAGCTTCACTCTCAACTCAGGAACAAAAGATTTTTGTAGAGCTCTTAAAAGAATATGTGGACATATTCACATGGACATATGCAGATATGTCTTGGTTTGGACCTGGAGCTAGTTGTGCACAACCTTGTTGTGTACCTAGATGCCAAACCAATCAAACAAAATTTGAGAAAGATGCATCCTAAGGTGGTGCTCTTAGTCAAAGAAGAATTAGAAAATATGTTAGCTACTGATTTCATTAAACCTATTGATTATTCAGAATGGATCTCTAACATAGTCCCAATATAAAAAAAAACCTATTGGCATAAGTATCTGCACGGAATTTCTATGACATTAACAAAGCATTTCCAAAGGATGATTTTCCCCTATCTAACATTGACATGATAGTTGATTCGACAACTAGATATGAAATGTTGTCCTTGATGGATGGTTTTTCAGGTTATAACCAAATATGAATTACAGAAGAATATCAGCATAAGACAACATTCATAACCCCTTAGGGAATATTTTTCTACAAATTCATGCCCTTCAGGCTCAAGAACATTGGGGCTACTTATCAGTGGGCCATGACAATTATTTTCCATGATATGATAAGTGACATCATGGAGGACTATGTTGACGATATCCTAGAAAAATCCAAAAGTAGAAAGGAACATCCTGGTGTATTGAGGCGTATTTTTCAGCGTCTCCAAGACTATAAGGTTCGTTTGAACCCTAAGAAATGTGTCTTTGGTGTTTTATCAGGAAAAATCCTAGGGTTCATTGCTTCACAAAGAGGGATTGAAGTAGACCCTGCAAAGGTTACGACTATCAAAAAAATGCCACCCCCCTTCCACTCTCAAGCAGCTAAGGAATCTATAAGAAAAAATTCAAGCAATCCATCGTTTTATTTCACAACTTGTAGATAAGTGCCACCCCTTTACTCATTTTCTCAAGAAAGATGTCACATTCAATTGGGGACCTAACTGTCAGAAAGCCTTCCTTTGCACTACTCAAACAGTACTTGACCAGCCCACCTGTACTAATGCCACCTACCCTCGATGATCCTCTCCTCTTATACATTTCCGCTACCCATTTTTCCATTTTTGCATTACTCACCCAATATGACTTAGCCCATAAATAAAGAGCATTTTACTATCTTAGTCGCACCTTGATCGCATACGAGTTGAACTATCCCCAAATAGAAAAGTCCTGCTTAGCGGTTGTCTTCACATTCCAAAAGATTCACCATTATCTCCTGAATAATAAAACTAAGCTCATATCCAAAGTTGACCCCCTCAAGTACCTTTTATCCAAACCCACCCTCACAAGCCGAATGGTTAATTGGATCATTCTCCTGAGTGAATTTGATATCGAATTTTTGAATCAAAAGTCTTTACAAGGACAGGTACTGGCTGATCAGTTGGCAGAAGCTCCTCTCCTAGAAATGGAACCTTTATGCTTAGATTTACTAGATGCATCTATGATGTATATTGAGGAATACGTAGAATGGTAGGTTTGTTTTGATGTATCTTTTACCTTTCATGGATCCGAAGCAGGAGTGGTACTCATCACTCAAACAGGTAATGTCATACCATGAGCATTCTGGTTGGGATTATCATGTACAAATAACATTGCAGAGTACAAAGCACTCATCACTAGCCTCAAGTGAGCTATTACATGGAACATCAAACAACTGCAAGTCATTGGGGACTCTCAACTTATCATAAAATAGGTTAATGATGAGTTCAAGATTAAATATGAGAAGCTTATTCCGTATAAGAAATTGGTTGAAACTTTGAACAAATATTTCACACAAGTCATATTTGAACAAAAACCAGGGTTGCATAATATATCCACGGATGCTATGGCTACTATTGAGTCTCTCTTACACATAGAACCTAAAGAAAGCAAGATGACTTTCTTCATGGAACATTTACAGGTACCTGCAAATGATATGTCAGAGTCATGTTTGGCATGTGAAGTTGTTGGTCCTTTATCCCCTTGGTACGACCCTATCTTCCAATACCTACAAGATGGCACTCTTCCCCTTGACATCACCCATTTTGAAAAGAAATCCCTTATTCACCACATAGCTCATTATACCCTCCTAGGAGGCACCCTTTATCATCATGGCTACAACAGGAATCTGCTTCGTTGTTTGGATGTTGTTAATTTTATCCACACAATTAAAGAAGTACATGGTGGAATTTGTGGAGCACATACTAGTGGCATGGTCTTAGCTAAAAAGCTATTGAGAGTAGGCTATTATTTTCATACCATGGAATTTGATTGTTGCAACTTCGTAAAGAAGTGTGAACTATGCCAAAAATATGGAAATTTAATACGTGTGCCAGCACAAGCCTTACAGCCTCTTGCAATGCCTTGGCCATTCTCTAAATGGGGCCTGGATCTCATAGGGAAAATCCATCCTTCTTCATCCGATGGTCATACCCACATCATCACAGCCACCGAATACTTTACCAAATGCATAGAGGCCATCCCTCTTACCTATGTCACCGATGAGCAGATTTCAAAATTCATTATGAACCATCTCATATACCGTTACGTGATCCCCTCGGCCATTACCACTGATAATGGTAAACCCTTCAAAAATAAAAGGTTTAAAACGTTGTCTCAATGCTTCCATATCCAACTTAAGTGGTCTACCCCTTATTACCCTCAAGGTAATGGACAGACAGAAGCCACCAATAAGACCCTTGAATAGATTATGGAGAAAATGGTCAGTTAAACTAGCCGTAATTGGCATCCGCAGATACATCCCACTTTCTGGGCTTATCGTACCTCCATCCACACTCCTACTGGTACAACCCCATATTCACTTGTCTATGGCACTGAAGCCATCATACCTTTGGAAGTGAAGTTTTCCTCCCTGAGAATATCTCTCAGAGACTATCTTGATAAAGATGAGGACTACAAGGTTGCTCACCTAACAGAGTTAGAACTATTAGATAAAAGGCATATCAGAGCGCTCAATCACCTAAAAGTATTTCAAGATAGAGTGTCTAGAGGATATAAAAAACACATCATTCATTGGGAATTTGATTTAGGAGATCTAGTTCTCAAAGAAAATTAGAAGAACACCGTCAAAAATAGATAAAAGAAAGGAAAGTTCGAGGCTAACTGGTTAGGTTCTTATGTTGTAATTGCAAAATATGGATCACAAGCCTAAAAACTTGCATACTCAGAAGCTGAAGAGCTTCCGAAACCCATGAACACCATGCACTTGAAGTGGTTCTACGCTTAGTCATGACGAGAATATCAAATAAGAACCAAAAATTAGAAAAACAAAGAAAAAATAAGCAAAAAAAATCGAAAAAGAAATAAACAAATGGAAAAATGAGAAAATAGTAAAGAAAAAGTAGGTCATCCTCAAGCGAAAACCACGTAATTATGGCACAGTGGGCAGGTCTTTGAGTGAAAATCAATTTTTGGTGCTCAAGGAAGATTCACCGAACACAAGTTACTCTTACGAAAGGATGGGTAATCGTTACTACTTTTTAGATATGACTTCTTCTGTTAGGTCTAGGAACTCTACTAGGGCCACCTTTTCCTTGCCATGATTTGTTTTGTTTGCTCTTATATCAGCATAGAGGACATTACCTTTTTATACTCCCATCTAACGCCGAGCATGAAAATATCATTGCCACCTTCTCACACATACATGTGTGGCATTCTGCCTTTTGTATATTCCCACATCACGCTAGGGGCATCCACGCTTCGTTGTTCTTGTACATTTCTTTCAAAACATGAACTTGGAAAATACAAAAAACATTTTGAAAATGATACACAAAAATATATAAACATCTGGAAAATTTCCCTTTTCAGGGATAAAGCTACATTCATCTCACAACGTTATCCTAGGAACACCTAGACAACAATGCAAAAACGTAGCTATGAAAACTTATCTTTTTAGATAAACCCAAAAACATTAGAAAATATGTCAATGTTGTCCTGCAAAAACAATGTAGTACTTTAATTACTTTTAGTTGTTGGTTTGTATAGTTTTGATGTGCTTAGTCGATTGAATTATTGGTTCTTTAAATGGATCATTTTCTTATCTGATTTTGAATCTTGTTTGATTTAAATTATGTATTGCATTACATACATTTAGGAACTCTCGTGCTTGTGAAAAGTTGTTGTGGGCTTATTTATTATTTATATGTGTCTATTTGAAGTTCATTTTTACTTGCTTAGATTAGATCTCATTTTAATATCTTGTTAAGATTTTGCATGTGTTTGTTTAGTTGTCGTTTGTTGTGTTGTTTTTATGTGTATATTTGTCTAGTTTCGTTAACTTTTGCTTGTGTGTTTTGCACAGTTGTTTGTTATCACATCTATCATCTATCAATTCATCACATTTCTAACATCATTCACTACATCATATATATACAAAAATGCTAAGTATCACATCATGCATGTATGCTAAGCTAATCTTCACATATCGTATCGTCGATGGGGGAAAGAGGGGTTGTGCATAATCACAAATCTATCCCCCCACACCAATATCATCTAGTATCATCCCAAGTGCTAGAATAAAAACTCAGAAACAACTCATGAATTCAAAACATGTGGTGCTATCTACATATACATCATCAATATGAAAGCATGAAATATACACATTTCTGAATCTAAGATATGCCACATACATAAAGGAAAGAGCAATCATACATCATAAATACATCATAGTATGATACATCAAAATGTCCATATATACGTGTATAATTGTCCAGGTCAGTACTCAAAATAATACATCATCCATACAATATGCCATCAAAAAGGGGCATGCATCAAAAGAATTGAGCCTTCATCACAAGGCGTCATCAAAATAATGGTATACATAGCTACACATCAAAATCAACCTTCATAAGAAGCATGTATACAAGATATCTGTACAAAAAAGAATATAGAGCTCAACCATAGCTCTCGCCCTCGCCAGGGCTCCCAGGTCCATCGTCGGAAGAGTGGCGGCTATGACGGACCTGCACCCGGGGTACCACCCTGTTGTCTATCTAGCTGATATCCAATCAGCTGCCCTACTATGGGATGCCTAACTGATCTCACTGAATGGCCTGATCTCGAAGACCTGGAACCTATCGTACTCACATCTGAATGCTAAAAGGATACCACTCGATGATCCATCAGAACTGCCTGGAAGTAGGAAGTCCTATAATACAAGGCATCTCCACTAGATATCATCGCATCTCATATCAAATCTACATCTCCAGAAGCGAGATTTTCTTGTAGGGCGGCATCTCACTGACCTGTCACTCAGCCAATATCAACCTAGGCCTGTCTCAAGTTTGCGGCCTCTCAATCTGTGTCTACAGTAATAGCCCGCACTTGGGCCCGTGCCTGATCCCTCTGTGCCAAGTAGCCCTAGGCCTGTGTCTGGATATGATCCCTCTGGGCCACAACAATTTATACCTGAGTCTACGACTGGCGTAGAAGGATTAATATCTGAGCCCCCTGTGTGGCCATCTCTTGGACCTTACTCTACCATGAAACATTGTCAATGGCCTGCGTGGCCTGTGCCCTAGCCTGATCCCTCTCCGCTATCAAAATCTACACCTGGGCGAGTACCTGATCTCACTCTGCTATAAGGTCATGTACTTGTGCCCTAGCTACGTCTCTCTTACCAGTCACATGTAACTGTACAGTAATAGCTATTTGTAACTACTGCTAAAGAGTAGCCCACTGCCCACCAGCATTGCTACTCTCTAGGATATCATGTGGTGAGCCCTGCTCTGGAAGTACCTGCTGAAGAGGGGTATATATCCCCACTAGAATGCCCACTAAGGGAAACTCTATATCCACTGCCCTATATACATGTCTTGGCCTAGGCCTAGGACCCTATCCCTGTGGCTGCTGTGGTATGGGACCTTGTCCCCTGTCTCTAACATACTGATGTGCATCGGGCCCACCCTCATCATCATCATCATCATCATCACTGTCAGCGCCACCAATGGCTCCACCCTCGTCACCACTAGGAGGCCCTACTGGAGGAGGTCTCACACCGGCATTATACGTCGCTCTAGATACAGTCAAACAATGTGGAAGCACACCATGATACTAGGGCCCATACTCAGGATTAGTGTTGGGATCCCTAATCTATCTCAATGGCACCAAAATAACATGTGCCACCTGTCAGAAACTGACTAGTGCTTTGTCGCAAGTAATCTGTGGCCCCATGTCAAAATACTCTCGGGCTTTGTGAGCATACCATATATCTGGCCCAGGAACATCCTGGGTAATACGGAACTACCTCTGACACCGATCAACCCTCTATATCTCTCACATGTAGTTGTGGTTTCCTAGAATGAAATTATCTACAGTGGTGGTACTGAGCTCTAAGACGTCCTCGGGCCACTGGAAATGTCTGTAAGCCCTCCAAACCATGGAAGCTTGCCTCAACTCATCCAGCTCACACCGATAATGATATACGACCCTCGTGTTGGGTTGCACATTGTCCCCTGCTGAGACTGTCATCACCAATCTAGCACTATGATAATTCTCCACCGGGAACTCCTCATGCTATGATTATTTACTAATGCACAACTTTTAGTTTGGTGGAAGTAATCTGGAAACACAATAACAAACATAACACAAGAATACCATAGACTATGATACAAAGGAATGATGAAAAATATGAAATATAAGTGTAAATTATATTATCAACATGAAATTATTACAATCTCACCCATGAGGTACTTCAAGTGTTACTAACTCCACTTTCCTTCCAACAATAACTATGGGAGAAACTTCACAATTACACCTCTTAATGGCTTCTTTAACACACCTTCTAAATGATGGCTTCCTTCACACACTTACTCATACAATATTTCTCACTACTTCCTTCTATGCTAAATGAGGGGGGTGGCCTCTTTATTTATAGAACTTTCAGGCTTATCCACCTTATCTCTAAGATAGGATAAGAAATCTACTTTGACGAATCATATTCCATACCTTAACTCTTATCTTTACATGTAAGCTTATCTTTTAAGATAAGATAAACCTTATCATTTCACATGGGTTCCACCTTTTTAGACTTTTTACAAATAAAATACACAAAATATTTATGACATCACTCTTGTCCTTATTACTAATATAATATTTCTAATTCCTAATCATGTAGACCCTACTTCTCTACTTACCCTAACTTTGACATTTTAACATTACCGAACCACTTACGACAAATATTTACTTTTTACCACAACATTCCTATTGTACTTTGACTACCATACTATACATTATTGGCGGCATCATACCAACAGCGTTGTTATCTTATATCAGCACACCACTACTAATTATACTTAACAACATCCTATTCCTAATACATACATTAATGAAATAGAAATTACGGAGGAAAATTTTAGTGTCGACATCTTCCCCCTTCCTAGCTTCTACTCTGTCCTCAGAGTAGACTATTCTTAGTGCTTGGAAAATCTTTAACTTGTCGTGGTTGACCCATTTTGTAATGGGAGTGCCATCCAATTCCTCCAGTTCGATATGTACCATTTTCATGCACAACTACTATTTTGTAGGGCCCCATCCATTTGGGAAGAAATTTTCTCTGCCTTCTTTTTTGTATCTAGAATCATATACTAGAACCAAGTCATTCACATGAAATGGAGACCAATAGATCTTTTGATCAAAGTATTCCTTCTGCTTCATTTTCTTCTTATAGCTTGTATCCTTTGCTATTTCCCTCATTTCCTCTAGCAAATGAAGATGTACCAACCTTTCCTTTACTAAATCACTTTCATCCATCCTTTCATTTTTCATAACTCTCACAGTGGGAATATCAAACTCAATAGGAAGAACTGGATCAATGCCATAAGCCAACTGAAATGGGGAGTATCTTGTTGCTGACTTTGATGTTGCCCTATATGCCCATAATGCTGCATGAATCCTTTTATCCCACTTATGTACCTGTAAGGCTGCATCTTTTGCTAGAATTTGACACAACACATAATTTGTTTCATTCCACCTGTCCATTTGTGCTTGGCTTGTAAGTTGTTGCCTTCTTGTGCTTAATAGAAAACTTGTTGACTAGGGCTTCTACCACCTCATTAATGAAGTGGCTTCCTTGATTTGTTACAATTTCTAATGGACCACCAAATCTGGTGACAATGCGTTCATATATGAACCTTGCCACTTCATCCATGGAAGTTGTTTTCAATGGCCTAGCTTCAACCCACTTGGTTAAATAATTTGTGGCAACTACAATATACTTATTTTGGCGTGGGGTAGTTGGAAGTGGACCTACAATATCTATTCCCCACTTTTCAAAGGGACCAAGTGGAATAATAGGGCATAATGGAGCTGATGAAGTCTTACGGTTACCATGTGTTTGACAAATATCACATGTCTTATAATAATTATAACAATCTCTAAAAAGAGTGGGCGAGTGATAACCTGCATCCAAGATCCTTCTTGCTGTAAGTTGTCCAGAGAAGTGTCCTCCACATGTACCATTGTGGAATTCTTCTATTAGCTCCTTCCCTTGATCACATCCAACTTCCCTCTTGTACCGTCCATCAGGTCCTATTCGAAATAATACTCCATGTAGAATAGAATATGGATGACTGGCTTGAGTAATCTTCCTCTTAGTCTTTGCATTGGCACCATCAGGAAACTTGAATTCATTCAGATAATTCCAAATATCTATGTATTCACTAGGGATTGTGTCAAGGGATAACAATGTTGCATCTGGGAAATCATCATAATCACAAGATGAACCTAAACCATCATAGGCTCGAGAGAGTGCATCTGCATTAACATGCTTCTTTCCTGGCCTATCTATAATATCAAATTCAAATTATTGTAGAAAAATTATCCATCTTACTATCCTCCTTGATGGGTTAGGCTTATTTACAATATATTTTAGAGCCTGATGATCTATTACAACTGTGAACTTCTGCCCTAGCAAGTAATTTCTAAACATTTTTACAAAAAAAATGATAGCTAGAGCCTCTTTTTCAGTTATAGTATAATTTACCTCAACACTGCTCATTTTTCTGCTCCCAAAGTAAACTAGATGATCATTCCTATTTTCATCATTTTGGCTCAGAGTACTTCCTAGTGCTGCATCTGGCATCGAATGATCATCCAATTCAATGGGAGTCTGGATTCTTTAAAACAGGTACTGAAAGCCTCCTTCAGTTGTTCAAAAGCTTCATGCGCCTTCTTTCCTGGTTCATAAGTAACATCCTTCTTCAAGAACTGGGTTAGTGGCTGTGCAAATCTTTGAGAAATTCTTGATGAACCTTCTATAGTAACCCACATGGCCTAAAAATGATCTCAACTTACTTCTATTCATAGGAAATGGTAACTCTTTGATTTTTGAAACTTTATTAGGATCAGTACCAATACCATCTCTGGATACAACATGCCCTAACAAAACACCTTTAGAACATCCAAAGACACACTTTGTAGGGTTTATTGAGGCTTGTGCTTCATCTAACCTTTGAAATGTTATCTCCATCTGGTGCAGGTGGTCCATCTTGCTCCCATAGATGCAAAAATCATCCAGAAATACTCTGATGAAGTTTCCAATGTAGGGTTCAAACACCCTATTCATCAAACGTTGGAACGTTGCCGGAGCATTACACAACCTAAAAGCCATAACTCTATAAGAAAACATTCCCCAAGGAGTGGTGAACATGGTCTTCAGATGATCTTTCTCCACTATACGAACTTGGTTGTATCCACTATATCCATCAGCAAAACTATAGCACTCCTGGCCAGCTACTTCATCCAAGATCTGATATGAGAATGGAAGAGGGTAATGATCTTTCTTTGTTGCCTTGTTGAGCTTTTTATAATCAACACAAATACGTAGCTTCCCATTATTTTTTATTGAGATCACAATGGGAGAAACCCATTTTGAATTCTCCATAGCAAATATGAATCCTGCATCAAGCAACTTATCTATTTCTTCTTTTACAGTCTTGGAAAAATTAGGATTCATTCTATATGGCATTTTCTTTATGGGCTTAGCACCATCTACCAGCTCAATAGAATGTTCTACCCAACTTACTTGACGGAGTTCCTTGTAATCAAAAGTGAATAAGTTTATGTACCTTTGAAAGAGCTAGAGGTAGGATTCCTTCTCACTCTCCATCACAACATCACCAATCTTTATTTGTTGGAGATGATCAGTAATTTCTTCTTCAGATAATTTTATGGGTTCATGATTTGGTGTGACTGGAAGGATATCCATGACTGAAACATCAACCTCACTTTCTTCATCTTCTGTGTCCACTTCACTGGTACTAAAGTAATCAGAGGATGTCCAATCATCAGTTTCATCACTTGAATCCACAGGTTCTGCCTTATGATGCTGAGGGATCATGTTTATCTTCACCCTCTCTCTGCCACGTCCAAGTGTCATGAAGTCTTCATTCCAGTAGTTTCTTGCATGAACTCTCCTTAGCCATGGCCTTCCCAACAACATTGGGTACGCAACAGTACCATTTTTCATCACCTGAAAGTCTACCACACATACAACACCCATAACAGATATTGTCACATTTGAAACAACACCTTCTGGTTTAGTTTTTCCCTTATTTAATGACCTTAACATAAGTGTTGAGGGGCGATCAATTTTTAAACCCAACATATTCATTACAGACTCGGTCATTACATTAACTGCAGCACCTCCATCTACTAAGACATCATGAATTGAAATACCATTACATAATACCTCAACTTGTGGAGCGTAGGGATCCACCTCTACTTCTAAAACAGAGGACCTCAACCTCCTTCCTTCATCGAGCATTGAGTCCACTTCGCAGCTCCCGCCTCTTCTCAGAAGACATAGCCAGAAGTTGACCATATGTAATATTTGTAGGCCTTTTGGACAGATCTTCTAAGATGGAGTATGGTCCTTGCCCCTTATGAAATCTAAAAATCTTGCACACCCAACTTTCTTCTCCTATGTTTCTTACTAGTCTCTCCTTTCATCTTCTTAGGATCATTTCCATCTTGGTTATCTTTTTCTTTCTTTCTTTTTGTTACAAACACATCTACTTCATTATTTATGCTCCTATCTACTACATCAAAAGAATTCACAGGTGCTTTTCCTTTATCATTATCTCTTGTACCAGATGTAGAAGCTCTATCTGGACAATTATACTTATAATGACCCTTTTTATGACAACCATAACATACAACTTCAGAAATATTTCTTTTTGGACCTCTATCTCCTCCCTGAGAACTAAATTCTTTTCCTTGAAGAAGATTAATAGTTAACTGGCCCATCTTCCTGAGCAGATCTTCATACTCAGTAGATGTACTAGGAGAAATATTTTTGCTCACCAAGAGTGGTTGTGGATTCTGGACCAAAGGTGTTGGTGTAGGCTCTACCTTAGCAACAATTTCTTTGGGCTCTTCTTCCATGCTTTCTTCTTGCCTTCTTGCAATCTCCTTTGCTTGTTCGAGGGTCGCTGGGCAGTCATACTTCACTCGTTGTCTGATCTCTGGCTTCATCCCAAAAATGAAGTGCTTACAGAGGATATTATCCACACCATTCATCAACCCATCCGTTAATCCTTCCTTCCAGATCTGGGCATCGAGCTTCCTCCTTAGCTCTAGAACATGAGCATGATAATCCCTTATCTTCTCCTTCTCTCCTTGGGATAGCTTTGTGATATCAATCATGAGATCTGCATATTTCTATTGTTCACCAAATTCTTCAAGAAAACTTTCAGTTAATAAATCCCATGAGTTTTTCACATTATCACCTAGTGTTTCAAACCACCTAAGGGTTGAACCATCCAAAAAGGTAGGAAAAAATTCAGTCCATTGTTCCCTTCTTATAAGGCCATTACAAATGCAAGATCGTTTAAATTCTTGAATGAAAGAGGAAGCATCTTCATTAGATTAGGCTAAAAAAATAGGAATCTTCCCCATTTTCAAAAGTAACCACAGTAAAATACCAACCCGCAAGTACAATCAACAAGACTTATGTGCACAAATAATTGAAATCACTATAATAGAAAGTGACTTTACACCTTTCTACAATAAAATAGAAATGACCATGCTAAACTATGGTAAAACTTGACTTGCTACGGTAAAAACTGACTTTACTATGGTAAACACTATTCACGGCAAAAAGTGAAGTTACTACGGTAAATACTATTCATGGTAAAAAGTGACTTTACTATGGTAAATACTATTCATGGTAAAAAGTGACTTTACCATAGTAACTACTATGCACAGTAAAAACAAGGCTACCCTCCAAATGATTTCTAACTAAGTGGGAATATCTCTCCAGAAAATCCACCAACGAGGAATGGTCCCAGCAATGGAACCAAAATGTCATCACCAATCCGGCACTATGATAATTCTCCACCAGGAACTCCTTGTGCTATGATTATTTACTAATGCACAACTTTTATTTTGGTGGAAGTAATCTGGAAACACAACAACAAACATAACACAAGAATACCATAGACTATGATACAAAGGAATGATGCCAAATCTGAAATATAAGTGTAAATTATATTATCAACATGAAATTGTTACAATCTCACCCACGAGGTACTTCAAGTGTTACCAACTCCACTTTCCTTCCAACAATAACTATAAGAGAAACTTCACAATTACACCTCTTAATGGCTTCTTTAACACACCTTCTAAATGATGGCTTCCTTCACACACTTACTCATACAATATTTCTCACTACTACCTTCTATGCCAAATGAGGGGGGTGGCCTCTTTATTTATAGAACTTTTAGGCTTATCCACCTTATCTCTAAGATAGGATAAGAAATCTACTCTGACAAATCATATTCCATACCTTAACTCTTATCTTTACATGTAAGCTTATATTTTAAGATAAGATAAACCTTATCATTTCACATGGGTTCCACCTTTTTAGACTTTTTACAAATAAAATACACAAAATATTTATGACATCACTCCTTGTCCTTATTACTAATATAATATTTATAATGCCTAATCATGTAGACCCTACTTCTCTACTTACCCTAACTTTGACATTTTAACATTACCAAACCACTTATGACAAATATTTACTTTTTACCACAACATTCCTATTGTACTTTGACTGTTACTGTACTATATATTATTGGCGACTTCGTACTGGCAACGCTGTTATCTTCTATCAAATGCCACTACTAATTATACTTAACAACATCCTATTCCTAATATATACTTTAATGAAATAGAAGTTACGGAGGAAAATTTTAGTGTCGACAGGACCCAACCCATCGTCGATGGCTCGTCAGGAGCCCAAACTCTCAGAACACCTAAGGGGTGACCAATGGCAATATGGTCTCATGCCCAAATTTGTAGGAGGTGTGCAGGTCCTACCGTCTTCTAACGGTAGTAAGTAATCAAATGGAGGTCCCATTGTAGATGTGCTAATATGCACTGACCCCAGCAGTAGGTCTCTCCCTCCACCAAACCAAGAATCACTCCCAGGAGTCCAAGTGGAAATGAAGCACCAGTCTTGTCAGGGAGTAAAACTCCACTGACAAAATCCATCATGTAGACAAATACTCGATCTAAATTTGGATCATCTATACATCGGGATAATCTGATGGACATCCCGCTTCATGGTATAGTAGAGATGTCAAATAAATGTATAATATGTCATTAGATATTGGGCCAATGGCTCATAGTCTGGATGAGCTGGCCCTGAATGGGAACCCACATGATGTGCCACATGTCCTCCAATGTAATGGTGATCTCCTCAGTCGAGATCCGGAAACACTGACTCTCGCTATGCCATCTCTCTGCTATGGGTGTCAAGAGGCCATGGTCCAATGTAATATGTGGCATCTCTACCACATGATACAATCCTATCATGTGCAAAAGGCTTTCCAAAGTTGGTCTATCATCGTCGTCAAACTGCGCCTCTATAACAGCTAGCTAACCGTAGTGCTCACAAGTCTATAGAACGGGTAGTATACGCTAAAAAATCAACACAAGTGTTAGGTACTTACTCATTTCTATTTTTCTAAGGAAAAATACTTCTTCAAAAACATCTAACGTACTAATTATTATTTTCTTCTAAACTAATCTCATTTATATTCTTCTATACTTGGCTATTTTTTAGCCAGTTGTCTTTTCTCCCTTCATTCTAGCACCTACGCGCCTCCTTTAGGAGTTGCGCACCCTAAACAACGCATACACGCCCTTATGGACGCACACACACACTAACACTTTTTCTCCTTTTGGTGCAAGCCACACGGGACGCATACATACCTATTAAATGGCACTAATAGTAGAGAAATGGACAATAGTAAAGCCGAGATACTCCCAAGATAGGCAAGGGACTATTTGGTAAATCGCGCTCACTTAAGATAGCTTTGTAACACCTAGTTGAGAGAACTTATTAAGGAGGACATTCTATCTTGGAGCCCACTTTACTACTCCTTGTCACATTGAGCCACATGAAGTGACAACTTATTTGGAGTCTGAACCTTTTTTTTCGAACAAGGCAAAGAATCCACTTAAGTTTGACCTAAGTTCCTTTCATCACGAAAATTTGATGACGTTTCACTTAGCTTAGCTTCTTTCTCGCCTTCGGACGAGGTGAAAATCCACCCAAGTGATGCGTAGTTTATTTTTGCATATTTTGATCTACACCTTTGCATTCTTGTTTCCCATTTGGGACAAGGTAAGGCATCTTTCGGGAGTGTTGTCATAGATTGTGTTCGCCACTTTTTATACGTTTATGCTCATCCATGTTTGCGGCTGAGTTGTTAAACATCTAAAGTGTGTGGATGCGTCCTTATATCTCTGATGGCTAGTTGATCTTGATTTCAAGATCATCATCATAGTTCAGATTGATTCATCATTTGATATCCCTTTGACGTGTTACTTTGTTCGTATTGTCTCGACACAATTAAGATACTTATGTCATGTTTTTAATAAACGTGATCTAAGCATCTGCATTGTGGCATTACGTTGCGCACATTTTAACACATCCTTAATATACCTTGACTTGGTTTTACTTAAAACATTGTCCAAAATCTTGAAGAGTGTCACTTACTTTGTTTGTGTCATTTCAATACCACGTTGGTACTAATATCTCACTTCTTCATGAAGCTTGATTAATGTGTCTAATTGGTGTGGTTACATGGCTTACATTTGTAATCCTTGCCCTTTAACATTTAGGCCTTGTTGGTTTTTGAACTTTTCATGGTATCCTTTGATTGGGAGTCACGTCTACCCTTTGTTAATATTTACACCTTGTTCATTTTGAGCTTCACGTAAATATTGACATTGTGTTGATCATCTTTGCATTGAACTCACTTTACACGCGCATTTACATAGGGTGTATTTCCTTGTTGATTGGCTTTGTGTTTCAAACTTGCATGATTGTTCCTTTTGAATATTCATCGAGATATCTTATTTTCTAGGAAAAATCCTTTTTGATCTCATCAAAATTGTGTCATCACAATGTCTATTTTCCTTATACCTTCTTTAGAAAATCATGCAAGCATCTCCATACTTACAAAATCTCTAGTTGGTTACCCTTATGCTACCCAAATCGACATGTCACTTCCTTCCCTTTAAAGGAGTTCCATCACACTATCTAGGTCTAGGGATTCACACCTAAACGACACAAACAATGACTAACTATCGCATGGTTTCTCACACTTACTATAATATAGAACCTAGGTTTTGGAATTCAAATCAAAATATTCTCATTATAACTAAACCTCGTTTGGTTCTTTGTGCTAGAGGGCCCATTCGGGTACCCTATTCCCCAACTTCAGCTCACAGTCAGTGGTATGGTTTGGATGCTTCTATTCCAAATTATTATTCAAGTTCCCCCACTCTTCTTCTTTTGATTCAGATCCAAACTAACATTTGGATTCCCACTCTTCTTCTGAAGACTCGGATCCTAACTATTGTTTGGAAACCCCTAGATCAAATCTCAAATCATGGTCCTCCCTTCCTTCGCAGGACCTTTATTCCAAATCACCTCAACGACGTCTTCCTCCTTTGGTTCCATTGATCAAACATCTAATTTGGTTCTTGAGTCACGATCCTCCCTTTATTTGCAAGACCTCCTTCATCAGTCGTCTCAATAACCTCTTCCTCTGTCGAAGAGTTCCATGACTCGTATTCCCTCTAGTTAATCATATAATTCAACTCCTACGTCGTAACTTAAAGAATGGCTATGTGATCCTACTTTCCAACCTACATTACATCATCTTCTAGAAAAACAACATAGGTCCAAATCCAAATCGTCCATTCATGAGACACTTACCACCAATCCTACTTCCTCTCTTGAGTCATCTTCTTCTATCAATCAATCATCCCCACTTATCAGACCTATTTCTTCTATTCAACCTTACATGGAAAAATAACAACGACCTCTACTAATTGATTTCTCTCATAATGAAGTAAAAATTAGACTACACGATGATATCCCTTTAGAGGATTACAAACAAGTATTATTTCTAGAACTCGATACACTTGCGTATGGGGAGGAATAAATTGATCCTTTTGTACAGAACGTAGAGGAAAATCCTAAGGTCGTGGAACTTGATTCTTCTTCTATTACATCTTCACCTTTTTATAAGCATGATGAGATGTTGGGATCTAGCATCGAGCCATGTCCTATCTTCTCATTAACAAATAATTCATTATCTATTTCCATTCCTCAATCAAAATCTCTCCTTGGGTCACCGATGAGTAGCCCATCAACTTCTTCTAGCCTGGGGCCACATCCTAGTAGCCCTCCATTTTCTACTTATGGGTCACCTCTTGGTAGCCCATTACCTTCTATTCTTGGGCCACATACTATTATCCCTTCATCCTCTTCTATATATGGGATACCTCTCGGTATTCCCTCCTCATCTATACTTGGACCACACCCTAGCATCCCTTCATCATATTCTTCTATTCTCAGGCCATGTCCTAGTAACCCAATTTCTTCCATATTAGGGCCATATCCAGGTGGCCCTTCATCATCTTCTATTAGTGTCTCACCTCCTCGTACCCATCCTATTTAATTCTCAGACCGTATCCTTTTCATCCATCACATATTTATTCTATCATTGGTTATGGCAAGCTCGTGGTCATTTCTCACATCAGTTTTAAATGTCAATGTTCTCTTTCTTCTCCCTCTCGGGACCAGAAAATTCATGCGTCAGCTTATAAGAAACCCAAACAGTTTATTAATCAAGCTTAGATCAAAAATACAAAGATCTCTATAGCTCCCAAAAAATTGAGCAATCTAAAAATTGTAATCAAACGTAATTCAAGAATGTACATCAATGTAACCATCAAGTATGGCACAAAGTGCATAAACCTCTAGATAGGGAACTCAAGATCCCGCATAAAAAATCCATGTTTTAGGATAAATCGTAGTCATTTGTTGAGTATGAGCTCACCATGATCATCGAGATCAGGAATAACATAACTCTTGATAAACAAACACGCCTAGTCTCCCTTATCAAGGAAGTCGCAAACATCGTTGTTGGATCCTATCACATGGAGTGACTTTTTGGTCCCAACTTTCCAAAAACTATAAAAAGACTAAAAATTAAAAAAGCAATTCAAAAATACAAAAACATTGAGAAAACACAAGAAAAATTGAAGGTACAAATATCAAACATTACAATCAGGTATTGCGTACACATGGATGTTTATTTCTTCCCTTTCTTGCTCTTAATTCTGCAAGTCTTCCTACCATTTTCATCCCTTTGATGTTATTTTGGTTATCTTATTCGTACACATTTTGCAAAATTTATCTCTATGGTATCCGTTTGACCCTTGTCTTTTATCACCTTGGTAAATTGAAGAATGATTGACCTCTTAGAGATCATATCACATTAAACAGCTAATAAGCTTATTACAAAGAACTTTTGGAGATATTTATTGACACTAGCCAATGTCATCATCACAATCACTTCCACCTCCTTCCATCAAGCCGTCAGTCGTTCTTAACCCCTTATCAAACAAGAGAGCTGATAAGTTTTCAGAAAGAAAAAAGAATCAAAATCAATCAAAACCATCAAAAGCTAAAAGATAAAAAGCAAAAGCAAATTGATATATAACTCTCTCTTGGGGTATTTCCAATAATCTCTATCGGGGCTATGGATTCTTGATTGGAAGTAGAGAAATGTTGCGATTAGAATCAAATACATTTCCATCAGGGATATGGATGCCTAGCTGGCAGCGAAGCAATGTACGGTTATCCTTCCACCCTTCATTCACAAATCACCTATCACCTATTAAAATAAATCATTCCTACACATTGTTTAAGGTGTCTTCACTTATTGTCTATTAAATCTTCACTTCAAGAGGTAATTAATTTCAACTTCCATACACTTGATCTCTATAAGTGAATAGGATTAGTATGTTACCAAGTGTCCTTTTTTTTACCTTGTTCAGACTCTTACTCTAGTCCATATCTTTTCTCATGATTTGCGCCTTTGGCTAATCACTTCTTCATCGTGAGGCTTCTAAGATAAATTCATATCATTCACACCGTTCTTCTACTTCGTTCAGAAAACCCATGTGTATAATATTAATTTTTTTCCATGTTTTCAGACACCTTTGTCTACTTTCACAAAAATAATCTCTCTCCTTCCTTTTTATCATGTGCTTTTAGGCTAACTTACATTGGGGGAATCCTTGCTTCTTCCTAGCACTTCATTGGTTTATGTTCACCATCATATTGAACCTATCCATAATGGCCTTGGGTCTCACTTCTACCTGTGAAGATTTTTCCTTTGAATACTCACACCTAATCATTGGGTCATTTTCACATCTTCACCTTTCTCATATGCACGTGGCCTTATGCCCTTATACATCTCATCTATCGCTGGGGGCATCCACGCTTCCTCTTCTTCCTATACATAGTTTTAGAAAACTTTCAAAACATTCAAATATGTTTTAGAAAACTTCTAAAAATTGAAAATCATCCTACAAAACATCACTCTTTAGTTCTCCCTTGTTCATGTGTGTGACTCGTAGATCAACTTGATCTACCTCCATCAACAAAATCTAGGCTTCCTACTTTGTCTATACTCTGGGGTGCAATGAGTTGCTTGGTACTGTTTCATAGTGCACATTACTTTTTCATAGGACCAAAGTGTCCTCCATTATTCTCCTCGCATGTATCCTTGCTTAGGGAACCATCATTAACCCTTGTCGTTAACTCACACAGGTTGTAACTGAATCTCGATAAAAAAAACATTAAGTTATGTTTCTCTGTTAGGTTAGCTTGTTTACTTTCTCGTATTGCATTGCATTATGTATGTTGCATGGAGTTAGGCATATTTTACTTTCTCGTATTGCATACACCCATCAAACATGTTGCCATGGAGTTAGTGTTATTAATGAATAAACATTGAAGAACCTCATAATTTTGGATTTCCATTTTCAGGGAATCATGGTGTTATTAAGAGATTTATATCTTTTCTAAAAAGGACCGATGATTCCAGATGATTAGTAAATATGTCTCTTAGAATAAATTTGTTCTTACAGGAAGTCTTTGGATGGATGTTAGCTCATTCTCTTTTCCTAAAACTCCTTTATCTTCTATGAAAATAGATTAATATCTTCTTTCATGAAATAGAGATTAAAATTTGTTATCTTTCTAAAATCTAGGAATGTTAGATTGATGAATATCTTTCCTCACCCCATTGACAATCTATGGGGCATTCTCCATGTATAAGAAAAATGGCTTCTGAAGTCCCTGATCAAAAAAGTTATTCTGGTTTATGCTTGAAAACTTTATTAGATTTGACGATCGCTTATTTCACCTGAAGAAATGGTAGAAATATGATATTGACATCTAGAACATGCTTATGATTAGCATATTGATGAAATGTCAACTGATTAACAACACTTCGTTGATTAACTACCTTCTTCACTTCCCCTCTCAGATGCCCATTCATGATAGCTTCACACCTAGGATATCTTATTAATACATAACTTTAGACACCTAAATTAGGCTTATCCAATTTGTAATAGCTTTAAGTGGTAAGACATTTGATAATTAAACTTACATCCATATCCATTGTACTTCATTAGAGCCAAAATAAAAAACTACTTATACTAAATCTATACCATCCAAATTAGTTTTTTTCCCATGATAAAGTTTAGATCCTTAGAACCATATGGCCATTAGAAGCTATTAATGTTTTCGTGTCTTTCAATTTTTTCATTTTTGTATAGATTTGTATATGCTTTTATAATAGGAAACTAATCGAGTTATTCTTTGATTGCTAGCATGTATGATCTTCTTGAGCACCAACAATATCAACCAAGTGAGCTAAACAATTTGAGAGGGAGCTTTATCAGATACTCCACTCTAGATTTAAACAACTCTAAACATATACACAATCCATTTCTTGAGATCACTAGTTTAGGATATTGATCATGATGGTACTATGGTGATACCAATAGCTGCACAATTCAAGGTTATAGGCTTTGAATTCATTTCCATAGCATATCTAATTTATCCATGAACATTTTTGGAAATGCTTCGGTGGAGTTACCAAGGCTAAAGTCCAAAGAAGCACTATTAGGAGATATCAAAGTGTGATTTGACTATCCTTAGGGTATATAACCACAAGATGCACTTTGACTGAATATAGTCTCTGATGATGAGAGTCAAAATTAGGGTCTCTGGAAGGGTTTCTCATGTTGTCATTTTAGAAAAATCCATATGAAGCTGGATTGATCTGGAAAACTAGCTAATAGCTAGCCAATCTAGAAGAGAAAAAAAAACTAATGTAGTTCCAAGACAAGGCTATGTTGGCCAATCGAAATGGCAAAAAAATAAGAATAAATGATTTAAATAACTTTCGATTGAGAAGGGAGTTACCATACGACAAAAAAAAAGGGTGTGACGTCAATCTTGCAAAGGTAATCAACTAGTTAGTGCACTGGTAAACTTCCTTCTCGGCACTATCTTGAACCACAGGTGTCAACAAGATAGGAAAGTAAGGTAAAACTGAAGAGGTATAATCATAGTCTATGTATTCATTCTACTATTTTTCATTTTTAAGCTTTATTGTAAGTTTTTTTTTATTACCACTAGAGTCCACTTTTAATATCTCAAAAGAAAGAAAAATAAAATTCATGATCTCCCCTACTTCTAAATATGGTGAGAAATATGTTAGCACCTCTTTGTAATCGAAGAGGGTATTTGAGAAGTCTAATTTATGGGAACTGATGAATAAATGCAACATTCATTGGTAGGACATGGGGTGAGCTTGAAGGATGTAACGGAAAAGAAGGAGAAGTCACAACGTATGTCTATTTTTATGCATAAACTATTGAGGTATCTCAGTATGACACTGGTATTTCCACACATTGAACCTTGGTCAAATAAAAAAAAGAGAAGTCAGGAAGAGTCCCACAGAAGAACTTGAATGTCAACAGGTCTTAGGCAAAAGAAGCCTAGAGACACAATAGGAGTACTTCGTATTCAGCACATATTGAACTTATACACTCAAAATCAAGTTTGAAAGACAAAGGAATAGGTTCACCATCAAGTGGAATGAGTCCAAAACACCAGAACTTACCCTGTAATGAAATTACTTGTATAATTCAAATCATGAACAGAAATATAACACCAAATAACACAATATTCTGGAATAACGATCTCAATATGCAATTAGAATATCTTTGCCACTTCAAGAGGGGCAACCTCCAAACCATATGATAAGACTCAAATGCTCCAAATGATGATGAATTACTACCTAAAATCCCCTATATATACTATTCATATGTTATGGCCAACACCAAGGCCGACCTACTAAGCATGAGAAAGTATAACTGATATAATAAAATTATATGGTAAGCCACAATTCGGCTACTCATATCCTAATACAAGCAATAGGTTAAGGGCATAGCATGCCCTTCCCCTTCAAAGCAACATTGTCCCCAATGTTGAGAAGCTCGGGGTGCTATTGCAGGAATGTCATATCTTCCCATATTACATCTTCATTGTCCATATTCTTCCACTCGATCAAGTACTCAATAATAACCCGTGTCCTCAATCTTTTAGTGCGTGTTTAAAGGATGCATTCAGGTTCAAAGATGACATCTCCCCTCCTCATCGAGCTTAGATAATAGTGTTTTGAATGATACGAGCTCTGTCCAATTACTTTCTTCAGGAAAGAAACATGAAAGATTGTATGTATTTTGGTTGATTGTGGAAGTTCTAATTTGTATGCTACTAGTATCATTCTTCTGTAATACTTGATAGGGGCCATAATACTTCAGTGAAAGTTTTTTTATCCTTTTGTTGCTATTTAAAATAAATTTTCTTATATGGTTGTAACCACATAAAAACCCAATCACTGAACTTCAAAATTCCTTTATGTGCAATGTTGATTAGCTTATTGCTTCATGCAGTTTTGTGCCATGACCAATTTCTCCTTGAGACTAGAGAGGACCTCTTATTGATAATGAATGTGTTCTTCTACTGCTCTAACCCACGGTTTTCCTCTCAATGATGATGTGATGGATGGTGGATGGTACTCGTCGAATGCCAAAAAATTATACACTTTAGATGAAGTATGGAAGGAAGTGTTATACCACCATTCTGTAAGTGACAACCATTGAACCCATCTTGCTTGTTTATCTGATGTAAAGCAAAGAAGACATCCCTCCAAAAAATTATTTACAACTTCTGTTTTCCCATCAAACTGGGGATGATAAGAAGAACTACAAGCTAACTGAGCACCCAAACACGAGACTAAGTCAATCCAAAAATTACTAGTAAATATAGGGTCTCGATCACTTACTATAATCTTCGGTGTCCCATGAAGCTTCTGAATTGTGTCCATTAAGGTTGTTGCTACCATGCTTGCAGCTAAATGGGTGTGCCAAGGGCACAAAAAATGAGCATATTTTGTGAGTCTATCCACCACAACCATGATGACATTTTTTCCTTTAAATTTAGGCAATTCCTGCGATATATTCCATGGAAACCTCTTCCCACCGCTGGCTAAGAATATATATATGTTATAGAAGACATAGGGATCGAACTGTTTCACCCTTATTTTGTTAACAAACCATGCATTCTGCCAAAAAATTTTAGACATCCCCTTTGATACCCTTCCCAAAATAAATCTTGTTTGATTCGATGATAAGTATTCAAGAATCCAGAGTTCCCCCCTACTAGAGAAGAGTGAAGCTTAGATAGAATCATATTTTTAAGAGTGGAGTTCTTACATAGGTACAATCTATCTTTATACCATAAAACATCCCTTTTCAATATACATTTTTCAGACATGCTTGGATCATTCTAGAGATGGTGAATGAGGTTTTGTGTGGCTTTGGTCATTTCTCCATTTGGACCTTGCGTCATCCATCCAATCTTTCTGTAATATGGATATGCCACATAACAAGGATGCAGTTGATTCATCTTTCCGTGACAGAGCATCCGCAACTACATTCTCCTTCCCTTTCTTATAGATAATCTCAAAATCATATCCGAACATCTTGGAGACCCATTTTTGTTGTTCTTCAGATGATAAACATTGTTCCAAGAATTATTTCATACTATCATGATCTGTTTTCACTTTAAAGTGTCTTCCTATGAGATATGGTCTCCATTGTTTTACTGCATGAAGTATGGCTAGCATTTCCTTCTCATAAGTCAGCTTGGAAAGATTCTTACCTTTTAATTGATGGCTCAAAAACGTAATAAGATGGCCTTCCTACATGAGAACTACCCCCATACCCACCGCTGATGCATCACATTCAACAATGAATGTTTTGGAAAAATTTGGAGTAGCCAAGACTGGAGTGGTGCACATGGCCTCCTTTAGTTTCTCAAATGCTTTGGTTGCATCCTCACTCCAATGGATGGAGTCCTTCTTTAATAAATTTTTGAGAGGTGCAAGTATGCTTCCATAATGCCTTAGGAATCTTTGGTAATAACCTATAAGCCCCAAAAATCCTCATGGATTCTTTAGGGTTTTCGGAACCTTCCACTCCATCATGGCTTTGATCTTATTAGGATCCACTTTAACCCCTTCATGAGAGACAATGTGACCCAAATATTCAACCTCCTTGAGTCCAAAAGAACACTTAGAGGGATTTGCATAAAGTTGATACTACTCAAGGGTTTCCAAAACCTTATTTACATGATGCAAATGTTCCTCCCATGTTTTGCTATAAATTAATATATCATCAAAAAACACTAAGACAAACTTCCATAGGAATGACTTAAAAATAGAATTCATCAAAATTTGAAATGTAGAAGGTGCATTTATGAGTCCAAAAGGAATTACCAGGAATTCATAATGGCCTTCATGTGTCCAAAAGGTGGTTTTATGAACATCCTCATCCTTGATTCTGATTTGGTGGTATCCCGAACGAAGATCAAGCTTTGTAAAATAAACAGCACCATGCAACTCATCAAGCAAATCATCAATTACAAGAATAGGAAACTTATCTTTGATTGTGTACTTATTAAGTTCCCTATAGTCAGGACACATGTGCCATATGTCATCTTTCTTCTGTACCACACTACTAGAGAAGAATAAGCACTCTGACTATGACGGATTATTCCTACTTCCAACATCTCTTGTACAATCTTCTCGATTTCACTCTTTTGCACATATGGGTACCTATAAGGTATGATGTTAGGTGGTTGAATTCCTGGTAATAACTGAATAACATGATCATGATCTCTCTTTTGAGGTAAGCCCTTTGGTATATTTTCAAATACAACAGAGTGTGCATCCAACACTGCTTTCATATCTGATGGTATAATGTCCTTAGAATGATGAGCCTCCAATGAAAAGATTTGTACCACAAATCCCTCTGCACCATTTTTTAGCATTTTTTGCATCTGATGAGAACTTACTATTTGTGGAGACTTTTCTCTTAATTCTCTTAGCTCAAAATTCCTTCCTTCAGAATGAAATCACATGAAAAAGTCTTGGAAGTTCATCTCAATGGTTCCCAAAGCGGTAAGCCATTGAACCCCTAACACAATGTTTGCTCCTCCCATAGAAATGGCATACATGGGACTATTTAGTATGTAATCTCCCATGGAAATCTTAATGCTATGGAATTTTCCAGAACAAGTAATTGTACCTCCATCAGTAATAATTACTTGACATTCAAGAGCTAGATAAATGAAACAGTTTAGGCACACTGCTAACTTATGATTGATAAAGTTGTGAGTACTTCCTGAATCAATCAACACTGTGACCCTCTATTTTTTTAGGAATCCAACCAACTTTAGGGTTTGGGGGGTTTTAATACCTGAAATATCATGACATGAGATCATTGGCTAAGGATCTCCTAACTCCTCCTCTGGCTCAACCAAGACCTATGACTATGAATCTTCATCCTTCTCTTCATCTTCACTAGGCCCATCAATGTAGAACAACTTCTTTTCAACACATTTATGTCCGGGTCCAAATTTACTGTAACAGTTAAAACATAACCCTTTTTCTCTTTTTTCTTCAATTTTTTGAGGTGTTAATCTAACTGGTTGAGGGATTGATGGGGCCAAGGTGTTGCGATCTCTGGTATAGGTGAAATGTTGTCTCCTAATTGAAACAAATTTCTCCTCTTCCCTTCTTGCCATAATCATCGAATCAGAAACCTTACGAGGCTTAAACATACACACCTCATGCTCAATGTGATCCTTAACACCCCCAAGAAATAGGTCATTTAGATTCTCTTCAGTAATATTTTCCACCCACAGAGAAAGGTTTTGTAAGTGATGAATGTAATCCTTAACAGATCCTGTCTGTCTCAACTTTGCTAATTGGCTGAAGTAATTATCCGACACACTAGAACTGTAGTGAAATTACAACTCTTCAATGAATACTATCCATGTAACATTGAGACCACTCTTCTACCTTTGAGCACATAACCATTGATACCAGACGAGTTAGTCAAGTTCGAGATACAAAGCTGTCATGGTCACCTTTTGTCCTGATGGAAACTGATGTAGTTCAAAGAAATTCTCCATTTGGTTGATCCAATTAAGTGGATCCTTTCCATCAAACTAGTGTATCTCCACTTTTGGAAACATAGTACGGGCCTGTAGAGTGCTCGTATTTGGATTATGCCCACTCGAAGATCCACTCTGGCTCATGTGTCTATTATGTTGACCTAAGGATCCACCTTGATTGACATAAGTATTATTATCCATCATATGCGTACTTAATTTTTGCATGAAATCCTCCAATATTTGTCCAATCCTTTCCACATCTTCTTTTCTGGCCACCTGAGATTTGAGGTCTCTCAAGTTAAACTCAAGTTGACTCACTTTATGGTCTGTCAAACCAAACCTTAACCTTGAGGAATCTGTAGTTATATCTTTTGTCTCCAACTCCTTAACTACTATCTCATCCTTTTCTAGTGTTTTACCCGGAGTGATGGGATTCTTTCTTCTTCTTGTGGAAGGCCCCGCCATTATGCCCCAAAATAGTAGGATGTAGGGATCATGGATAAATTTTAGGGTTTTAGATTTTGATACAAATTCATTCAAGTATAAAAAAACTTAAAGAAAAAACCCCAACTAATGTTTTTTTGGCTTTGCGAAAATGTAACGAATTTGAAAAAATTCCACAATTTTCACCCTAGGGAGTGATTTTATGAAAAACCCTAAATTTGTAATAACTTTTGCAAAATAAATCAAAAAGTATGAAATTTTCAAGGAACCTTACTTGAAATGTTTCACAAATCTGGTAAAAATATATCCCACCAATTTGCTTTGGTTTGCAATATACGGTGGAAATAAAAAATTAGGGTTTTTGCCCTAATTTTTGGCCCAGATCGCAGCTCTGATACCACTTGTAATGAAATTACTTGTATAATTCAGATCATGAGCAGAATTATAACACCAAATAACACAATATTCCATAATAATTATCTCAATATTCAATTAGAATAGCTTTTCCACTTTGAGGGGCCAACCTCCAAACCATATAATAAGACTCAAATGCTCCAATGATGATGAACTACTACCTATAATCCCCTATATATACTATTCATATGTTATGGCCATCACCAAGGCTGAACTACTAAGCATGAGAAAGTATAAATGATATAATAAAATGATATGGTAAGCCACAAGTTGGCTACTCATATCCTAATACAAGCAATAGGTTAAGGTCGTAACACACCCCCACGCTGACACTATGAACCATCAAAGAAGAGTTTCATTTGGTAAGTGGGTTCATCCAGGGAAAGGGTAGCAATAGACTCATCTGGAAAGTCGAAGTGAGAGGGTTGATCCTTGGAAATAGGTGCGTCAGCCAATTGGTTAGTGATAGCTTGGCCCTTGATGGAATTTTGATGGATGAATTTGAGGTCAATGTCGGCAAGAAGCATAAGCCACCGTGCGGCACGTTGATTTTGATAAGGTTTGGCATACATGTAGTGTAACAGGTCTATATTATTAATGACGACAGTTTTATGGTTGAGTAGGTAATGGCGGAGTTTGGTGGCAACGAAAACTAAGGCTAGGTAAAAAATTTGGCATGGGTATATCTAGTTTCCTAGTCAAAAAGAGTACGACTTATGTAATAAACCACTTTCTCCCCGTGTTGGTCATCATGATGAGTGAGCATGACACCTAGAGAATGGTCAGTGGCAGAAATATATAGGTAGAAGGGTTGGTCATCCTTAGGAGGAACGAGCACTGTTGGTTAAAGGAGGTATTGTTTTAAGGCCTCGAAGGCTTTATGACATTCCTCATCCCATTTGAATGAAACATATTTCTTGAGAAGATAAAATGGTTGACAGTGTTCAAAAAGCTACGAGATAAAATGACGAATGGATTGTAACTTACCTTGTAGGCTGCAAAGTTGATGGAGATTAGTGGGTGGTGGTATTTCAAGGATAGACTTGACTTTAGCAGGATCGACTTCTATGCCACGCAAAGAAACGATGAAGCCTAGGAGTTTCCCCTAAAGTAGTGCAAAGACGCATTTTTTTGGTTGAATATGAATGCAATATTTGATGAGGCGGTCAAAGATGACTTTAAGAATGGGTAGGTGTTTAGTTTGATGTTTGGACTTGGAAAGCAGATCATCTACATAATCCTCCAATATGTGATGCATGATGTCATGGAAGATGTAATTCATGGCCCACTGATATGTAGCACCAGTGTTTCTAAGACCAAAGGGCATGACTCGATAGAAGAAAGTCCCCCAAGGGGTGATGAAAGTAGTCTTGTGTTGATCCTCGGGAGCTATCAATAATTGATTGTAACCCAAGAAACTGTCCATGAGTGATAACATTTCATGTCCAGCAATGAGATCAACTAGTTGGTCAATACATGGTAGTGGGAAATTATCTTTCGGACAAGCAAGGTTGAGGTCATGGAAATCTGTGTAAATGTGGAGTCCCCCTATCACTTTCATGATAGGAACAATGTTAGAAATCCATTGGGGATAATCAATAGTTAGAATGAAGGAAACCAAGAGAAGGCATTGAATCTCTTCTTTGACTAGAAGAGAAATGTAAGGATGCATTTTCCATAACTTTTTTTTGATAGGTTTGGCATCGGGAATGGTCATAATATTGTGAACCATGATTTTAGGATAAGTACCAGGCATATCAGCATAAGACCAAGTGAATGCATCACTATGGTCCTGAAGGAAGGATGTGAAGTATTCATGTTCAGTAGCATCTAAATATTGGCCAATCTTTAGAATGTGTGGGTCGTCTTGGGTATTAATGTTGATTTCAATGGTCGATTGGTTCAACATGGTTTGCATCTTGGAAGGTAATGACCAGTGAATATAAGAGTCTTCTGCACCAAGGTAAGTGAGGATGGACTCATCATATTGACATTGAACGACATTAATTGAATGCGTATCATCATCGATCATGTCAAGATATAGGAATGGGAGAGAAGAGGGAGCCTCGCCATTGCGTTGATAGGTCAATGGTCCCAGGGAAATGGTGTTTACAAAAAAAAAGTTAGGAGGTATAGATTCATGATCTATGGACTCCATAGGTGAGGATGGTAATGTGGGTGAATGAGAGGGGGAAGATGCCTCATCCTAAATAAGGTTGATGCAAATCTTATTAGAAGATGAAGCATCAAAACCAATGCCACTAAGATCATTGTGTTTACAATAGGGATAGGAAATGACAATGTGGTGGCCTTGTTCATAAAAACCAAACCCAAATCTTTTACATGCGCATCGGTGGAGGAACATGTGAGAAAAATGATGGTTGGTGAGGGAGTGTAGGTCGATGGAAAATGGTTGGGTTTTGGATGGAGGCTTGGGTTTATAGGTGGCCATATCAAGTCCTCCATACGTTAGATTGGTGCGAAGGTCGGGAGAGCCATAAGGGAAAATGTCACCAATGTGAATGTCATAACTGGGGTGCTGACGTAGATTCCCATATTCTTGTTTGGTGAGGAAGGTATCAATATTGTATAGGTGGTATTCCCCCAGAGTTAGGCGTTGAAAAACACCTTCTAAGGGATCAGTAGTTGCTATGTGGGTGGTGGGTATAGATGGCTCACTAGATGAAGGGGAAGCAGAGGTGATATGGTGGAGGCTACAGCTGCAGTAGGGATGGCGAGGTTAGACGTAGCAGAAGTAGTGGAAATTTTGGTGGCGAATTCCTTGACTAGTACAAGCACATCATTGGGTCGATATAGCATGTTATAGGTCTTGAAAGGTGAGGGGTTAGTAGGGATGGTGTAATTATGTCCCTCGTGTTCAAATTTGAGGCATCGATGTAACGTCGAAGGGACACAACCCATGGCATGAATCTAAGGTCGACCAAGCAACAAGCTTTATTGGAACTCTCCTTCTAGAACATAGAAAAATTTTGGGATGGTGCAAGGACCTACATGGACATGGAGAAAAACGATACCCAGTGTAGAGGTTATGGAGTCATTAAAGGAACGCAACATAACGGGGTTACTATGCATGTAATTGGAAATTATTTATATTTGGGCGTATGCATTAGAGGAGATGATGTTAATGCTAGCACCACCATCGATCATAATGCATTGGATGCATATATTATCGATAAAGATAGAGATGAACAGAGCGGGGTTGGGGTCATCAGACTGAAAGGGAACGATCTCTTCATCTGCAAAACTGAGGGTGGCCACTTGGTGAGTGGGTACAAGTATAGAGGAAGGTGAAGAACTAGTGAGAGAGGCTACGTGGTGAGGGGTAATGATGGAGGCTATGGGTGTGGGGTCATTTGGTAAGACTTCGATAGATTGAAGGACCTCCATAAGGTCTTAACGATGTGACTCTGAGGTCTAGACGAGGTCATACAAAGACATTTTTAGGGAGGATTGGTGTAGTTTTTTAGCATTATAAAATGTGTGACCCTGTCAGAAATGGTATATGCATGACCGCAGATGATGACTTTGTGTGTGGGTATAGACGGTATATTGGGTACAGGGTTGGTTGATGGACCAGTTGCTTTCTTTTTACCCTTGTCTTTCTAAGCATGGGTGTCAATTTTGATCATGTTAATATGAGGGGATTTGGATGGAGAGGGTGTGTCATGGAAGGTATAGTGGCAAGAGGTATAAAGCCTTAGTGGTGGGTACGACCCTTGAGATGTGAGTAGGGCACAATTACATTTAGGTGGTGGCTTGGCCAACTCTCTTATGTGAACCATGTTAATTTTTAATCTTAGGGATGGATCTAAGATTTGTGGGGGTGGAGATTTTTGTCGCTGAGTAGGAAAAGAGGGAAGAACTGTGGAAATTGGTGAAGGTGAAATAGGGTCCTTGTCAAGAAGATCATCATCGTCAAAGTTTTCTTCAGGAGGACACAACTGGACAAGAGCGGATTTCAAATCCTTACAGTTCTCTACATCGTGTCCTAGCACAAGATGGCAGGTGAAAATTTTGGTTTCATCAAACCCTTTTGGTTTGGGTTTGAGTGGGTTGTAAGGTCTAAGAGGTGGTAATCTGATGAAAAAAAAATCAAGGAGGTTGGTTAGGATTTTGGCGTAGGACCCTGCTAATGGATCATAATGGAAGGTGAATGTGGGTTTAGGTATAGGTGCGGATGACTATGTAGGAAGAGTCTTTGCAAGATGGGGGTAGGTTGGGCTACTAGTTTGGTGTGTGGTGTGGTCTTACATTTTGGTCATATCAGCTTGGGTGGGGGCGTGGTAGATGAACTGGAAATAGAATGTGTGGTTTGTTTTACTACCTTATTAGAGGGTAGCAGAATTTTAGCTTTAGGTTGCATCTTCTAGGGTAAAGATGATACAGGTGCATGAGATGTAGAGGGGTAAGTAGATGGTGGGAGAGAGTGGGTTACCCATGGGGTTAACCGAGGTGTTGTGGAGGTAGGTGGCGTAGGTTGAGTAGGAGGCATGAGTGAAAGAGAAGAAAGTGTTGTGGGTAGTGAAGAATTTATTGATGGAATTGGAGGTATGGGTGGTAAGAAGGTTACGGGTGAGGGTGGAGGTTACGTGGGGTGCTTGGGTATATTAGACGTCTATGATGGGGAAATGGGTTGCTGTGTTCTTGATTTACCATTGGATGGGGGTTTCTTGGCCAGGGTTGAGGGGTGACATCCTAGGATGGATGGAAGGTGTGAAGGAGATAAGGGTGTGGTTGGCGAGGTTCGGGTATGAGATCTAGGAGATTGGCTCTTCTGTTTAGGGGTTGGGTTAAGTTTGGTGTTAGTTTTGGAAGACGTAGCTAAATCTAATTTGATGGGTGGATGTGTAAGGATTTGGTATGACCCCTAAAATAGTGATAGGTTTAGGCAAGGAAGATGATGTAGGTGTGGGTTTGGGTACAGATGCATGTTGGGTTATGGATAAAGGTGTGAGTGGAGTCATGGTTGGTGTCATGGGAGATTTTGTGATATTTGTGGTTGTGTTTGGTGTGGTTGGCCGAAACACTTTTGGATAGATAGTAGGGGTATCAACGATTGACAATTGCATTTGTGTTAAAACAGGAAGGAGAAGACACCCCCAAAGTAAGGCTCTATCGACATAGTCCAGACAATCGGCCAAGCATGAGAATGGTATTGTTGTAAGCGGAGCCGACGTGGACCGAGTGGTAATCCCTGTAAAATGTGTTTGAGATACTGGGAAATGGCTAGCCTCAGAATCTGTGGGTAAGAGCGCCAAAAGAAAATCAACGGGATCTTGAAGGTCTGATGGTGAATGATCGTCTAGAGGTGGTGGTACCTCTATAGTATCCTCCATGCACAGAGGAGAGGATGGGCCAGCTGAAATGGGCTGTCCTTGTGTTGGTGTAGGAAATGAACCTGCATCTTTTATGAGTGGGAGGGGTACTACTGACAACTGTTCGAAATTTTGAGCGGTCGAAGGCAATGTGCTGATTATATGCTCTTTCACAAGTGAATGAGAAAATGAAGGGGATTCCTCTATGGGTAGAGGAGTAGATGAAATAGGTTTTAGTGCAGGTATGGAAGTGCATGCTAAAATTTCATCTATGGAAGGAATATGAGGCAATTGGGAAGCTACTGGTGCATCATTGAAAATAGCATGGACCTCACGGAAAGTGTTATCATTGTTTGAGGTATCACCCCCTTGGTTGGAAGATGGAGCATGATTAGGGAATGGATTCTTTAAGATGTGTAAGCTTTGGTTAGCGGGTGCATTCAGGCTATCCAAGGCTAAGTCTCCGTTGTCTATCATTTCTTAAATGATGTTCTTGAAGGTAATGCAATTATTATCATTGTGACCTTTGACCCGATGACTCGATGATAGTTACAAAATTCGTGTTCCTTATACCATGCAGGCATGGGTCGCTCAGGGTTGAAACTAGTATGTGGTTTTATAGGTGGAAGGGTAATGGCACCTACCTTAACAAGATTTTCCAAAATGGAGGAGTAAGTTTCCCTAGGGAAGTGTAGTTTCATTATTCTCATCTGAACTGGAAAGCTTGTATAGGAGAAAGATTAGAAGGGGGTTTGGATGGGTTTGATTGATGAGGGGGACTAGCTTTGAGAACTACAGAATTCGCAGACCCTTTGGGTTTTGAATAGTTGTTTTGAGGTTTTGAAGACAAAGAAGTATCATTTGATTTGAACGTGATGTTCTTATTACAAATTTGAATCTTCTTTTCTTCGACAGCATGAATTTCCAATTTCTATGCCATGGTGAATGCCTCGTCGAAAGTGTGAAAAATTTTCACCTATAGAGTTGGTGAGATGTGTCTAGCACATGCCTAAGTAAATAGTTCTATCAGCTCGATTTGAGGCAATTGGAATGTGAGCTGGTTTATGAGGCTGCGCCAGTGAGTGAAAAATTCACCGATAGACTCGTCGTCATATTGTCGTGTGGAATAAAGATCAGTCATGGTAACTTTCTTAACAATGTTGATGGAGAAGTGATCTAAGAAGGCTTGGGCTATTTGATTGAATGAGTAAATGGAGTGTCTTGGTAGTCCACTGTACCAATCCAATGCAGGTTCTGTCAGGGACATTGGGGAAGTCCTCAAAAGTAAAGCGTTATTGTGGGTAGTTAGGTAACACCCATGTTTAAAGGACTGCAAATGTTGTTACATATCTTCTTTGCTATTGAAGCGGTTGAATTTTGGCATCTCCCATTATATGGGGTATGGTCGAATGGGAATGGATAGGTGAATAGACTCATTACACATTTCATCATAGGTGAGGGAATTGCGTGAGCCAGAAAACTGATGCTTATAATGTTTGCATCTTTTCCATCACCAACTTGATGAGGTCATTGGTAGGTTATGATGGGGGGACACCTCCTGTGACGTAAGGAGGTGGATATTGAACCTAATAGGAAGGTTGAGAATAAGGAACTGACATGGAAGGCACATATCCATAATGGGTGACAGATTAGATATGGGGTTGTTGATAGTAGGTGTATGTAGGTGGGATGGTTGTCGTGACTCTGGTAGTGATTAGGGGTAATGTTTGCAGGATGGAGAGGATGAGATTTTGGAATGAATAGGGGTCACCGACACCACGGGAGGTTGTGTTGTAATGGGTATTTTTGAGACAATGGGTGCGGATTGTGCTATGGTCTGGGTGGTGGACGAGGGGACGATAGATACGTCAGGCGCAAGGGAAACTTCCGATGCAGTGGTCATGACAAGTATGGGTCCTAGCTACAAAACTACCAGGGGCGAAGCAGGTGAGGGTAATGCAGCAACATGAATAAGGGTAAGAGAGATTGATACCGGCATGCAGTATATCAATTGACCAGAGAAGTCTTAGGTGGAAGAGTGGGAAAGGTAGAACTGTAAGGCCACAGGATTCTGATCAAGGAGTCATGTAAACTCCTCGTCACCAACAGCAATAGTGGTAGGTAAGGTTGGATCCATGGGTGATAGGACGGAAGGCGGTTAAGGACTAGGTGGGAGTGGTTGATGACTAGCGTGGAATATGAGGGCGTTATTCTGGGTACGAGTCAACACCATGTGAACAAGTGCTGACCTGGTAAGACTGTATTTTGTAGATGACACAGAAAATAGTAAAAATAGAGAATGATGGGTCTGGGAGGTGAATTTGGTCAATGTCTAGATTTTGAAAAATTAAACACAGGAAACTGAAAACGGTCAGGTTGACTAGTGATGGTTCTAGGCAAACCGATGACGGTCAGGATGACCGGTGACAGTTAGGACAACACCGATGACGGTTTCTGAAACTAATACCGGTCACTATGGAAGAAACCAGTCTAAAAAAAATGAAGTGGGAATGTTGGATTTGTAATGGTGAAATTGTGTATGAAAGAAAATATCAATAAGGGAGAAATATGATGGTGCCATGAGGACGGGAAACAGAAGAGAAGAAGTAATGAAATTTGTTCTAGGTAAAGTAACTAGAAAACAAGAAGCTGACACTAGTTAGAGTTTAACCGACGATGGTCAGATGTGAACCGGCGACGGTCGCTGGACTGACATCGTGACTGTGAAATTAGAAAGAAATAAAGAAAAATTGGTTTTGTGAATCAAATTAAGTGAAGAATCAAACCTAGAAGCCTAAGAATGAGAATATGAGGCCTTAACACACTCAGAAAAATTCATAATACTCCAACTATGATGGTGGAGTGTGCAAGGAAGAAGAAAAATGTGGATTTGTAGTCTCACACCTCAAAACACAAGCCAAGAAGAATGCTAAGAAAAAGTGTGATCCTAACAGTGATTTTCTTATGTTTGTTTAGCTTATGCTATTTAGGACTCACTGTGTGTATTTAGAACATATTTTTTTGGTTGGGAAGGTGTCCTATGAAGAAGGATATCTAAAAGGAGAGGTTTCAGGTATGTTATGGCGGGGGCGAGCCATCCTCTAAGATGATGACTCGACAGAGGAAACGAGCTGGGGAGTACTTGCCAATCAGATTGTGTGATCACTGAAAGATGTTCTCGAGTAAGATGTTGTTTAAGAAAGATGTGTATATTTGATTTTGTGCAAGTTTGGTAAGACACAAAGAGAGCAAAAAATGAGATTTCTATGATTCTTTGTGTCAACCATCAGATGGGCATGATTTCCAGCATATAGGTTGTCCTCAGTTTTAATGTGAGCTAATAATGCAACAAATCATAATGTAATGCAAGTGTTTTAAACCCAAATTGAAGTGTAATATTCGATGTAGAAAGAGATGAATAGGAAGAGGGATGCTCTTTCACTAATGCAATGCGAAAGAAAGGAAGATGTGTTCTTTTTAAAGCACCAAAAACACAATTATTTTTAGACAATAGAAAGAAGGGGAATGATTCCAAGGAAGAAAAATTAATGTGAAAGATTTTCTAAGGGAAAGAAACACACAAATTTCACCTAGGATTGAATAAATGTAAAAGAAACCCTGATGGGTCCCACCGAGAGTGCCAAAATGTTTCATTGTTTTCTTTACCTTTTCGAAATGACGAAATAGATAAGGGTAAGGGCCAAGAAGGAATACCTATTTAATGCTGGTTGGTTGATGGTTGTTGCACGTGTTCTGACTTCTTGATCCATAGCTGAATGTGAGAACTTCCTTTTGGCTAGGAGGAACTACCTGTAGTAGAAAACAAGAGCACATAATATAGTTAAATGATATATGACAGTGGACTGCCTAGCGTACACTAGTTCCGGGAAGTGTGATACTCCCTAGACAGTTGTCAATCCACTGTTTAAAACAAGTTAATACGAGAAATAAACAAGGTCCTAATGTAGTTGATATGATTTGGGTATCTCATTTAAATACAATAAACAAATCCAATCACAACAAGCTAGGCTATAGTTGGATCTGAGAGGTGAGGGGTCTATTAAGGTTCTAGGATTGGTTAGGGTCAGATTCTGGGTTATTTAGGTCAACTAGTAGGGTGGTTGTTGGGTCTGTTCTTTGGTCAAGGTGTAAAACATAGAGATCGATGTCGGCTGAATGCGATTGATGCCTGTTTAGGCAGAACCGACGATGGTTATGGGAAACTGGCGTCGGTATGATCGGGGTAAAAGAAACTCAAAATAGGTTAAATTGTAGGGGTGATTTGAGGTCAAATAAAGTTTAGGCGAGTGAATGGGGGGTTTGTGGAGATCTTAGGTATGCTCAGAAGTATACATCAGGTGAGAATAGGTGATTTGGTGATGTGGGTGAAGGGATCTTTGGGTTTACAAGCAAGTGGATGATGAAGTAATAAGCATGCAAAGAATAGATTAATAACATGACTAATAAAGATTACTAACTGAAATAAACTATACTGGTAGGGCCATACTTACTGTATTAAGGATCTGATGGTTGAGTGGTGGAGGTGGTTGATCGGAGAATAAGTGTATGGTCTTGTAGTGGTGCTTTCCCGGAGTGCTCTCGTGAATACAATGGCTCTCTGATTGATGCTGGTGATGGCTCTAGATGGTTGGATGTGTAAGAGGATGTTTGTTTCACTTGCATGCAGCTTTGGTCTCCTTCCTTGCTCTCAGAAAATGTGCCAACCTCAAAATAAGGTTACTAAAGGGAATAAAAGGTAGCCAATGACGGTTTCAGGTTGACCGGCATCGGTTCAGGGGTGACCGACGTCGGTTAGGGTGGGATTACCTACGTTTACTATAAATGGGAGATCATGGCAATGATTTCTGCCAGATCTCTCTATTCATCCGGGCAAGAGCAGGAGATGCCTTTTCTTATGCGGGAATGTGGTTAGAGGGGATGTGGGCTTTGATTTTTAGGGTTTAGTTAGGTCTTAGTTAGTTATGGCAACATACTAAGAATAAAATTAGGGTGAGGTGGCTAGGCGAGGTGTATAGGTGAGGTGGTGGTGTGGGGATTATCTTAATTAGGATAAGTAATTAAATAATAAATATTATGAGGACATGAATTAATTTAATTAAATTAATTAAATTAATATTAGTGTGGGGTGTAAAGGGCCATGGTTAGGTGAGTGTCTTTAAGTTGATTATTTAACGAAGGGTCAAGGAGTGTGTGACCCAATTTTGGTGTCTACACTAACACAAAGAGGGTATAGAGTTGCTTCCTTGTGGGTGACAAGGTGTTTCTCAGGGTGCTTCTACACAAGAGTCCGATTCGTTAAGGGAAGGGCTCTAAGTTATTCCCTCATTTTGTTGTTTCTTTCGAGATCTTCTTTCGAGATCTGTGAGAGTATTGGTCCAGTTGCCTACTGCCTATCTCTGCCACCACGCCTATCCTGAGAACACGGTGTGTTTCTTTTCTCAGTGTTACGGAAGTATGTACCCGATACAACTCATTTTTTGGATTGGTCAGCCTTGCAGGTGGAGGTTGAATGTCAGTGGACTTTGGAGCCCGTGCATATTTTGGAGCACAAGAGGCTGGCCTTTCGGGGGCGCGAAAAAATGTAGTCTTGTCCATAGAGGCCATGTGTTATGGAAACTATGAATTATATAATTGAAGGGGAGTGGTTTTTCCTCGCTCACTTGAGTTTTTTTCCCTTCTTGGGTTTCTCTAGGGTAAATCTTGTATCCATTTGTGCTTGCATTTATTACTTTTTCCCTTATTGTTTGTTATAGGAGTTGCACTTTTATTTACAACATGTTATTGGTCTGTTTATATATGAATTTGAGTCTATTTTTTTAATCAAAAGTTGAGGCAAAAGTTCAAGGATCCATGTTGGTGAAACTTATTGTGGAATATCCAGCTAGTTTACAGATCACTAGATTCCTCCTATTTTATCCCACATTCCCTAGTTTCTCTTGTTATCATAGGTTTCTAGATGTTTCGTGAAATGTAATATAATTTGTATCATGGTTAGAATGGTACTACAATTTTGGCCTCGTCTTTTGCATGGGAAATTAGACCCATGGGAGGCATTTGGTTAAAATAAATTCAAAACATGTGTGATCATTGATTTTAAGTATGACCTTTTTTTTTATGATTTACCTCTATAGATTCTCATCATTGGCCCCCCCTTTTACACCTTTACCCCTATTTATACTGATAACATTATCCCCTAGTTGATTGTATGTGTTATATATACCACCATACCAAGGTGACCCCCCAATAATTGAACCATTGTTCTGGATCCTTTGAGGTGTTTGAATCTCATTTTTGGTTTTTGTTGTCTACTATGTGGTGAGATATACACACTAATAGAGTCCTAATTTGAATTCAAGAAGTCTATAATTATATAAGTCCATTTAAGATAATTATATACATGAACAAATGATCAATTTGAGTGATAAAAGAGCATCCACATGTAAGAACCAATAAGAAACATTTAGAAAAGAGCACATAAAATTTACTAGTTGAATTGATTAAAACATTAAAAGTGATAAGGGCTGGACACTTGCATTACACCACATTATTTGAACTGCATTATACTTGGTGTGATATAGTCAATGAATTGTTTTCTTCAAAGATATTAATAATAATGGAAGGATAACACGTAACATCAAAACATACGCCATTTTACGTTGCTGCCACATTAGGTTTATGAGGAAAGAGATTGATTTACTAAAGGTCCTCATAGAATTCAGGATAAATTAAGGCTGGCTTTTGAAACTTGGCTTTGAAGACACTCTATTCACATTCCATATTGTGCCACTATTACCTGAAACGTACTACACTACTAGCAATAAGGTACATTTTGCAAAAGGGCATGGTTCTGCGGGTGTTCTTTATCTTTCTAACCAACTTTCACTGCAATATCTATTTCTAGTGTTTATCTCCATATTTCTTTCTAGATTCTAAACTTGGACTGTACTACTTATTTAGCATTTGTTTAGAGATTTAAAACAAACCAGATATTATTATAAAATGTACTCTTATCAATTATTTACAATTTTCTTACGTTCTTAAAATAGAATAATATTCCTTAATTAGATTTCTACATCTACACAATGATACAACATTTTGTCACTACTAATAGTCATCTTGTAATGTATGTTTCACTAGCATTCATCAAAGCGTTTCTTCTTATGCAAGTACCCATTATTATATAATTTATATTTTTCATTAATAAAAGTGAGCCTCTCAATTTTTATTTAAAATTTTTACCAATTGTCAAATTCTCTATTTTTAAAATTCCTTGAGGGAAGAATACCATTGGCAGATCAGAGCTTGAACAGAGATAAACAAATTCAATAAATGAAATCAAGCCATTCATAGAGCTGTTAACATTGTTATTAGCTCTAGCAGTTTGGCATATATACATTCATTATACCCCAACTGAAATTAGCAGAGCAGGAAAGAAAGCAAATACAATGCTCAAAGGTTTTCTGTGTTGTTCTGAATTAGAGACTCTGTTACTGCAGGTTTACCACCATTAGCAAGTACAAGCGACCACATAACCTGCACATCCTGGTAATGGCAGAATCTCACTTCTTCATGCAACATATTAATGCCATGATTAGAACCTGAAAAAAGAAACAAGATATTCTCTGTCATTAGCAATATGATCACAAGCCTACAAACACCCACATAAAGAAAACAATGGATACATGTGTACTCTCACCTTTCCTTTGGATTTTATTGTTTGCTATTCTCTGCATGTTCCTCCATGCCTTTCTCAGGGGCATATTAATGATGTCAATATTTTTATTAACCCCATGCTGAAGGCCACAATCAGTGGTAATGATTGATAAGAATAAATTTAATCTAGCAGACATATAATACATGAATTTTGCCTTTTTTTCGCTGCTTTACTAATGATCAGAGCTACCATTTTTAATGTTTCTTTGAATGATTGAATAGTACTGTCTGGAAGTTACGAGAAAGTTGTCCCTCCATTATTCATTTCCTCCTTAATAACACACACGTCATATGTTAGAAGACACAAAATGTTGTACCTTATCAGCGAACAAGGAGATATAAAACAATACTGAAATGTTGCCAGATCACATCTAATCCCAACTGGAAAATCCTCAACCAACTCATGTTACCCATTTTGCATTTTCTAACACACTACTGGTTCATTGGTTACAAAGGCACCATAAATAGTTGGATACTTCCAGTAGTAGTTATATTCTTCATAAAAGCTTAAATAGGATGAAAAATAAATCAACAACAATAGAAATGCAACTCGTTGCCTTAGAATAAACAATTATATATATATATTTTTTCGGGTTCTTTATTATTTAATTATATACTACGTTTAATGAAAAATTTCATCATAACAATAAGTTGGTTACAACTACTGGAAACAAATCATAGAGTTGCCTTAGAATAAACAATTTATATTTTATTTTTTCGGGTTCTTTATTATTTAATTATATACTAAGTTTAATGAAAAATAAAAAAATTCATCAATAGATGGTATTTAATTACATATTAAATTAAATTAAAAAAAAAGGCAAATGGATAAAAATATAACATGATTTTTTTGTATTGGGACTCTCGACTTGTCTTTGTTGAATGGAGTAATAATATAAGAAATAAATTTAGAAGAATATTACTTATAACATAAATAATTAAAGTAAATTTTATTTAATGTTAAAAATACAATTAATTGAAAGTTATATTTAATTAGGTTATTTATTTTTTGTGAGAATTTTCACCATTTTGAGTAGTCTTTTTCTCCATTAACAAAATTTGTGTAATAAATCATCCTTATCTTACAAAGCGGATTATTACAAAGCGGATTGTTTATTAACCCAAGTTTAAGAGATTCTAAATTTTTGGCGACTGTTACCTAATTTAACTTTCATTCATTAACAACATTGTTTATTAATAGCCTCATTTAATTTAGTTTAGTTTAAAGATTCTAATGAGTGTTAGAGTTGTGCGACTTTGGGGCTCTTATGCTAAACAATATTTTAATTAGGGTTTTGTACTTGTGTAGCTTTGGTGTCCCACTACCAAACTTCAATAGTTCTAGGTAGGATATTGATTTTTATTGTATATTTAGTGCATTGTGCCGGTCTTTCAATTTGCCCCATGGGTGGCATTTCTAAAGACTTTTTATATTCACAACCATCTCCATGGCACAATCATCATTCGATGCAAATTTCACTAGTGGAGATTTGAACATCATGCAGACAAAACAAACAAAGAAGTTTGTATTGAAGGTCTTTTATGAGGTATCGGTTCTTACCTATGAACCCTTTTACCTAATGTTGTGTGTGATTTTCCTGAATTTGACATAGCTTTCCACTTGTTTAAATCCTTGGTTATTTTATTGGGCAGTGCCTAAAGCCTAAAGGCGTGTTTGAGGGGATGCAAAATCAATGGGTTTATAACCTCTTGCAACCCCATGGTATAAATATTGAGGGGATGCAAAACATGACCAAAGTTATTTTTATTCCACTATACTCAAGTTGATCATTGTAATGTTATTATCAACCATGGTTCATGATTTATTTGCAATATTCTTGTTGTTTTTTCACTTGACTAGGGGCTTAGAAGTTGTGTACTAAGTTAAGCTATAAATCCCATTGTGGATTGAGTTTCTAGGTCTCCCTCTTTCCCTTGAAATTTCTTTTAACATATCAGCATACCCCTATGTTACTTTCTATGTTGTGAAAAATGTAAATTCTATGTGATTTGTTTGTAGAAGAAAATTTTCATTGAAATTCATCTCACTAAAGACCTAAAGGAAACAATTAATATTAAGATTGGTGATACTAGTATCTCTCATCATTTGATATATAAGCCTCCATGATACTTATGTATTCTAGCAATCCTCAAACCACATGATTCAATAATGCCCTTTAGTTTCTAACTCTTGAAAATAAGACATCTAGCAGAGAATCACCATTACCATTGACTACAAGAAAAAACACTATATGTAACAAAGAAACTAGATTCACTAGTTGTTAAGGATCACACTACTGTACTAAGTAAGTTATCTAATTATTCTTCCAACTCAAAAGTTAAGAGAATTTTTCTTCTAAATTTTGGTTTTGCAAGAACATCTAAATTTCAATCAACGGGCTACACCCTCACCTCCTTCCAAGCCAATTGCTACATTTGAAAAGGAGAACCCAACACCAAAACAAACAAACACTCTACCATTTAAGTGCCTCATCCACTGCTGGAACCTCTTTCTCATCTACCATAGCTCCATTTGACTTTGTGGAGCATGCAAGCAAAACCAAAGTTCAGGTCTCCGAGATTGAATACCTACAAACACATCCTATCCAATTTGACAGATTCATCAAGGCAGTCTGGGGTAGTAACTCTACATCCCAAATATCTAATTCTTAAGGCTTGCTTCCAACACCATCCACACCACCTTCTCAAAACATGCTAGCCCTCAATGCCTCCAGCACCAACAAAGTTGAGCCTTTCTACCTGTCACTTCTCATCAAAGGATTCATGTTGAACAATTGTATCATAGACTTTAGAGCCTCAAATAATGTGATGCCAAAAAAATTTACAAATTCTCTTGGCCTCACTTTGACACAAGAAAATGACACATGTTATTCAATGGAATCCAAACAAGTTCCATTGGTAGGAAGGATTAAGGATGCTCAGGTTGCACTAGTTGATTACCCTGACAAGAAGATACTCTTGACCATTTTGGTGGTAGATATCCCAACATCTTTTGGTATGCTTTTGAGTATAAGTTTTTGCAGACATATAAGTGAAGAAATAAAAAGGGATTGGTCATCTACAATTATCCCATTGAAAAGAGAAATGAAGAAGCTACTGCCAGTCAGAAAAATGAAATTCACAATAAGGAAATCTGATGACCCAAGAGCTAACATCCTATTTCAAGATTATGGGTTGGGAAACTACTTCCTTACATCACATTAGGAAGAGAAATTGCCACTCCTCATGGAAGAATAAGAAGATCAAATTTGGAAAATGGAGCTTGATGGTAGTCATTCCAAAGTAGGTTCAGGAGCTGGTGTAGTATATACTCTCCCTCCAATGAGGCATATCCTTTTTCATTCAAACTACAATTTAATAATAAAAATAATACTACAGAGTATGAAGCGTTTCTCTTAGGCATGAATGTAGCAGAGGACATGGGGATCAAGAAGCTGAGATGCAAAGGTGATGCTGAGATTGTGGTGAAGCAGGTCCGCCAACAATATCAGGTAAAAAATCCAAGGATCAGGCACTATAGAAACAGAGTGTGGGACTGCATTGAATTCTTTGATGCATTCTCCATTGAAGCTATCCCTAGGGAGTAGAACAAAAACGTTGATTTTCTAGCAGTTTCATCTTCCTTAGTGACCCCTCATCCTTCTTTTGGCAAGGATAAAATGACCATTGAGATGGTGTTCAGACCTAGCGTACTAGATAATGTAAATCACTGGCAAGTCTTCAATGATGATAATCAGATCCTAGCTTTCTTAGAACAAAGGGATAACTTCAATAATATTTTCTTTGAAGGAAGTGAAAACCCACATTGTGAATCAGTCCCCAACGAAGAGAAGGAAGGAATTGAGGGAATTGATGAAGAGGGGGTAATCAAACTGAAAGGAAAAAAATCCCCAAAGGCCTAGTTTCTTTAGAAGACCTCTTTTACAAGCATGACAAGTTCATTCAAGAGAAAGAAAGATATTCTTATTGGTGTCCATCTGATTTTGATCAAGAAAACATTGGCACTTCAGAGGATCCAAGGATGGTTAACATTGGTAAATGCTGCTCACCAGAAGAGAAGAGAAATTTTATTGCTTTGCTAAAAAAATATTCATATGTCCTAGCCTACTCCTATGATGAACTCAAGTCTTTTCATCCAAAGGAAACACATCATTCCATTCCTTTGAAGCAAGGAGCCAAGCCATTCAGGAAAAAACAAAGGCCCTACAATCCAAAGATTGTTGATGTTATCAAAGAAGAGGTGACAAATATTCTCAATGCTAGAATCATTTTCCCCATCCACCATTCAACATGGGTGGCTAACATTGTGCCAGTAAGGAAGAAGAATGAGGAAATAAGGATTTGTGTATACTTCCTAAATTTGAATCAGGCATCTCTCAAGGAAAACTACCCTCTTCCAATCATGGATCATATTTTGCAAGCAGTCACTAGATCTGAGATGCTCTCTTTTCTTGATGGATTCTCAGGGTACAACCAAATCAAGGTGGTAGAAGAGGATTGCAACAAAAAAGCCTTCACAACACCTTGGGGAACTTTTTCCTACAACAAAATACCTTTTGGCTTGATCAATGCTAGAGCCAATTTCCAAAGAGCAATGCACTTGGCCTTCAAAGAAATGAAATATTGCATTTTCATTTACCTTTATGACCTCATGGTCTTCTCAAAGAGGAGGGGAGATCATATCAGTCATTTGGAGCAAGTTCTTGCAAGGTGTAGGAAACATGGAATTTCTCTAAATCCAAAGAAGTTCATTTTTGGAGTCACAAAAGGTAAGTTGTTAGGACACATTGTGAACAAACATGAGCACATATTGATCCTGAGAGGGCCAAAGCTATCTAAGCACTAGCCTTACCAACCAGCAAAAAGGGAGTTCATTCATTCTTTGGAAAGGTAAACTTCCTTCGTCATTTTGTTCCTGAGTTTTCTGAACTAACTAAGAATATAACTTCCATGATGAATCCTAAAGCAAGTTTCAATTGGAATAATGAGGGAAAAACAAAATTTGAGAATATCAAGAAATCCATTGCCAAAGCTCCAACTCTTGTATCTCCAGATTTCAACAAGGAGTTCATCATGTATTGCTATGCATCAGAACATACACTCTCTGCTATCCTTATTTAGAAAAATGATGAAGGTTTGGAAGCACCCATTACTTTCATGAGTTGTCCTTTGAAAAATCATGAGCTAAAGTACAGCCAACTGGAGAAGCATGCCTACGTAGTGGTTAAAGCTGTTAAAAGTTTCATATTCTACATTCTCAATTCCCATACAGTGGCGATGGTCCCTGGAAGTGCAATCAAGTCCATTTTGACTCAACAAGATCCTGGGGCTAAGAGAGGAAGTTGGATTGCAAAGACCCAAGAGTATGACTCGGAGATTAGGCCCTCTAATCTGGTAAGAGGAAATGGTTTATGCAAGCTTATTGCTGAAAATGAAGCTCTCAAAGCTCAGAAGGGAGAAAAGGATGATGTTTGCCCAACCTTTTCAGAAGACAATCCACAAGTGCTCTTTGTCACCACCACTGATGAGTGGTATGCTGATATTTCTTACTACCTCACTTATGGAGAATGCCCTCCTCATCTTGACTACAAAAAAAGAAGAGCACTCAAGCTAAAGGCATCCAGGTTTGTCATTTGGAATCATGAACTTTACAAGAGAGGCCTGGATGGTTGTTTCCTCAGGTGTGTAGATAAAGAGCAGTAAGAAAAGTTGCTTAAGGAATATAATGATCAAGCTTATGGTGGGCATTTCTCAGCAATGGTCACTGCGCATAAGATTCTTCGGGGGAGATATTAATGTCCCTCCATCTTTGCAGATACTCAAGATTGGGTTTCCAAATGCAAAGCATACCAACAATTTGTTGGAAAGCCACAACTAGCTGCATTGCCACTCAGGCATGTGGTGATTGAAGAACCATTTCAATAATGGGGGCTAGATTTTATTGGTGTTTTGAATCCTCATTCTAGTGCAAGGCATACTTATGTACTCACTACAACTGATTACTTCACTAAATGGGTGGAAGCCATTCCAAGCAAGCAAGCTAGCTCTAAAACAGTCTGCAACTTCATCAAGGAGAATATCATTGTCCATTTTGGAGTACCATAGAAGATTTTTGTAAACAATGCCACCTATTTCTCTTCAAAGGATCTCATGGAGTTTTTTTGTGGTTTTGGAATCTCCTTATCTCACTCTTCTGACTACTATCCACAAGGAAATGGTCAAGTTGAGTCAAGCAACAAGAACATTATGACCATTGTTCGCAAGCTGGTAGATGAGAATCAAAGGAACTGGCACAGAAAGTTATATGATGCATTGTGGGCTAATAGGATCACTCCTAAGAAGGCAATAGGCATGTCACCTTTCCAAATGTTGGATGGAATTGAGGTAGAGATTCCTCTCCTAATTGAGATGCTAGCTCTTAAGATGCTGCAAGAAATAGAAGATGGTTAGTACAAAGACTCCATCGACAAGAGGATCCTCTTCCTAGAGAAGTTGGAGGAAATCAGATGCCAAGTGGTGGACAGAATTCAAGAACATCAATTGAAAGTGAAGAAATTTTTTGAAAAAAAGACTAAAGCAAGGAATTTTAAAGTAGGAGATTTGGTCTTGTTGTGGGACAAGAGAAGAGAACCAAGGGGCAGCCATGGAAAGTTTGATTCAATTACAAAATTAGTTCCAGATCGCCACATGGTCGAAGGAATTGAAAATTCAAGGTGGACGGGTAGGCCATTGGGGGGATTTGAGATTTTGAGCCTCTTTGTAAAAAAATGTGAAAAATTAAAAAGTAACCCATAGCCTTGATCAGGCTGCCAAGGAAAAGGTTAAAGCTTAAGCCTGCAGGGAAAAAGTCAAAAGAAAAGCCCATTGTTGAAAAGTCAAAGCGAAAGAGTGGGCCAGCAGAGGAAATTGATTTTTTGAGCCTTTTTGTAAAAAAGGTTAAAATGTTGAGAAAAATACCATGACCCCATTTCTAATTAGAAGGTGCCACGTGTCTAAGTTGAAAAGTCAAAGCGGGGGTGTGGGGAAATTTGTTCCAAATTACCAAATCTCTAAAAAATCACAAAATGCAAAGGGCTTCCCTCGTAACCGCTCCAATCCCCTCATACCATGTGGATGGCCCAATTTCAAAGTTAAAGGAGCAAATCAAATGGTCTATGTTTAAATTGGAAAATTGAATGTAATGGTTGCCTTTGCAAGATCTGGTTTTTAATCATCCATGAGCAGTTTTCTTCACAACAGAGGAATTTGAAAAGGCGTCAAATATTTTTGAAGTTATAACGGTTTCTTGCAAAGAATAAAAATGGCTTCTCGACATCATTCAAAGTCTGGCGATTGATTTTTGAAAAACCCAGAGTGCTTTGTACCTGGAAAAGACAAAAAATGTCATTCTTCTTCTATTTTCTCTTCTTCCTCGAATTTCTTCCATTCTCAAGCTATGTACAAACTCTTGCTTGAGTTTAAATAAGAAAAGAAGGAATTTTTTCCTCCTTGATAGAGGAATTAATTGGTACTTTACGACCAATGAGTTTCATTCGGTCTTGTAGCTTCTCCTGCGGATTTTTTTTTCTTCTGACTATAAATGCATGTAAATGAAGCTTCTAATTGATGTATGTGGGCATATAATATTCTACCCGCAACATTAGTTTCTCCTGCCTCCATTCTCACTCCCTTTCCCCTTCTCAAACAAAGTTCTTCTCTAGTGAGAAATTAATAGATTTTCCACAAGGACAGTGGATTGCCCCTGTTGGATCTCTGGTTGAAAGGCCACCTTTGAAATCCACTTTTTCATGCATGCACATATGGAAGTTGCACCGTTTAAGTAGAGGTACTTAGACTCCCATATCATTGGCTTGAAACCCACCAATTTGTCTACAAGACAAATTTTCTCGCCAATAAGGGCTAAATAAAAAAAAAATTAGGTGGTTATTCCTAAGAGCTCCATTCATCATAGTTCCATGTTTTTTTTAATTTTTTGTAACTATCCACTTATTGTTGAATGACCAACGTTAACTTGGGTTACAACATGATCCACGCCTTGGATCCCAAATAAATTTCTTGGATTCTTGTGCAAAGGAAAAAGACAGGTTGGAAAAATTGGGAGGTTACTTGTGCGTTTTGAAGTGGACCACGTGCCTTCACATGAAGTCCAACAGGTCTTCCAGTCATTTACAGCTAGATTTGAGGGGCACAACATACTCAATAAACAATCGAGTCTAAACATGTAATATATGATATCACAACATCAACATGGAGTCATAATTGAGAAAAAAATGCACAATTTCACACCAATTCACCAAGTTTTAGCCATCGCATTTCATATAAATGGCATTTTTCCATGTTATCATGTGTTCTCATCAATAATCGAATAAATTATATCATCAAGATGTGTGACTAAACTATGTCTCCATCATATATCAATTAGGCCCAAATAACATAGAAATATGTTAGTATCCACAACATCTATTAAAATTGTGCCAACATGCTAATCAAAACTAAATTTGTGTTATGCATCCAAATCACCATACATGTCCACAAAAGATCAAATAATATAATGTCAAAATGTGCTATATTTTTTGGTTGGATATTTTGTCAAGACAAAATATGAGGTTCAACCACATTACATGGGATTGAATCCCTCCTCAGAGATAGATGAGGATGCCTATTTATTACTAATCTAAAACACAACAGAAATAATGTGTACAATATTCACACTAATCTAACCATTGGGGTTGGGACAGAATCCTGAAAGCCACATCCACAATAACTGGAAATATTGCTTCTCTCGAAGTTAAAATGGATTATAAATAACACACCATGGAAAGGAAATAAAGGGGACGTACTTTCTTTTGAGAAAACACAGATCACAAAATAATCATACAAGTTCTAGATAACAAATGTAATGTAATGTTTGAAACAATTTTAAAATGATTGAGAATGCTAAACAAATAATAGCTTAAGATCCTGAACATAAGAGCAATATATTAAGAGAGATGAATCTCACAACACAAAGTTTGCAAAAATGACATTGATTTCTATTCTTTGAATGATTGAAAGAAAACACAAAGTTCTTCTTCTACACAAAGGTTCTCAATATTCCAAAAATCTCAACCTTTTAGAATGCATGAGCATCACTTATTTATAATAAAAAGAGCAGAGAGAAAATAGGATAAATCCTAGCAAAAAATGTTTTAACAAGAGTTCTATTTTACTTGAATCTCACGCAGGATACCAAGTGAAAATTTACTTCCCATGTGACGAAATAGAAATGAAAAAGACATATCAATTTCAAGATTGAAATGACATTTTGCATTGTGCATTAGTCTGAATCATCATATTTCTCTTCCTCATCCTTCTCTTCCTCCAACAGAGCATGTTTTTCCTGAAATTATTGGAATTTTTGGATTATACCTTGCATTTCATTCTCATAAGGTGTGGTGGAATGATCACTCAGGACTTCTCATGTTTCCTGAGTATCACTGGCATTAGCCAGGAAGCTTTCTCAATATTTTGTTGAGTTTTCTCAGGGTCTCCAAAGAATTTTCAATATTTACAAACGTATCAATGATTTCCATGCCAAATTCCTAAGTTGTTTCATGTTGAATTGATCCTTGGATTTGTTTGAAAAGATCATCAACTAGTAGGATAACTGAGCCTTCACTCAACACTTTTGCACAGATTTTGATCAAATCTTCTTCTAGTTCAATCTTGTCATCGATCAATTGATCTCTTGATTCACTCAATTCGCTGCAAGCTTCATTGATAATATTTATTCTAAATCTGATGGCTTTGGTTAGCTGGAAATGTTTATCCACACGCGGGATGATGCCCTCTTCGACCAAGATGCGGGATGGGATTTTCTTGAGCATCTAGAGAGCTTCGAAAGTCAACTCCAAGTTCTCGATCTCTGAAGAAAAATCATCATCCATCTTTTCCCTATCATTCTTTATATTCTCCAAAGATTGATATACTCCCACAGTGTCTTGGATCACTTCTTTCCCCTGCTGGAGCAGCCTTTGGGTCCATTCATTGACCACTCTCCCCTTTTCGTTCAATCTTTTCAATTATGGGTACCGATGAGAAATCAAACCCGATAGGAACATAGGATGATGGTATTGACTCAAGGGGTTTTGAGAGCTTAAGTAATACTTCAGTCTACTACTCCACCTTTTCTTTAAGCTCATCCCTGACTGTCCTTTGTTTCCTTTAACTTCTGACATAGCACGTTCAAAGCATCTCATGCATCTTGTTGTGCTCCTTTTACCGTCACCTTCCATAGAGCAACCCTGGTTATTTGATAGTCATAGGCCACTATGTCTTCTTTGGTCTTGTCAGTTGTGGGAGTGGCAATCTCTACAAAATTATGTCCCGAAGCATCCACTAAAACCATTGAAATTGTTTTGGGTTTCTTGGCTAATTTAGTAGTAGAAGCCTTGAGTGAACTAAAATCAAAGGCTGGTATGGGTATAACCACCTTCCTTTTCCTCAGAGTTTTCTCAAGTAACCATTGAGGCATGCTAGAAGGAGTTACCACTTCTGTAGAATTTGGTGTCATACTTTCAGATGGAGGGAGATTCACTAGTGGAGTGGGAACAGCCACCAGTGTGGGTAGTAGATTTGGTGAAAAGAGATGTAGAAGGAGGAGGCATTTCTGTAGTTACTTTGGTCTGAGAAAAGAGAGGTGAGAGTCCGGAGAAAATGCTAGCCATGGCTAATGAAGAGGATGGGGAAAGACGAGGTGGAAGTGGTTGTGAAGGAGGAGGCACAGATCGTGACGCCAAAGCTTGGGATGTAAGGGATAGAGTTACTTTTGTTGGGCAATCAGCAAATGGTGAAATTAGAGGTTGACTCACCTCTACCTCCAAAGAGATTTCCCCTATTTCCAGTGGTGTTGGTGATTCTGGCACATTCACCATTTCAATTGGAGTATCAGTTGAAGGGGTTTCTTCTTCTCCTCTCTTCTTGACAACTTTGACCTTTATAGGCCTCTTAGAAGAGCTTTTTTCCTTTTCCTTTTTGGAGGGCCCCGCCTCCAAAGGGAACCAACTTTGAAAAACTATCTTCTTTGAAAATCATCCCCCAAGAGGTGATCCATGCCTTGGTGCATGTGAGAATCGAGGCTGATCTATCTGTAATAGAGGATTTTTCACCGATAGACCAATCAATAGGTGGGAAAACATATTGATCTTCATTCAGTCCGTCAGAAGAAGGATCTAAAACATTTTCATTGTCGCCAATACCTTTTGGAATGTCAGCGAGCCCGAGTGTTTGAATCTCTACAAGTGTCAACCTGCTATGATATTTTCTTCGGACAGCAACTTCATCACGTAGATCAATCCAGATGTCTTCTATGCTTGGTACTTGTAGGTAAAGAGTTCCGCATGACTTGAGGACTCCTCGAAAGTCGAACCCATCTCTGGGCTTCATGTGCTTCTTTAACTTATCTTGAAGCTTGTGTACAACGTTCTTGGATGTTACCACCACTGAGCAGGTATACCTTCCAATAGAAATTAGGAAGGATATGGTGGCCTTGTGTTTACTCTATTGGAACTTGTGAAAATCCAACAATTTCCTGACCAACTCCATCAAGATCAGTTTGTCTCCTGGATATCTGGGCAATCGGAAAGGATCACCCGGGCACATGACCACCCAAAGATACGTGAACTTATTGGATTGTAAGAATACACAACCCCATTTCAAAACTTCAGCTCATGCCTCATCAGAGACTCTTATTTTCCTCAATTCAAGTTTCAAACCGCAGATGTTATCGTAAAAGAAAGCATCATTTACTCTTCTAAATTGGTCTTCGGACCCTTTTCTTGTTAACTGATAAAAATACCGATAAATATGTTCCACTGTCTTGTTCCCCTTTGTGTCTAATCCAGGATAATTCCTCATGCCAGTTGCTATATAGGTGACATATGAGGACATATAAAACTTCCCAGTAGACAAGACTGTTGTCATCTGAGAGTCTATCTTGTCACTTATAAGACTAGCCCAATCAATCCCCTGTTGATTATTCTTAATGATGACCATGAATTGGTACATCCATCCCTGGAAAATATTTGATTCGGGGAATCCAAAAACCCGGCTCAGCAAAGTAATGATATCATATGATTTCTTGTATGAAATCACTTCTAGGTACAAGTCTTGGAAACCTAGAAATAGTCGGCTTGGCTTTTATCAGGAACTTCTTATTCACGTGTTTAATACAATCCTCCTAATCATTGTCCCAAGATTTTTGGGCTGACTTGAGATCTATGTCCCCATACTCTTCAAAGTTAGGCAGCTTGAGAAGGTCATCGAAGTAACCTCCATCTAACTTAATTATGACCTCTCCCGCCTGATTTCTCACTAAACGAGAAGCAGAGTCATAATTCGAAGCACAAGCCAAAATGAACTTGGGAACTGAGCAGAAAAGGGGAATCCTGCTGCAAGAGGGAGACCACTGCCGACTATTGATCTCATCTAGGGGGTTTGGGAAGAACTCTTAACTCTACTCCAAAAATCTTCCATATCTATGTTTCTGAGTTCTATATCCCGGATGTCATAATTACAATCAATGTAGGAAGGAGACTCCACCTTTAATTTGCACTTCATCCTCCCTGATTCTTCCGTCTTATCATGTGATGAACCAGGATCCGACATGAGGAATTTCATAGAAGGAGTGAGCTGATTACTTCTGATTTGGACACTTCGGGTTTGAGGACCTACTTAGCAATCCCACAAGCCCGAAGCACTATAAAGAGTGTCAAAGATTAGTAGGTGTCGGACAATTGGAAAGTCTCGATAATCAGTTGAATATGTCGGAAGGTATGATATGTTGAGCAACTATCCAAACCCGACACACGACGGAAAATTAGAGATGTCATAAGATGTTAAATGTCTGACACTCTACAAAACCCGCAACACTAGAAGGTGTCGGAGGACTTGCCAAACCTCGCAACACTGGATGATGTCGAAAGAATTCGAATGTGTGACACGCCCCAAGACCCGATCAATAACAGAACGTATAATTTGTAAAGCACCCTGTAAAACCTGAAAAAATAGAGGATTGGGATTTTAAAATGTTAAAACAAGCAAATTCTCCTCCATTTCGACAGTTGAGATTTTATTATATTCTTCTCTTTTTCTTATAACCTTAAGAAGGCATATTCCAAGGAATAAATATATAAAAACACCCACCTGGTGAATTCTAAACCAAAAGCTCAATTGGAACAAAACCTAAAAAGAATAAAACCACCAAAAACCCTAACCCTAGGGGGAAGGTAGGAAAGAAAGAGAAATGATAGGAATATCATCACACAATACATCCAAAAAATCTCATAAACAAAGAACAGAGGAAATACCTTCAACCAGTTCGAAAAAATAATCAAAAACAAGCCACGCAATCGAGCACGAGATCAAATCGGGTTTCGAGGTCAAGAGAGCATGCACGAAAATCCACGAGGTAGAAAGTACAACTGGTAAAAATGACGTGTAAATATGGGTATTTATAAAAATTTCCACATTTATTACACCTCAGTTGACGCGTGTGCCAACTACCTGACAAATCGGCATTAATGCCATGTCATCATGCTTTGGGTGTCTGGAAACCCGACACAAAGGATTTCATACCAATTCAGGTTTCAGGTTGTGGGAATCATGCGACATGAATCATGAATGCCGAGATGCTTGATGTTTCTGAAAACCCGATACAAAGGAGTGAATCAGGTTTCGGGAGTCAGAAGTCATGTGACATGAAGCATGTTTTGGCTAAGGCATGTTCCGATGCTCCAAATTCCTGAAAACCTGAAATAAAGGACTTGGATCGGACTTCAGGTTTCGAGAAACTTGCAACATATAACATGTTTTTTGTGAACCATGCTCCGATGCTTCTAAGTTTCGAAAAACTGAAAGACTTTCTTGTTTTGGGTTTCAATTTTCGGGGGACATACAACATGAAGCATCCAAAAACCATGGTGTCATGCTATGGAAACCTGAAAACCCGATTATCTCTCTAAAAGGTCATTTTAGGAGATTTTTTCTAAAATTTTCCTATGGATATCATCATTTTAGTGAAATCACAAAAATGGGATAACAGTTTGCTCCAAGTGGGGACTTTCTTTATGACATCAAAGGAAGAGAACTCAGAATCTCATGTTTTATCCATTGGGCCACGGAGTCGAAAGAAAAATACCAAAAACAACAAACAAAGAAAGAAACGAAAAAGCAAACACACGACAAAAAACAAATTATGTACAATGCGAAAGAGCATCTTGCATTACTGATGGAACAACTTCAGATGTTGGCCACTGAAAGGTAAAGGGAGTAACTCTCCATCAAGATATGATAGATAGAAACTATTTTCACCATTCAACTGATGAATCTTGAAAGGTCCTTTCCACAAAGAATCAAACTTTCCATGCATTCCTTTCTGTTCCCTTCTCTTATCCCAAAGAAGTACCAGATCTCTAATTTGGAAATCATGTTGCCTTGATTTCTTATCAAAAATCCTCTTTACTTTTCTCTGATGATCCGCAATGTGATCAACCACTTTTCGTTGTTCCTCTTCCAACCTAGCTAGATACATAATTCTCTTCTCAATAGAACTTTAGAAAGTTTCATCTTCAATTGCTTTGATCAACCGCAAGGCTGGAAATTCTACGAAGATAGGAATCTCAGCATCAATCCCATACAACACTTGGAAATGGGACATTGCAATAGCTCACTTTGGGGTAATCCAATCTGCCCATAACTAATCATACAATGCTTTGTGCCATGTCCTTTGGTTTTCATCCACTAGCTTTCTAATTATGGTAACCAGGTTCTTGTTACTGGATTCAGCTTGTCCATTGCCTTGGGGATAATAGTCAGATGAGTGAGCCAAGGTGATGCCGAATCCATAACAAAATTCTGTTGACTCATGTGATGATAAATTGGAGGTGTTATCAACCATAATCTTGTGAGGCACACCGAATATGACAATTATATTTTCTTTGAGGAATTTACACACGACTTCTGAGGTTGCTTGCTTGATTGGTGCAACTTCCACCCACTTGGTAAAATAGTCTATAACAGTAAGCATGTAATTGTGTCCGGCACTAGAAGAAGGATTCAACGTTCCAATAAAATCAATTCCCCACTGGCGAAAAGGTTCTTCGATCACTACAGGCTTCAGGGGAAGAGCTGCTAGCTTAGGGAGACCAACGAAATGTTGACAAGCTTCACACTTGGATACCCATTCTTCTTAATCTCGAAAGAGAGTGGGCCAATAGTTACTAGCCCATAAGATCTTATAAGCTATTACAGAGGATGATAAATGTCCTCCGCATGCTAGACTATGGAAGGACTCTAGTAACTTCACCTGTTGTGACTTATCAACACAGTGCAGAAATACACCATCAATACCTTTCTTGTATATTCCATTATCCCACAGGATGTATCTTGCAGATCTTAACTTAACTTTCATCTTCACCTTTTGGCTTAAATTTAGGGGGCATTCACCATAAGTTAGAAAGAAAGCAATATTTGTGCACCATTTGTCAATTGTGCTCATGAAAAGCACCATGGGCAACTCTGAAGAGGTATCTTCGGTCCTTTCACATTTTGTTTCATCATGATTTTCTACAATCAATTGGCACAGGCCCCTTCCTCGTACCAACTTGGTAGGTCTGATGTCCAAGTCATACTCCTGAACTTTAGCTATCCAGTTACCTAGTTGACTACCTAGCTCTTGTTGAGTCAAAATGGATTTAATAGCGGTGTTGGGAACGAGAACGAGGGTATGATAGCTCAGCACATAGTATTTGAAATGTTTCACTGTTCATACCACCCCATAAGCATGCTTTTCAATCTATGACATCTTTATTTCATGTTCCTTTAATGGGTAGCTCATGAAAACAATGGGAGCTTCAATGCCCTCTCCATTCTCCTGCATAAGGATGGCTGACACTGTGTGTGCAGAAGCGTAGTTGTACATGATGAAATATTTTTTGAAATCTGGACATACAAGGATAGGAGCATGAGAAATTTCCCTTTTGACTTCATCAAATGCAAGCTTCCCTGTAGTACTCCACCGAAATGGAGTTTTTTCCTTTCATCATCCCAAGGATATCCTTGATTTTATCATCGAAGTCAAGTACGAACCTTCTTAGGAAATTGACTTTTCTGAAAAAGGAATGAACTCCAGTTTTACTTGTGGGTAGGGTAAGGATTTGAATGGCCTTCACCCTCTCTAGGTTGATCTTGGTTCCTTCTCTAGTCACAATATGACCCAAAAATTTTCCTTCGGTCACTCCAAACATGGACTTCTTGGGATTTAATGAAATCCTATGATGCCTGCATCTCAAGAGTACTTGTTCTAGATTATCATAATGATCACTCTCTTTTTTAAAGAAAACATTCAAGTCATCCAAATATACCACTATGACTTTGCCCATCATATCTCTGAACGCCAAGTTCGTAGCTCTCTGAAAGGTGGCTCCGGTGTTGATCAAGCCGAAAGGCATCCTCCTGTAAGAAAAGGTCCCCCATGGGGTTCTGAAGGTTGCCTTGTGTTGATCCTCAGCAGCTACCTCAACTTGATTGTATCCTAAAAATCCGTCGAGCATGGATAGCATTTCTGATCCAGTAACGGTCTATAACACCTGATCCATGATAGGCAAGGTATAGTTGTCTTTTAACGAAGACTAATTCAGGTTCCAGAAATCAACACAAATCTGGATTTCGCCATTCTTCTTCCTGACAGGGATGATGTTAGCAACCCAGGTGGAATGATGGATTGGAAAAATAATCCTTGCATCTAACATTTTCTAAATTTCTACAAGAATAGTCCCTGACATCTTGTGATTGTAATGTCTTTTCTTCTGCCTGTGGGGTTTAGCTTCAGGATTCAAGGGAATGCTATGTTGTGCATCTTTGGGCTTGAAGGATTTTAAATCTGCATAATACCATGCCAGGACATCCATGTATCTCTTCAAGAGTGAAGTGAATTTTTCTTTCTCCTCAAAGGAACAACATTTCCCAATATTCACCATCTGTGGTTGATCTGGGGAGCCTAAATTAACTTGATCTACTTCTGATGAGGAGGTGCCTTAATTCTACCTTTTATTCTAGATAAAATGATCATGTTTATCAATCAGACCTTCCAGAGAAACCAATCCCTTGGGAATCTTATTTCCTTTTAGCTGAATAAACTTGCCATCAACTTCCTAATATGAATTCAAAATAGATTCACAGAAAGCTGATTCTGACCCTTCAAAATACAGTTCATTAAAATTATCAGCTTTCTCTAGAAAAGAAAATATTTGTTGGTCGTCATTAAATACTTGTCAATGTGTTGAGTTATCTAGAACACTGGGACGATGTACAATTTCAATGGTGTACGTGTCCCATTTGAACTGTGGATGAGGAATAAGGAGAGACGTAGACACAGCTAAAGAATTGGCTTTGTCATTATGATCCCTTAAAACTACCTTGATGGAAAAAGCATCAAAGCATTCTATGTTATCCCATACCTTATTCCTGTAATGCTTTAGGCGATCATTTTTCACTTGATAGATCCCCTTCACTTGGTTAATGATTAGCTCTACATCTCTTTGAACCTTGAGATTACGAATTCCCTTTTGTCTAGCCACTTCCAGTCCTAATAACAAAGCTTCATACTTAGATGTGTTATTAGTGTTATCGAACTGTAGCTTGAAGGCAAAAGGAAAAATTTTGGAATCTAGTGATATAAGAACTACACCGGCTCCTGATCCAATAGTTGAACGGGTCCCATCGAATTCAAGGGTCCAAATAGCATTAGAATCCTCTTCTTTGACGTTAACAACTGGTACCTCTGATGTCATGAAGTAATTTCCCAAGCAAGTATCTTCAAAAATAATTTGAGCCTTGGGGTCATCTAATTTGGCGACCAAATATTTTTCTTGAGGTTCGGGATGGAGAATATGAAAAAATCCATTAACTGGGATTTTAGCTTTAGTCCAGTCCATGTTGATGTCTCCCCCAACGTCTTTACAAAAACCTCTTCCTAAAATAATACCATAAGCATCTGAAATATCAGCAACTAAAATGGTCATTTTCACTCTCTTCTCTAGGAAGGCAACGAATGCAAATTGTGTATCTTTGATTTGACCAATCAAGGGGACTTGTTTGGTTTCCATGGAGTAACACTGTCCATATGATTTAGTTAAAGTGAGCCCAAGGGCATGGGCTACCTTTACGGGTATCACATTATCAAAAGCTCCTGAGTCAATGATGCAATTACTAAGTTTGAATCCATTTATAAGTAAGGAAAAATAAAACGGTTCGATCTTTCCTGAAGAAGAAGTAGAGGCCATATTGGTAGAAGGTGAAGATTGATTAGGACTTGGCAACATACCTTTGGAAGGTGGAGGAATAACAACCTTACCTCTAATGAACTTGGCAAGTTTTTTGAATTGTTCCGGATTTGATTGAAGGTATTTTGCTTCTGACATTTAGATATTGGTTATTTTTGCATGGTTAATGATGTTAAAAGTAGTGTATGAAGGAGTGGTGGTAGGTTCATTTCTGATCACATGGGCCTGAGTTGCGGTACTAACCTTAGGAGAAGGAGAATAGGAGGAAGTTGTTACTTTTTTAGTCATCTCCTTTTCAGTTTGTGCTGAAATAGGCGAGCCTCTCTTAGCTATGACCGTGGGAGCATCCTTACTCTTCTCCTTGGGGCTTTCCACTAGTTTTCTGGGGTTCTGGGATTGAGATCGAGTGAAGACCGTGAATGACTGACCGTCAGATTCGCATCCATCTTCTCCGTATTCCAAATACCCAATGTTGGAGTTGCCAGCTGAATCATCATAGGACTCATCAGCATATCCTGAAGCTTTAAAAGCTTTGTGAGAATCTAGTTCTTCTACTTCTGTGTCTTCTTCAACTATCTCCACTATAGCATTAACAGGAGGAGCTTCAATAGCTAGTCTCGGTTGAGCAGCAGTAACCGTGGCCTATCTCTTGTGGGAGTACTATTAGTATTATTGAAATTCTGTCTAAGAATGTCCCGATACGGAGCGTTGCCCACTTGTTGAGACATTTTCTTTTTTAAAGCAATCAAGTCATTAGCCATCTTCTGAATCATGGGATCAGTAGTACTCTGAGAAGAACTCTGATTTTTAGGCTTAGATGATTCTTTCCAAATTTTTCCGGCCAGAATAAGATCATCTTCTATTTCAGTGGTTATGGCTTAAGCAGTTGCCAAATCAGGAATAACAGATCTTCTTAACAAGAAGCTTACATCCGATGGTTGAGCATTGATGAAGAAACACTTCTGATTTTCAAGAGTAGGAACAACAAGGTCAAGAATCTTATGGATCAACTTGTTGAATTTTGCTATGAAATCCCGCATGGGTTCATGAGAATCTTTCTTCATATGAGTGAGATGTGCCAACAAGGCATGAGAATCTTTAGCTGGTTTGAACCTAGCTTCAAAAAAATATCTCATGGTAGCCTAGTTGGTAATGCATGCATTTGGGAGATGATAGAACAATTTTGCGGCTACGCCATGTAATGTCTCAATGAAGAGTCGAACAGAGACATCTTTGTGAGCTACCCCAAAAAACACCACATGCAATAAATAATGAGGCAATGTGTTTGTCAAGATGTTGTTTCCCATCACCATTGAACTTAGGAATATTATTCCATGATCTGTGAGGTAGGTCATGTAACTGTGGAGTAAGGGAAAGAGGACCAATAGCGGTGCCCCAAGGCATAAGTTGTGCTTTCATTCTTCTAAATGAAGTACAAACATGAATCTGAATATCCAACAAGAATAATGCATGAAAAGTTGTAGAGACTTCTAGTTCTTGGGGATTCCTCCAGATGGGTGAAGAGCTTCTTGTCCGGCTAGAAGCAACACTGTTGGGTGAAAGTCTAAAATTATGTTGTTGAAGCAGATCAAAGAATGGATCAATTTCACCTTGGGCTAGGCGTGACTGAGTGAAGATATTTCTGGCTAGCTTGAACCGGGAAAGAGATCTTGTTGAAAATAAGGCAAATACAAAGTTTCTAGACACCAAAAGAATAAGCTTTATACTATTAATCCATATTCCCCAACGGAGTTGTCAAAAACTGTTGGTTGGATATCTTTTCAAGACAAAATATGAGGTTCAACCACAGTACATGGGATTGAATCCCTCCTCAGAGACAAGTGAGGATTCCTGTTTATTACTAATCTAAAACACAACAGAAATAATGTGTACAATATTCACACTAATCTAACCATTGGGGTTGGGATAGAATCCTGAAAGCCACATCCACAATAACTAGAAATATTGTTGCTCTCGAAGTAAAATGGATTAGAAAGAACACACCATGGAAAGGAAATAAAGGGGACGTAATTTCTTTGGAGCAAAAACAGATCACGAAATAATCATACGAGTTCTAGATAACAAATGTAATGTAATGTTTGAAACAATTTTAAAATGATTGAGAATGCTAAACAAGGAACATCTTAAGATCCTGAACATAAGAGCAATATCTTAAGAGAGATGAATCTCACAACACAAAGTTTGCCAAAATGACATCGATTTCTATTCTTTGAATGATTGAAAGAAAACACAAAGTTCTTTTTCTACACAAAGGTTCTCAATATTCCAAAAATCTCAACCTTTTGGAATGCATGAGCATCCCTTATTTATAATAAAAAGAGTAGAGAGAAAATAGGATAAATTCTAGAAAAAATTGTTTTAACAAGATTCCTATTTTGCTTGACTCTCACACAGGAGACCTGTTATCTTGTAAAATTAACGAGGGCAATTTTGTAGGTAACCATACTAAAATTTTTGTTTTGGTTCCCCGTTGACGTCCCTTGACATTCGGAATGACATAAAATCCCTTTCCAGAAAATCTAGTTTTTCGAACTTAGTCATTTGGTCCTTTTTTGGCTGGGCGCAATTTTTATTCACGCAACATCAAATGAATTTGTGCCCCCTTTCCTTTCCTTTGGCACATCTTTTAGAATGTCAACATTCTAAATGTTGCGCCTTTCAAGCCTGCGCCAAGGCGCACGCGTCATCTTGTCGACATTCCAAATGTTGCGCCCCTGAATGGTGCGCCAAAGCGCTGAAAAAGCAATGTTGACAGTCCCAAATCCGTGCCAAGGGTGTAAATATTTTCATGTTGGCGTCTTCCTGGGTGCGCCTTGCAAAAATTTGGTGGCACATCTATTGCACCTTTTGCTATAAATAGGCGCATCCAACCTGTCATTTTCACAACTAAAAAACGTGAAAAATATTATTCTTCTGCATTTGTCAGCACTCCTGTCAGCCACGTGTGTCACTTTTCATCATATTTGTGGACCCCGCATCATTTCCTCCATCTTATATATTCTTGGTAAGTGGTCCTTGCTCTTCTTGTGTTGTTGTTGTGGGGGTTTTGTGTTGTTTTTGAGAGGTTGTTATTATTAAAAACAAAGAAAATGAACCTAAGAAGTAATACAACCTCCAGCCCGTTTTTGCAAATCGGCCCGCCTTCAAACGGTTTTACCCTCCTTCCAGATCTGCTAGCCTGGAAGGCCTTGTCACAAAATGAATTTCTGACCCTCTTTTCCTCTTTTTCCCTCACTGTCAAAATTTAGGTTAGAAGAGTTAATAGCCACAAAAGCCTGCCAAAGGAGGGAAGTTTCTAAAAGTTATCAAACCCATGGCTTTCCTTTGGCACAAACGCCATCGCTGTTACATTAAACACAGTCATGCCAAAGGGGCGCACTGTCCCCGCCTACAACATGCATCTTTCCTGCGCCTTATAAAATTCCCAAAACCTAACACAAGCGTAAGCGCAACCACGCCTACACTTACATTTGAATGTCGTGCAGCCCTTTCCCATGCCACACCAAAAGCTAAAACACTGGCGCACCTTACCTCAATGATGTACCCTTTGAACCTATGCCCTTGGCGCACCATAGTTTTTTGCATCATGTACCATATTTGTGCCAATGGTGCATCCTAAAGCCTTACTACACCAAAATAATCTGCGCCCTGTTCAAAACCCTTCATATGGTGCAGGCACACATCCTATGACACCAACATCTGAATGTTGTGTGTAGTATTTCCACACCCTGCCCCCTTTTTGTGATGTTTTCTTCCATGCAACACTCTCCAATAGTGCACCTTTCTTTTCTGACCTTGCAGCCTACAATAGAATTGCACCTTGTGCCTACAGGCTTGTAAATTGATAACTTTTCATTCTCTAAAGCTTTGATGGATGATTTAACAGCTAACATGGCTCTTCTGCGATGGACTTCCCTGATTCTTCTTGCAGATCAGTAGCTGAACTAAGATTCGCACATGTCTTCATCAAGTAAGAAGCCAACCAAGTCTAAGGGTAAGGCCAAACTCATAGAAGAAGAAATGAAGTAAAAATACCAAAGGGTCAGGATGCCTGAATCCCTTGCAAAGTGCGGCCCGGACATCAGGGATTCAGAACTTGGTCATATTGATATGGAGGACTTCTGGGCCAGAACCAGAAAGGTCACAGGAAATCCATGGATGGAAAAATTGGTCGGAAGTGGTTTACATTTCGCTACAGGAATTCCCGTGAGTTCAGTAAACAACGAGTTCATGATGGTGGTGGGCCGTTGTTATAATAAGGACACAAGATGTGTCGAAAATGAGAAGGGCGAGGTAATAATCAACCTCACTGCCCGGCACTTCGAAATCATGTTGGGTATCCCCCACCACTGGCATTTTGTGGCAATAATCCAAGAAGAGTACATAAAAGCATGGAATGAAAATGAAGACAAATGCATGCAGCTTATGAATGAAGTATATCTGAAGAACAAGAAGGTGATAACCAAGTGGCCGCAAGTATTCATCGTAGCGAATTCTCAGAAGAGCTGAGTGACACCATCACCTTCCTAAGTAGGGTCTTTGGGCTTCCTGATGCCCATTACTTTCACAAATGGATTCTCAGATATCTAGAAACAACGAGAAAAAATGTTCCTAATCAATGTTTTGAATGGGCGAAGATCATCAGCAGCACTATCTCCAAGCAGCTTCAACAACTCTCAACAAATAGGAGATTCTACATGAACTCCTATGTGGTATACACTGCTTCCTCTGAAAGAGACTACCTAGCACTAATTCGATGCGAGGTGTGGCCCTAAGTAATAATATATGAGTATTATCCAAAGTTGAGACTGGAAAACAACATCGCACAATTCAGCAAGATCAACAATTCCTTCTTCTACGGCATCATCTGCCTCTTGAGGCCCAATATGACTCACGGTCAAATGACCAAGAGCGTGGTTACTACCACAGAGAAGTGGGGGGCGTTATTTACGTAATTCCCCACTTTCACTTATCTCAGAGCCGCCAACTTCTTGGGGGAGCCCACCAAGTTACCAAGGTATGCGGGACCCAAGTTGATCCTATTGGAGTTGTCCAGACAGCTTATCACATACCACGAGAAGTGTCTGAAAAGAAAGAAGGTTGGAACTCCTTTCCCCCTCACATTAGACAGGTACACCTGCACTTCTCATAACAAAGCCTAGGAAATGTTTGCAGAGCTGGAGTTGCTCAACTTGAAACATAATTTCCCGGCAAGGCCAATCTTTGATCCTCGCAATTACCTTCCAAGGGCGAAGCTTGATCTGATTCACGTCCCACAGATCGAGGATATCTACATCGATCTGTATCACAAAGTTGAGCTCAAAAGAAAGGATCACTCCCACCTGGCCCTGGCAAAGATCATCGAATATGGTGTGGCCATTGTCCCAAAAGGTTTCCAAGCAACTGATCAAGAAGTTGATCAAGTTTATATAGATACGGACGGGGACAATTGGACATTTTCCGAGATTGATAGAACAAAGGCACCTCAAACTATTGAGGAAAGGGTTAAAGGCACTCTGCAGTGAACAGATCATTGGTGCAAGAAGAATGGCCTCATCTACATTGGGGTAGACTTCACCACGACTCCTTTGGGAAATGCACCTGCTAAGCTGAAGAACTTGCCAAAGGGCAAAGGGAAAGACAAAGAGGGAGAATCAAGCACTGCTCAAGAGCAAGCCCCTGAGAGTCCTCCTTCTTCCGCTGAAGAATAGGTAGTAATCCTGGTATCCCCTGAAAAAGAAGAGGTGGTAAGTGTTCCAACGGGCACATCCACTTAGGATGTTACCACTGCTGTAACCAGTGAAGTTCCCACCATCCCATCTTCCACTCCTCATTCCCCTCCTCACGTCACTCAAGAAACCACTCCTCTAGTTGTGTCTTCTCCCTCGTCTTCTACCGTTCCCCCTTCCTCTTCCTCCATCTTTTCTTCCCTCATAAATCTTTCCCCTAGCATTACTTCTCTCATCTCTCAGATCCTTTCCACCCCGATGGTTTCCTCTCCTAGGAACACTGTAGCTACTCCTTCTTCTACCCCCGTTTCCCCTCCTTCCTCTGGTCACACTCCCTTAAGTCCAGAATGGACAAGCACTTGAGCCAGTACAAGAGGAAATTCCCCATTGCACCTATGGACTTCTTTTTCATCCCAAAAAAAGGAGCTAAGAAGCAAAAGCCAATAACCCACTTCTCTCAGAGCGCTTCAGGTGAAAGGGTTATGGAGATCGCATACCTTGATCCCACAAAGGATTAAAAAGATTTGTCTCCTACAGATTATACAGTGACACATGTCACAATGGGAACGTTCTCAGAAATCCTACAAGGAGAGGCCCTATCTACAGTGGATGCCCTTTGCAAAAAGCTTCAGGAAGTAAATGAAGAGAAGAGGATATTGAAAGAAAAAAACAAACATCTTCTCCAAGCCCTGCAGAAAATGGGCAGTGCACCTCCTGTAGCTGCCACTAAAACTCTTGAGGCCCTTAGTTAGGAAAAGATAAATGAGTATGCCACGATTGGCAAGCAAGGTATGACAGTATCCACCTGGAGAGACCAAATCCTCAAGGATAGTGAGGAAGTAATTGTAAAGTTCACAGAGCTATATCAGAAAATTGATCAGGCTAATAAGGAACTCCAGGCGATTGTAGGACCTATCTCCAAAGAATTGGACTATGCCAGGTTACAACATGAGACATTCCAGAAGATGCTCGACTTCCTAGTCGATGACTTAGTAAAATTTGGCATCTTCGATCACCTAAGAGCACCCAAAAAATTCCTTGCTGCTTTGGACTATCGGGTTGACCAGATGGAATTTGTCTTGGAGAAAATTGATAAAATCAAGGAGGAAGCCTTGGATGCAATGCATCAAATGGAGTAGATCATCCTAAGGATGTCTCCGGGCTTGCTCACCCCATCATACACCTTGAGGAAGGCATATGACACTATTCGGCTCTTCAAGGAGATCGCGTCGCAAGGTTTAGGGTCAGAAGCCACTTTTGACGCAGAATCTATCAACAACCTTCTGGCCTGCCGTGATTTTGTTGGATACCTGATGGAGATAGGTAATGAATCCTTCAAGCTCCCAGAGAGACTCAGAGATGAACAGGAGACTTACGAGGTCATCGAAGATCATACCAAGGGTCCCGCTCAGGATTGACATCAACCAATGATTAGCAAGTTCATGGAGTATCGCGCTCAATTTCACATTTCCTCTCCTGAGTAGAAGTAGGATACTCCTTTCCAGCCATGGGACGACGAAGAATAGTATCTTTCCTCCTAGGATTGTTCCCATTTTTGTAAATTATTTAAAAGTATGTTGGCACAAATGATGACATCATCCATGTTGCACCATGGGATGTTGTCATCCACCAAATTGCCCCAAAGTCAACAGTTGAATTTTAGAGATTTTTCTAAATATCTTGTAAATAAGTTATTTTTTCCTTTTTTCCTTCTTTCTCCTTCTCCTTCTATATATACTTGGATACTTTTTGTATCCAAGGGGTGAACATTTTTTAGATGAAAAATAGAAGTGAGAAGGAAAAGGCTTTGTACTTTTTGTAACAGAAAATATTAATACAGAAATTAAGACTTTGTGCTCAATGGATGTGTTACGTGCATTAGATCTTTCTTAGGTTAGATCTGTGTTGCTTTTCTGTTAGATCTATCTCTACTTTTTTTTCATTTTCTTTTCAGTATTACTTTGTTCATTTATGCAAGTAGGTTTGGCCCTGTTTACTACCAGCCAAAAACATAAACCCTCTGACCTTTCTGCTTTGGAATTCATTTCTTTTCTCCCTTCGGATCTATCCTATCTCCTCTCCTCCCTTCATTCTTTTCTGTTCACACTCGGAAATACCCCTACTGGGATGAGATCCCAAACCCCTGAAGGCAGAATATTGTGGGACTTGTATAGATTCTTTCCGGTAGAATAGCAATAAACCAGTTTCACTTTGTTGTCTCAAAGAGGGGCTATGCCCTACACACTATTGGCTAGTCTATCCATAGATCTGCCCTCCCGACATATTTTTGGACCAACAAGACCAAGTCAAAACTTACTTCCCATGTGACGAAATAGAAATGAAAAAGACATGTCAATTTCAAGATTGAAATGACATGTTGCATTGTGCTTTAGTCTGAATCATCATCTTTCTCTTCCTCCAACAAAGCCTGTTTGTCCCAAAATTCTTGGAATTTTTAGATTATACCTTGTATTTCATTCTCATTAGGCATGGTGGAATGATCACTCAGGACTTCACGTGTTTCCTGAGTGTCACTGGCATTACCGGGAAGCTTTCTCAATCTTTTGTTGAGTTTTCTCAGAGTCTCCAAAGAATGTTCAATCTTTAAAAACCTGTCAATGATTTCCATGCCAAATATGTAAGTTGGTTCATGCTGAATTGATTCTTGGATTTTTTTGAAAAGATCATCAACTGGTAGGATACCCGAGCCTTCACTCAACACTTTTGCATAGATTTTGATCAAATCTTCTTCTAGGTCGCTCTTGCCATTGATCAATTGATCTCTTGATTCTCTCAATTTGCTGCAAGCTTCATTGAGAATCTTTATTCTGAATTTGATGGCTTCGGTCAACTGGAAATGTTTATCCGCACGCGGGATGATGCCCTCTTCGACCAATATGCGGGATGGGATTTTCTTGAGCATCTGGAGAGCTTTGAAATTCAACTGCAAGTTCCCTATCTCTGAATAAAAATCATCATCCATCTTTTCCCCATCATTCTTTATATTCTCCAAAGATTGATAGACTTCCACAGTGTCTTGGATCACTTCTTTCCCCTACTGGAGCAGCCTTTGGGTCCATTCATCGACCACTCTCCCCTTTTCGTTAATCTTTTCAATTATGGGTACCGATGAGAAATCGAACCCGATAGGAAAAGAGGATGATGGTATTGACTCAAGAGGTTTTGAGAGCTTAAGTAATACTTCAGTCTACTGCTCCACCTTTTCTTTAAGCTCGTCCATGTTGTCCTTTGTTTCCTTTAACTTCTGACATAGCACGTTCATAGCATCTTGTGCATCTTGTTGTGCTCCTTCTACCATCACCTTCCCTAGAGCAACGCTGGTTATCTAAAAGTCAAAGGCCACTATGTCTTCTTTGGTCTTGTCAGTTGCGGGAGTGGCAATCTCTACAAACTTATGTCCTGAAGCATCCACTAAAACCCTTGAAACTGTTTTGGGCTTCTTGGCTAATTTAGCAGTAGAATCCTTGAGTGAACTAAAATCAAAGGCTGGTATGGGTACAACCACCTTCCTTTTCCTCATAATTTTCTCAAGTAACCATTGAGGCGTGCCAAAAGGAGTTACCACTACTGTAGAAGTTGGTGTCATACTTTCAGGTGCAGGGAGATTCACTGGTGGAGTGGGAACAGCCACAAGTGTGGTAGTAGATTCGGGGAAAAGAGGTGTAGAAGGAGGAGGCATATCTTTAGTTACTTTGGTCCAAGCAGAGAGAGCTGAGAGTCTGAAGAAAATTTTGGCCATGGCTAATGAAGAGGATGGGGAAAGAGGAGGTGGAAGTGGTTGTGAAGGAGGAGGTGCAGATCCTAACGCCAAAGCCTGGGATGCAAGGGATAGAGTTACTTCTGTTGGGCAGTCAGTAAATGGTGAAATTAGAGGTTGACTCACCTCTACCTCCAAAGAGATTTCCCCTATTTCCGGTGGTGTTGGTGATTCTGGCACGTTCACTGTTTCAACTGGAGTGGAAGTTGAAGGGGTTTCTTCTTCTCCTCTCTTCTTGACAACTTTGACCTTTATAGGCCACTTGGAAGAGATTTTGTCCTTTTTCCTTTTTGGAGGGCCCCGCCTCCAAAGCAACCAACTTTGAAAAACTATGTTCTTTGAAAATCATCCCCCAAGAGGTGAGCCATGCCTTGGTGCATGTGAGAATCGAGGCCGATCTATCTGTAATAGAGGCTTTTTCACCGATAGACCAATCAATAGGTGGGAAAACATATTGATCTTCATTCAGTCCATCATAGGAATGATCTAGAACATTTTCATTATCGCCAGTACCTTTTGGATTGTCAGCGAGCCCGGGTGTCTAAATCTCTGCAAGTGTCAACCTGCTATGATCTTTTCTTCGGACAACAACTTCATAATGTATATCAATCCAGATGTCTTCTATGCTTGGTATGTGTAGGTACAGAGTTCCATATGACTTTAGGACTCCTTAAAAGTCGAACCCATCTCTGGGCTTCATGTGCTTCTTTAACCTATCTTGAAGATCGTGTACAATGTTCTTGGCTTTTACCACCATTGAGCAAGTATACCTTCCAATAGAAATTGGGAAGGATATGGTGGCCTTGTGTTTACTATGTTGGAACTTGTGAAAATCCAACAATTTCCTCACCAACTCCATCAAGATAAGTTTGTCTCCTAGATATTTGGGCAATCGGAAAGGATCACCCGGGTACATGACCACCCAAAGATACGTGAACTTCTTGAATTGTAAGAAGACACAACCCCATTTCGAAACTTCAGCCCATGCCTCATCAGAGACTCTATTTTCCTCAATTTGGGGTTCAACCCGCAGATGTTCTCATAAAAGAAAGAATCATTCAATCTTCTGAATTGGTCTTCGGACCCTTTTCTTGTTAATTGAGGAAAATACCAATAAATATGTTCCACTGTCTTGTTCCCCTTTGTGTCCAATCTGGGATAATTCCTCATGCCAGTTGCTATATAGGTGACATATGAGGACATGTAAAACTTCCCAGTAGATGAGACTGTTGTCATCTAAGAGTCTATCTCATCACTTATAAGACTAGCCCAATCAATCCCCTGTTGATTCTTCTTAATGATGACCATGAATTGGTACATCCATCCCTGGAAAACATTTGATTCGGGGAATCCAGAAACCCAGCTCAGCAAAGTAATGATATCATTGATTTCTTGAATGAAATCACTTCTAGGTATAAGTCTTGGAAACCTGGAAACAATGGCTTGGCTTTGATCGGGAACTTCTTATTCACGTGTTTAATACAATCCTCCTGATCATTGTCCCAAGATTTTTTCGTTGACTTGAGATCTACGTCCCCATACTCTTCAAAGTTAGGCAGCTTGAGAAGGTCATCGAAGTAACCTCCGTCTAACTTAATTATGACCTCTCCCGCCTAATTTCTCACTGAATGAGAAGCAGAGTCATAATTAAAAGCACAAGCCAAGATGAACTCGGGCACTGAGCAGACATAGGGAATCCTGCTGCAAGAGGGAGACCACTGCTGACTACTGATCTCATCCAGGGGGTTTGAGAAGAACTCTTGACTCTATTCCAAAAATCTTCCATATCTATGTTTCTGAGTTCTGTATCTCGGATGTCATAATTACAATCAATGTAGGAAGGAGACTCCACCTTCTTGAATTTGCACTTCATCCTCCCTGATTTTTCTATCTTATCATGTGATGAACCAGGATCCGACATGAGGAATTTCAAAGAAGGAGTGAACTGATTACTTCTGATTTGGACACTTCGGTTTTGAGTACATGCTTACCAATCCCATAGGCCCGAAGCACTACAGAGAGTGTCGGAGATTAGTAGGTGTCGGACACTTGTAAAGTCCCGACAATCAGCTGAACATGTCGGAAGGTATGAGATGTCGAGCAACTATCCAAACCCGACACACTGCAGAAAATTAGAGACGTCAGAAGATGCTAAATGTCCAACACTCTACAAAACCCGCAACACTAGAAGGTGTCGGAGGACTTGCCAAACCCACAACACCAGATGATGTCGGAAGAATTCGAATTTCCGACACGCCCCAAGACCTGATCAATAGCGAAACTTAGAATTTGTAAAGCACCCTGCAAAACCCAAAAAATAAAGGATCAGGTTTTTGAGATGTTAAAACATGCAAATTCTCCTCCATTTGAACAGTTGAGATTTTGTTATATTCTTCTCTTTTTCTTATAACCTTAAGAAGGCATATTCCAAGGAATAAAAATAGAAAAACACCCAACAAGTGAATCCTAAACCAAAAGCTCAATTGGAACAAAACCTAAAAAGAATAAAACCCCCAAAAACCCTAACCCTAGGGGGAAGGCAGGAAAGAAAGAGAAATGATAAGAAGATCATCACACAATACATCCAAAAAATATCATAAACAAAGAACAGAGGAAATACCTTCAACCAGTTTGAAAAATAATCAAAAACGAGCCACGCAATCGAGCACGAGATCAAATCGGGTTTCGAGGTCGAGAGAGCATGCATGAAAATCCACGAGGTAAAAAGTACAACTAGTAAAAATGACATGTAAATCCAAGTATTTATAAAAATTTCCACATTTATTACACCTCAGTTGACACGTGTGCCAACTACCCAACAACTCAGCATTAATGCCATGTCATCATGCTTTGGGTGTCCGAAAACCCAACACAAAGGATTTCATAGCAATTCGGGTTTCAGGTTGTGGGAAGTGTTATCCAAAATTCACCCCCCCAGGGTAATTTTGATAACATGCATCAGAATATTCAAGTCCCAGACATATTGATTGATTCGGGGCCAAAAATCATGTTGCTAGAGTCCCCTCAAATATTTTCTAACTCCCCAGGCCGAAGAAGGAGGGAGCAAGCTTTGAGAACGTGCAAAAAGGTTGCAGAAGGAAAGTAGGTCGATCCAGAAAAAATGGTGAAAATCGGCTAAGTCCTAGTCCTAGGAGCAGTCGGGACATTTGGGACAAAAAGGCCCGAACCGGCCGGCTCGGCCGAAGTAAGCACAAACAGCCCACTAAGCATTTGGGACAAGTGGGACAAAAGTACGTGGCGGGCGCGAAATGCCGGTTCGACCGAGAGGAAAAATTGGCTAACTGCTGAGAGGGTCGCCTTTGGGACATCTGGGACAAAAAGGCCCGAACCGGCCGAACCGGCCGAAAAGGGTCAAGTCAGTCCAAAGCAAAGTGGGACAAGCGGGCCAAAAATGCCCGAACCGGCCGAATCGTCCGGAATAAGCACAAAGGGCCCAAAATCAAATGGGACAATCGGGCCAGAGGTACGCGAACCGGCCGTATCAGCCGAAATTGTCCCAAAGGGGCCAAAATCAAATGGGACATCCGGGACAAATGGATGCGAAATGCCCGAACCGGCCGAAATGAGCACAAAGGGCCCAAAATCAAATGGGACATCCGGGACAAATGGACGCGAAATGCCCGAACCGGCCGAAATGAGCACAAAGGGCCCAAAATCAAATGGGACATCCGGGACAAATGGAGGCAAAGTACGCGTAGGAGCCGAATCAGCCGAGGACCAATCAGAAGCTGCCACGTGTCCTCACAAGAGAAAAGTCAAAAAGTCAATGGGCGAGTTTTCAAGCGCTGAACCGAACCAATGAAATGGCGCCACGTGTCCAAGTTTAAAGGGCCCACAAGCATTTCAAAAGGAAAGCCCACGAAAGATGGAGGAGAGATAATTGCTCGTCCAATCAGCACGTGCCACGTGTCATCCAGGTGGCAGAGCGCGGGAAAGATTTCAAAACACGTTTTCATCTGCTCCGTGCCCTAAATCTTCAGATCGCCATATCTTTTGATCCAGAGCTCGGATTTCCACGTTCTTTATATCAACGGAAAGCTGTTGAGATGCTCTACATGATTCTGGGATCAATCTCGAGTTTTGGTGCAGTATGAAGAGAGAAAATTGAGAAACGGCTCTGACGTGTGGTAATGGCCAGAAGCGACCTTTCAACAACCCGTTTTAATGCTAATGGGTCGCATTCTTCTTCTGCACGGCCAGAAGTGACATTTTAGCGGCCAAATTAATACAAATGGGTCACATTCTCCTCCCAAATCGGTCAAAGATGGCAGGGTATGGGTTGGAAAGGTATCCCATGCCGTTTTTATGCATCTGCAGTCAATGAGGAATGGGCTTGCACGTTTTCCTACGTTTCTGTCCCCTGGGTTCGACCCATGCAATGTAAAAGCCAGTTTTGGCTCATTTTAACAAAAAAGTTGTTCATTCTTTCTGCTCTACCCTCCCTTCTTTTCTTCTCTAGGGTTGAAATTGGAGTTCGAACCTCCTCCTTGCTCTGTAATGGCGTTTTTTGCCTTTTACTAATGGAATGATGTTCTGTGCAAACTTCTGGAGCAACAAAACGTGTTTTGTGATGCATCTGTCCATCCTTCCTCGTTTTTGCTTGTTCTCTTCTTGCCTCTCTTCATTGCAGGTATTTGTGCATGTTTGAATGTTCATTGCAGGTCTGGAGCTGTGTTCATGGAGTTTTGGGACATTTTCTGTGTGAAATCTATCCTTGGGCCCGTGATGCATCTGTCCATCCTTCCCATTGCTCGCCTCTCTTTGTCCCATGGCAGTTTTGATAGATGTCCAACATTCTCCTTCTCTGGTGTATCACCGTTTTAGTGTAGGCTTTTGCTATTTTTTCCTTTCTCTCTCTCTCTCTCTGTCTCCTTGGCATGGTTAGATTAGGATTAGATTAGCTTGCCTGCACTGGAATAGCTTGTGGCAGGTAGTTTAGGAGCAGGAACCAGCCTTCTCTGGAGATTCCTCTCTCGGTTTTACAAGTCCCACGCTTGGAGAGAGGTTTCCATGTTGTGCAATCACACTGGATGCCTGAACATCAACCTAGAAGCCTGATGTGCGTCCAGGGGTGCTGTGATTTTGCACCAATAGGAAGCATGTGACATGAATCATGAATGTCGAGATGCTTGATGTTTCTGAAAGCCCGATACAAAAGAGCAAATCGGGTTTTGAGAGTCGAAATTCATGCAATAATAAGCATGTTTTTGCTAAGGCATGTTTCGATGCTCCAGAGTCCCAAAAACCCGAAATAAAGGACTTGGATTGAACTTCGGGTTTCAGAAAACATGCAACATATAGCATGCTTTTTGCGAACCATGCTTCGATGCTTCTAATTTCTGAAAAATTGAAAGACTTGCTTGTTTCAGGTTTTGGGTTTCGGGGGACATACAACATGAAGCATCCAAAAACCATGTTGTCATGCTATGGAAACCTGAAAACCTGATTATCTCTCTAAAAGGTCATTTTAGGAGATTTTTTCTAAAATTTTCCTATGGTTATCATCATTTTAGTGAAATCACAAAAATGGGATAACAATATTCCATGTCAAAACATCAATATGAGTATAAATTCAGTAGATAATTGAGTTTAGAAAATGTGGGCATTACAGGGAATCACTATTTACTGGTTTGAAGCTTCCCACTAGGTCTAGGGAATCGATTCCCACATTTTTAAGCATTAAAATTCATCCAATCAAGTCTATTGCACAAGAGGGAACTCAAGTCAATTATTTTCAAAGATAAGATGTCAAATTTGATTTCACTACAACCAGGTATCACATGCTAGGTGAAGAATGACATGGTTTGAGGCCTCTTTAGAGTAATACTAACACTGACTTGGCACAAGGGTGCCCACAACCAAGCTAGTGTTTTTTATAGGTTGTCATGCATTGTTATGGTTTAAAGCATTGGTTAGAGTATCCAAAGACTCTTATATTATGAAATTGATATTGTCTGAAAGACGACAATGAAGAATCAAACAAGTGAAAAACTCATAAAGTCACAAGTTGTAGTTCTAAGCAGGTGCATAACCGCATAAAGGGGGAAATCTTACAACCGTTTCTTCCCCTATTGTATGGTCCTACCCCAACTGGTCTTGAACTCACAATTACAGTTTCAAGCCCTGTCATGTCCAAAAATCATTGTTTCAGCATTCAGAATACCCATATCAATCCATAATCACCTACAATCAACTAAGTGCACTCAATCCCATGTATTTGTGAGCTCGTATTATATTATGTACATTTTTTAAATTATTAATGTGTTATTATGATATTGAATGATTAATGTTAGAGATTAATTAGTCAGAATAATCCCTTGCAGCTCCTCTTTCACTCTTTAGCCCTAATCAAACCTTAAAATGGTGATAACACCGTAGAGTTTGATAATTATGACCATGGTTTTCTTATTATTTCTTGACCTAGGTAAGTAGTCTATTTGTCAATTATGGTAAGTTAATTTTAGGGTGATTACAAGATTTGACTATAAGGAACCTATGAGAATTAACTATAAAGTGACTGTGGGATTTGATTTTGGGATGAATATAGTTTTCCTTTCTATTTGAGAATTATATTGAGTTTTTAGCATTTTTGATATTAAAGGATACTACCTTATAATATTTAATTACAAACTAATAAATAAATAATTTATATTATATTCCTCTACAATGTTTATCAATATTATATTATACTTTTAATATTATTTCCATATCTATATACCTTACCATGGTGAGTGAACATTGCAAAAATTAATTTTGACGTTAAGAGTACTGAATAACAAGAAGTTACATTTATAGTTATCTTTAGAGTGTGTTTCCTAAAAGATATAAACATCACACATTCTTTAACCTTATAATAGATTAAAAAATGGCACTAGTCCATATGTAACTACTTGGAAGGAATAATAAATTCACTTGTGTTCCCTCTCATAATTTCTACATCCCAAAAGTTCTCCTACCTAAAACCAACTCTTCATCACCCTTCTCCCCTGTAATGTTTCACTTTTACTATTCATACTTTCACTTATCTAATAGCTCCTTATTGGAGTTTCGATTGTACCACTTAGGTGTAATTTCATACAACAAAATATCATAGAGAAAAAAATTCATATAACATAGATAATACATCTGTCATAAACCATTAAGAAAATGTGTTTCATACAATAAGCATGATTATTATAAATATAAAGAATGTGTGAATCACAAGAAAACACATGTCATAGAAACATACATGAAAATTAACATACAAGAATGCAATACTACATGATACATTACTATAATATGGAAACATGTCATCATCAAAAACATGTAAGAGTGGAGAAATCAATGTCAGTGTATAGAAATAAGAAATTTAGTCATCAATTAAATTTTTATACCTAATATGATGTAAGGAACATATAATAAATCATGATATAGTGAAATACATTTATTAAATAACATTGTATAAATAATGGATAAGAGCGGAATAGATATATCCTAAAAATTCTCATGGAAGATGTCATGTAATGCCACCAATTTGGAATAAATCTCCCCTAAGTAAGTGACAAATAATTCATGAAGAACAATTATGTGTTTCAATGGTAATGTTTTATCCTCCAACTAAGTCATGTATAATATCGAAATCAAGTTCACGTAGAAAAGTAGATATGTAAAGTGTCAAAAAGTAGATAACATTTTTATTTTTGAAATAAGTAGATCATAGTCTTGGATATTTGAAATACATTTATATTTTTAAAATAATTTAAGAGGCATGAGAAACCGTAAATACAACATGCAAGAGGCCATGTTGTCACTTAAGATTGCACCCTTGTCGAAGTTAGGCTCAATACCTCAGTGAAACATTGAAAGACCTTCAAAGTGCGGTACAATCCAATCCTTTAAGGTCAATCTACAGAGGAAAAGATGGTTCCTTCCACTTTAGTTCACTGCAACTAATCTAACCAGCAATAGAATTTGTTGATAACTAGTTCTAATCTTATATTTCCAAGGAACCGTGGTTAAGAAATATGAAATACTAAATGAAAGATAATGTGATGCATCAAAATGAAATTGTATTCTCTCCTTGAGATGATGAATGAAAAGGAAAAATGCAAAGTCAAAAGGGTAGACAAAAACTACACTCAACTCTGCAATTTTGCTAAAATTTTATTTTCTGCTTAATTGACACAAAGGATTGAAATCATGCAAATATAGCTCACACACATCATACCATAACAAAATAGGAAGCCAAGAACATGACAACACAAGTTAAAGAGTAGGAAGAGGACCACAATAACAAGATATTATTTTATTGGAGCAAGAACTTAATCTATTGCAATAATGGGGAAGACGCTGAGTGCATTACACAAAACTAACACAGAAGTCTACAACTCAGAATGCTTGGCCACAAAAAAGGAAGCATAACCCTACATTCAAGATATGATGTCTTTTTTAATTAAAACTAAGTTACATTTACAGAAGAAGAAGAGGGGGAGAGAGGAAAGATTAAATCAATAATATCACCCACATCTTCCACCACTAAGGGACCAATCAACATTCAAGTGTGCAGACTAAGCATGGGCAGAGAATTCTTGGATCAAGAAAAGTAGTAATCATTTTTAAAATGGAGGTTGCACAAGATACAATTTAATGTTAGTTGTTGGATCGGTTCAACACTTATAACTGGTTTGGGGTGTCATTTGATTGAGAAAAAATAATTAAAAGAGCCCAAAAATATGTCACTAAATTTTTTCCGAAATCTCAATTATTTTATATAAAATTGTGCCTAAAACAAATCTCTTTTCATTTCATTTCCAACAAGACCATGTGTAGGTGAAATGGATCTTTGGATCAAAAGATACAAACAAAAAACCAAGCCTCAAAACATGTTGCAAAACCTAGATGTGAAAATGGTTGTGGTCCTTTAGCATGTTTTAGGCCCAAAAATACACTAGATTTTGATCTAAAACTACTTTTAACGTGTAGTGCTCCTCAAGACCTTTCCAACGGTACCAATTGTGCCTTATTTGGTGACCTGGATCAAAACATACGAACATTTAAATGTTCTCATGTCATTCTACACATTTGGCGGCCACAACATCGTCAAATTTAACCTCTAGTTCGCCATCTCTATGTGTCAACTCTTCATTGGATCACACAGTTTCCCTTTTGGTTTCGCGGGCCTTTATTTCACCCTCTGCGCAAGTTTTAGTGTAGCGCAACTTTTCTAGTATAACACAACTTTTCTAGTGTAGCACGGCTTTTCAATATCAAATGTAAAATTTAAAATAAGTCATCCAAATGAAACGCAAGTACTTATTTAACAAGCCATGGCCACATGATTGAAAAACATATACTTGAATATGCATCATGGTAGGGGGTTTTGGGACCCTCCCAATAAAAATGTCTCGAAGTAGGTAGAGTGAAGTATGTCTGGCCTACAATGGTCTATTTGTTTGATTAGAGAGGGCCATGTGCTCTAACTGCAAAGATGTCTCCCCCAAAATAAAATTTAGAACAATTCCCGTGACGATTTAAGACGGTGAGAGGAACGTGTTTTAACGTGGTCCTTAGAATGTGCAGAATACTCAATAAATAACTTCCTACTGAGTGCGCGTACTGGGAGTGCGAACAGCGACGAATTTATGAGTAGATAACTTCCTACAATTACAATACCAACTATTGTCTTTTCACTACGTCGATTAAGTACCTATCCAAAATTGGCAATGAATTTCATCAATTGCTGCCATAAAAACCTAACAAACACTCGTTACAGAGCTAGTTACATTCCACGTGGAGACAGCTGTAATCTCAAAAATGGGATGCCAATTGCCAGTCTTTTCGACTCAATTCAATATGCAATAAATTTTTAGCCAGTTCTACATTTATATTTTCCACTAACATTACATAATTCCTGCTATAAATGGCAGTCAAACACTCTTTTCTTTTCACAGCATCCCTTATAACAATGGCTGCTGTTATCTCTTTCTCTTCTTCTACTTTGAGGTTGAAACCCCGAAATAACGCTACCCTGCACACCAAGATTTCCAATTATATATTCCCAACATTGGGGAGGATAAGGTTTTGTAAACCAGTGATAGCTATGGCCTTAACTAATGTTGAAGGTGAATCCCGGCGCACAGGCAACCATCATCCCAACTTATGGGACGATGATTTTATACAATCTCTCCCCAACCACCCTTACCAGGAAAGATACTTTCATATCATGTTATTTCAGTTTTTCCCTCCTTAATTTTTAATTATTATTTATGATTACTTATCTAAAATGATCGTTTGAAGTAGATTGTTCTTGAAATGTCACAGGCTCCATCCTAGAGTGAGCGAGCTGAAGCGCTTATTAAGGATATCCAGAACATGTTCAATGCAATGGATACCACACAAATTGGTACTTATTCAATGGATAATGTTTCCGAACGCCTTGTGATGGTGGATAATGCTAGCGCCTTGGAATCAGTCGACATTTTCATAAGGAAATAAAAGAAGCTCTTGATTAAGTTTACAGGTTGATTTTCCATAACCCACTCAGCTTAAACATCACATATGTTTGAAAGGCTGACTGGTCAACCAACCAATGATAAATCCACCCCAAAAAGTGGTAAACAGTCCATTGGTTGGTTGACTAGTCAACCTTACAAACAAGTGTGATGGATAGGCTTTTTCTTCATAACCAGCTAACACATATTAGAAACTCAATCAAGAGTGGTAAACATAATCAAATATTTTATCGATAACTTTAGGAATTTATGGGTGTTAATTAAGAATCTCGAATTAAACTTGCTGAAAATAAGACTTGTTTAAGTAATGTGTATATATGAATATTGTACAATGTTTCTAACTGAAAGTAAATGGGGCATAGGTATTGGAATGAGTGCAGTAGAGATCTCAACACCACAGCTGTGGGACTTTGAATCCTTTGACTGCATAGATATCCAGTTTCTTGCGGTGTATATCACTTTGTTAAAATTTTGGGAGTTCTAGTTTACTTTCTTGAGATAATGTTAATATTTATATTTGAATTTATGCTTTTATTCTGAATCATTTTTCGCAGACGTATTAGAACGCTTCAAAACAAACGACGGACAGTTCTCATGCTTCAACAATCAATCAGAGGAGGAAGAAATCAAAAGTGCTCTAAATTTATTTCGTGCTTCACTAATTGCCTTTCCGAATGAGAAAGTTATGGACGAAGCTAAAGCCTTTGCTACTACATATTTAAATCACGCCATGCTCAAGTCAGAGATCAGCTCCTATCTATCACAAGAGGTGATGCTAATAATAATTTTGATGGTCATAACAAATAAAATGTAATTACTATATGCTATTTTTCTTATTGTGTGTATCAAGTTTAATTTGCCCGAGCAGAGAATCCCCTGGATACTTGATAGCTTTAAACCTAAAAATTATGTGTATTATGACTTTTTAATATAATTCAGTTTCACAAATATTTTTTTATAATGAATATTTATTATTGATTTGTTATATTTATATAATATATATTTTTAATAGTTGTATCCAAATATTACATAAATTTATAGTTTGGATAGTTCATTGATCCATTGTCAAAACGGATTACTATAAGGTAACCATATATTGCATTTTTTATTGTGGTTCATCAAAATGTTCCATGCTAAGAATATATATATGAAGGAGAAAAAATTATATCATGGAGTATATATTGTTTCTTTAAATCTTACGAGAAGTTTAAGCAATACAGATAACTTTCAACTTGGAATACGGATGGCGTACAAATTTGCCAAGAATAGAAGCAAGAAATTATATGGACATCTATGGAAGAAATTCTTCATGGGCCAAGTAAAGAAAATACCTTTAACATGGTCTTCTTTCCCACATATGATAATGTTTTTGGTTATACTAAAAATTGAAGAGAACATGCTTTAAAAAATTGACCGGTAATGTTTGATTGTCAGGTTGCAGGTTAATAAAAAGCTTATATGTCTGGCCAAATTAGACTTTAATATCATGCAGTCATTGCATCTGCACGAACTTCAAATCCTGTCTAGGTAAGGCAATGAAAGGCAACATTTTTGTGCGTAGTTTTGTTTATATTTATTGGACTATAATTTTGTAAAGTTTCTTAGGTTATTTATACATTTATTTACTCTTCCAAATTAATATTTATAAAATTGAATTTAGTATTATATTATGTGTGTAGATGGTGGAGGGAGTCGGGGTTGTTTGAACTAAGTTTTAGTCGTCATCGTCACGTGGAATATCACTTTTTAGGGTGTGCAATTTGTGCAGAGGTTAAATATTATGCTTTCCGAATTGCCTTGGCAAAGTTCAGTGCTCTTGCAACATACTTCGATGATATTTATGACACCTGTGGAACTATTGATGAACTTAAACTCTCTACAAAAACTATTAAGAAGTAAGTGTTGCAATCTAGATTTACAATTTTTAGTTACAATTTATACACATTAGTAATGTTAATCCATGTGATTGGTCTTTCAGGTGGGATCCCTCTCCTGCAGATTCCCTTCCTAAATATATGAAAATTGCCTACAAAGCACTTTACGACGCAATCACTGAAAGTGCACGAGAGACTGAAAAGACTCAAGGTCGAGACACTCTCAATTATGCCCGCAAAGTGGTATACATATAATTTTCTTTCAATATTTTAAATTTAAAAAGAACTACGTAGATTTTTGTGAATATACAAATATAATAATATTTTTACATTACTTAATCATATGCAACACACAACAAAATCATTCACGGTTCAAAAATAAAACTGGAATATATATACATTTTTATACTTTCCTTTCGTCATCCTTATAGACCTATATTTTCTCTTCCAAATATTTAATTTTATGTCAGTGTTTATTGAGTTTTAATAAACCCATTTTTTTTACAGGGATCTACTACCTTATTTTATTAACATTTCTATCCTCTAGATTTGATTGTCTATTTATCATTATACTAACTCCTCCCTAATGTGAGATCTACATGTATCTGCATGTCTTTATTTCAAATAAACGTTATAAACGGTTGTCTTTATAGTAGTCATATATTATAGTAGTTATAAAGGTTAGGTTTTGTTTGTTTTTTGTTTTAATCGAAAAAGATCAACTACTATTTAAAATATAATTTAAAATACATAGAGTACAATCTATTTTTTATAAAAATGGAGGCATTATTGAATCATACACAATAGCTATATTACAAACCTTAAAAAACAAGACTAAATACAGTCATATAAATACAAACAATAACTAAATAATAGCATAAAAGAACTAGGAAGGAGGAGGATTCCTATTGTTTGGGTTTCTCCAACCGCTATTTTCAAGGTTATTTTCAAAAGCATTGACCTTTCAATTATAATAGTCATACTTTGAAGTTACGAGTTTTCATTATAGCACGTAAATTTTTCTAACTTGCATTTAATACATTTCATCACTTAATTTAAAAAAAATATAACTTGCATTTAATTACATTCCATCACTTAATTTAAAATTATTAGACAATTATTTATTTATTTTTGTATAATTTACTATAGACTGGTAATTTTTAATATTTATAAACATGAAACAAAATGAATTATATAAATTATTGTTGCATGTTTGTATAGAAAATAATGCTTACTTATGTATTGGGAACCTTACATAGACTTTAAATTAATGTTGCTTTTTGGTACAGTGGGAAGCTTACGTAGACTCTATTATGAAAGAAGCTGAGTGGCTTTCTATGGCATACATACCAACCTTGAAGGAACATTTAGAAAATGCTAAAGTGAGTTCAGGTGCTCGTTCAACTTCATTGCAAGCTATATTAACATTAAATGCGCTTCTTCCAGAGAACGTCCTTCAAAAAAATGATTATCCTTCAAGGCTCGATGAACTATTAGGTTTGACCCTTAGATTAAGAGGTGACACTAGAAATTTCAAGGTATGCAATGTTTTTTATTTATACTTTCATGTTTATATTTACAAAAAAGGTTCACATAAAAAAATATGAGTGATATATTTAAAACTAATTTTATTTTATTTTGAACTCCAACTTGTTTCTAAAGGCTGAGGCAGATCGTGGAGAAGTAGTTTCCTCCATAACATGTTATATGAGAGACCATCCTGGTTCTAATGAAGTAGATGCATTGAATTACCTCAATACTTTGTTGGATGAACTACTAAAAGAATTAAATTGGGAGTTTTTGAAACACTGACAATGTTCCAACTATTATCAAAGATCATGCTTATAACATCTCCAGAGGTTTTCCAATTTTTCTACAAAGAAAGAGATGGCTTCAGCATTTCCACCAAAGATATAAAGAATCATGTCAATCAAATATTGATAGAACCTATGCCAATGTAAGTTTTTAATGCATGGACTCCTAAAATTAATCATAACTTACATACCTATGTACTACAATGTAGAAACATATTGTCATATCAGTTGTATAGCTTAGTAAAATTATCAGTTTTAATATTATATATTTTGTCTCTTACAATATTAAAGAAAATGAAACATCCATGCCATTAAAAAAAATTATGTCATCATAACTTTTGATGATTTATCTAAATTATTACTTTTCACATGGCACCAATATATGAGGGTGTTTCTTATTTAAGTGATAAATCACGAAAATATATCAACTAGGTTGAAAATAGTCTTACATATGGAATTCCAAACCTGGTTTAAAAAATAAATAGTGTTTGCATTTTTTTGATATAAATGTTATAAATTTGGAATTTCCTTAAAATATAGTGTACACAACTTCAAGACATCTGCTACATAGCAGATATATATATATATATATATATATATATATATATATATATATATATATATATATATATATATATATATAATGGATAATGATTATCTTATGTGAGGGAGAGCCATGTGATGCCACTTTTTGATCCCTCCCTATGTCAATCAGTTGTGTTGCATGACGGTAATATTTCATCTCTTTTATTCTACACTTGATACATATGATCATCTTAGTAGTGATATTTTCATGTGTTCTTATGCATGTTTTCTCAATGTATTTTGAAAAACTTTAATGTGTGGTATTATGATTATACATGAAAAAATTTAATGTACATGTGTATGGTGGATTAATTTCATACATATTATCACTGTTAATGTATTTATCCTTTATGAATAATGAAATTAATAATTGCATTGATTTTTAGTGTGTGTGCGTGTGCGTGTGCGTGCGTGTGTGTGCATGTGTGTGTGTGTGTCTACTAACAATACTATGAAACGGACACTCATTATTAAATCTTAGAGTTAGTTATACCATGTTACATGACTCATTGAAATCTATTTTCATATGAGCACATCGACCCTCTTCTATATCGTGATCGAGTTTAGAAGGTATCGACATTCACGACTACATCCTCCATCATGATAGGAATCACAAAAACAAGAATGGAATATAATTGGCTTCTTCATCATGGAAGAAGTAATGAAGAAAAACAACAAATTTGACATCCAACTGATAGAAAACATGATTATGTATGGGCACAATTAGAGCATTCTATGAGTATGTGAATTGCAATAGACCCCAGAAAATTATTGGATCCCTTCATTAAAATATGATAATTTATGTTAGATTATTTATATTTAAAATATATGAATATTCTAGATATATATTATGAGTGTGTAGGTGACATGTTAAAATGAGATGGAAATGGGACCAATGAAAATTGATTAGACCCATTGACCACTTTCCCTAGTCAAAGTAGGACTCTATTATGTTTGTTGTACTTTGTTTTCTCACCCTGTTTGTGGATCCTTAAAGTGTGAAAAATTAGTTCACCCTTAGAGTGTGAAAACCTAGTTCACCCTTAGAGTTTGAAAACCTATTTCAAAAATGCATGCCTAAACTACATGTGGAATTTGAAGATATGTTACTTTGAGCCAATACCACACATTACCTATCTATTTAATCACTATACTTGTGGCCCCATTCCAAAAATATTGGAACCTTAAATTAGAGAACATGTCAATTTTAATGGTGTATAAATGTTGGAAATTGGTATTTTTAGTGGCTAAAAGTTAGGTCTAGGTTATTATGTGTACCACAAGGCCTTTCAAGAAATATTACCTACCCATTATTCATCATCCAAAGGATATTTTAGGAGGGGGAAGTTGTAGGAAACACTTGAGACTTTAACATTGGTTGCATTATGTAGCAACCCTCTTCAGCCACCCCTATGTGGTTTGAATGTATCTTTCCTTGAGTTTATTACCGCTGCAATAGTATGTTAATATTGCAATTTTTTTGTTAGGTGTTGTTTTAGTAATATTGCAATATTTTTTGTTAGGTCTTGTTTTAGACTTGCGATATTTTTCAAATGTGTAAAACCATGGTATTAGGGAAACCCCTTGGTCTCAGGGGCTAGATAGAGATCTCTCTAGCCATACTTTTTTGGGAGGTGAGTAATACTACTTTCAACTTCTTGTTCAATCTACAATTTCCTTATTTGTAAAGATTACCTAAGTTCAATGTTATCTATGGCTAGTTATATATCATGGTAACTTTTTAAGTTTTTGAATTTAAAAGTAAATGAGAGTGATATTTTTTATTTTGATCAATATTTATAAATGAAACATGTTTTATCATGCCTATTGAATTCTAAGGTAGTCTATATGGAATAAGTTGTAATGAATTTGAAGGGAAATTGTATGTTGTAATTAGTGTGTGGATTGTGGTGAAGTTTTTTATTTTTCAAGATCAAGTCAATGAGGAGGAGGATGATCATTAAATTTTAACTAATTTAAACACTTATCAATAATTTTAGCAGAATATCATGTGGATGATCATAATATTTATCAAATCAATGTGATTTATTCTTAAGATAAAGAGGAGGCTACATGGGGTCTTTTTGTCTATCATTAGTATGATGGAAAATATTACCGTGATGTAATACCTTGAACTAATCTCAATTATAAATTGAATCGATCACAACACTAATATTAGGTTCCTTGGTAGGGATAGGATCAGAAATAGATAAAGTTAAAAGTTTGTGAGGAGGAATCAATTCTTTCTCCAAAGAAAGGACACACAAACAAACAAAACTCATGGAATGCATCAAAGGTATCATATATCAATTTCTCCTTAAGTGAATATGTAATGACACAAAAAATATTTTTTTTTTACTTCTAGATCAATGGGTTGATATATTAATCGCTTCATGCATAGTCAAAAATTTAAGATATAATAATATACAAGCTCACATTTTCCTTGATGGTGTAGACACTAAAATCTGGTGACTTATCCTTTGGCAATGAAATTTTTGACTTTTTTCCTATGCTAAGATAAAATATCATACCCAATCAATGTGTGTGTGTGTGTGTGTGTGTGTGTGTGTGTGTGTGTGTGTGTGTGTGTGTGTGTGTGTGTGTGTGTGTGTGTGTGTGTGTGTCTTGAAATTCCCATTTTTGCACACTTATATGTTATTTATATAAAGCATATTAATTAACTGAAGTAGTAATTCAACCTCATGTATCATTCCTAAACTTTAGTTTTCACATCATTAATTTCCTATGTAAATTTGTACAACTCAAGGCCATATTGGAGTACGATCATAGCTGACTTGTAAATTCCTAGACCTTGCAATCTAACCACTCTTTTTCTAATTTTAATATCTTATGTGTTTCATTTGATCTTTCTAAACTGGATTTAATGTGAATGTTTAACCTATGTTATTCTATATAGCGAAGCCAAATGCACTTCATAATTCACCTTACATTCTCATAAGATCTTATTGTAAATATCAACATTGAAGAACTCAAATCTCTCTAAATTATTTGTATGTTAGTAGAGCAACCACCACATATGCATGAAGCACTCAAACCAAGTACAAGAGTCTAGTTTTTGTATACACCTAATTTTTCATGATTTATATTTTCATATTTGTTACAAACAATTTCTCTTCTAGGTTATAGGTTGCTAATGCATATATTTTTGGGAATGGGTGTGTTAAGGGGATCATTCTGGGATAGAGGTATGGTTATTCATGTAACCATTGGGTTGAGGATGATACATGGAGAGAGAATTGATTTTGGTCCTATTTATGCACTTTGTTTACTCTTATCTTCATGTTTTGTTTTGCACCCTTCTGACACCTTACTTGCTCATGACCATATTATTTTTTCCTTGCATTACTTTTTTTCTTCACAACACATTGCACACACTACTTACATCATTTCCCCTCTATAGTTGACACCATCACTCGTGGGTGATTGCATCGGCACATTTTCAAATTCTTGTCCGAAGAAATCACCCACAAGCAATGGCATGGTTATAAATACCAAAAAAATATAATCTCACAGAAAGGAGATAGCACGAAAAAATACAGGAACTCGCCATTTTCTCTTCTCTTTTGCGTCAAATTTTATCTTCTCACTCAACTCTTGGATTTCTTACACCTTGACTCTTGGATTTGATCTTATTCTTGTTGGATTGGTTTTCTTGCACTCTTGGGTCACCTATACTGAGTTAGGATAGGATTGTTTCCCCTTCTCCTACCAAAATCTATGCTCTCTTAGTGTATGGTCCTTTGGGAAATAGATGCATCAACAACTTCCCCCAACAGGTAAGTGCTCTAACCCGACTTGTCATTTTGCATAGAGAAGTCTCTTATTTCTCTTTCTATTACTTTATGTTAGCTTAGAATTTTATGCACATGTTAGGTTAGCATATTCTTATTCAGCTCTTTATTTTATGTTGCATGTTTTACTTTGGTTATCATAGATCTTGCATGTTTATTTTGTCTTTAATCACCTCCATAGTATTGATACCCCAATATGGTTCCTTCCTCTTTATCGATCTCGAGCCTTATAAACCCTAGATTAGCCTAGTGTAAGGCTTATTTCCCTTTGGGTATGCTATCTTAGCAGTCCATGTACCCCCTTTGAATTCTATCCATTGTGTGTCGGTCTTGGTGTGTCTCTTACTCGTTCCTTGATAGCCTAGTTGAACGGATGATAAGAGTGCATATTGTCTAAACACATTTTTACCCGCCATATAGTTTCCTCCATTTTCAAGAACTCAAAGGTTCTAGAGCCATGTCTTAGCAATAGTAAGTCACTCCAAGCATTGTCAAAGGTCTTCAAGGGACAAAATGGATATTCTAAGAATTTAAATCACACCACATCACACTACTACAACATTGGGTACATTATTTACTCTATATCTATCCCACTATCTGTGTGTCAAGAGACACGAGGGCACTACTAGGGGGCTTTATTTAATACACTTGCATATTTACACCTACACTAGGATAACTACATGAAACTTTCTCTCTCTTGAGGGGGTGTAGTACACCACTTGGATGTGTTCAGTGAGGATTCTCCACCAAGGATAGCCCAGACCTCACCCATACATTAATTTATCCTTTCGTTTATATAATTCATTCATGTAGTTTGTTGTAGATATCTAGGGTTTCTACTTATTGAAATTCGTTATAGGTGATGTTGAAGTTTTGCGATCCCTAGAGAGAGAATCTGAAACTTTTTATGGGAATGTGAAGGGTAAGAAAATTTGAATAGAGCCACTATATTGTAGAGGTTTAAAATTGTACAAAATAATTCAGGACCATACAAAATCAATCAAGGTCATACAATAGTTGTACGGTCATACACATGAGCAGTTTCCAGTTTCGGATGAAGTGATAAAGCATTTCCAAATCCATAATATTTTTTTCTCCGAAATATGACAACCCAAATCATCCATGAATCAATCTGCAAAGCTAAGTTCTTATATGTTTGTGTGTTTTAAGCAATCAACATATTATGTTAGCCTAGTTTTAGTATTAATACTTTATTTTAAATGTCCATAGTTTATATTTATTAATTATTTTAGAATGATTAAAGTATAACAAATCCTTACATCCTATATATTAATATATAGTTTATATATTTGTGGTATAAATAGATATAAAGCATGAAAAAATTGTTGATTGTGTCAGGAATTGGTAGTGTTTGCATCATATTTTTATATGTAGTATGTGAGTTGTATTTACAACTCACTATAAACTTTTAGATTATATGTGAATTCATTTTAATGACTCGCAATTATAGAAGATAGTGAGATATGTTTTAGGATAGATTGAGATATATTAGGTGATGCATATAGTGATATATGTTTTAGGATAGATTGAGAGATATTAAATGATGCATGATAGAATTTTGACCCATGTGATATAGGATCTTTCTAAACTATTTAATGTTATTGTGTGCATACTCTCACCCAAATTTAGTATTTGGCCTCAGGTCCGAGTATTTATTTGATATAAAGCTAGTATATTTGGTAGGGGAATCCATTATATCCTTCATTGCCCTTGTAGATGGTGGTCTATCAAGCACAAAAGAATTACTAGTTTTTCTTTATAATTTTTCTTTCTTTATAATTTCTTATATATTGATAGTTAAGGTTATAGCAGTATCTTTGTCAAGCTTTATCAAACACCCGCGTGCATGTTTGATAAAATTCATATTTTTGTGATCTCAGTGCTTCTTTAACGAGGCTTGGTCATGAGTCATCAAGGAAAGAGAGAAAACAACCTTGGCAATGTGGTATATAGAGGACTTTAGGAATTATTTACCGTGTGGTAATTCCCTACATTTTCTATAGTCTACACGGAATCAACATTGCACTACAAGTATTATAATGCACCTAGTTTGCATTGCATTGTATCACTATTTGATATCACAATCCATCTTTGTAAAGCATTTTTTTTTAAACAATTTGTGAATTCACTTGAGATTTTCACCAACATCGCATTCCCAATTGTATCATTAGATTGGCACTTTGACTTCACATGTTACAATTCGTAGCACCAAAAATGAAGATCCTCCCCACCGGCAATCAAGAAATATAAATATGTCCCACGTTCCTAAGTATCATGTAAATCATGATACATTTGGTGACTATTTTTACGCCGAAGGCATTTCCCATATGGGAAAGGCCCCTACGGACGTTTCTATGACTGTTTTAAATTTGACGGTTTGACGGTTGTCTTGACGTTTGTGTTTTTCCTCACTATTTTAGCTTTTCTCTACTATTTTAAATAATTTTGTTTTTAATAATTAAAAATTTTGGCTTTTATTTTTAATTAACAACAATTTTAACTTTTGTTTTTAATTAATAATTTTAGATATTAACAATTTTTGTTTAACAATTTTAGCTTTTGTTTTTAATTAACAATTTTAGCTTTTGTTTTTTATGAACAATTTTAGATTTTAATAATTTTTTGTTTTCCTCCCTATTTTAGATTTTCTCTACTATTTTTAATAATTTTGTTTTTAATAATTAACAATTTTAGCTTTTGTTTTTAATTAACAACAATTTTAGCATAGCATTTGTTTTTAATTAACAATTTTAGATTTAATAATTTTTTGTGTTTTTCCTCCCTATTTTAGCTTTTCTCTACTATTTTTAATAATTTTGTTTTTAATAATTAACAAGTTTAGCTTTAGTTTTTAATTAACAACAATTTTAGCTTTTGTTTTTAATTAACAATTTTTGTTTTAATAATTCTAAGCACATGCATGATCTAAGAATAAAACCAAAAAACATAGTTATACCCATATATACCCAAGTCAGAATGAATCATCTATTGCATATACATTGGAGTCATAACACAAAAATTAAGGGCATGCAAGCGATGAACAAAACAAAGAAGTCAAATTGATGTTTCAGACACTTCTTCTAGATTGGTAAGTTATGCTCCAAACACCTTTACACAGTTCCTTTAAGAATTTGCGGATGATACTATTAGGTTTTAATCTTTGTATTTAGATGCTATACGTTTAGCGGCATTGTCAATTATTTGTGATTTCTTCCAGTTTGTACTTATATGCAACACTTAAATAGATAAATATTAGGTCTCTGTAAATCATGTAGCATTGAAGGGATTTATACAGGTCATGCCGCAGTGTTTTTTTTTACGAGGTATTTTTACGGATAAGTTTTGGTTTCAATTTAGGTATAGCTAAGTGTCCCATTCTAGCAATCTGACCATCCTCCCACAATATGTTGTTTATATTAATGTCACTTGGATCATCATTAAACTCAAAACTTCGGATTTTGTAATATCATACACATTCTCCACCTGTTCTGCATGGACAAGCTTCAAATTCAAGTGAAGTTAATGTCCAAGATAATATACAAAGTTAGCAACAAGACTTTTCTCATCGCCGAGGATGATTTCATCAATCTTAAATTCCACAATGGTCAAAATTTAAGTCTCCAAACATATTAATTATGCCTTATCAATTTTCATGCCTCCAATAGAATGAAATTATGAATGTTTGCCATTACTTTGACTGATAACATGGAAATTAATGCAGTACAGTTTGTAGGTTTCACAAATAATTGTAATTGAAAATTATACCCGTGAGCACACTCAAATATCTGTAAATTTACTCTGAAGGTTGTTCTCACCTTTGATAACTTTTCCCTAGATGTCATCACAAATCGTCTGATTCACGACAAGCTTTAAGTGTTGTCTTTTAATTATCTTTACGGCTTTCATGCCCTTCAAAACTCTAAAAATGGCAATTGTGCCTTTGAAAACACAAAAATGACATATGTGCCCTTTGAGAAATGTAAACACCACTACAAACAAACATTTTTCCGGTATATCACAACGTCTTGCTTCGATTTGGTCTTCCTCCTTGATCTGGTCTTCCTCCAAATTTGAAACTTATTGTCTACAGTTCGTTAATTTTGTTTTTAATAATTAACAATTTTAGCTTTTGTTTTTAATAAACAACAATTTTAGCTTTTGTTTTTAATTAAAAAATTTAGATTTTAATAATTTTTTTGTGTTTTTCCTCCCTATTTTAGCTTTTCTCTACTATTTTTAATAATTTTGTTTTTAATAATTAACAATTTTAGCTTTAGTTTTTAACTAACAACAATTTTAGCTTTTGTTTTTAATTAACAATTTTAGATTTTAATAATTTTTGTTTTTAATAATTTTAAGCACATGCATGATCTAAGAATAAAACCAAAAAACATAGTTATACCCATATATACCCAGGTCAGAATGAATCTGTTATTGTAGATACACTAGAGTCATAACACAAAAACTAAGGGCATGCAAGCGATGAAAAAAACCAAGAAGTCAAATTGATGTTTCAGACACTTCTTCTGGATTGGTAAGTTATGCTCTAGACACCTTTACACGGTTCCTTTAAGAATTTTTGGATGATACTGTTAGGGTTTAATCTTTGTATTTAGATGCAATATGTTTAGCGGTGTTGTCAATTGTTTGTGGTTTCTGCCAGTTTGTACTTATATGCAACACTTAAATAGATAACTATTAGGTCTCTATAAAGCATGTAGCGTTGAAGGGATTTATACAAGCCATGCCACAGTCTTTTTTTACGAGGTATTTTTACGGATAAGTTCTGGTTTCAATTTATGTATAGCTGAGTGTCCCAGTCTATAAATCTAACCATCCTCCCACTGTATGTTGTTTACAAAGGATTTCACTACAGAGGGATACCCCACACCTCTGAATTTCAAAAGTGTAAAACAATCTATTGGTTTGAGTAATCTCTCAATAGATTAAATCGTATAAACCAAGGAAAAATCTAGATATCTTGTGCGGAAAAATAGAAATAAAAATCAGACTAAGGCATGCTATAATGGAGTTCTCATCAAATCATAAAATGAAACAGTACCTTCAAATAACACAAAAATGAGTTCTAAAGTCAGACCATATCACTTGTCACAACATCCAAGTCTATATTCCATTCATAGTAAACTTCATGAAGTAGAAAATACCTATACTAATTGGTGCCCCGTCAATTTCTAAATAAAGGAATCAGGTCCAACAACAACGAAATAATGTCTTAATGTTTACCATTACTTCTGAGCCGACAATCATCTCCAAAATTTTAAAACAACTGATATGCACAAAAATTTTTGAAGTCTTTTCTCTGTTAAAATACCATAACTATCAATTGACAATGTTTTCCCTGACATCAAGTATTTAATAAAAAGATACAACAGCCATCAAATAACTCCGTTGAAACCCATCTAGCACATCAGCTAATAACTATCGAGTATAATTACACTAGTAATATTAAGAACTAAAAATTAGAATGCAAATTCATAAAGTAGTTAAGGGCTATATATAGAACTCAATTAATAGGTCCATTTTATATAAAGAATCATTCTATAATTAGCTCATACCTCATAAGATCATAAATCACACCAACACATAAGTCAAACACTGCTAATTGTAGTCCCCTCTAAGACTGCACCCTAGCATTTTCAAGGTAATTGACATAACTTTGTGGAGCTATGAATTTAATATCAATTTTAGCATGTTGATAATACAAATCATCTGTATGGTCAGGCAATAAATCAGGACTCACAGCGATGTTAATGTCCAACCATGAGTATGGTGAAGTTCATGTCCAATATTGATCTTGATGGATACTCCAAGTAGGTTTCGATAATTGCTTTTTTGCCTAAAGATTCAATGGATCCAAATTCCGGGATATAGTTGAACCACAGATTTCAAGCCCCTCTCAAACTTCTAGAGTCTATAGTTATACTATTTAATTAGAAATATGTCTACCATTATTATATCTTGTATGCTTAAGTGTAATTATTCTAAAGTAAAAATTATCAAAAACTAAATGGGGAAACATTATGTGTCCTTCATTTGATTATGTTGGGAGTAATTGCAATTTGTTCGGAACAGTTCTGAGACAGTTCATAACTGATTACATTTAAAGAACTACCAACTAAAATATGTGTATAAATATATTTATTGTATCCAACAATATTAGACTATTAGTGAAGGGTTTCAGAAGGGAATGTGAGGATTTTCTCTGCAGTAAGGACTGTAGAGAGTCCCTCAACTGGTGTATTTTCACTGTAGAGGGATACCCCACACATCTGAATTTCAAAAGTGTAAAATAGTCCACTGGTTTGAGTAATCTCTCAATAGATTAAATCATATCAACTAAGGAAAAATCCAGATATCTTGTGCAGAAAAATTGAAATAAAAAGCAGACTAAGGCATGCCATAATGGAGTTCTCATCAAATCATAAAATGAAACAATACCTTCAGATAACACAAAACTGAGTTCTAAAGTCAGACCATATCACTTGTCACAACATCCAAGTCTATATTCCAGTCATAGTAAACTTCAAGAAGAGAAAAGACCTATACTAATTGGTAATTTTGATTCGTAAATAAAGGAATCAGGTCCCATAACTAGCAATAATGGCTCATGTTTACCAACTTCTAGCCACAACCATCTCCCAAATTTTAAAACAACTGATATGCACCAAAATTTTTGAAGTCTTTTCTCTGTTAAAATCCCATAACTATCAAGTACAATGTTTTCCTTGACATCAAGTATTTAATAAAAAGATACAACAACCATCAAATAACTCACCCATCTAGCACATCAGCTAACAACCATCCAGTACAATTACACAGTAATATTAAGAACTGAAAATTAGAATACAACTTCATAAATGAGTTAAGGGCTATATATAGACCTCAATTAATAGGTCCATTTGATATGAAGAATCATTCTATAATTAGGTCAGACCTCATAAGATCATAAATCACACCAACACATAAGTCAAGTACTGCTAATGCAATCCCCTCTAAGACTGCACCCTATAGCATTTTCAAGGTAATTGAATTACTTTGTGGAGCTATGAATTTAATATCAATTTTAGCACGTTGATAATGCAAACCATCAGTATGGTCAAGCAATAAATCAGGACTCCAACGATTTTAATGTCCAACCATCAGTATGGTGAAGTTAATGTCCAAGATTACTTGATGGATACTGAAGTAGGTTTAGATAAGTCCTTTTTGGTAAAGATTCAACAGATCCAAATTGAGGATGTAGTTGAACTGCAGATTTCAAGCCCCTCTCAAACTCTAGAGTCTATAGTAATACTATTTAATTAGCAATATTTCTACCATTATTATATCTTGTATGCTTAGGTGTAATTATTTTACAGCAAAAATATCAAAAACTAAATGGGAAAACATTATTTTTGTAGAAAAACATTTGTGCAATTTCTTCTAAACCATAATAAAAAAATACAGTTTACTATCTTTTTATGTATGGCCTCTACTAATATATAGTTTTTAATAACTCTTTATAATCTTTTTGGTTTTGTTGTATTATAACTGAGAATGAAATTGAAAATATAGATTAATCTTAATGGAGGAGTCCCTCCTTTTGAATTCGCAGATACATTTAGTTTTATTAACTTCTTATTTCGTTTTTTTTTGCAGGATATTTGTGATTCTCTTTCTTTGGCGGTAAAGAAAAGAGTGTTGTCTCTAGACGAACTTCAGGCGGGTTTCAATACTGATTGAAGTATTTATTCAATTGTTCTTTTTATTGCATGTTATGGACTAAAAATTTATTGTAGAGAGTTTTCATGTTATTTGGTTTGGATTGTTCCATTTATATTTGTAGTTAGCTCCAATCTTTTTTCCGAAGTGACATATGGGGGCACGTGCCTTCGTCAACGACATGATTCATTATGTGCTGAGGGGCTCGTTCCCCAATGAGGCCATTTCGAAGCGTCCCAAGTTGAACGTTAGATTGATCAGCGACAAGGCTTTTAAAGCTGCCCGTCATACCTAAGAACATCTTGGTGGACTAACATACTTATTTTCCTTGTCCAATTTAATACGATGCAAACTAGAAACACAATTCCCCTCCCCACAAAGGGATTGACATTAACTACGCCTCTCTTACAGAGGAAGAGTTTAAACGTATTCAATGTGGTGTTAATGTTTTGCATTGCAGGCAACCGAAACCACCTAAAATAGTGATAGTCGAAATGATCAGAGATCGCCTCCACCTGATGCCAACATCCCCAATTTTTATCTCCAAAATCTGAATAATTAGAGATCATTCACGACGATTTTGTTTGATTTATGATTCTAACAAAGATGCACTGAAATATGAATGACCCCACAAATTGAGGAGAATGACAAAACCAATCGAGGCATCTATAAATGGACAAAAATACAAGAAATGTGCTAAGAAAATTGCACAAGAAAAAAGTAAGAAATTTGATTTAAAGAAATAACTTGTAGTGTTTAGTTTATAAGTGTTTTTGAAACAAACTGTAACTCGTACAAAATAATTCCATGTATGCATTGTGGCAATATATATCGTACATAGAATCAAACTTTTTAAACACATGTTTAGTTTTTGTAATCCAACAACTATGGATTTTGAATTTCTTTATCATTGTATCTCCATATAAATACGTATAGTTTTCTTACTTCAAGTGTACATATTGTTGTTATTATCTTCCATTCTATTTACTTAACATAATAATCTATAATTCATTTCAAATAAATGCATGTATATATTGTGGTGGAACATATGGATCATAGAATCTAACTTTACTCGCTTCTATATGTAAACCAACAACACATTTTTAATGTGATCTTCATAATATTTGCACACAAATACATATATTTTTAAAATTTCAAGAAACAACCATGCAAATTTTAGTTATTTTCAACCAAATATTTGTGTGTTATATCACTTTTTTGCATATTGAATTGTTAAAGGATTAGACTTCATGTTTACGCTTTTTAGCAAATATAAAATAAGAAGGAAGCCAACTTTAGAGGTTCTCATTCTTTACAAATGCATGATTTCCTTAACACATCCTTAATTTCATGATTGACTTCCCTACAAGTTTACATTGGCCACCATATATTTGCAGAATTCCCACTATCTCAAGCATCTTTTAGTTGCCATGGAAATAACTTTGACACACGAAGGCATTTCTCAATTGATTGAGGGTAGTTCCAATTTTGACCCCACATTTCAAATACGACACTTGTCCTCCCTAAGGTCCATTCTCAACATTTGTTCCTGACATCGTGTTGACCTTTCAGATTGGATACATTTTCAGATAGCACTTCTACCCTCCAAATTTACAAGTTGTGTAACCGAAAAATCAATACAAGAAGGTCGTTGTGTTCTTACACAAATCCCTCATTAGAATTATCAAAATTAAACTGTAAGCTTCATCTCCTACTCAATAACCAATGTACATAAACTCCCTATATTAATTATAATTTCTTTCTATTTTTTTTTTCGATTCGTTGCTCAGTTCTAATTCTATATCGGTTTCCTTATCCATTGCAGGACTGTTCTTATCATTGAAATGGATGTTGTTTTCGAAACACATTTAGTAATCAGTGCTCCAATCCAACAACTAATAAATGCTCTTGAACACAGTTAGTTGTCGTGAGCAGATGCAAGTGCAAACTGAGTTAACAAATATTTTGTAAGAACACCAATGAAAATAAGTGCTTTGAACACATCTATGTGCATGTGGTCTGTAGAGGGTCGTTCCCTAGTAAAAATAACCCTTCTCAAATATCGCAATGCAAGGGGAGATGGTTCCATGTTTGGGTTTGATTTTCTAGATCAGAAAAGAGGGGAAATTCACGTCACATGTTTCAATGAGGCCACTAAAGAATTTTATGAGCATATTGAAAATGGGAAGCTATACACAATTTCCAATGGGAGGATTGCGAGGATTCCTGATACAAAGCTATGTTACAGCCATTTGAACAATGATTTGGAGAT